>JAWQUS010000001.1:23235000-24435000 GCA_036365455.1 Macrosoma leucophasiata | reverse complement strand
TCAAACGTCTTAATTACGTCTTAAATACGTACATTTTTTATAAAGGGCCTTTATAAAAAATGTGATTTTGAGAAAACACTGACTCGATTAAGGGAATAGTTTGCGAAATATTAAGCTTTAAAGTGCCATTCTTATTAGACTAAAGTGTCCCTCCCCCACCCCACTCTACCAGACGTACCTACCAGCCAAACGCTGATATTTGGACACGTGAAAATGTAGATGGTGATAACAGATATACCGAATTTATAAGGAAAACTATCACAGATTAGTAGACTCCAGGTTGGAACTCGAAAAAAATGTCGAATCACAGGCGTACGAAATAAAAAGTTTAACACCCTTGCTTCAAGTACCTACTTTGTCGATCTGCCTACGCCTTGTGGGGATACAATTGACGTGAAGTTATTAAGTTTAATTTTCTTATCGACGTTTAACTTGTAGCTAACATAAAACAAGAAACCAGTTGTGTACCCCATTTTAAAGAGCTAAAAATGCTAACATTACCTTCCATATAAATTCTAGAAACATGTAAATTTGTTAAAACCTATCCAGCCTTTTACACAAGACGCGCAGACATCCCTACAAATCACCTACTACGACACCAAAATAGACTAATGCTCCCTACCTCCCGTCTAGCCAGCCATTCGTCAAGTCCTTTTGTTATGAGCATAAAAATATATAATAAATTACCAACACCATTAAAAAACGAAACAAACTACAACACATTCATTAAAAATATCAAACAATTACTCATCGATAAATGTTACTATAATATTCAGGATTATTTGAGCGACACCTTCAAATGATATTTTTTAATCTAAATAAATGATGATATTTAACTTTCCCCTTATTACATAAGCTTCCCCTCTTATGTTGCTATACCCTAACAGGGTGTCATTGTACAATACCACCTATGTACCCATATGACATACCGCAATAAATAATTTGAATTTGAATTTTAATTTTAATCAGAAAGTCGAACGACTATGCGTGCAATACATTGACAATATACTTGTAACATACATATCACGTGGGTGACAATTGACAATATAACATTGGTTTTAAGTATTTTATAAACACTCCACCTAACCAGAGAATACCTATACAATAATACTTATCTAATGTACCCTTGTTATAAATAATTAATACGGAGTACGAGTCTGTTTCAAAATATAGCATTGTTGAATCTACTGGCAAAGTAAAGAGTGCCTGGCACATTATAACAAGAGTGCACACTATGCACCAAAACATTTTTCAAATTTAAATATTGTTTTCGTGTCATCGATTTACATTAATGGAAAGCAGACTACAGACATCCCAGCAAGAAATTTTGCACATTGAGCCTACGAAAGAGACAATCGGCTAGTTTCGTCTTCGTAGAGCGCTATCTCTGCTGCACACTGCGGGTCAAAGCATTTTTTTACTGGTGATGGACTTCCGAGTGTAGGAGCTCGAGGGCGTAGGCACCACCGCATTACCTAATACCGCATAATCTATCTGCCGCTAAATGGTAAAATGGTGGCAAAATAAATGGCCCCGTAATAACTATCACAGAGACATGGCACCATAGGTCTCATGGGTGGCAACGCATCTGCATTTTGACCTCTCAAGGGTGCCCGAATAATAATTAATTAAAAATGTGTATTTTTCATGTGATTATTTTTGTAATTTTATTTATTAGGGTAAATAAGTCCAATTTTTATTTTTATTTTTAAGTACTATTCTACCACACAAGGGCCTATTGTACAAGATTAAGACTCTTTCCACATACCATTTACTCCATCCTATCCTATTAGATATCTGGAAAATAGGTCCTTCTATGTTATGCAAGGGAAGGCTAGGGTAGATAGGCCTTACACAGCTGCCTTGCTGGTATACCTCAGGTATCAGTCCTTGGACCGGTCCTTTACAACATCTTCACCCATGATCTACTTCAGTCATCGAATGGTGCTATTGCTACTTACGCACTCCTATCATCTTCTGAAAACAGCAGTAAGCACCAGATTGCAAAAACAACTGAACCAATGCCTGGTTAAGAAAATAAAAACATATTTTTTTAAATTTTGAAGTGTTCCTAAATCAGCTTATAATCACCTTCTTTTTACGAAAAGGTCCTGTCCACCAGTAAAGCTTGGCACCACCGTATTGCCACAAACAAATTAACTATTAAAACTGCACTAAAGTAACATATTTTCTATTTTAGATTGATAAAAACATAACTTACCTATTTGCATAAACATGTAGGTGAAGGTAACACCTGCAGAGTAACCCTTGTCAGTTTAAACATTTTAATTAGGGAAACTGTAATTCGTGCAATTAATCCAAACTTAGCTCAGGAACGGGAAACATTAAGTGTTTGTGCATTAAACAACCATACTGGCGAAACTATTTTTTTTTGTTTTGTTCGTCGAGAAAGATTTTACATCAAAATAGAAGATTTGTAGCAAAACAAACAAATAAAGAATCGTGGCCCGACTTGTATGAAAATTTGAAAAATATATATATATATATATATCCGGACGAATTGAGTACCTCCTCCTTTTTTCGATTGTTAAAGTTAAATTAATTGCAACATTTTAGAGAAGGTTGTGAAATGATACAATAACTTTAACTTTAACAATTATCTTGTAACCCGGTGCAACCCGGGCTTAGTTAGTCTCACCGGAATTAAAATAATAAATCTAAAAGGAGATGTTGCAAAAATTTATGGACCTCCGGCCATATATTGTACACAATATCATTAAACAGGCAAAATCAATATAAAAACGTTTTTTACTGCATATTTTCACTTATTTAGCTTTGTTTGCAGTTACAAAACATTATTTGGAGTTAGAATTGCAACTCAAAACCAACATGGCGAATATGGCGGGCGATGTCATTTTGACATTTTTATTTTTATAATTGTATTTTGATTTTATAGTACTTGGAGAAAAAAGAAACATTTTCTAAATACTATCGAAATCGATTGATCCCAAGTGTTGGCTGTATCGCCGCCATGTTTAACATAGTTGAAAATGATAAAATCGTTTGAATTAAATGTGGTTGTAACTCTAAAATATATTCTTGAATAAATTAAATTATTTTTTTTCGGATTCTTCTTTAATTTACCCATTTTTTGAGGACGTGTACGATCCAGAGCCGAGCTCGCAACATCTCCTTTAGCAAAGCAGTTTTGTATTGTAGTTAGGATACAAAATTTTCATTCTGGTGCAGATTTTAAGACCGGCCTATGTTCTAGACATTCTAGAGTTTCTTGAGATAATATTCCACAGCTGATTTAGGTACCTTTTCTTATTTTTTTTGTATAATTCAGGATACTTGCAATGATTATTTATATGAAATATTTGGTGGTGTAATGCATCACTGACTATTACCAAATAAAGTAAATATATATATTTTTAAATTCCTACATCATGCCACCCAAGTCCATCTTTATAGAACACTTTCGAAAAGTCAATAAAAATTACCTACAGTGAATAACTTTAAGTACCTAAGTACATGAAGTAAAATTAAAACAGAGTCCCCCGCCGCGTCTGTCTGTCTGTTCGCAACAAACTCAAAGACTATTGCACGGTTTTTCATGTGGTTTTCACCAATAGATAGAGTGATTAATGGGGAAGGTTTGTGTATATATAGGTAATTTGTTAGTGTTGTATAAATTGATTGGACTTTAACGATACCTAAATGTTGAAGGTGTCGGTAGTAGTTCGGCTGTAATGACGAAATTTTTAAAAAATTATCAATTTTTAAAAACCAGACATTTAAAAGAAAAAAATATTCATTGGTATGAGGATTACCTGCTGGATATAATAAATGTAGAGATCAGCGTGAATGAATCTTTTTCATCACATCGACAATGACGAAAATGCAATTCGAAAAACCTAGCGATTTAGGCAAGATTGCTTTGTTAGTTCTGCAACCGAATACAGCTTCATGGGTCAACTATGTCCGTTACTAAAACTACAATGTTCTGCTAATGCTTGATTCTCACAATTTCTTAATGATCGAGGTCACAGCGATTCATCAGTTTTTATAAATTATGTAAATCAGAGCGACAAATCAATATCTGCGCGTGCAGCTACGGTAAGAAAGTTGAGAAAATGTTTATATTGTAATGCAACGATAATAATTTAATTATTTAGAAACGGTTGTTTTCTAAACGCTTACTTGCACATGTTGGTTTATAGTTCACCGCGGACCACAAAATTCTGAACTTCTAACTGGATGCCGGGTAACTACCTACTTATTAGTTATCATTAAAATTATCTTGTTAATAAGAAATTTCTTTCATTATTTGAGGCTTATTGAGTGTATGGCCAACGTCTCAGAGCTAAAAAAAATTACAAATTTTTAACCGACTTAACAAAAAAAACTGCACTTTCTCAGTTCTAAAGATTTTTAAAAATGCTAGAAATAAAACCTAGTTTAGTAATAGGTACCGATATTACTAAACTAGGTTTTTTTTCTAGCATTTTTTAAAAATATTTATTTGTTAGCTTTTTGTCTTTGTGCATCACGTATAGGTATTTGATATAATTTTTTTTTAAACGATGTTCTGTTGTGTCTTGTGCACTGCGCCGAATAAATGTTTTCTTTCTTTCTTTGTATTATTTATTTAATATGGATATAATTATCCGTGCCTGTACAACAATTATTAATATTTTTTTTATTTATTTATAAATCTGTTACTGAACTAAACCACACTTAAGTCTAGAAATTACTTAGGTATCTGTTAGATACATTATGCGGTAACCAGCGTATTTTTTATGTAATAAAAGTGGCTTAGGCGTGCAGTTCACATTGATGTTAAGTGACACTCACACAAAGGCCAGCGGTCAAAATGCAGATGCGTTGCCACTTTCCTAAGATCTTAATTGTTTTGTCTCTGTGATACTTTTTACGGGACTATGCATTAACTCAATTACCGGAGACATAGAGCAACGCGGGCCACCGGTCGCGGCGGATCCGGTCCGCCGGATTTTTTTTATGACCGGAGATTAGCGACAAAAGAATTTGAATTTACAAAAAAAAACATTAGCGGAAAATAATTATAGCACTACACTACCTACTATTACTATTAATATAGGTAATATTGCATAAATTAAGTTACTTTGCATAAAATGAAAAAAACTTTCTTTATATAATTTAAATATGCAGGTAATTAAAAAAACGCAGTACCTGCCTACCTACTTACTGAAGCATTGCAAAAAACTCTCGATTTCGACATATTTTTTTTTATAAAGCAGCTGATTTTTACTGGTCACATTGCATTGGTGGTAGGGTTCCAGTGCAGGTGCTCGAGGGCATAGGCTTACCTAAACTATCTGCCGCCAAATGGTAGTGTTCAGCACTTCTGTGTTCCGGTTAGATATATTACGACGTTATAACTAGGTATTACATTACAGAGACATAACAATTAAGGTCCCAGTAGTGGCAACGCATCTGCATTTTGATCTTTGGTTTTTGTGTAGATCGCAATATCCAGAAATGTAAGGTCCAAAGCCAACTCGTTAATTCACTCGCATGTGATATTGCGAAAAATAAAGATTTGACATATAGGCAGAGAATATGTAATAATTGATATAGACACCAACTACTTTTGAAAATTGAAGAGAAACTTTAGTCAAGCAGTTTCCCAATTCCTTTTATGTACTAAACTAACATGAAAGAGATTTGGGACATGCCTAAAGATAAAATGGTCTTCTAGAATGATCTCTGCAAAATTGTACTAATGGTACCTACTATGTATTGAGATTATTGATGGTCTTCAATCACGCACTCACGCACCCACTATCTGAGAATTAGCGGCTTGATCATATGGGCACCTTATGAAGTAATAATAAGGGTTAAATTTGATTGATTTTGGAGAGTTCTACACTTCCATTGCATGTCTTATAAAAATAATGACTTTTTAAAGCCCCAGTTTTCACACGATAAGTGTAAAACTATAAAACAATATAACCTTTTACTCAAGTTTCTTCTAATTTATCTCTCCTTTCTTTGCATTGTGTGAGTTAACGAGTTGTAATATATTATTCGCACTCTTCGACATTGCCGGTGTATAAATTTATTGCAGTCTGATGTCCGGTTTTTTTATATAATGAAAGTGGCAAACGAGTATGCAGTTCACATTGATGTTAAGTGATGACTGCAGCATAAAGACACTTACACAAAGACTAGAGGTCAAAATGCAGATGCGTTGCCACCTTATTTTTTTTCTGTGGTAGTTATTAGTGAGCCATACAGACAGATCAGGTAGGGGAGACTAGGGTAATGGGAGCGGTGGCGAATGAACTGAACCTAGGCACTTTCGCGCGATCGTAAGTACTAGACCATTTCCGTCAACCATCGATAAGCTTCGCCTGACGCGCACAAGTCGATAATGCCATTCGTTTAGTCACGGGAGAGAGATGTGTGTTTTTTGTTCCCCGTTACAAAAAATTGCCGATTGCGTGTGTCAAGGTAAGCATGAACTTATATTCTTATTTAATTACTAGCTGCTGCCCGCAACGTCGTCTGCGTGAAGGCTCTACAGCACCAAACATACCTAAGATGCCAGTGTCGCTTTAGCATTATAAGCAAACAACTTTTAAAATAGTATTAAATTAAAAGTATAAGTTTTTTTGCAAGCGAAGCAAGTGAAGGGAGTCATATGGGAATCCTGCTGAGTTCAGTAGTATTATTACATATTCTCTGGTTCAGTCATAAGATGAGACTGAAGGAAATAGACAAAATAATGCAGGAATATATTCCCGGACACAAAAGAGTAAAATTACGTACAAAGGTAATAAACCTTACAACACTTTCCTATAAACTACGTTGGTAGTTATTCTGCCAGGACTCAAAATGTAAAAAAAGACAAGACTGGTAACGCGGTAGCAAGCGACGTACAGTTTCCCGTGTGAGAAGCAACTTGTCCTGAGGTTAACACCCGCTGACCTCAGTGTTTGCCCCTGGGACTTATTGATGGTCATCGCGAAGCAAACATTCAACTGTACGCGCTTGAACTGGAATGTGTAGTTATGCGGTATGAGGGGAATGCGTGGTATAAATACTGTCTCGCCAATGCCGGGTCCCGTTATACAACTTCGGAGGAGATAAGTTCCGAAGAAGCATAATCGGGACACCTACCTTCAGCCTGATGGTATGCGATGGAAGTCCGCTTCGGACTCGGCGCGACGGAAGTATTTATGGAGGTATATTTATGGACCACTTCATTGCCTATTAATTGCTGCAGCCTGATCATTTTTGGGCGTCAAAATGGCCCGCTTACACACCCAAAACGTCATTTTCTGCTGGTGCGGTATACGACTAATATCCCCGTAGACACCGATAATGAATTCTTCTCTCCTGGATACATCTCTGTCGAGGGTTCTGGAAACACCACCTATCCACCTCTCTCTTCTGGTAGAGTGCTTCCGCGAAGACATAGAAGGACATCGGAAAATTCTTGAGCACGTGCATTGTCGTCGAGCCGAGCTTTCATATTAATGGTCAAGCGCAGCGTAAGTACGAACTCGTTAAGATCGTTTCAACAAAGCATTCATCTCGTCAGCCCTCGATCTTCGCGTCAAAGCGGGAAGCGTTTGCCGGAAATCGTCAGTGAACAGTAATGTGACACCATCCACTCAAATGTTCGTCTTTGTGGATGTCCTACAGGGTTCTGTCCACGGCCTCAACTACCTTTCTATTGGCCATCGTACACTCATCCCATACAATCAAGCAATCCTTGAGCACGTGTCCCTTATCACTGTTACATGACACACCAAAAACGTCATTTCGGCGCTCTTTAAATATAAGGGCATTTTCAAAATGGCATGTACTGTCTTGCTATCCGGAAGCAGTGTGGCAGTAATTCCCCACGACGCTACAGCAATAGCAATTTTGCCTTGCCTCCTGACCTCTGCAAGTATGCCAGTGATAACAAATGTTTTTCCTGTTCCACCAGGAGCATCCAAAATCCAGGAGAAAAACATTTTACCCTGGTTTTGCACAACGCTTTCGAGGACGGTATCATAAATTTGTTTTTGCTCTGAAGAGAACAAAGCGACATGGTCATTTCACCCGGATCGTAATTTGTCTCAGCGATTTACTCCCAATTTCTAAGGTCTTGATGCGGTGATTATTTGGGGAGCTGGTAACCCATATTCGATAGTTCAATCGGTGGTGGAAATGACCACATCTTGAAATGAACTAATACAGGTGTTCAGCATGCGTTCATTAGTTACTTCGACTTCGTCTCCAGTAGCACGTGTCTCAAAGCTCGTAGAAAATCTTCAGACAGATGATGGCGATATTTCTCCGTCACTGAACCTTGCCTCCGCGAGGGTGTATTCCCAGTTTTGGTAACCGTCGAGAAGGTGACGTGCTACGCAGGCTGCGCGGTAAGTGGGATACTCCACGCCATCAAATGTCCTCAGAAAAGTGAAATACGTTGGGCCACGGACCGTGTGAAGTAACAACCGCAGGAAATTGCTTTCCCCATTATTTGGATGCACGGTACCTATAAACCTTACCCAATGAGGTGTCCTTGAAAATTCTCTTATATTCATGCAAAATTAGAAGTAAATCCATTAAGATCCATTACTTTTTTAGTTTAGCTCGCACATACATACAGACAAACAACAACAGACAAAACAAACACTATATTTGGCTTCGATATCGATAGTAAATCACACCCCAAATATTCTTTAAAAGAAAAATATCAATGTACAGTTTTGACTTTCCTTCGATTTTAAAGATTTACAGCTCTTCCCCCGTAGGAAATAGCGTGATAATATGTAGCCTATATGTTGACCGGACCTGTTAGTATTAATTAGTAAAATTTTTCTTCAAATTTTGCTTGAATATTACTAACAGGCGCCATTTAGTAGGTACTTTTTTAGTTTAGCTCGGACATACATAGAGACAAACAGACAAAAAATCTGAAAAATATATTTTTGGCTTCGATTTCTATTGTAAATCACGTCCCAAGTATTCTTTTAAAAAATATTCAATGTACAGTTTTGACTTTCCTACGATTTTATTAAATGTAGAGATTCCTGTGGGAATGAGGGATTTTCCCGCAGTATAAAGTAGCCTAAATGTTGGCCAGGCTTAGTATCTATACAATACAAAAAGTTTCATTCGAATCCGTCCAGTATCTTCGGAGATTAGCCTGGACAAAGGGACAAACAGACAAACAGACAGACAATAAAAATAAAAATAATTGAAAAGTGTTCTAATACTATTTTAACATCGCCCCCAATTAGTTTTTCGTAAATATATACAATGTACAGACACGCGGGTTTTACTGTTTTATTATATGTATAGATGTTTATGCATATGACAACCGTAGATCCATTAACTCACAGGCCCAATTGGTGAAATTGTGATTGAAAGTAGAAAAACATATTTATATTATTACTATTCAAAATGGTGGTCAGCGGGCAATGGTAGCCTAAGCGTGGCTCTTAATACCCAATAGCTTTCATAATAATATTTAAGTGTAATTTTACACATAAGTACATGTTCTATTTATTTCAGATGCCACGTAAAAGAACTCGGACCACGACAAATTTGGAAAAGAAAAATAAATATCATGGCTCCCATTTCCCATATGAGCGTTAATTGGCTCTCACACATGCGGGCAATGGGAGCGACTGACTTTTTTTGAGAAACCGGTATAACCCCTAATCACTATTACTTTATTTAATTATAACTATGTTTAAAATATTCTTAATTAGTCAAGGTAAGAGCCCATAATAAAAAAATACAAGAAGGTTAACAAATGTGGTCTTTACGATAATTTTCCCTTAGTAGGCTCCCATTACCCTGGTCTCCCCTAATACGGTGCCTACGCCCTCGAATACCTACACTAGAATTCTACCACCAGTATCACATCAGAACTTTACTATAAGTAAGTAAGAGATCTGATACGCATATGAAACAAGAAACAAAATAAGTTTTTTTTAATTAGGATTATGGCATCGCTGCTACGCATATTGCCAGTGTCAAGTAAAACGATATTACGTTTTCTTAAACAGGGTTAAATCTAGTATTCAGAATTAGTCAGTCAATTAATAATATCAGTCAGTCAGAGTATATAACAGTTAGTAATTCTAATTCGAGTAAAGCGATGGCTACATTACCAGAACATTTACAATGAAGTTTTGGAGGAAACCTGAAAGACCGTATTTTAGCACTGTTATTCTACTTCATTATACACGGGCACTGTAATAAACCAATATCAAACAAAATGCCACCATCTTTTTTTAATATAACTCAAAAATGCACTATCATCATCATCATCATCATCATATCAGCCATAGGACGTCCACTGCTGAACATAGGCCTCTCCCAATGACCTCCTGCAAAGGAATCGCCCTCGTGCATTGGTCCTGTACTCGGACTGACATGGTGGCATTTTTATACAAACACTTCAACACTTCGATATACCGATAGTCAATGTGGCAACGCTGTAAATACTGCAGCACAGCCCATGTTTCAACCGAATCAAAGGCTTTCTCATAGTCCACGAACGCTAAGCATAATAGCCGGTTATACTTCTCGGACTTCTGTATAACCAGCCGCAGCGAGTGTATGTGGTCAATGATACTATAGCGTTTTCGGAAACCGGCTTGTTCGGGAGGCTGGAAGTCATCAAACCTGCGAGCGAGACGGTTCGTGATCACCCTCGAAAACAACTTGTAGACATGGCTCAGAAGCGAGATGGGTCTATAATTTTTCAATAGGGCTTTATCACCTTTTTTGAAGAAAAGCACCACCACGCCTCGATTCCATGCTTCTGGCGTAGTACCTTCGAATAGGATGGAATTAAAGAGCTTCTGAAGGACTTTCAGTAACGGTGATACACCCGCTTGCAGAAGCTCTGTCGTGATTCCGTCCTCTCCAGGCGCCTTGTTGTTCTTAAGCTGTTTGAGGGCCATCCTAATCTCGTACAGGCTGATGTCCGGGATATCTTCGGTATAGTGTCGGGTTAATTTGGCTCTCGGGTCTCTGACCAAATCAGAGGTAGGTTGTGCGACCGAGGTATATACCTGCCCATAGAATGCTTTGTCTTTGTCAGTTGCATTGTCAAATGTGCAGGATAGAAAAAAAAAGGAGAGATTAGCAACACTTTAGCTAAAATACGTTTATGAATAAGGGGGTAAGTATTTAAAGTATAAAAGGTCTCAATACAGATCACGTTGCCACAACAGGCGTATTTAGAGATATGTATTTTCTAAGAGGTAGGGGAGGGGGGATGCGCCGCGTCATATGTATAGTGAAAACGGTACGAATTTTTAGCTTTATTTTATTATGTAACGGAGGTGGCAGGCATGCAGTTCACATTGATGTTAAGCGATGACTGCCGCCTATAGACATCCTCACAAAAACCAGAGGTCATACTACGTCGTACTATCCCTGACACCTTAAGTGTTATGTCTCTGTGATAGTTATTACGGAACCATGCCTTAGCATTCAACCGGAACACGATAGTGCTGAACACTTGTATTTGGGGGCAGATAGATTAGGTAATTCTGTGGTGCATACGCTCTCGAGTTCCTACACTGGGAACTACCTGGTCTACCACCAGTAAAACATTAGTAAAAAAACCGAGGCCCGTGGTTAAATACGAGTAGCTACATAACTTTATCTTGTGATTTTATACAGGACCACACCGCGGACACTCCGCCAAAATTCCATGCAAACGCTTAATTTGGTTTCCATTACACAGCATCAATCAGTGACGTATATTTACACGTACACCTGTGTGCGTAGCACGTAGAGAATACCAAACGTCGCCCATGGAGGTTGGGTGAGGCGGGGAAATCGGGCGGACCGTCGATGTGTCCATTCTATATGCAGTATTATTACTTAATCTTTGACAGGACCTGAATTTCTGTTTACTCCCCCGGGGCCAGTGGCGTAGAGAGGTGCCACTAATTTGGGGGTGACACCCTGTCTTTAGATAATCCAAATTTGAGCTGTTTAGACGGGAAAGCACAACACAAAACTCACTTTCGCATTTATAATACCAGGGGGTGTCGGAGGCAGAATTAGCTCAAATAGGTGGACAATGGAGAAATTAGATACAAAAGAATGGGAAAGATTTCCTTTTTTTGTGCTCATCTACCCCGGGTGCCACCTATGTTAGCTATGCCACTGCCCGGGGCCCTTCATTACGTAGCCACTGTTTGGGAGTAAAAGGCCTAAAAAAGATTTTTTTTTAAGTCTGCTGGTTGACAGACAAGGAGACGGGCAAGGTCAAAATGCAGATGCGTTACCACTCCTGAGGCCTAAGGTGTTATGCCTCTGTGCCGGAAATTACACGGCCATAAATTACCACCTGACAGGAACACGACAGTGCTGAACACTACCATTGAGCGGAAAGTATATTAGGTAATGCGGTGTGGCCTACGCCCGCGAGCTCCGTCACTGGAGCTCTACCACCAGTAGGTAATATATGATATAAGATCAATTTGCTTAAACTGCTACTTATATGTATATGTCGTAAATGGTAAACATTTCCAGCAATATGCAATAAACCAGGAGAATATCGACCTAGCTGCCCATCGTGTCGTGAGCACGCACTACGTAATCACTATGTTAATACAGTTTTTGCTATCACACATGAACCGTTAACTGCATTCAAGAAACAAAACATTTCAATTCCGAACTGTCCGCGTAGAAATAATAGGCTTGACCCGTTTTGTTCCACGCATTAATTCGGCCATTTCAAAATTAATATTTCATTTATAATTGGTCGTATCAATCAATTTATAGAAACGAAAGCATGTTTTGTAAGTCTATTTTGATTTAACTAGCTGCGCGCCGCGATTTCACCCATAAACTTGGTTTAATAAAATTAAATGACGTTTCTAATTCAGAAAGGGTATGTACTCGTATGTACGGACCGGTAATAGCTATCACAGAGACTTAACAACTAAAGTCTCAGGGGTGGCAACGTCTCGCGTCTTTGTGTGGTTGTCTATAGGCTGTAATCGTTATTTAACATCAATGTGTTTATTGGTGGTAGAGCTCCAGTGACGGAGCTCGCGGGCGTAGGCACCACCGCATCACCTAATATACTTGCCGCTAAATGGTAGTGTTCATTACTATCATGTTCCGGTCAGGTGGTAATGTACGGCCCTGTAATTTCCGGCACAGAGGCATAACACCTTAGGCCTTAGGAGTAGTAACGCATCTGCATTTTGACCTTGGTCTTTGTGTGGGTTCCGCGTATGTAAATGGTTGCAGAAGCCCAGGTAGACCAAGGCTGTGGCAAACAAGCATGCAGTTCACATTGATGTTAAGTGATGTCTGCAGCTTATAGACACTTACATAATGGCCAGAGGTCAAAATGCAGATGCGTTGCCACTCCTGAGGCCTACGGTGTTATGCCTCTGTGCCGAAAATTACTGGGCCGTACATTACCACCTGACCGGAACACGATAGTGCTGAACACTACCATATAGCGGCAAGTATATTAGGCAATGCGGTGGTGCCTACGCCCGCGAGCTCCGTCACTGGAGTCCAACCACCAGTAAAAACTAACACAGTAGGGACCGTTGCAAAAAAAGAAATTAATAAAACAAACGCACCAGACCGTGACACAGGTAAAGCAACATGAACTCACTGATTAACGTACCTGATATGACACAGAGACATCTTCACTTCTTGCATCACAATTCGCACATGATATCACGCGCAACCGCCACTCGCGGTAGCTGGTTCATTACTGTCGACTATCGGCCAGTATCGGCCCCCGATATTGATGATTATCGAGTGTCGAACCGACTTCCTTCCATTGAGCAAGAACTAAGGACGGCTATTCTCTAGTTATTAGATGGATTCGGCCTTCTAAGTTTTTCAGTTTCCATGTACGGGTGCCGCACCGATGCAATTATGGATTGTGCGTAATATAATTAGGAACGGATCGATTTGCGTGTGTCCGGTCGGTACAATCTGTGTTCGATTCATCATGATATTTGACATTTCGAGGATTTTGCTGGTGATAGAGTGGTTTGCGTCCTACGGTAAAACTACACTACGATCGACAATCCGCATGCCAAGCGTGACGATTATATGCCATATGTCCCCCTCATGGGGAGGCTTTTGTCCACCAGTAAACACCTTTCGGCTGGTATGATGAGAGTGGTTTGCCTGTGACGGAGCTAGAGAGCATAACTACAGCATTGCCTAAACTACTTGCCGCTAAATGATATATACCTAGGTATTCAGTAAAAGACCTAGGTGGTAATGCATGACTCCTCCATAATTTCAGGTGCATTATGTTTAAACCGTTTTCTGAATACGAGTCTGTTACTGTAGACGTTTATATGAGGTTTTGTTTTTATAGTATTCAATAAGTAGTCTGCCCGGTAGTATAGTGGTAGCAAGCCATTACTGCTACTCTGGGATTCTAGGTTCGATACCCGAGTCATATATAACTGGGGGTAGAGTTCAAGTGTAGGCACTCGAAGGCGTAGACATCACCGCATTACCTAGTCTATCTGATAAATGTTAATGTCCACTGCCTACCATTTCGGGGAATACAGACGTGAAGTTACCAGTACTAGTCAATGCAATGCAGTCTTGGTAATTTCAAAACTGCATTTTTTTGGAATGTAACTAAGATTTTATTGCGATTTTCACCTTTACTTGTCTTGTATTTTAAGATATTGCTGATAACAGTACTTATCTAAGTTATATTGTACATCGATCTTAGGAAGTAGACCTATCTTTATGTATGGAAGGTGGCAAACAAACATGCTCGTTTACCGCTAAAAAAGCCCCATTTATGTAGCGCCACAGTTCCAGAGCACTCAACTCACCATTAGTAAAAGTGTCGGTATCCTGAGTGTTGTCATATCGAATTAGGTGCAGTTTCGAGGTCATATTGAGAGTAAGACCAAGCTGGTATCAAAGAAGCTCGGGGTACTAAACAAGGCAAGACAGTATTTCACATCGGGGCAACTTCTACAGCTCTATATAGCTCAAGTGAGGCCCCATTTGGAATACTGCTCTCATCTTTGGGCGGGAGCCTCTAAATATCAGCTTGGTACCCTTGACTCAATTCAAAAACTTGCCATTCGAATCGTCAACGACCCAGGAATCACACATAGACTCGAAGATCTGAGTCTGCGCAGAGACATCGGATGTCTGTGCATTTTCTACCGCCTTTACAATGGTGAGTGCTCTGATGAACTGTTCGATCTGGTGCCATCGTCTACATTCCTACATCGCAACACCCGCCGAAGAGAGAAGTTCCACCCGCACAGAGTGGATACTTGGAAATGCTCAACAGTCTGATTCGCGCGTTCATTCCTGGCCAGAACGTGCAAATTGTGGAACGAACTTCCCTCAGAGGTACAATATGGGGCTCTTCAAAACTGGCGTCAAAAGAGTCCTTCAGGGCTGGCAACGCGTCGGCAACTCCCCTGATGTTGCAAACGTTCAAAGGCGACGGTAACCACTTTCCATCAGGTGGCCCATCTGCTTATCTGTTAATCCTTTGACATAAAGAAAAAAATGCAGCTCACATTGATGTTAGGTGATATTTGCCGCCTATAGACACCTACACAAAAACAGATGCGTTGCCACCCCTGAGACCTAAGTTGTCATGTGTCTTTGAATTTATTACGGGGCCATATATTACCATCTAACCGGAACACGATAGTGCTGAACACTACCCTTTAGCGGCAGATTGATGTTCTCAAATCTTATAGGAATTTAATTACAACTGTAGGTATACATTCATGCATTTTTGTGAAAAAGAGTACTTACCTATTGACAGACAGACACAACATAAGGAGCTATATTTCCTTGAGAGGTCCGAAACACTAAAAAAAAAGAACTTAAAAAACTTCATGCCTGTAATCCTCAAAGAAGTAGGCAGAGGCAGACCTACGTACGACATACATTATAAAGTAGGGGAGCCCGGGGGGGATTTTTGAATTTACTTCAGCGCGTCAGATTAAGATATAAGAGATACCTTGCACCCTGTTCAAAACCTCCACCAAATCTAAGATTCCCATAAAGGGCCGAACCCTTGCTTTGCTTGCTCAAACGTTTTTGAAAAGGGCTCGGCATCAACATGGGTCAAGAGAAATGAGCCCAAACAATGCTTCTATCCAAAATTCTGACGATTCGGAAGATGAGTAAGATCTTAGCGACCTTTTGAATTCTTTTAAGAGCTACCCTTCGGGGGAGTTCCTTTATACAAACTTTAGATTTAGTGGAGGTAACTAGGTTTGTTGAGGAAGTGATTATGAGGAAGAGGAGGAGGAAGAGGAATTGTGATGCGCCAATTTAGAGGATGCGGATGAGGAAGAGGATATTTTTATGAGGATGAGGAAGAGGAAGAGGAAGAGGAAGCAGATGACATAATAATAATAGCAACCCTTGAGACGTCCCACTGATGGTCACGAGTCTCTCCCCTTCTTGAGGGGAGGTCTGGAGCTTACTCACGCTGCTCTAATGCGGGTTGGTGGAGTTACTTGCAAGGGTTAGTGGCTAACCCGCTGTCGGATGTTTTCAAACCGCCCATAAAGCCTCCGACAAGGTTTAACGACTGCTATCTGTCGATAGCAACCGGGACCGTCGGCATCCTGCTCTCCGAAGCACGAAAATGCGCATTTTAATTTGCCACTAGTGGTCACCCGTCACACACCCGACCGCACCCATATCGCTTAATCGAGTAGATCGCTTGCGTTCTACACCAGCCGGGAGGCCTTGCGCGCTACAGAAAGATGAGGAGAGGATGATACGAAGATATAAATACTAGCGGACCCAACCTAAAATCCGCACGTGGTTTTATGTGGTTTTATGTCTGCTTGTCTGTCAACGTACAGACATAAAAAAAAACACACGCACACCAAAAAAAAAGATGAGTGAATGACACAATTTCATTTAGGAATTGAAATGAAAATAAGAATGCAGTCTTTATTTCTTTGTTAATTAGGTATTTAAGTCGAATATTATTAATCAAAATAAAAGAATTGAATACTATTAATCGATATTTATTTTAAACAGGGAGGTAAATTTTTATAAAAAAAATATTTGGACGCTGTTTCCCCAACAACCGGTTTTATAGCTCATCATATACCAATACAGCATTGCTAAAAAGTCGTTTGCTGGTACATTTGATGGAAGAGAAGATAGGTATTGTAAAGATACAGTTCTGTAAAGCCCCGAATATTTCGATTTTTTAAGTTGAGTACGCGTATAAACAAAATAATGTATGTCAATAAAATTAAAACAAACAATCAAGGAACAGCGCCGGTGGCAGGTGGGAAGGTCTCGCTCGCCTGTTCGGCCTGGCACCGCGCTGCGGCATGTGCGTTGCCATCGATACGCGACGCGCATGCGCAACAAAATTCCTCATAAATTCCTTTTAAATTTTGAGGAAGCGGTAGCGGAAGAGGATTTTTTTATTTTAATTTTTGAGGATGCGGAAACGGTTGAGGAACCCAAAATATTGCGGAACTTCCTCATTATGAGGAAGAGGAAGAGGAATCCTCAGCAACCCTAGAGGTAACCAACAGCGGTCAAGGTATCTCCCATATCTTAATCTAACGCGCTCGAGTAAATCCAAAAATAGCATCCTTGGCTCCACTAGGTTTACCTAACAGCGATGCTCTAATTAAAAAAATGTCGCTAACTGTCACGCCCCTATTGACAAGTAGGTACATCGTGGTATACCCACAAACTCGAGCTCTCCCATTGGAGCTCGTGCGTGAGCTCTTATAAAATAAAGAATGGATAAAAATAACTACAAAATTGAATGCACTTAATACCTATTATTAACTAAGTACATACATGTATCATCTAGTTGTTGTGGAACTAATTGGGTATTGTATAATCGATTCGGCAGCGAATTATGTTGTCAAAATATCATATTGTTTTAAATCAATCACTAGCTACGTAGGTACCTACCTCACTTACACATCACTTTGGCGTGTTAAGTAATAAGTTATTGCCTTTTTGGATGTTCAAATAACACCGAAAACTTTGGGATTGAATTACGCACGTTTTACTTAGTTAGCAGACAATTTAATTCCTTACAATTTTTTTTTCATTAAAGAGAAAAACATTAACAGCCCACAGCTAACAGTCTACTAATGCCGTCTAAATCCCCCAAAAATGAGATAGTTCCAGGCTGGGTAGCCTTGCTCAGTGCTTACAAAGGAATCCCAGGATTTGGGTACCTACACCCGTATCTAAATATAGGGTGTCTCACTTGCATAACAAATGGAGTTTCAGCTTCCATGGGTGGATGGGTGTCAGGTCCCATCCGGGAGGAACTATTCCTGTTCATAACTTCTCCATAACAGACACGTCCCAGGAGTAAGCCAGAACCACATGCGAGCTTTTGTTTTGTTTGAATTATGGACACCTGTTTGGGTAAAGGCCGCCTCCATGTGCATAATCCTTGCTTTAGTTCACATTGGTGTTAAGTGATGACTGCAGCCTATAGACACCCACACAAAGGTCAAGCTCCAAATGCAGATACGTTACCACTCCTGAGGCCTAAGGTGTTATGCCTCTGTGCCAGAAATTACAGGACCGTACAATACCACCTGACCGGAACACGATAGTGCTGAACACTACCATTTAGCGGCAAGTATATAGCGGTAATGCGGTGGTGTCACTGGAGCTCTACCACCAGTCTACCAGTTGCACCCTTCAACCTAACCCATCCGTTTCGCGGTGTAGGTCCCGCATACAACGGTAGGTATCACCTCGGTACCTTACTGGATTGGTCGTAACGACCACTGCTAGGCCTGAGATCCAAATTTTGATTCTGAATTCAGGGATTCATATTTTCCAATAATTAATTTTTTTATTTTAATCAATTTCAGTAGATATTGAAAAAGAATCGCTTTTTAAAGTAATAAATTTTTTGGACATCGTTATTACTGTCAATGTCGGAATTTTGGCGAAAACGCGGAAATGCCGTGTCGCAGCATGATATTGTTGGCAATCTTGTGTACAGTCGTGTTTTCATGGTTAAAAACGGTGGGTTTTTATCTTATAGCATTTGACAACGTGCGCGTATCTAGGAAAGTGATATTAGGCAATGAAAAGTGATTTTTCGTGTTGACTACAAAACTTTAGAGTATCTTGAGTGATATTGTCAATGTGAAAGTTATTGCGTGTTCAGGTTGTGGAGGATGGAAATGAGTAGTCCCATGTTGGTGATCACCATAATATAATCCGGAAGTAACAGAGTTACATTTTTACGGTTAATTTAGGCGGGTTGAGGTGCGTGTGCGAGGCACTAAGATGTAGGGACAACTGACGACGCAACGTTAGGCTAAGCTTGCGGCGTTTATATTATAATGCTTAATAATGTGACGCTACAAAACTTTGTAAAATCCCATAGTAAAGTCCACTGAAACCATCTCATCATATTATTATAGAACCATCTAATCATCATCACACAGAAGAAAAAGATTGGCCACAAAAGACTTGGATCTATGACCGTAAAACAAATCATTTAAAAACAAACTGTCAAGTCAATGTCAAAATGGCAACGCGCGTCCAGCCGTTGACCTTCTATACGCGTCCAGCCGTTTTGTTTTGAATTTGAATCAAAATCGTTCAATCGCTATGGATAATTTTTAATTACAAAGAAAAAAGGAGTTTTAAGGACAGTTCGTATACATATTCCATTAATTTTATCTGTAAGTTGGTGGTAACGAACAAGTGTTAAAATTAAAGTATCCACAACTCGTAATAGGTCAATTTTTTATTATGCTAAGTATATGCTCAGTTTAACGTGATATTTTCAGTGTATTTAGTGTATTGTGCAACTTTAGAATATTATGATGGCCGACTTTCGTACACCGGTAAAATTAAACAGAGCTGCGGCATCAAATGAACATATTACTATTCCACCTTCACCGTTCCTCAAACGACTTGGATATGGCACAGGTATGTAAGACACAACTTTATCCAGCTTATTAACTTAAGCTAGCTTGTGCTATGACGTAGAAAAGACACTGTTATAAAGTTGGTAACTAACACCTGAAAAGTATAATTAGATTGAGACCTTTTTGTACTAGCTCTGCTTCATAGTTTTTTTTTTTCTCTTTATTTTTGGAAGAGGCTTTGATCGCTGAGCGATTATGTCAGCCTCATTAGTTACACAAAAACTTAGTTTCTAATGTTTAGTAACTTTAAAACAAGATAGGAGGCAAATCTGCATTTTAAACTATAGATTTTTGTTGTAAATGTCTGCAGGAACTTATTGTCAGTGTAAATTGCATGTTTGTTTGCTGCGGTCATTACAAAAGAGAAAAAATGATTATCATAGTTAATGCATTTTAACCAACAATAGAATTTCTCCTGTTTATTATTTAATATTGATAGTGTTTCCTATTTTTTAGGTGTTTCAGTGATGCAACTAGTGAGGTCTCCTCGTGCAGGTCAGATTCGGTCTCCATGGGCATTAAAAATGCTGAACAAGAGAGTGAAACCAAACAAAGTGTACACGGATCGCTTGAAAGCTGAGGCAGACTTACTGCAGCGCATGTCACACCCCAATATAGTTGGTTTCCGAGCTTTCAGCAAAACCCAGATACTGTATCTGGGTATGGAAGCGTGTGACCTATCTTTAGGCGACATGATTGAGAAGAAATGTGAAGATCACTGTGAGCCATTCGCTCCCAAACAAATATTGAAGGTAAAAACAAAACTTTCCCTGCCCCACTCACAATTGTTCTCAATTCATCAAAACCCTACAGAAACTGGTTCCTTTTCCTATTCCAGTACCAAAATTCTCTGACCAATTATATATTGTGTACAAAAAAAATTGTACCAAAATGCTGTTGTTCTTGGTCATAGTGTTATAAAAAAATAAAATAGTTTATTTCTTTAACATGTATACAGCATGACTAATACAGTGGCCAAAACCAACCCAGTAAGCATGTATAATAGCTTGTGGTGGGTAGCTCTGCTCTTCCCGTTACATTATATAATTTAAGTTTAGAATAGTAGTAGGCTTCAGTTGTAAATTAACTATTTATCTGCTTAGATATATTACAATAGAAAAAACAAAAGGAGTAAGTACTAACAAGAACAAGTGTTGTGAATATTGTTTGTACCTGTATTTACTCAAACTAACTGTGTAAAAATAGTCTAACATTCATTGTGTTTTGAATTGATGTTGCTGAATTCAACATTAAGAAAATGATTATGAAATGATAAGAAAAAATCGCTTGCATTAATTACATAATTATATCTGAAAACATAAAATGTTAACTATTTTAACTTCTGATATGTGATGCTGGCATACTGGCAGAGGCCATTAAAAAAAATTTAATATATTATGCATAAATACACAGCTAACATGCAACGCTGCTGTCCTGTCTACCTTGTGTTTTATTATATTGCTATCTGTCAGCCTTACTGGTGAAAGATTTGACCACCATTGTTCAGTTGGACTGCACTAGCGGAAGAATTCTTCTGCACTAGTGAACAATGAGAAAATTACCTTTTGCGAAAATGACTTTTTGCGAAAGTGACCAATTTTTTTGAGATGACGTTTTGCGAAAGTGGCATTCTGCATCAAAGCCTAATAATCACACTAAAATATTCCAGTGGTTGAAGCTCGACCCATGTTTAAAATAAATATTTTCAGGTAGCAGCCGACATTGCTAGCGCCCTAGATTATTTACACACAAAAATGCAGCTTCTACATGGAGACATGAAGTCCTATAATGTCCTGGTGAATGGAGACTTTGTTGTCTGCAAGCTGTGCGATTTTGGAGTGACCCTGCCGCTGGACGAGAACGGAGTTTTTGATAAGGCTAAAGCAGGGAAGGCTGTGTATTATGGTTAGTTTTTATTTATGATTATTTTAAAAAAGGTTTTCATTTACCTTCATTTATGGAGAGCTTATTGAATTTGGGCACATACCAACCTCCGAGGGTGGCACTGGGAAATTCCAACAAAAACCCAATAACACTTACGTTCTAACCTGGGAACAGATACTCAGTTAAAATTAATGTCCTATGGTATATTCCATCCTGTATTAAAAAACGATTACTTTCAGGCACTGAAGCATGGAGCGCACCAGAAGTAATCAATGGAGGGGAAATAACCAGCAAGACAGATATCTGGCCCCTCGGCCTCACTCTGTGGGAAATGATGGCACTGGCACCACCGCACTCCCAAGTTGATGATACGTTGGACGAGTCCATTGCCTCATCTGTGAGCGTTGAGGAAGATGATAGTATGATGGAATACTTTTCTGAGAAATATGGTGAGATATATGAATTCTTGATGAAATAGAACAGTTTTTAAAGTTTAATGTTATAAATGTGGCAAACGAGGATGCAGTTCACATTGATGGTAAGTGACTGCAGTCATTGTAGATGTCTGTAGCCTATAGACATCTACACAAAACTGGAAGTTAAGATGTAGATCGCCACCCCTGAGACCTAAGGGGTTTAGCCTCCATTATAGTTATTACGGGGCCACACATTATCACCTAATCGGAACACAATAGAGCTGAACATCACCATATGGCGGCAGATACGTATGTATCTTTACGCCGAGTCCCTTACGGGTAGGCAGAGAGGGCGGCCATATATCCCGATTCCGATACATCTCCCGTGTACCTACCGTTTCTGCCGAAAGCCCATCCGAGATATAAAAATGTATTCACCCGTTCTAACACTGCATCATCTACCGCTACCCTTGTGTTTTCTTTTCTCATCGAAGTGAACCGTATGCTCGGTTATGATTTTTGTGACAAATATACATAATAGTTGGTTTGTTTATATTCTAGGCACCCGACCGGCGATCCCGGCGAACATAGCGGAGGATAAATACGCGCACCCCCTCGCGCTGTTCCACTGCTGCACCCTCCCCGCGCGCGCCCGCCCCACCCCCCGCCACCTCGCCGCCGCCGCAGAACATATGCTTCAGGATATAGGACTGAACTGACTGAACGGGTTGAGGTTCATATAGTATCCCCTTGTTTTTACACGGGTAATAGGTGCTTTTTCGGTGCATTCCCCTACTAAACACGTTTTCGCCGCCGCAATACATGTGCTACCGGATATAGGAATGAACAGACCTTATGAGCTGAGCTCGTTTTAACATACGTTCCATTTTTAATCCCAGGGAGTGATCAGTCTCTTCCGGCCAAATACTCGAACGTCACTTAAATCTAAGTGGGACTTAAAAGTCTTCCATCTTTATAGAACACGTTCAAACAATAGAGATAGCGCACATTTACGAGCTGCTTAAAATTGAGTGACATTTGAGTATTCGGCCATTAAATTCATATATTATTATCATACATGCGTCATAGTAGGTACACATATTATTATGCCGACGGGTTGCTGTAAGTTGGATTATTGGGAAGCAAATTACAAAATCAATCATTTTATAACAGAACTATCAGATTCAATCTCAAATTAAGTAAATAAATCGCCTTGGACATTCTCCCTCCATCGTAATAGATGAGACGTTTTGTATATCGTTGTACTATTTATTCACAGAAAAAGAAAAAGAACACTACTGTATTACAATAATAATAATTGTGATGCATGTTTTGACTGCAAAAACTAAAAATAAAAAAATGGATGAACGTACCAAAACTTGTGTAGAACAACAAAAACTGCCATAGTTTTGATAACGACTATATTGCTGTAACATAAATAAAAATTTAACAAGTGTACTTATTTACTAATACAGTTCACATTTTTATACATATTATGCATTTGCGTGTAACATTCGTGGACAACTAAATGTCTATAATAATGTAACATCAAATTAATTGACCAAGGCTAAGGTATCTATTGCATATTACATATCAGGCATATAGTCATAAATAGCGCTGAGACTGAGTGCCTTAAACTGTATTTAGGGACTTGGAATAACAGTAAATTTATAGTCCAACGAGAAAGTTCATAAAAATAGCACAATTTCTTGATTGAATTGCTTTCAATGCCTTATCAGCCAACCTCATGAAATTGGATGACAATGCCTTGGGCCATTGCTCAAAGGTTCATGTTAATTTTTGAACAAATTACTAAAATACATACTATTATTATTATACAGTATCCAACAAGAAATATTGCACATCGACCTTAGGAAGGAGGCTTCTGCTTATTTTGGGTCTGTAGAGCGTTATCTCTTTGGCACCTTACCTATGCTTCGTTTGTAGGGCATTTTGATCTAGTTTTGACTTTTGACCAATACCGGACTATCAGTGCATGCAGTGTGTAGCAGAGATAAATAATAAATAAATACGCCTTCACTCACAGCCCCACACTAGGTATAAACCTGTATCGTGGGTACCGCTGTACACACAACACATACACAAACTCCCAGACCTGAAACAAATATCTGTAGGCCATACAAATATTTGTCCCGGTGCAGGAGAGATAACGCTCTATGAAGTAGAAATGTGCCATATTTCTTGATGGGTAGGTACTGTACATTCATATATTAAGAATGTTGCGGAATAGGGCACCATATCTTTAATTATGCATTAGTATTATTATGATTACATGAACACAGCTGACTAAAATACTTTAATATTATGCGTTGTAGCAAAATTATCCTGTGATCATGCCATGGCTGTTAAAATCTGTTTAAAATGTGTGTATTTATGTGAAAATAATATGTTCAAGTATATTTTTATTTCTTTAAAATACTTCATTAACAGCCATGACATAAAAAAATAACTATTTACAATAATACACCAGATTCCAGCGAGATTCGAATAAATATGAGTTAACAACTTAAACATAGCAATTGTTAAAAACAACTTATATTTAAATGTACTTATAAGTATCACAATAAAAGTGAATTTACAAATAAAATAAGACTAGGAAATATTTATTCTGAATACAGCACCAGTATTTATTTTTTATTATATTGACCTTCAGTTAACCATTTCTGTCGAGGTATTATATAAGGCAAGTTTAGTTTATAATATGGGAAGGAGATTTAAGTTTGAGTATGGGATTGAGTGAGATAATCACAATAGTCTTCCATTTCAATCAATAGTAAAGAAAAATTAGTTGTTATGTATTTGTAACTTACTTATAACTTTGCTTTTAACTGTCAAAATTTGGTTATTCAATATAAATATTATGTTACGTATGTATTTACTTTATGAAACATAATGTATCCTACTATTAACAGTTTTAGCTACTAAAAATACCTTTGTAGTAAAACTTAAAGTTACTGATAATTATAATGTGCATTTTGTCAAGTATCATTTGACGTATCTATCAGTTTTATGGTAAACTGTTTAAAAATATAATGTTACTATCTATGTAAAATTAAAATACATGTAAAAACTACGTGAGATTGCATTTTTGATTTGACAAAATATATTTGTGTATGTTTTTTTATATGCGTTTTATTTATTTTATTATTATTATTAAACTCATATAAACATTGGGTAATGATTATTCTTGTGGTTAGAAAAATATTATATTGTATGGTAAATGTTTCAGTGAGTTACTTGTACATGTTAGTTATAAATGATAACTCATTTGAAATACGAATGGTATTATTATTAGGAACTTTATTTTAGAATACCGCATTAATTAAAAAAAAAAAAACAATGCAAGTTGATACATGACACAACATCATTATTATCAACACCAAGAAGAGGTTTAATAAAAATAAAATCTAGGGGAATCTTATAAAATTAACATGAAATTTTTCGTTACATAAGAATAATATGTCTATGTGTGGTTTTATGGATGTATATATTTAATATTTTTGTGTAAGAAAATAATTACCGCTTTTGGAAATGTAAAAAGTTTTAATGTAACGTCATCAAAACATTCACATTATTCGAGTGGTGATTATTTTTGGAGTTATCTCATTTCACAATCGACGTACAACAACAATAGATATAAAATAATTTCGAACCATCCAGAACGAGACGGGAACGATACATATTTTCAAATACGACATAGCAAAAAGTTACGTCCCAAAAATGTAAAAAAAGAAGATCCACCAAAGGAATACAAAAGCTACCGACCGGTCGCCCGTGCTCTACTCTCGAGTTAACTCAAGTCACATCAGTACCCGTTGAGATATAATGTATATCGAGCTTAGGAACGATACAATCGCCTAGTTTCGACTTTGTCCGGAGGCAATCGCCGCGGGGGCGACTGGGAATAATTCCGTATTTTATACAAATCATTTTTTTGTTGATGTGCAGTATATCTGGTTGCATAATGTAATGTAATTTCGGGCCGTTCAGAATGAGACGGGAATGACATATATTTTCAAATACAATATAGCTTAAGTCACCGTCTCGCAGAAGAATACGTCCCAATAATATAAAAAGAAAGATCCATGAAAAAATACAAAAGCTAACGCGTGTAACTCTCGAGTAGACACGAATTGGAGCTGGTTCAGAAAGGGCGAATTCGTTGCGATTCTCACGCGTGAGCGTCGCGTCCAGAAGAGTATCAACGTGCGAGCGTTCGGGGACGAATTTAGTAGGTGAGGTGACACGGAGTCGAACTCTGGAGTTCGCGCGTTAACCGGACGCAACGAGGCGATCCCGGTACGTCGCGCGCGAGTCGAGAGACCGGCGCACGCGATTTTAATTCGAGCTACTCTCGAGGACGCAATCTACTAGCGCTCAGCGCCCCGCCGACGCGCGTATGAGCTCACGCGAAACGATTCGCGGCGAGTTCTCCCCTCCTGGACGAGGTGTCAGGTCGGTGAATAGAGATTCGGAGGAGGCGGAGGCGAAAAGCGCCGGCGGGTATCAGGTGCGCTCGAGGTCGGCCAGGTAGGCGGCCACGTCCTTGCGGCCGTGCGCCAGCGCCACGCCGCGCGCCGTCTGCCCCGCCGCGTTGCGCAGGCGGGCCGCCGCCACCCCGCCGGGGGGGCCCGCGGGGCCCGCGGGGGGCTGGGGGGCCTGCGCCCCGCCGCCGGGGAGCACGGTGCGGCGGGCCAACAGTCGCACGCAAGACATCTGCCCGAACATCGCCGCGCCGTGCAGAGCCGTTTGCCCGTTCTATTGATGAAGCGGTAAGAATGAAACGAAATATTAAACGACAGTATAAAAATTATTTAACTAATAAAACGATTAGTAAATAAGCTCGGATGAATACTGACAGGCAGGACGCCGAGGTTGGGGTTGTATTTGAGCAGTTCGACGACAACGGAAGAGTGTCCTTTGTGAGCCGCTTTAAACAGCGGCGTCGCACCGTCCTGCACACATAAACAAAAATAACCATTAATATACATACGAGATGAACCAGGGGGGGCAGGGGGACACTCGCCTGGCGCGTGCTGTCGACGTGTGCCCGGTGCGCGAGGAGGGCGCGGGCGACGGCGGCGTGCCCGCACTGGGCCGCGATCCACAGCGGCGAGGGGGGCGGGGGGCGGGGGGGCAGGGGGACACTCGCCTGGCGCGTGCTGTCGACGTGTGCCCGGTGCGCGAGGAGGGCGCGGGCGACGGCGGCGTGCCCGCACTGGGCCGCGATCCACAGCGGCGAGGGGGGCGGGGGGCGGGGGGGCAGGGGGACACTCGCCTGGCGCGTGCTGTCGACGTGTGCCCGGTGCGCGAGGAGGGCGCGGGCGACGGCGGCGTGCCCGCACTGGGCCGCGATCCACAGCGGCGAGGGGGGCGGGGGGCGGGGGGGCAGGGGGACACTCGCCTGGCGCGTGCTGTCGACGTGTGCCCGGTGCGCGAGGAGGGCGCGGGCGACGGCGGCGTGCCCGCACTGGGCCGCGATCCACAGCGGCGAGGGGGGCGGGGGGCGGGGGGGCAGGGGGACACTCGCCTGGCGCGTGCTGTCGACGTGTGCCCGGTGCGCGAGGAGGGCGCGGGCGACGGCGGCGTGCCCGCACTGGGCCGCGATCCACAGCGGCGAGGGGGGCGGGGGGCGGGGGGGCAGGGGGACACTCGCCTGGCGCGTGCTGTCGACGTGTGCCCGGTGCGCGAGGAGGGCGCGGGCGACGGCGGCGTGCCCGCACTGGGCCGCGATCCACAGCGGCGAGGGGGGCGGGGGGCGGGGGGGCAGGGGGACACTCGCCTGGCGCGTGCTGTCGACGTGTGCCCGGTGCGCGAGGAGGGCGCGGGCGACGGCGGCGTGCCCGCACTGGGCCGCGATCCACAGCGGCGAGGGGGGCGGGGGGCGGGGGGGCAGGGGGACACTCGCCTGGCGCGTGCTGTCGACGTGTGCCCGGTGCGCGAGGAGGGCGCGGGCGACGGCGGCGTGCCCGCACTGGGCCGCGATCCACAGCGGCGAGGGGGGCGGGGGGCGGGGGGGCAGGGGGACACTCGCCTGGCGCGTGCTGTCGACGTGTGCCCGGTGCGCGAGGAGGGCGCGGGCGACGGCGGCGTGCCCGCACTGGGCCGCGATCCACAGCGGCGAGGGGGGCGGGGGGCGGGGGGGGCAGGGGGACACTCGCCTGGCGCGTGCTGTCGACGTGTGCCCGGTGCGCGAGGAGGGCGCGGGCGACGGCGGCGTGCCCGCACTGGGCCGCGATCCACAGCGGCGAGGGGGGCGGGGGGCGGGGGGGCAGGGGGACACTCGCCTGGCGCGTGCTGTCGACGTGTGCCCGGTGCGCGAGGAGGGCGCGGGCGACGGCGGCGTGCCCGCACTGGGCCGCGATCCACAGCGGTGAGGGGGGCGGGGGGCGGGGGGGGCAGGGGGACACTCGCCTGGCGCGTGCTGTCGACGTGTGCCCGGTGCGCGAGGAGGGCGCGGGCGACGGCGGCGTGCCCGCACTGGGCCGCGATCCACAGCGGTGAGGGGGGCGGGGGGCGGGGGGGGCAGGGGGACACTCGCCTGGCGCGTGCTGTCGACGTGTGCCCGGTGCGCGAGGAGGGCGCGGGCGACGGCGGCGTGCCCGCACTGGGCCGCGATCCACAGCGGCGAGGGGGGCGGGGGGGGCAGGGGGACACTCGCCTGGCGCGTGCTGTCGACGTGTGCCCGGTGCGCGAGGAGGGCGCGGGCGACGGCGGCGTGCCCGCACTGGGCCGCGATCCACAGCGGCGAGGGGGGCGGGGGGGGCAGGGGGACACTCGCCTGGCGCGTGCTGTCGACGTGTGCCCGGTGCGCGAGGAGGGCGCGGGCGACGGCGGCGTGCCCGCACTGGGCCGCGATCCACAGCGGCGAGGGGGGCGGGGGGGCAGGGGGACACTCGCCTGGCGCGTGCTGTCGACGTGTGCCCGGTGCGCGAGGAGGGCGCGGGCGACGGCGGCGTGCCCGCACTGGGCCGCGATCCACAGCGGCGAGGCGCGGTCGGCGCGCGCCGCGTTGGGGTCGGCGCCGTGCGCCAGCAGCAGCGCGCACACGTCCGCGTGCCCGTTCTGGGACGCTATGAACAGCGGCGTCGCCTTGTCCTGCAACACGAGCGGTAACATCTTCGTAAAAACACGGTCGTTATGTCCCTCCAATATTTTTTTATGACTCGACAGACGAGCAGACGGTCAGACCGCTCGATGGAAAGTGGTCACCGTCGCCCGACACCAGAGGAGTTGCCGAGGCGCTGCCGGCCCCGTAGAACTATTTTGACGCCGGTTTTGAAGAACCCCATATTGTAGCGTCGGGGGAACATTTCTAAGGGAAGTTCGTCCCACAATTTGCATATTCCGCATCATCGGACCGTTGAGTGCTTCCAAGTATCCAATTTGTGCGGGTGAAACTTCTCTCTTCGGCAGGTGGTGCGATTTAGGAATGGGCACGATGGCACCAGATCTAACAATTCATCAGGCATTCACCATTGTAAAAATACATAAACATCCAATGTCTCTGCGCAGAAATTTTCAATTGGGTTATTGATTTATGATTCCTAGGTTGTTGACTGACAATTCGAACAGCACGTTTTTGTATGGAGTCAAAGGGATTAAACTGATATATGGAGGCCCAAAGATGAGAAAAGTATTCCAAATGGCCTCACTTAAGCTTTGGAAAGGACTTTCCCTAAAGCTCTTGTCATCATTTGCATGTGCAAATTTAGCAAAATTGAAATTAACGTATTGATCACGTGAAGAGAAATCTTCGGTAAATTACCTAGGTACTCCAATATCAAATCACCTGCGTTTCTTCTTGTGTCCCAAATCCGTTATACGAGTCACTTTTTGATACCGGAAAAAAAATCATCTGACCCACCTTCAGCATCTTAATGCCAGCTTCAGCAACACCCACATAAGGCTTTAAATAAAATGGCTTAAGAAGCCATGCAAAGATATCTCTCTAAGAATCACAAGCTCAATGTCTAAAGATTCTTAAAATTGAGAGTCCGCAATTCACCAATAAACTGTCCTTTGTTTTTAGAGCTAAGGAAACACCTTTCCAAATTACAAATAGGTAAGTACTCGTACTTTCGTATAAATTAGAAACAAATAAATTTGCTCACCTTCATACAGGAGTTAACATTTGCACCGCGTCGAATAAGCTCCTCTACAACAGGCAAGTGCCCGCACTGACAAGCCACGAACAGAGGTGTGCCACCATCCTGAAATCATATAAATTCTATTTTAAGATCATCCAGCTGGTAATACACATCCAGCTGTAACAATCTAGAATATTCCAAGATTTTTTAACCTATTCAACTAACATAATACACAACAAGATAATTTTGAAAAGTATCTTTATAGTAATAATCACTCATGTGACGATAATTAGGTATAAGCATTCGCAGTCTAGCACGGCCACACTGTTCAAATACAGTATAAAGAAAGCTGTGGTTACTGTCACTCAAAAATCTGCCAAGCAGCCATTGCACCACGTACCTCACCAATGTACCTACTTGAGCAAGTTAAGACTAGGATGCACGCATGTCATTTGAGTGTGAACTTGTGCTAAACTTTATTATTTTCGATGAAGGCTGTGGCTTTATGGACAGGTATTATTATGTGGACATGCCCTCTGTGCTCTCAAAGCGGGAACCGAGTCTAGCTGTAACAGCAGTGTTACCGTGCTGGGGGCGTCGATGTCTGCGCCGGAGTCGAGCAGCAGGCACGCGATGTCGAGGAAGCCGCCCTGCGCCGCGAAGAACAGCGCCGACGTCCCTGTCTGCAACATATACACGCCGCTATCTTAATTTCAACAAAAAACTAGTTTTTGTTGAAATTATTGAATTCAAGAGCGAAAACATCATCAAATGAAAATCTAATTGGCGTCGTTATTATTTTGTCTGTATATTCTTTTTGAAGTGCAAGCATGCGGTTTATTTTGATATGGACACTTGGGTATGACTTGAGTTTTTGAAAAGAGTTGACCTCTTTTTTACTATCGAGATTTCGCCATGGAAGCTAAAGCTAAAAGCTCCATCTGAGGTAGGTCCCCATATTGTAGCGAAAGAGTCCTACAATATGGGGTTCTAAAAAAATGGTTTCAAGAGTCCTTCAGGGCTGGCAGCGCGTTGGCAACTTCCCCATTGTTGCAAATGTTCATATGCGACGGTGATCACTTTCAATCAAGTGGCCCTTCTGTCTGTCAGTCAACTTATAGACATTTAAAACAATTAAATGAGTTTGAGTATCATACCGTCCGGCAGCAGGCGGGATCAGCTCCCTGCGCGAGCAGCTCTCGCACGCACTCCGTGTGGCCCATAGCGGCTGACAGGATCAGAGGAGTGGTACCGTCCTGAAAACATATGCTAAATTTTAAGTACGTCACTGCGGTCATTGCAAATTTTAAGGACTATCATTGCTTGTTTGCTGTTGTAACTTCTAGGCGGTCGGACACTCCACTGTGTAGGCTTAAGGTTGGCTCGGAAAAAAAAATAGATAATATAGAGAGTGGATTTAGAAAGGATGCAAATGTTTTTTTTAAAGTGTGGCTAGCTATTAAGCATATCTACAGTGCCTACAGTTAACATTAATGGTAATGAACCGCAGTTTTTAGAAAATAACTTACGTAATTCATGTAGAAATTAAATTTGCGGATTTTCTCGCGTATACAACAAACACTCCCAAACTTCTTTTAATACCCGACGTTTCGTTCGCTTGCCAGCTACCGTGGTCACGGGCAGACTCTGTTCGACTTCGTTGTATACGGGAGAAAATTCGCGAATTTAATTTCTACAATATATGAAGCTCGCAAAAACCTGCGAAAACGTTACGTAATTAATATTGATGTTTCCAATTATTTGATCTTTGTTGGTACTCGTAGTTTTGGCACAATATTTATGGACTGCCATTACTTACTTTCTACTATTTAATACACTTATCTGCTTCGGTATTAGGTACAACTACAGTTTTCTTAACAATATGTTCTTAAAACAATATGTTGTTTACTATAGGTAGCTTGTAACCCGACAGTGCAAGTGTCCTTGTAGACCAATTTGAAATAATGATTTGAATTTTGTATTAACTCTAAGAACTTGAATATATTCCTAATGAGTGTCATGTTGGTTGCAGTTCTTACAGAATAGTAAAATGAATAAAATTAAATGTAGAAAGATCAACATGCAAAAGCCATTTTAAGGCCCTACCTAATTATTAACAACAACAAAGAGAAGGGCACCATACAAAAGCAAAATGAGTATTCACAGTGGGCGTCATTATATCGTACAGAACAATCTTTTCCTGGTAACCTTGATGTGAAAGAAAATAATTGAGCCATTATAGTCACTTTTTTGATCTTATGTCATACGTAAACAAACATACAGTCCACGGCGATAGTAAGTAATAAGTAACTAGTCTATTTTAGATTGATGGTAAGTGATCTGCAGCGTAGCAAAAGTCAAAATAAATACCTATAAATGTGGCAAACAAGAATGCAGTTCACATGGATGTTAAGTGATGACTGCAGCCTATAGATATCTACACAAAAACCAGAGGTCAAAATGCAGATGCGTTGCCACCCCTGAGACCTTAGTTGTTATGTCTGTTAGGTATTACAGGGCCGTACAATACCATTTAACCGGAACACGACAGTACTGAACATTACTATTTGGCGGCAGATAGATTAGTAGGTAATACAGCGGTTCCTACTGCCACCAGTAAAATTGCCTCTGTGAAAGTTATTTATTACACGACAATTTAGGGCCAAATACATAAGATAATACGATGATTCGCTCTTCGGCGAAATCTGCCGATAAACATCGAATTATAAACTGGTGCCAACGCCCACCTGATCTGTAGCTGATAAATCCAATTATCTCAACATAAAACTCAATTAATTATAAGACGTTCCGACGAAGGCAAGAGCATCACTGAGCATCCTCGCGATTGTTAGAAAAGCTAATCAGTATGTATTCGATTAGAATTAACCGCGGTCCAGTAAGCGCACGATACTGCGCTGTTGCTAACGAAATCATTATGTACCTGGAACTACATTTGGTTTTATATTGTTAGATATTTTTAATTAAATTCTTATCTATTAATACCTGCCTGTATAACCATGAAACCTGCGGGTTGTGCGGATTATAATAGTAAAGTATAATCCGCATAACCCGCAGAATCACATGTCCTCTGCGGCTTTGTTTTTTATTCTTTCGTATGATAGCAATAGCGATAATCTGACTATCCCTATCGCTTACACAGGTGAACTTCTGGTCTAAGCCAAGCGTGTAATTATTAGTGACATAGTAATTATTAGAAACGAAAGAAAAATTTGACCTTTTTTGAAGAAGTGATCGAAGTTGCTACAGATGGATAACCAAATCCAACCGCTTTAAACCGTCATGTGTCAGCTCGCGAGAAAAATATATTTATAAATTAATTTCAATTGTTCATTTTGAGAGCACTGATGATTAAATATATAATATATAAATTCTTAAAAATTAATCGGTTTGCTCTCACTGCATTATATGGATTGCAATACCCAAATAGGGTTCATTTGTGACATTGTAACAAACATTTAATATATCACCATTATAATTATTGTAATTACCTACTGTAACAAATGAAAGCAATAAAATATTGAGTATTGAGTATTAATAATTAGGTACTATATCTACATGCTTAGCTTAGACAGTCAGATGATCAACATTCACAAGTAGTTCATTCAGCCAAAAGACGTCGACTGCTGAACAAAAACCTCCTCCAAAGATTGTCACAACGAACGGTCCTGGGCCGCCCTCATCCAGCGATTGCCCGCGACCTTCACCAGGTCATCGGTCTATCTTGTGGGAGGCCTGCCGACCTCATTTGCATGTATTATTCATATTATTGCGAAAAATAAAAATCAAAAATAGGAATTATTAATGCAACGCGGGTGACACGCAAATAAAATGTAATTCTAGCATCAGCGCTAATCTGCCACAGCCGCGAGCGTGAGCCGTGAAGAGCGAACATTGAGAACATAGTTGTTGTGATCGCTTCATCAGGTGAGAAATAATAATAATTTATTGTTTATTTGTAAAATAAGTACGAAGAAATGTGTTGTTCATGCAATTATTGCGTCTCCTACAAATAGCGTGACCGATTGCTAATGACACGACTTGAATAATGGAGAGGATAATACATTTATTTATTTGGAAACATAGGTACAATGATAACAATCGTAAAAAACTAAACGGATGGATGGACGGACGGACGGACATGGCGACATGGCAAAACTAAAAGGGTTCTATGTAGGCCTAAAAAGTATGTATTACTCGTATCATAACAACCGTACGCATAGTACATAGTTGTTAGAAGAGTTAAATTAACAATACGTAAAGAAAGAAAGAAAAATATTTTTATTTGGACAATAAAAAACAAAACAGAAAAAGCCATAAAACAAAAAACAAGAAGTTATACAAAACAAAACTAAATTAATAAAATGTCCAAAAGGGTCCCCAACTCAGCATTGCGTCGGATTAATAACCCGGCGCTGGTATTATGTTGGGGCCTTATAGTGTGACACTACGTACCAGCCGCTGAGGGTTTCTTAAACACGCGACCGTCAGATGACCGTTCCTACTAACATCTTGGGTACGGTGTATACTAAAATACTCCCAACAATAATACTGTACCGAGCTACATTCATACAATGTATACCATAGAGTAACACGGGCCACCGGCCGCGGCGGACCGGAGGGGAGTACTATGGCTACTCCCCGTTTATTTTTATTATTATTTATTTATTTAATTAATTAAGCAACAAAGCTCATTATAGTGTTAGTAACAATATTACTTAATTCTATGTTAGTATTCCTATTCTAAAATTATTACCGATGCAAAACAGTCTGTCATTTTTAAGCGGGGGGGGAATACGTGTGGTACACACACACTCCAAAAATTGCCTTTTACTACGAAACTCACACCTTGACTATAGCTAAAAACATAACCAATTTCACGCACACATTTAAACATCTAGGCTACAGGCATAGGCCCACTTGGGCTTGTACTTTGACAGAGGGGAAAGCCTGCATATGGCTACTCCCCTCGCGATGGCCCGTGTTGTTCTATGATGTGTACCGAACTCCGCAATTGATTTAGCCCGCGATCCGCCCGTTTTGTATTTAAAAAAACATATTGCAAGGTAACATTACCATACTGTTAGCATTGCACCCGTGCGAAGTCGGGGCGGGTCGCTAGTTTATTCATTAATTAAAAATCACAATTCACCAGATTTAAAAAGACTTGTGGCGCAATCTTGCATGTTACTTTTTATGGACTGTGTAATGATGTTCTCTTCGATCAACGATTACTCGATCGCCTCTGCTCTATATTTTACGAGGAGGAACTGGCCAGTAAAACATCTTTATGTGATGATTTTCACAACGCCCGCCCGTAAAAAGTTATTTGTTGTCGACGATAAACGCCGGCGCCGTATTGTTCGATTAGTACATACCTACACGAGATGAGAGAGAGTGAGCAACCCGTGTTTAAACACAAAATCTCTAGGCGCGAATGTGGATGGTTGCAGAGGCCCAGGAAGACCAAGGCTGACCTACCATGACCAAATAGGTCGAGTTCTGTCTGATGGTGGGATCAAAAGTCTTAGGAATCGGCGTGCATGTATGAAGAGAATGATGAAGGTAGACGAGGCACGAGAGGTTTGTCAGAACCGGGATATCTGGCGCTCTACACTCTCTGCCTACCCCGTTAGGGACCTGGCGTGAAGATACATCTCTAGGCGCAACCTAATCGTAGATCGATGTAAGAGAATAGGTAGGTATACCTAAATACTTCGTAACTACGAGTACTTAAATCGCCTTATCGAAATTAATTTAATGCGAAAATTTGTGAGTATGGATGGATATCAGAATTATTCCGAGGGATGGATGGATGGACGTTTGTTACTCCTTCATGAAAAAAAACTACTGGACGGAATTAGTTGCAACTTTACAGTAGGTTGTTATACATTGGAAAATCCTATAGGCTACAATTTTCAGTGTTGAAGAGTACACGCGGACGAAGTCGCGGCCAAATACTAGTGATAAAATAAAATTTTCATGAATGAATGAATTCATCCTCGCTGAAGTCAATTTTGTGTTAAAAATGATTTTGTAACACCAGGGGAGTTGCCAAAGCGCTGCCAGCCCCGAAGGACTCTTTTGACGCCATTTTTTGAAAAACTCCATACTATAGCACCGAGGGAACACCTCAGTCCAGAATTTACACGTTCTGGGCAGAAACGACCACTAAAATCTATCCTTCTGACTGGTTTACCTTTCTTCTTATGTAACATTACAATTAATTTGTCCAATTATGGACATTAGAACAGGGAATGTGTATTACGGCAGATAATTGTTAACTCGATATGTAAAATAGTTTTATTTCGCTCAAGCCACTTGCATTCTTAGTTCGAGTTGAAAGAATGTGGTCTATGTCCTATTTGTGTTATTACAAATTGTTATTAAAATTTGTTCGAAGATCGAACGTATAGGTACCTATGTAACACAGTAACACGTGTGGCATTTCATAATTAATGCAGTGCCATTTGCGAATTCTCGTAAGAGTAGGAAATAAAATCTCGCCATAGGCACTCTGCAGACACACGTTTATATAAATTGAGTGTTCTAGACCCTTTTATGCCCACAATGCATCTTATTTTGCCTCTCATGCTAGATATTAGGCCAGCGCGGAACACTACGATTTAAAGGCAGACAGGGTCATGCTGATGCCTTTACCGATGAGCTCCGATGAGTCGTGAGTGTGCGCTGTTGTGGTACAGCGCTGTATTAAAGTATATTTTACGACACGAGATCTCTATCTTCCTACTACAATACAACCGTAAAGGACATACAAGTGTTTGTTTTAAATAATTTACATTTCATTAAAAGCAAGTCAAGTTCAGAAGTGCCACCGCCTATCGACATTGCCGTCGTCATTGTCATTGCTGTCAAATTTTAAAGTCGATTTTTACTTTAACTAAATAACAATAATCGAAATAATCTACCATTATCGCTTGTTTATCACCTACGAAAACGGGAATATCAATCAGATTATCAATACTACTTTTAAAGGAGCTACAAATCGACATGAACATTTGATAGCAATGACAATGTCAGCAGCAATACAGATAGGCGGTAGCACCCCAGTTCAAGAAATGTCACGGTTCTAGTGGCAGAGTTCCAATGCTCAAGCTCGAAATCAGGCACTACCAAATTTATCTACTACCAAGGTATTCAGCGCTATCATGTCCCAATTACCTGGTAATGTATGACCTCGTAATTAATATCACAGAGGAAAAATAACTTAAGCGTTGTTCACGCACTACTGCAGATGTTACTGTATATTAGCCAATCCTGAGCCATCGGAGTGCTGCGGGCCAATAGGAGCTGCTATCAGTCACGACGGCACGAAATTGACCAATGGCAGCCGTCTTTCAGTGCAATTTTTAAATGTTATAAAACCGATCTTTTTTCTGTTTTTTGACGCATTACACGTTATTCACTTAAACCTGCTGCATCATTTTCTACCAAGCCCATCTACAAAAGTTTTATCTTCGTTTTGTGTCTCACAAATAGACAAGCGTCAAGGGTGGCAAAGCATTTGCAATCGATCTACGTCTTTTGTGTCGATATCTGTAGGCTGCCAAAATCAGTCTCGACGATTCGGTTAGTCCAGCGGTTGAGCGATGACCGTTTGATTCGAAGGGTCGCGGGTTCGATCGCCGCACCGGGACAAATATTTGTATGGCCTACAGATATTTGTTTCGGGTTTGGGTGTTTGTGTATGTGTTGTATGTGTACGACGGCACCCACGACACATGTTTTTACCTATTGTAGAGCTGTGAGTGTAAGCGTATTTTATTTATTTATTCATTTATTAATGGCGGTCGAACCATCAACCAAATCCAATGGGGCGGTAAGTGCAATAATGCAAGATGGGCAGCAGTAAATAAAACTACCGCCACTGCGATCGCCAATCCACATGCCAAGCGTGGCGATTATGCCAAATTCCCCTTATGCGGAGACATCCAACGACACCCACGACACAGGTAAACCGAGGGACATTATGGGAAAGGGACATGATGAACCTGATTGGTTTATATCTACTGTGGGGTTGAGTGAAAAAAAAAAGTTATAATCCAAGTAAACTGTACTCAGGGTTGTCACCATCGTTACATATAATATCACCACTACCCTCATCACATCGTATTGTCGTGAATATGCGCGCATTTTCAATACCCTTTCAAATCGCGCCATAATGACACCGCACCGCACTGAAAATTGTACGAGTATGTGTAGCGTACCTGCTACAACAAAAGAAGATCGCCTTTTCTTAAAATAGCGACCGCACAAGGCAAGGACTCCCCTTTTGTCCTTCCACTTAGGTGGGCAGATGAAAATAAACAGGTCATTTAATAATACAGTCAATCCATCAAGTAAATAGTCACTGGTGGTAGAGCTCCAGTGAAGGAGCTCGCGGGCGTAGGTACCACCGCATTACTTAATATACTTGCCGCTAAATGGTAGTGTGCAGCACTATCGTGTTCCGGTCAGGTGGTAATTTACGGCCTTGTAATTTCCGGCACAAAGGCACCACCATAACACCTTAGGATTCAGGAGTGGTAACGCATCTGCATTTTGACGTTTGGTCTTTGTGTGGGTATGGGCAGTCGTCACTTAACATCAATGTGAGCTGCATGCTTGTTTGTCACTTTCATTACATAAAAAAAAAGATTATACAGTCAACATTTGCATAAAAACTGGTCAACAGCTTGTACCATAGTTAAAGGCTTTTGTAGTTTTCCCTTTGTACCAGTGATTATGATGCCGTGGATTAATGTCTATCCAGATGAGACTATAAATATTGTACACAGCACGATTTGTCATAAAACATGCGGTAGCAAAGAAACCAACGAAATAGCTGGTAACAACCTTCACACACGCGTTAAATGACTTACAATTGTTATTTATAACTTTTGCTCTTGCATGACTGATTTTATTAAACAAGTCTGCATTTTGTTTTTTTATTTGTCAACATCGCTTACTTTTGTGGCACGTAAACGATGCGACGCACGGCCCCGCGGCTGGTGTAGATCGTAAGCGATCTACTCGGTTAAGCGATACAGGCGCGGTCGCGTGTGTGATGTGTGACCGCTAGTGGCAAATTTAAATGCGCGTTTCCGTGCTTCGGAGGGCACGTTAAGCCGTCATAATAGCATAAATAGCAGTCGTTAAACCTTGTCGGAGGCCTTATGGGCGGTTTGAAAACATCCGACAGCGGGTTGGCCACTAACCCGTATCTCCACCAACCCGCATTGGAGCAGTGTGGTCGAGTAAGCTCTAGGCCTCTCCCCAAAAAGGGGAGAGACTCGAGCCCAGCAGTGAGACGTAAAATGGATTGCCATTACTAAACAAAGCTGACGGTGGTTAAGCTGCAACAGCTTAAGCCATTCGAATGCAACAAGTGGTGGAGTTACAGTGTAGGAGTTCCAATGCATCACCTGATTTTCTTGCTGCTACGTAGAATTCAGCGCAATCGTGTTCCTGTCCGGTCACTGTAATCGGCACAGAGCCATAACAGCTCGCTGTTTGTCTTGTTTTTTACATTAGGGAAGGTGGAAAACAAGCATGCATTGATGTTAAATGATGACTGCAGCCTATAAGACGTCTAGTCTACACAAAAACCAGAAGTCAAAATGCAGATGTGCTTCCACCCCTGAGATGTAAAGTGTCATGTCTCTGTGATAGTTATTACAGGGCCATACATTACCACCTAACCGGAACACGATAGTGTCGAACACTACCATTTAGCAGCAGATAGGTTAGGTAATGCGGTGGCCTACGCCCGCGAGCTCCGTCACTAGAGCTCTACATAGCATTGGTAGAGCTCCAGTAACGGAGGTCGCGGGCGTAGGCATCACCGCATTACCTAATATACTTGCCGCTAAATGGTAGTGTTCAGCACTATCGTGTCCCGGTCAGGTGGAAATGTACGGCTCTGTAATTTCCGGCACAGAGGCATAACACCTTAGGTCTCAGGAGTGGTAACGCATCTGCATATTGACCTTGGTCTTGTGTGGGTGTCTAGTGTTTACAGGCTGCAGTCATCACTTAACACCGACGTGAACTGCATGCTTGTTTGCCACATCTATAGAATCCCATTCAAGCGAACCCATGTTGTTTTACGACCATTAATCAACAAACTATAGAAACGGGCGAGGAAGCAAATCGCAGTGCGGTGTGAAGTACTAAGCCTTTTAAGCACGATTTGGGTCACGTTTGCAAACACCACTTTAATACTGTAAGTATTGGAACTAGTTAACACTATAGCTTTGTGTAGTAAAATGATTTTTATGTAATGGAAGTGGCAAACAAGCATCTAGTTCACATTGATGTTAAAATGACTGCAGACCATAGACACCCACACAAAGACCAAAGTCAAAATGCAGATGCGTTACCACTGAGGCCTAAGATGTTATGCCTATGTGCCGGAAATTACAGGGCCGTATATTATCACCGTCACTGGTGGATGGTAGATAGTGATGTGCGTAACTGACCCGATCCCGGGAGTCGATGTGCACTTTCCCGGTGTCGAGGAGCTGCCGCAGCCGCTCGCAGTCGCCGCGCAGCGCCGCCAAGTGGAACTGCACGTCGGTGCGGGACTCTTTCTGAAAAAAAAAAAAAAACATTTTTTTTAAATTGATCAATTAACATTCATAAGTAAAAAACATACAGCAACATGGGCCACCAACCGCGGCGGACCGGAGGGGAGTAGCCATAGCGTTTATTACCGATGCAAAAAAGTCTGTCATTTTTAGCGGGGGAAATACGTGTGGTACACACACACACTACAAAAATCGTCTATTACTACAAAACTCACACCTTGACTTTAACAAAATACATAAACAATTTCACGCACACATTAAAACATCTCGGCGACAGGCATAGGAACACTTGTGCTTGTACTTTGAAAGAGGGGAAAGCCTAAATATGGCTACTCGCCTCCAGTCCGCCGCGGCCGGTGGCCCGTGTTGCTCTATCTTATTATATAAAAATAAGTCGGGTTTTCCTTCCTGACGCTATAACTCCAGAACGCACGAACCGATTTTCACGGTTTTGCATTCGTTGGAAAGGTCTCGGGCTCCTTGAGGTTTATAGCAAAGAAAATTCAGGATTATAAAACGACATCCACGCGGGCGAAGCCGCGGGCAACAGCTAGTAATTAAATATAACTGTTTTTAACATCTACGTTTTCTCTCTCATCTTACGTAAAAGGGCAACAAAATCCTGATTTCAGTCTCTTGAGAATAATTTTATACAAAAGAAATATATACCTAGTGGGTATAGGTATATTGTTTTTCAAAATATAAAAAAAAAATATGTAACAAGTGAAATGTCAATTTACAATCCTAGTTATTGAAACTGACTGTTTAACCTGGTACCTACTCAGAGAAAATCTGTGGTACTGAGAAAAGAGCTCCAATGGATTTCTATTCCGTAAATATTCTACGAGTATCTTCAACATCAATAGTTAGTTTTTTAGAGGCATAATAAAAAAAATAAATCAAATTATCTGAAATACCTATGGAATGACAAAAAAATCCTGTTGAATAACTAGGTACACGGCGTATGTAGATTGATTTTTTATTGTTTTGTTACGACAGGCCATGTCGACATTAATGGCTCCAACCTTAATACATTCACATTTAGTTTTAAATACCAACGCTCTCATATCAACACTTACCGGACCAGGAAATGGTCCTTCGCAAAAACTAACTTAGAATAGACAAAAAATATAATTAGCATGTATGTATGTATCTTCACGCCAGGTCCCTAACGGGGTAGGCAGAGAGTGTAGAGCGCCAGACATCCCGGTTCTGACAAACCTCTCGTGCCTCGTCTACTTTCATCATTCTCTTCATATAATTAGCGTTCGGTACAAACTTTGAAATGAAGTAAATTATCGCTATGGTCATCATGAAGATTTTCAATTTTCATGAGCGTTATGGAGAAGGTATCGAGGAATCGCCGTTCGTATATCTTAACTGAAGTAGGCGAATGTGTGTGCCTGTATTGATGATTAAAATAGAATCATCATCAGCAATGCAGCCGAATGATGCCCACTGCTGGACAAATGCCTTCCCAAAGACGCTTACAATAGTGTATATATGTAGTGTACAATAAATATATAACGTGTATTGTGCGTTATTAAGGGGAGAGTATCCCATAATTGCAACGCTTGGCATGCCGGTTGGCGATCGCAGTTGCGGCAGTTTTAAATTATCACGGGATACTGCAGCCCAGCCCGCGTTATTGTATTTACTCCTGCCTATTGGAATGGTTTAATGAATTCTACTTCACAAATGGGCGGTAAAGTCGTCACGATCCGACGCAATCGCTACAGAATAGAAGAGTTTTTATTTCATTTAGCTTTTTCTATAATCATGGGCGTTACGTTGCCAGTGCGAAGCAGGTGGGGAGTGGAGACTAGGGCAGTTGCTCAATCAGGAGATTAAACAACCCCCAAACTGGGTTTTGTAGCTGGGGTTTTGTCAAAGCTTTGCATAAAATTTGCCGTATTTTTATCAATCTGTTCTCCTCCCTAACGATTACGAATGTCAAAAGGTCAAACAGCCTGTCTGTTTGAAAGAAAAGACCAGCTGGAGAAAATTTGTCACAATCACTTATGGAGATTTGCAACACTAGGAGAGTGGCCAACTCGCCTTTTGCCTTGCAGGACTTCTTTAACTAAATCTTCGGATGATGAATCTGCTCCCCACCTCTCCCTAGATAGACGCCCTTGTCTGCGATATTAGCAGGTGATGAGAGAAAAAATGGGTAAATGTTAAGGAATCATCCACGCATTGTTACTTGCCGACTGAGATCTTAACTGAATGGTCCAAGAGATTTCCTAGCGCAGTTGACAAGCAAGCGTTATCTATGGGTCATGCTATTATTCCTGACTTCAGTAATTTATGGTTGATACAAATTCACACATTTTATTGTTCATCTGCTTTTTAAATTAAAGAGATCTGTGCTCATTTACAAAAAAATAGAAAAAAATAATTTTGTAATGTCAACCACCGATCTGTTAATCAAGTTATTGTCTTTGTAGTTCAGCACGTGGGTTCCTGAGGTTTAATGTATGAATCATTTTTACATTAAATATTGAAGCTTGTAAACGAACATTTATGTTGACGACCTTTCAGCACCGGTTTGAGTAGCGAGAGCTCTCTAACCGCTTCGTACTATATAATGGGTTTGCAATTGGGTCGAGGCATCAGTTGTGTCAGCAGCATCTCAAGCATCATGTTCAAGTTAGTGTTGTGCGCTTTGTTGGCGGTGGCGGCGGCCGACCCCGGTCTGCTGTACAACGCACCCCTGACGTACGGCGCGGCGGTGGCCCCCGCATTGGTACCCCGCGTGGCTGCCTACCCCGCGCCGCTCTCCTACGGCGCGCCCCTCGCCTATACCGGATTCGGCTACCCGCACCTCATCAAGAAACGTTCCGCGCCTCTCATTAGCACCTACGCCACCGGCTACTCTGCTCCCCTGGTCGCCTCCACCTACACCGCTGCCGCCCCCATCTACTCCTCCCCGCTGGCCTACTCCAACCCGCTGTACCCCGGCTACCCCCTGGCTTACACTGGATCCTTTATCAAGAAGTAATCTGGCATAACTCTACGCCTCACAATATTTGTGTAGAACACCGGTTCTAATTATGTCGCACTGGACTTATTGCACGCACAACAACACATGCATTTTGAAATTGGATTATATGACATGTGCGTAACGTACCATTTACCAATTGTACCTAAATACAAATAATTCTGATTTCAACTTATCTTTTTGTTTTTTCCTATAAATTGTGTTTTGACTACATCATATCTGGATGACTGTGGTGATGCCATCGGTTATACACTGAGCAAACATTACCTAACGGGTGATGGATTGTGACAGCTTTTTTACTAAAGTTGATATCTACGAGATGATTACGTTAAAACTTCCTTACATTTACTGGTGGTAGAGCTCCAGTGACGGAGCTCGCGGGCTTAGGCACCACCGCATTACCTAATATACTTGCCGCTAAATGGTAGTGTTCAGCACTATCGTGTTCCGGTCAGGTGGTAATGTACGGCTTTGTAATTTCCGGCACAGAGGCATAACACCTTAGCCATAACACTTAACATCAATGTGAACTGCATGCTTGTTTGCCACTTCCATAACATAAAAAAAAAAAATGCAGTAGTACAACCATGAGTAAATTTACTTAGCCTGGATTGCACCAGAATATTTGTTAAAGTAAAAGTTATTGTAACATTTCACATCCTTATCTAACTTAAAGAAATCTGTTTAAGTTAGAGAGGGGTGTGAAATGTTACATTAACTTTAACAAATATCTTGGAGCAACCCAGGCTTAGTATTCTAAGCCTAGATAATAGAAGTAATATAGTTAACTTGACAGTTTTGACATGGATGGATCTTGATCTACCACGCTCCACAAATTGATTTATTATTATTGATTACTGCTGAAACGGTGATGAACGAGTTAATGTTTTTTTTAATGTAATAAAAGTGGCATATTAGGTAATGCGGTGGTGCCTGCGCCAGCGAGCTCTGTCACTGGAGCTCTACCACCAGTAAAATAAGCAAATAAATGAATCAATAGCAACGTAACTTCACGCCTGTGCAAATGAATGCATACATACAAACACACAGGATTCGTCAGATATGTCTATACCATTAGAGAATATGTTATAATACTACGTATAGAATGGACACTTCGACGTCCCGCCTCACCCAACCTCCTCCCCTCTTATGGGAGACGTTTAGTATTCTCTACGTGCTACGCACACAGGTGCAACTGATTGATGTCTGTGTAATAGAGACTAAATTAAGCGTTTGTATGGAATTTTGGCGGAGTGTCCGCGGTGTGATCCCATGTAACACGTGGCGAGCTTATATGCTATGCCTTCGTCGTGTGACTGTGCTCACTTCCCTTCAAAATGATCGAGTAGAGGAATGGCTGCCACAAGCGTCATACTCGTGAACGGGTGCTGATTATGGGGACTGGTCTGTTGTGGTTTGCGGGTTACATTTTCTATCACGGTATTCACAGTGTTAAGTTTTTGATGAGTAAGTATATGCATGTCTGAATTTATATATATAATAATAATGGCAACCCATTATGCGTCCCACTGCTGGGCACTTTTTGTGAACATCCTTAGATCTTACACAAATTGGAAATAAAGTAGAATATAAATAATGTGAACGTCCATGATATATGCATATTTATATAAATAGAAGCGTGCATGGCCAAGCGGCTTGTGTAGATCGTAAGCGATCTACTCGGTTAAGCACAACGGGCGCGGTCGGGTAGTGTGATGGGTGACCGCTAGTGACAAATTAAATGCGCGTTTCCGTGCTTCAGGGGCACGTTAAGCCGTCGGTCCCGGTTGCTATCGTTAAACCTTGTCGAAGGCCTTATGGGCGGTTTGAAAACATCCGACAGCGGGTTGGCCACTAACCCAGGCATCTCCACCAATCCGCATTGGAGCAGCGTGGTGGAGTAAGCTCGAGGGCTCCTCCCAAGAAGGGGAGAGACTCGTGCTCAGCAGTGGGACGTATCAAGGATTGCCCATTTTATTTATTAATATAAAGGAGATGTTGCGAGCTCGGCCCTGATTCGTACATGTCCTCAAAAAATGGGTAAATTATACAAGAATCCGAAAACAATACAATTAATTTAATCAAGAACATATTTTAGAGTGGTGGTACCACATTTAATTCAAACGATTTTATCATTTTCAACCATGTTCAACACAGCGGCGATACTGCCAACGCTTGGTATCAATCGATTTCGATAGTATTTATAAAATATTTTTTTTTCTCCAAGTACTAGATAATCAAAAAACAATTTAAAAAATGAAAATGTCAAAATGACATCGTCCGCCATATTCGCCATGTTGGTTTTAAGTTGCAATTCTAACTGCAAATTATGTTTTGTAACTGCAAACAAAGCTAAATAAGTGAAAATATGCAGTAAAAACGTTTTTATATTGATTTTGCCTGTTTAATGATATTGTGTACAAGACATGGCCGGAGGTCCATACATTTTTGCAACATCTCCTTTATTTGAATTTTTGAATAAGTAATTTGACATTTCCGGGCGTATAACCAAACCGGGGTGGCACTGAGAAAGTTTCAGAAAATGGATAAGTTCCAAAGATAAAATACCTTTTTATCTCGTATAGTCTCCGACGCGGAGATAAAACGCAGAAGTAGTGGCATTAGTGGTCTGTTAAAACTAGACTACTGAGATAGTTAAACTATAACCCCCTTATTCATAAACGTATTTTAGCTAAAGTGTTGTTAATCTCTCCTTTGTCTTTTTCTATCCTGCACATTTGACAATGCAACTGACAAAGACAAAGCATTCTATAGCTGAAATGTATCTAATGTACGTTTATGAATAAGGGGGTCAGTATATAGAGTGATTCATGAGGAAGGTTTGTGTAATTGTGTAATTTTGGAAGTGTTTAAAGTTTTGAGTAAATTGATTAAAATATAACGATAAATAAATGTAAAAGGTGTCGGAATCAAATCAAGCCGCCTGGGAGCTTTCATCGACGACACTGCATAAAACGTTTGAGATATAACAAAACTATTTACGGCGGAATAACGGTGAATAATTTTACTGATGTTAGAGTTCAAGTGTAGGAGCTCGAGGGCGTAGGCTTCACCGCATAAATTAGGTAAGTAACCTAATTTATCTGCCGCTAAATAGTAGTGTTATATTAGATAGTAATGTATGGCCCCGTAATAACTATCACAGAGACAGAACACCTAAGGTCTCACAGAACACCTAAGGTCTCAAGGGTGGTAACACATCTGCATTTTGACCTCTGGTTTTTGTGTAGATGTCTATAGGCTGCAGTCATCAATTAACATCAATGTGAACTGCATGTTTGTTTGCCACCTTTGTAACAAAAAAAAAAGGAAAACCGAATATTCGTGACATCTTTAGGATGGACATTTTAAGTTCGATTTAAAAATCATGACTGTTATACTGACGACAATACCTACGAGTACCTATTTATGCCCGTGGGCACTTAGTCGTAGACATTGCGCTCTGTTAATCTCTCTGTAACTCTAACGCAAACAATAACCACACAAAAATAATGTAGACACAGGACACAGTGCATCTTAAACCTGCCGACATCCTTTTGAAAAAGAAAACACAAGGTACGAACACTACGACTGCTACTTAATTAATTAAATAGAGCCGCAACCTAAAACCTTTCTTATTAAAAGTCCGGACCACTTTATCATACAAATAAAAAAGACATTAATGTCAATCATGTTGCTAATCTGTATATAGCAGCTTCAATGCTTCACTTTCAAGCGGAGTAGAAAAATACTTGTGTATCCAGTTTAAGTATTTGTTTGTACATAGTATAATTTGCACTTGATCTTTACAATGAACCCATTTATCACCTGTATCGGTTACTTTTGTAGACGACCTTTCAGCACCGGTTTGAGTACAGACAGCGCTCTAACCGTCTCATAGTACCTATATAAGGTATCTGCAAAAACTTACAGTATCAGTTGTGTCCGCAGCATTTCAAGCATCATGTTCAAGCTAGTGTTGTGCGCTTTGTTGGCGGTGGCGGCGGCCGACCCCGGTCTGCTGTACAACGCACCCCTGACGTACGGCGCCGCGTTGGCCCCTGCAGTGGTGCCCCGCATAGCTGCCTACCCGGCGCCGCTCTCCTACGGCGCGCCCCTCGCCTACACCGGCTTTGGCTACTCTCACCTCATCAAGAAGCGTGCTGCCACCTTCGTCAGCCCCTACCTCGCGTCCTCCGCCTACGTCGCGCCCGTCTCCAGCGTCTCCGCCTACTCCGCACCCTTCGCTACCACCTACGGCGCGCCCTACACCACCGCCTATGGCGCTCCTTGGGTTGGTGCTCCCGTCGCTCATCTGATCAAAAAACGCTCCGTGCCCCTCGTCAGCACCTACGCCACCACCTACTCCTCGCCCCTAGTCGCCTCCACCTACACCGCCACCGCTCCCATCTACTCCTCCCCGTTGACCACTTACTCCAGCCCCCTGGTGTCCAGCTACCCCATCACCTACTCCGGACACTTCATCAAGAAGCGCTCCGCCCCCCTGATCAGCACTTACAGCACTGCCCTCGCCGCACCCGTGGTGGCCTCCACCTTCACCGCCGCCGCCCCCATCTACTCCTCCCCGCTGGCCTACTCCAACCCGCTGTACCCCGGCTACCCCCTGGCTTACACCGGGCCCTTCATCAAGAAATAATCTGGCACAACTGACATCACCATCGGTTTCGAAGACCAGCGATACATATCATCGCCCTGAACAGCTTGTGGGTTATTACGCTGGCATATATCCTGAACATTGAAGTCTGAATATTTAGATAAGTTACCATCAATGTAAATATATAATTCGACTCTATATCTGTTTGTTTCACTACTACCAGTGGTCAAAATATTAGTTCCACTGATACATCATAATACATCATCTATATCAACATGCGGTAATATTTCTAACTCTGAAATTACAGCAACGAAATCACGCATTCGACAATTTGTACTATGGGATATATCCTGATTGATCTTTTACTAACAACAAAAAAGTTGATGAACAAATGAAAATAATAACGTTCGGGAGCCCCCCCCCCCCTCCCGACGGGGTAGAAAAACTAAGTATCGGTTAAAAACAAATAATACATTAATTTATACCAATCACTGAAATCTATCCTTCCGCTCATTATAAAAAGATGAATTTCGCATGTTTCTTTGTTGTGTCTGTATGTAGTGCTAGATCATTTTCGAAAGTACTCAATCCTCAGCCACTAATCCGAAATTGAAAAGATCTTTCACAAATATTTACAAGAGCTGTGCCCGCAACTTCGTCCGCGTGAGAATTAACACAAGCAAACTTGTTGCTTAAAAGGTAGCTCCGACCACTGAATACTGTAATTTTTTACCTTTGTTTTTATTTTTTTTTACCTGCCAGTGAAAGTCCCGTCAAAATAGGTCCAGTCGTTCCCGAGATTAGCGGGAATAAACAGACAGACAGACAAAAATAGTAAAAAATGTTGTTTTGGTATATGTACCGTGTATATGCTAACAATCACAGCCCCACACTAGGTGTAAACCTGTGTCGCGGATGCCATTCTACACACAGAGCGCAAACACCGAGACTCGCAACAAATGTCTGTAGGCCATACAAAAATTTGTCAAGGTACGGGGATCATACGGTCATCACGAACCGCTAGGCCAACTGGCTCGTTAATTACCAAACTAATAACGAGCAAATATCATTTAAGTCTTCCAGTGACCACGGAAGCTGAAGTGACGGAAACGTTCCGACTTAAATTCTTAAATGAGAAAAGCTTTGGCCCCGTAAACAACACAGAGACATAACAACTAAGGTCTCACTGGTGGCTTCGCATCCTCTGGTCTTTGTGTGGGTGTTTAAGACACCATACGGGGTGTCTGGTGTCATGTGTATAGGCTGCAGTCATCATTTAACATCAATGTGAACTGCATGCTTGTTTGTCACCTTACATAAAATATAGCTCGCGGAAAATCGTCAGCGATTGGAGAGATCAGATAATTAAGTAATAAATCATGCTTTTTTACTGAAATAATGTTGTCAAGTCATGTTCAATGCAACACACAAACATTATGTAATACACGCACGTTAAGCCGTTGATGTAGATAACATAATAGACAAAAACAATGATTAATTACATTGTTCACTTAACTACTGTTTTCATTGTTTATAACGAAAGAACATGAAGTAATTGTCGTTGATTTAAGTAATTGAAAATTGACATTATGCAATCTGAGTATCGTTGGATATGGACGTTTTTATTATGTTCACGTCAAATACGTTAACATTGTAGGTACAGTAAATTATTAAACAATTATTATTTATCAAAGCATTCTTTAGTAACGAAGTGGTTATCAAAAGTTTCGGTAAAGGGACTGGACGTTGTAGGTTATTTACCACAAAACAACGTTTTTAGGATTCCGTAGTAAACAAGGAACGCGCTATAGTTTCGCCATGTCCGTCTGTCTGTCTGTCTGTACGCCCGCAGTTTAGCGCAAAAACGATTGGTACCTACTAGAGACTTGAAATTTGGCACAAGTATACACCTTAATCACGCCGACAAAGTGGTAGAATAAAAACATGAAAAAAAATATATATTTAGGGTAACCCTCTAACGCGCGGCTATTTTTTTTATTTACGATTTCCATATAGTGTGGGATATAGTTGGATAGGTTTTTTAAAAATATCACGGATTTTCGAACATCATTTGTTGATGACATAAAGTGAGCTTTAAAATGCAAATTTTCGGTACAGACAAGTGTCACCACCCCAACCAATTTTAAAATTATTATGTAACTATACGGTGTGTTTAAATAAATAAAAATAAAATACGCTTACACTCACAGCTCCACAGTAGGTATAAACCTGTGTCATGGGTGCCGTTGTACACATACAACTCATACACAAACACCCAGACTCGAAACAAATATCTGTAGGCCATACAAATATTAGACCCAGTGCGGGGATCGAACCCGAATCAAACGGTCATCTCACACCGCTGGACTAACCGGGTCGTCGAAATGCAGGGTGTGTTACATCTTACAGCCCGAAATATTCTAAAGGTTCGTTTTCTTCCAACATTTATTTGTAAATTTATAATTAATTTTTGAAAATTAAAGAAAAATTTGACTTCGGGCAGGAATCGAACCTGCGGCCTCAGGATACACAGTCCAACCGCTTTACCAACTAAGCTATCGAAGTCCCACACCGATGCGTCTAATTTTGCATTCCATTTTTTCGGTAGCTTAGTGGTAAAGCGGCTAAACTGATTATCTTGAAATCACCGGTTCAATTATTGCCCGAAGTCAAATTTTTCTTTAATTTCTAAGAAAATTATTTGCCTGTAATTTTTGGCACAGACGTAAAAGGTATTAGACTTCAGGAGTGGTAACACATTTTTACTGGTGGTAGAGCTCCAGTGACTGAGCTCGCGGGCGTAGGCACCACCGCATTACCTAATTTACTTGCCGCTAAATGGTAGTGTTCAGCACTATCGTGTTTCGGTCAGGTGGTTATGTACGGCCCTGTAATTTCCGGCACAGAGGCATAACACCTTAGGCCTCAGGAGTGGTAACGCATCTGCATTTTGGCTTTGGTCTTCATGTGGGTGTCTATAGGCTGCAGTCATCACTTAACATCAATGTGAACTGCATGCTTGTTTGCCACTTCCATTACATAAAAAAAAACATACAAACGCATTGAAACCTGTAGTTTGTAGACGTCTGCAGGTTGCAGTATTCACCACATACCTTCGATTCTTAGTAGTTTTGTGTCTCTGAGTAGTATTATGGTGAAACTATTTTTAATCAAAGTTTAATTTGTTGCGTTAGATTATTATTTAGACTTTTTACTTTAAATTCTGCGCTGTGATAATATTAAAATTAATCATGAAATCCAACCATCGATTTAGCATGCAATTCTGCATTTAGGCCTCGGGTCTTTGTGCTGCGTCTATAGGCTGGAGTCATAGCTTATCATCAATCAAACTCAAACTCAAACTCAAAAATTCATTTAATCACTTGGAAATAATAGAATTTGCTTGTGATAGGTCAAATTACAAATATAAAATTAAAGCGAATAACAACTGATACGTTGATTAATATGTCAAAGTAAACAAATAAAATAAATAATAGTCCAAAAATACTTAATGATAAAAATAGTTAACAATGTTAACTGCTTCCTTGTTTACCACTTTCATTACATCTACACATATAATAAAACAGTAAAACCCGCGTGTCTGTACATTGTATATATTTACGAAAAACCGATTGGGGGCGAAGTTAAAATAGTATTAGAAAACTTTTCAATTATTTTTAAATTTTTTGTCTGTCTGTTTGTCTCTTTGTCCAGGCAAATCTCCGAAGATACTGGACGGATCCGAATAAAACTTTTTGTGGTGTATATACGAGTACTAAGCCTGGCCAACATTGAGGTTACTTTTTACTGCGGGAAAATCACTCATTCCCACGGGGATCTACATTTCATTTCATTTTCCTATACAATATCAAACCTTTGACACATTATTTCATTGTGAGGCAATACGAAATTTGCCGGGTCAGCTAGTAAAAAATATATTAGAAAAATAAAATAAAACTTTTTTCTTGGACTGTACTTTATTTACAAAGATCATCACATCATTATAACTTTCTTATATGTATCATTCAGGTAACTAACGTAATAGTCTTGCAGGTGTCAAAGGCGATGGAAATAATCAGAAATTAGCACTAGTTAGTTTTCAAATAACACGATAATAACGCCGAGTTCAGTTGTGCAACATTACTTCTTTACTTCTTGATGAAGGGACCGGTGTAAGCCAGGGGGTAGCCGGGGTACAGCGGGTTGGAGTAGGCCAGCGGGGAGGAGTAGAAGGGAGAGGCGGCGGTGTAGGTGGAGGCCACCACGGGCGCGGTGTAGGCAGAGCTGTAGGTGCTGATCAGGGGGGCGGAGCGCTTCTTGATGAAGTGGCCGGAGTAGGTGATGGGGTAGCTGGACACCAGGGGGCTGGAGTAAGTGGTCAATGGGGAGGAGTAGATGGGAGCGGTGGCGGTGTAGGTGGAGGCGACTAGGGGTGAGGAGTAGGTGGTGGCGTAGGAGCTGACGAGGGGCACGGAGCGTTTCTTGATCAGATGAGCGACGGGAGCACCAACCCAAGGAGCGCCATAGGCGGTGGTGTAGGGCGCGCCGTAGGTGGTGGCGAAGGGTGCGGAGTAGGCGGAGACGCTGGAGACGGGCGCGACGTAGGCGGAGGACGCGAGGTAGGGGTTGACGAAGGTGGCGGCACGCTTCTTGATGAGGTGTGGGTATCCGAAGCCGGTGTAGGCGAGGGGCGCGCCGTAGGAGAGCGGTGCGGAGTAGGCGGCCACGCGGGGTACCAATGCGGGGGCCACCGCCGCACCGTAGGTTAGGGGTGCGTTGTACAGCAGACCGGGGTCGGCCGCCGCCACCGCCATCAAAGCGCACAACACTAGTTTGAACATGATGCTTGAGATGCTGCTGACACAACTGATGTCCCGAGTGTGGCGCACACACGTTATATACGGCGGGACTATCAGGGCGCTCTCGCCACACAAACCGGTGCTGAAAGGTCGTCAACAAAAGTAACCGATACCAGATAATTGATAAATGTAGTTTATTGTAAAGATCAAGTGCAAATTATAATATCTACACGCATAATAAACTGTACTCGACATACAAGTATTATTTCCTACTGTACTTGGAATCTAAGCATTGAACTTTAGGATTACTGCGATAAAATCAGGAATGTAAGAAGGTTTAGTTCTAGATTCAAACAGCAAAAACGGCACTTCGAATGTCACACACGTAACATGATTATTTCAGAGGTTTTAATAATGAAACTTTTATTTTTTTATAATGAATACATACATCTCACATATTTAGGAAAACAGAACTTCGAATAACTATGTTATATTTATTTTTTTCGGAATAGTAGATGTACATGCGAGTGTAATTAGTAATTGAAGAAAAACTGGAAAGAAAATGTAGACTTCCTAGAGGCTGGGATCGAACCTGCCACTTCAGGACAACCGTTTCAGCCACTCCACTACTAAACTCGGTAGTTTAGTGTTGAAGTTTTTAAAAAGAGCTGAGCCGTTGGTCAGGTCGCAGGTTCGATCCCTGTCCAAATCAATTTTTTCTTTCCATATTTTCTTTGTTCCGAGTGTACCTACCTATAAGACTTCTTCAGCGCTTTTCCTAAGAACAATGTATTAAAATTATATTACGAATACTATTCAAATATGTTTTAGATAGCTTAAGTACAATGACGTTGATATTTAAGTTTACATCTCATTCAATTTTTTTTTGTTACATAGGTATTTTATGTTACGAAAGTGGCAACAAGCATGCAATTCACATGGATGTTAAGTGATGACTGCAACCTATAAACATCTACACAAAAATCAGACGTCAAAATGTTATGCCTCTGTGATATACGGAGCCATAAATTACCATCTCAGCGGAGCTCTACCATTTGGCGACTTGGCGGCATACACGAGTACGTTAGGTTCCCTTATGCGGTGGTGCCTATGGTCTTGAGCTTCTACACTGAAACTCTACCACCAGTTGAACCTGCTGTTCATATTAATATTCAGTGCTAATGTGTTCCAGATAAGCGGTTATTTATGGTCTAGATTGGCCAGCCAATACATAGATACCTTAAGATATTATGTAGATGTTATGTAAATTATATAGGTCACAGTATACTGTTACCTTGGTCTCGGGCTGTGACGAGCATTCTGGTGGAGCAGCATTCTTCTCCCATTGCAGTCATCTGGGGACCTTTCGTCCAGATTCCCTACAGATGTCCATAACAGTGCTGTGTGTCATTGGAGAACTTATTTTTATGTTATAGAAGTGTTAAACAAGCATGCAGTTCACATTGATGTTAAGTGATGACTGCAGCCAATAGACACCCACACAAAAACCAAGGTCAAAATGCAGATGCGTTACCACTCCTGAGGCCTAAGATGTTATGCCTCTGTGCCGGGACCTACAGAGCCGTACATTACCACCTAAACGGAACATGATAGTGCTGAATACTACCATTAAGCGGCAAGTGTATAAGGTAATGCAGTGGTGTCTATGCCCGCGAGCTCCGTCACTGGAACTTTACTACTAGTTAGGAAGGTGGGGTCGTCAGGTCCCGATGCCGACCTCATACATTGTAGAAATTATATTTGCGGTTTTTCTCGCGTATACATTCACGAGCTCCATCACTGGAGCTCTACCACCAGTAAAAATCTATATTAGAGATTCCCAACCTATTTTTCTTGTAGACCCCAATCAATCATGTATTTATTTGCATAAAATGTAGGTAAATTACAGAAGTTGACAGAGATAATTTGTGGCCTTATACGAGTACATTTTGTCGAAAAAACGACGTGCAAATTTTGTGATAAACAGTGATATTATATTAACTACATTAGTCCGACAATATTATAGCGTAATATTGAGTGAAATAAAATATATATATATATATATATATATATATATATATAATTAATTATTAATTTATGAATAATACAACATACATTCTAATTTTTCATAGGTAACATACATTCGAAATTAAATTAATATTATGTCAAATACGGTGATAGAGTCCAATTCCATATTAATGTAAATTAAAGTATACAATTCACATTATTCTTAAGTAAGTTAACACACTCAGTAATTGAATAAAAGCATTTTTCAAGTAGCCATATTTTGATTTGTCTTACCTATTATAGGGAAGAATTTTGATGTGATTAGAAATAGCATTAAATATGACACCGCACATTACATGACAACTATTCATGTACATTGTCGTTCGTGGTACTTTTGACAACACTATTCTATTTCTATTTCTAGTGGCTCTTGGAAATACTTCTTTAGCGTTTTTAAATAGATCGGGATGTAATTTTACAAATTTTGCTGCTTCCAGAATGTACATGCAGGGCAAAGTCAAAATTCGAAGTTTTTTAAAAAGGGGCTTACTTGACACCCATGGTGGTATTCCACCAATAGCTCTGATACACTATTTTTGAGTTATGAAGGCTCTTTGGATGTTCGTAGAGTTCCCCCATAATATAACACCGTAGTTCAAAACAGAAGATACGTATCCATGGTACGCCGCCAGAACAGTTCTTTGGTCTGTGGTTTTTCGTAATTTGTAAAGCACATAAACAAATTTGTTGATCTTTTTGCATACTTTATCAATGTGTGCTTTCCAATTTCAGTTTTTGTCTAAGGTTATTCCTAAAAATGTCGTTTCATTAACTTGCGATATTGTCGTGCCCCTATAGTTAGAATAAATGTCATGATTAATACTTCGATAATTACTAAAATTAATATAATTTGTTTTTGATAAATTAACGTGAAGATTATTGTCATTTAACCACTTTAATATGGATTCAATAGATTTATTAATGTCAGATGTGTATTTTGTGATGTCTAATTTATTATTGCATGTCATAATTAAAGAAATATCGTCCGCGTATAAAATACAAGAATTTAGTACAATATCAAGGAGGTCATTTATATATATTAGGAATAGAACAGGACCTAAAACACTGCCCTGGGGAACACCGTAATTATTATTTTGGAAGGTTGATCTAAGTGCCTTTAATTCGTTATATTTGTTGAAATTTGATACTTCAACAGCTTGTGTTCTTCTCTTAAGATATGTTTGTATCCATGTAAGTGCAGGTCCTCGGATACCATAGTTATGTAACTTATGTATCAATAAATCATGGGATACGAATGAAAAAAAATACTGTTGCTATATGTCCGTCATCTAGATTTTGTAATACTTTAGTAACCAAGTCAAAGCAAGCATACCGTAGATTTATTTTTTTGATATCCATATTTTTCCTTTTTTATAATATCATGATTTAAAATAAAACTTTTAAGACGTGTCAATATTGCCATCTCAAATATCTTAGAAAAAACAGGGATTAAAGCAACCTTCAACAAATGACAATTTGATTAAATATGTTATAACTGGTGTAATTTGAGAACAACAAGCTTTAATAATTTTTGTGCATATCTCATCATATCCTTGAGCGTTTGTGTTATTCAATGACAAAATTGTCGAAACAGTCTCATTATCACTAAAAGGTCTCAAGAAGAAACTACTGCTTATATTTGTTTTAAAGTGATTAGTAGTTCAATTTTTTTCTGGTTTCGGTGGACACTCTCCTTGCTACATATATATATCACATTCCAATTTTTATTCACGCCTACGTAGCGTAGACCCCGATTGAGTCTCCCATGGACCCCAGGAGGTCCACCTGGACTACTTTGAGAGTCACTGATCTATATCATCTTCTATAGATTTCGTATTAGCGTGACATAATGCAATGCAACCTTTTGTATAAAAATGTTGCATTAAAGAGTTAGCAAGTGTGATAGGTATCTCGCTACTAAATTAATGTAGGTAAAATCCTTTATACATAACCTCACGCCTGTGATACCCGAAGGGGTAGGCCGAGGTAAATTCATGCATTCAAGTATACATGCAGACACACACGATTCGCCGGTTATATTTTGGCCCATGTGGTGGTCGCCCAACAGGTGGCGAGCCTGTTGACATCTCTGGGCACATTATGGATGACAGGAAAGTGACTGTCATGGTTCTGTTAGATTTTAGTAACGCTTTCAACACTGTTGATTTCGATATCATGCTGGCAATCCTACGAACTCTCAACATATCTCCGACAGTTATTGCGTGGTTTCATAGTTATTTGTTCGGACGCCGACAACGCATTCGATTAGACGATAAGTTTTCCGCCTAGTGTGATGTGTTAGCCGGCGTTCCGCAAGGTGGCGTGCTGTCTCCATTTCTCTTTTCCATTTTCATCAATTCTATTAGCCTCTCTTTAACTTCTCTCTACCACCTATATGCAGACGACCTTCAAATTTATATGCAGACTAACTTACAAGATTTAACTGAAACAATAAGAACGATCAATGAAGATCTTGACAAAATGTATGTATGGAGTAAAGCCTATGGTTTGCAATCAATGTCAATCCAATATTAAAAGTAAAGCTATAATTTTAGGAAGCTCCCGGTTGATTCAACGCATTCATCTCACCACATTGTCACCTATTCTTTTAAACGGAACTATTATAGACTTCAGCGTAACAGTTAAAAATTTAGGATTAATTATGGACAGTTGTATGTATGACTTGGGCTCCGCAAGTCAGCGAAATTAGTAGGAAGATGTTTGCCGCTGTTGGTTCGTTGCGAAGACTTAGGAATTTCTTGCCCACTGCCACTAAGATTATGCTTGCCAAATCCATCCTTTTCCCTATTTTAGACTATGCTGACATATCATATCTTGATCTAACACAGGAGCAACTTGGCAAGCTTGAGCGTCTTCAAAATCTTTGTATACGGTTCATATTTGGTTTGCGTAAATATGACCATGTTTCTGAATTTCGTAAACAGCTCAATTGGCTACCAATTCATCTTCGCAGGAATACGCATATTCTTTCACTACTCTACTGCGTGCTATTTTACCCGCATTATCCCCAATACCTAAGAGACCGTTTCCAATATCTTTGTCAATCTAATTCCCTCTTTCTACGCTCTTCCAACAACCTTCGCCTTGCAATGCCTTCTCACTCCTCTTCTTTCTATGCCAAATCTTTTACTGTCGAAGCTGTTAATCTTTGGAACTCCTTACCTCTACATATCCGCCAAGCTCAAACCTTGACGTCTTTTAGAAAGCGTCTTCGTAAAAAGGACCATTACCTAACCTTGGATCCTTGAATTGTCATTCGATATCTTTTCTTTATTCCTCAATTTGATATAGGTATTTATTTATGTATGTATATATATATATATATATATATATATATTATGTTATGGAAGTGGCAAACAAGCATGCAGTTTACATTGATGTTAAGTGATGACTGCAGCCTATAGACACCCACACAAAGACCAAGGTCCAAAATGCAGATGCGTTGCCACTCCTGAGGCCTAAGGTGTTATGCCTCTGTGCCGGAAATTACAGGGCCGTACATTACCACCTGACCGGAACACGATAGTGCTGAACACTACCATTTAGCGGTGGTGCCTACGCCCGCGAGCTCCGTCACTGGAGCTCTACCACCAGTAATATATATTTATCTTTGTATATTATTATGTATGTGTGTATTGTATTTAGTATATGTAAGTACATATGTTTTAAATTATTGTATATGTGTAAGTATATATTATTAAATCTATTTATTAATAAAATGTTGAATATTATTAGTTACTATTATAATGCCATAGTTGTAAGAATTTGTTGTATGTAATTTATTTTTAACTTTGCACATTATGTACACCCCTTCTTCTGTAATGTTCGTATCTCTTTCACACTAGGTTGTCTGGCAGAGATCGCTTTAAGCGATAAGACCGCCTATTGTGCTCTTATTTTATGAACTATTTATTTTTGTATTTTTCTTGTTGTAATGTGTACAATAAAGAGTATTTATTATTATTATTACCTAACTACGAGGTAACATGAAACTTGCAGAAAATGGAAATATGGCAATAGAACCACAGATAACAGGTTTTTTTATGTTACAAAGTTGGCAAACAAGCATGCAGTTCACATTGATGTTAAGTGATCACTGCAGCGTATGGACATCAACACAAAAACCAGGGGTCAAAATGCGGATACGTTGCCACCCTTGAGACCTTAGCTGTTCTGTCTCTGTGAAGTTATTACTGGGTCATACATTACCATCTAACCGGAACACTTTAGTGCTGAACACTACCATTTAGTGACAGATTAATTAGGTAATGCGGTGGTGCCTACGCCCTGGAGTACCCAGTAAAATTTAAGATTTTACATTTTTGTCTCTGGTGGCCTCCGACCCGAATATCGAACCTAGGATCCGAGCGTAGCAGAAGTGGCCTGCTATCACTGGACTACTGAGATAGTTATCCTTTATTTCTGCTGCTACTGGGTTTATTTACAATTTTCTAGAAGTATCCCAATGCCACCCTCGGAGTTTGGCAATGTGCCCGGCGATTTCAATGGCCACCATAACAAACTATAACGAATCGTGGGTGTTTGCATGTATGCTTGAATGCATGCATATACCTCTGCCTACCCCTTCGGAGATTATAGGCATGAAGTTGCGTCTACAAGCTGCAGTCATCCTTGTACCTTTTTTCATTTATTCTGTACAAATCGATGTATGGAACTTGCCATGATTATTTACCTACCTATGATACCTATCATAAAACTAAGACCTTTCTTCAGAGGTCTGAAGATTATCAATGATTGTGGATGCGGAACACGTATAAGTATTGCTTTATTTATTAATACCTGTTAGATAGTTTAGATATCTTACTTAGTTTATTTTTTACATAAAATTGGTAGTTTCGTACCTACCTACTGCGGTAAAAGTAAAATCATAATGAAGTAGGTACATAATTATTATTTGGAAAAAAAAACAGATTGAAATCCAAATGGTTTGTATTTACAAAGATGGTCGTTTGCACAGTTCATCAGATTTCAAAGGTTGTTGTTGTGTGCTTGTTATCCATTTAGGTCGTCATCGAACAGCAGCGCTTGTTTTCTTAGCAGATGGTGGTGCCGTGTTCAGTTGTGTCAGTTTACTTCTTGATGAAGGGTCCGGTGTAGGCCACGGGGTAACCGGGGTACAGCGGGTTGGAGTAGGCCAGCGGGGAGGAGTAGAAGGGAGAGGCGGCGGCGTACGTGGAGGCCACCACGGGCGCGGTGAAGCCAGTGCTGTAGGTGCTGATCAGGGGGGCGGAGCGCTTCTTGATGAAGTGGCCGGAGTAGGTGATGGGGTAGCTGGACACCAGAGGGTTGGCGTAAGTGGTCAATGGGGAGGAGTAGATGGGAGCGGTGGCGGTGTAGGTGGAGGCGACTAGGGGTGAGGAGTAGGTGGTGGCGTAGGAGCTGACGAGAGGCACGGAGCGTTTCTTGATCAGATGAGCGACGGGAGCACCAACCCAAGGAGCGCCATAGGCGGTGGTGTAGGGCGCGCCGTAGGTGGTGGCAAAGGGTGCGGAGTAGGCGGAGACGCTGGAGACGGGCGCGACGTAGGCGGAGGACGCGAGGTAGGGGCTGACGAAGGTGGCGGCACGCTTCTTGATGAGGTGCGGGTAGCCGAAGCCGGTGTAGGCGAGGGGCGCGCCGTAGGAGAGCGGCGCTGGGTAGGCGGCCACGCGGGGCACCACTGCGGGGGCCAGCGCCGCGCCGTACGTCAGGGGTGCGTTGTACAGCAGACCGGGGTCGGCCGCCGCCACCGCGAACAAAGCGCACAACACTAGTTTGAACATGATGCTTGATATGTTGCTGACACAACTGATGCTCCAAGTCTGTCGCACACCCGTTATATACTAGGAGAGGTTTAGGGCGCTCTCGATACTCAAACCGGTGCTGAAAGGCCGTCCAGGAAGCTGATATTTAATTGAAGGCCGCCGAGAATTTCTGTATCAGTCCATCATCGGACTGGACTTTGCAAATGTCATAAACAAGAGCAAACAATGTTGTGCGATAGGACAATGTTTAATTAACAACGATTACTAAGGTCGAGATTGCATTGCGAGTAAGTTGTCGCGGCGCGGAGGTGTCTCAAAACGCGTTTATAAAATGTTAATCCTTTGTATAAATACTCGTAGAGAAGGGTTGCTGACTCATTTGTCAGTTTGTAGCTTGATATATTGCATCTAGTTTGCAAAAATTACATATTACTTTGTAACGCCAGGCAAATATCTAAGTACCAAGTAATTACTTGTATAAATAAACGTTAATAAATTCCTGGCTGTTACAATGTATTTAATGATAAAAAGATAATGTGCAGTGCGGGTGGTTCACTATTAGATTCATTGTTATAATTATCTTTGGAGAGTTTGAGAAAATAACTTAGTAGCGGTAAGTGTTTTATTTTAACTAACTAAAAGCAGTTCATATATATATATATATATATATATATATATATATATATATATATCTTTATGTAGTAAATTACTATTGTGGGTATAAGTTTTTCTTTTCATAATTTGGGTATAAATAAGTTTTATTTTCTTTATATTTTATATTATAACTAGACATGTATTTATTCCATTTAAAATAATGAATTTTTAGCTGGCCATCCCAGGAGGGCATTGTTTAGTATGTCATCATCATCATTTCAGCCAAAATACGTGCACTGCTGGACATAGGCCTCCCCCAAAGATTACCACAACGAACGGTCCTGGGCCGCCTTCATATAGCGATTGCCCGCAACCTTCACCAGTTCGTTGGCCTACGCTTCGTCTTCTGGTAGGCGTTCGCCACTCGAAAACTCTTCTGCCCCGACGACCGTCAGTTCCTCGAGCTTCGAGCTTCGAGCCCCGCCCCCTGCCACTTGAGTTTCGCTATTCGGTGGGATATGTCGGTTACTTTGGTCCTCATGCGGATCTCCTCATTTCTGATTCATTCGATCTCGCAGTGAAACCCCGAGCATTGCTCTTTGCGTTGTGTATATAAATATGAATTTATTTGAGCCCTTAGTCAATACGGAGTGTAAAGTTTGAGTGAGGTATCCTCTGATTTGGTTTCATAATGGTTTCATAGTGAAGTCACGTTGGGTGTGATACTATTCTTTTTAGATATTAGACAAAGAGTAAACTATTGTTATTTCAAATCGGTCAAGGTTTTCGGTTTTCTGAATTAAATTTTATATAAGGTTGGGGAAAAAGTTTCTTCGCATTTTTTAAGATAATTCAAAACATTTTTTAAAATAATTTATTTAAATTTAACTAAAGTATGTATGTACCATTTCTTTAGATAACCTTTTGCCATCTTGTAGGTAGGGACATGATCCCATTGCTATAAAAATCTCATCAAAATACCGCGACAAGTGGATTTGGCAGTCCTCTGGTGATGTTAACCTAACATTGCATAAAGAATTCTGAAGAGACCGAAACAGGTGGAAACCTGAAGGTGCAAGGTCAGGACTATACGGCGGATGCATTAACACCTCCCAGCCAAACTCTCTTAATTTTTGCTGAGTGGCTATAGATGTGTGAGGTCTAGCGTTATCATGATGAAACACCACACCCCTTCTGTTGATAAATTCCAGCCGCTTTCTCTCAACTTCTTGCTTTAATCTCATCAGTTGTTCGCAATAGAGTTCAGAATCGATAGTCCTGCCTGGTGGTAATAGCTCATAATGAATAATGCCCTTCCAATCCACTTCCAATCCGAGACCGGCCTTTGACCACGACCTTTTTCGCGATATTTCGGATAGATAGGTAATCTTATGAATTTGTGCATTTCTTGATATTTTAAATATGTGACCTCATTTGAATGGTATTTCCTATCCATAGTAGAAGCTCTCTCTTAAAAAGTTTAAGAGAGAGCTTCTACTATGTAGACTAATTTTACTAGTATATAGAGAGCGTCTACAGTTATTTCGAAGAGGTAAAAATATTTCAACCTCGGAAAATGTTTAGGCTCTCAAGCTGTTACACCTTGTACCATTTCTTGTAGAAATGTAATTTAACGTAATTGATAAATTGACATGTTCCAGCACTTCCAGCTTGTCTGTACAACTGTACAGTATTCGGTTACCAAGCGGGGAGGGCGGTGTGTGCAGTAACGCGACGCGACGCCATGCCGCCAGTGTGCAGTGGACCGCGTCTGCACTCCGCACCTATTGGGTTACCAGTTCCGTTGCGACTTGCGGTGCGTAAATTTAGCACAACAGAGGGTTAGAGAAAACTTTGCTTTTAGAGCTTACGATTAGTGTAAGTGCGAGATTCACAGAATTCACACGAATTTCGGGGTTCTTAGGGTGCGATTCACAGACCGCACTACGACTTGACTTTCAGCAAAGTACGCTTAGAACTGTCAAAACTCATACTTTACTGACACACAGTTATTGTGGAAATGTTCAAACTTTGTTAGAGCAGTGCCTTTTTCAACTTGGGCTAATACTCTTAACTACTGTTTATTTGGATCATCAGATTTTTTTATGTACCTTATGATGGACACAAGCAAGCCTGCAGTTCACATGTATGTTAAGTCATGATTGCAGGGCATAGACATTTATAGTAATCTTCACAAAAAGGTTAAAATGCTGATGCGTCGTCGCTAGACCTAAGTTGTTTTGTCTCTTTAAATAGGTACACTGAATTTTAACTACCCATCCAGTTCTATTGCGGTACATAACTTATGTTGCGTCAATTCTTTCGAAAACCTTCCCATTTTAGTCTAAAATCTGGACGACAGCGGAGCCTCCGGTGCTGGCCGTTAAATATGCTTCAAACAGCAATGAAGCACGTGTACCACCCGCCGTTGTCCAGTTTGCAACTTCTTTGTGCTTCTTCAAGTTGCTACGGGTATGGTATAGTATAAAAGACTACTAATTATGCCGCGGCAAGTACTGTGCGTATACTGTATACTGTGTATGCTTCAATAAGGTAAGTTAGCTGGACAGAGTTGCCGCACATTGTGCCAATGTGAAGTCTTTCGTGATAATAAAAAAGCTAAAACTTTCTATGCGCAGTGTTTCCATGAAGGCAGTAAATAAGTAAGTAAAGCTTAAATCGCTACTGTGAATTTCGACCACTTACTACCTTATTCCGTTGCGGTACATAATTTCAGAGCGACAATTGACTGGAGGAAACTGCGGCAAACTGGAAGACGGTGGAATCTCTTTACAACGCCAGTGATCAAGATTATAGTCCCACATGTCAACAGCTGTCGCCACGTCAGTGGCAGACTAAGGTCATTAAGCCCCATAAGGCCTAGTAGCCTGACGCACGAGCAAAAATAAGAGGTCATGAGGTAAAATTAGGGGGCTCCCATCACCTACATATTGGACCTCCCGTATGATTGATACTGCAGATATATTTTATTTTAAAGAAGCATGTGTTAATGCGAAATAATATAAAACGGCAGATATAACCTAAAATACACATCAAGAAGAACGCGCAAGCAAAAAAAAAAATCCCTCCGTAAGCTCTACAAATCATTCATGATTCCCAGCGACCAGTCGATCTTTGTAGGCCCCGAGGACCGGCAAAGGGCCTCCGGTGCTGGAGGCCTGCAAAGATCGACAAGTCGCTGGGGATCACGGAAGATTTGTAGACCTTACTGAGGGAAATGTCGTTTTTTTTTTACTAGTGCGTTCTTCTTGATGTGTATTTTAGATTATATCTACCGTATCAATCATACGGGGGGGAGGCAATATGTGTGTAGGCGAGGCCTAATTTTACCTCATGGCCTTTTTTTGCTAGTGGGTCAGGCTACTGGGCCTCCAAGTCCCAAATGCCGCCTGCACCACACGAACCACCATTTCACTGGCAGATAGCTTATGCTATAAGGAGTAACTTAGGCTCCCACGATTTCGTCCGGGTAGATACTAAACAATCATACATTTTCACGCGGACGAAGTCGCGGGCACAGCTCGTCTGTATACTCGTATGTAAAAATAAATTGCTGTTCGTTAGTCTCGCTAAAACTCGAGAAAGGCTGGACCGATTTGGCTAATTTTGGTTTTGAATAATTTTTTGGAAGTCCAGAGAAGGTTTAAAAGGTATGAAAATATGAAGAAATTGAAAAGGAAACAGTAAAAAACCACAATGTTATTTTCCCATACAAATAGTCCGTATCTATCAAACCTTTGACACATTATTTAATTCAGAGGCAATACGAAATTTGTCGGGTCAGCTAGTTACAAATAAAAATCTACCAACTCTAATCATAATAAATTCTACATGCACTTATTGTTTACTACAGGGTGCGGTCGATCTCATGTAATGTATGTATGTATGTACGACACAAGATTAACATACACTTCCGCGATCGATAAAAAGAAGTTTATCATTGTAAAAAAAGTGTCTTTGTACTCGCAAAATGATTACAACAAACCAGTTCGATATCTGAGTGACATTTACTACTCTTTAATATACTTTTTTTATCACTCTCGGCAAAAAGCTCGGGCGTTGGGCGGGTTTTTTTCTATTTATCATAAGCCTTGACATTAATTACGTATTTTGTTGACATTTGCGGCGAAGAGTGATTTCGAGTGAATTTCAATCGGTCCGGCTGAAAAACAGACTGATTCGAATTAATAAAGATTCATGGATCAGTGCAGATATTTTTTTTATGTAATGAAATATGAATAAACCAGAGATTTCAATGTACGTTGCCACTACTCCTACACTTATGCCTCTATCTATGCTGGAAATAACAGGGTACATTACCACCTGACCGAAACGCGATAGAGCTAAATAAACCATTTAGCGGCAAGTTTATTAGGTATTGAAATGGCCTACGCCCACGAGCTCTTTGCCGAGAGCTTGCTGTTTCTAATGGTTTTATACTAAAACCATTAGAAACAGCACACAGAACCATTTTAAAGGTATCTACGTTTAAGAAACACCTTTATCCTACCACTCAGCTATATAAAGACTGGAATGTTCTCAATGTGCGACAACATTTTTTACTGAACACAATTCTGTTACAACATCGCAAGACCCCATACGTTCAAATCTCTAAACGGCGTAAAGATTTAATATGTAATGTCCCAAAAGTCAATTATACTTTAGTCAAACGTTTTGCATACTTCTTAGGCCCATTCTTATATAACAAAATAAATAAATCAGTACCAATATATAAATTGTCTTTATACCAGTGTCGAAAAGCAGTTCGTAATTTCCTTCTCAATCAAAATTATGAAGATACAGAAAGATACTTATTAACGTTTGTCATAATCATTTTTACACGGAAAACTAATTTACTCAAACCAACACATGCATCATGATTACATTACATTTTACAAAACTGACACACACTTACACATACACACACACACTCGCACACGCACACAAAACTCACTCTCTCACACACACTCACTCACTCACAAACACACTCGCACACGCACATATACTTACTTTTAGTGTTTATAATAATTAAAAATAATTAGTTATATGATCAAATGTCCTTAATATCATTCTAATTTGTCATGTGAATGTAGTACCTACCTACCTACGCATTAGCAATTACTATAATTAAGTAAATGCTTCATCGAATTTAATTGCATGCTATACCCACCCGGGGGGCGGTACTCTTCTTCTTAACACAGACTATTGTAACAAATAGCCTAGCAAGAAGAATGGTACTATGCCCATAATTTAACTATTATGCACCTATATGTCAATTTGCTCTGAAATATGTACTTATTCCAAAAATTGTACTACGTATGTTAACGTCAAATAAAATTTCATTTCATTTCATTATTCACCTTAGTTTAACACAGTTATTAATTTTGAATTAATTTTGATTCTTGTAATCCTAAATTATAAAATAAACATTTTGACTTTTTTTTTTGAGCTCTGTCACTGGAGCTCTACCACCAGTCATAATTACGTAATCTCTTAATTGTATGAAACCCTGTGCACATGAGTCTGACTGCCGGTTATTTTTGTGTATGAAGAAACCGACCTAATCTACTCACATCACACACACATACACATAGGCAAGTTACTAGTATCAATTTACCATCAATGTTGACCGCACGCTTATTTGCCACTGACGCAGCATAAAAAACACCAATTACTAAAGCTAATTCAAGAAGACGCATGAACAATTGTGAAATCATGCGTAGCCAAGGGGAAATCGGTCGATTAGTGATTGACAGCATTTTTTTTCAAATGACCGCTTCACGATCAACCGAATAGAACACTGAAGATTATGCGCAAATGATGATAGATGGAATAAGTAGCATGTAACGTGAAAAAACAATTTTGGATTACTTTTTAAAGCGCATACGAAAATTGTGCGAATCACCAAATTTTTAAAGCCCGTATTTTGAAACAAATTCTTTAGTTGTTTTTTTGTCTTTATGCAATGGAAGTGGCAAACAAGCTTGCAGTTCACATTGATGTTAAGTGATGACTGCAGCTTATAGACACTTACAGAAAGACCAAGTTCAAAATGCAGATGCGTTACCACTCCTGAGGCCTAAGGTGTAATGCTTCTGTGCCGGAAATTACAGGGCCATACATTACCACCTGACCGGAACACGATAGTGCTGAACACTACCATTTAGCGGCAAGTATATTAGGTAATGCGGTGGTGCGCGAGCTCTGTCACTGGAACTCTACCACCAGTAAAAAAAGAAATGCCTATGCCATGCCCATGTTACATGGGTCAAAACGTGAAAGGCAAATCGTGGCTGTCTGCATTTATGCTTGAATGCATGGATTCAACTCTGTGTCTACCCCGGGATATACCTACAGGATACATTTTTTTATGATAAGAAAGTGGCAAACAAGCATGCAGTTCACATTGATGTTAAGTAATGACTGCAGCCTATAGACACTTACACAAAGACCAGACGTCAAAATGCAGATGCGTTACCACTCCCGAGGCCTAAGGTGTTATGCCTCTATGCCGGAAATTACGGGGCTGTAAAATTACATACGGGGAATACAGGCGTGAAGCAACGAACATTAGGTATATCTATTTCGATATAATACATTAACATTTAACTACAATAGGACGACGATTAAAGAACGATATCAAAGGTAAAGGCTGCCGCCTAAAAGCGTAACCGAGTCTCTGTGTCAAAGCACGCGATAGTGTCCCCCTATTATACTGATATATCGAATAGAATAGAATAGAATAGAATTTAGAATAGAATAGAATTTCTTTATTCGGACAACACAGAGACACAAAGTATAACATTAAATAAAAATTACACACGAAATGACAATAGATTCTAAATAAACAATTTGATATTACAGACAGGTAGTTAAGGTATGTCTATCGGTATTGTTAATACACGGACTGGTGTATGTTGCCAAAGTAATGTGGTTTATTAGTGACGTCAATGTATTTCTGTATAAAATTATATAAAATTGTGTATATAAGAAATATTCTGTGGGCGAAGATACAATTTTGGGCTCATTTTTATGATATTAGTGAGTTAAAGTAAGTATGTTGATATGGGATGTTGATTTCGTAAGAAATCACTGCTTTTCATCACTTAGCCTAAGTTGCACCAAGATATTTGTTAAAGTTAAAGTTATTGTAAAATTTCACATCCATCTCTAACTAAAATAAATTTGAAGCGATAAGAATGTAAAGGGACAAAATAATTTTTTTTTACAACATTTAAAAAATGACGAAAAATAGTGAAAAATGCATAAAAATTACTTTTCTTTTAGACTACTACAATTTGCAATAACTTTAGATTAATCAATTACATATAAATATACGAACTTCTAAAACAAATAAAATTGGGGGTTGCTATTGGAAGTTCTGTAAATACATATTATAATATGTATATTTTGAGAAATCAAGTCTACACCACAACACTCGAAACTAAATTACATTCTAAATCCTTTATTTATACAATTAATTGCTCAACATTCAATATATTTATTTACCTGCACCACACGAACCACCATGTTTTGCGACAAAACAATACCATTCATTGATGCCCATTTACTTTTAAAAAGTGGTAAAATCTGTGTCCTACCTCTAACTTTTAAACTAAAAAGGTAAAAATTTGAAAAAAAAATATCTTGCTGCTTTTGTCAGATGATCAGTTTACATTACATTTGTGCCAATGCCCCGGAGCTCCTTCACTGTAACTCTACCAGTAAAACTGTGGTCCACTTTCGCTTTCCACGATGTCGCGTGAAATCGTGCCTGCATTTACAAGACGTACGAGCACGGTCATTAGCTAATTGCTAAGTACCTGACTATGTAGAATATGTAGTACTGACTGCAGTGGAGCTGACATTACCTGCGAACAAAAACAACAGGTTTCAATTAGACGTGAAATGTGTTAAAAAAACTTTTAAAAATAAAAGTTTTGTTATGAAGTGGCAAGTAAAAAGTAAGCATACAGTTCACATTGATGGTAAGTAATACTATGTATGATATGATTTCTATTAAGATGCGATACCAATCCATTGGATTAATCTGTTATTTCTTTTATGTGATGAAGATGGCAAACAAGCATGCAGTCCACATGGATGTTAAGTAATGATTACAGCCTATAGACATGGACACGACGAAGGAATATTGTCTTCATTGTGTCCTTGAACATAATATATTATATTTAAATGCAGAACTTAATTCGTTGAAAAACCTCTTGCATTCTATTTCAGTTTTTCAAAATAAACCCTTAAATTCCAAAGATCGATTCAGGACGATAATATTTTCTTGTTTAATTTTTTACATGCAGATTTCATCCGTAGATTTATTTGGTGAAATTGCAAAAGATATTATAAGTGTAGCTTGCCAAATATACAAAATATTGACACTTGTTTACATTAAGTAAACACAAGAGGCAAGCGACATCTACGAATGGCCACAACCAACTTCGAGTAAACTCTACACAAAGTCGTTCAGTAAAGCTAGTTATACACGCAATAGTTTACCTGAATAGATTATCTGAACAAGAAAACCTAAGCGTGTGTGTGTGTTATAATTTGTACACGTTAAGATGTAGCTTTACATTTAGTTTAGTTTTTTTTTAATTCATGAGGCGGCAAAAAAGCATACAGTTTAAATTGATGATAAGTGAATAGTGTAGGCTCTAACATCTACATCAAAATTGAAATTTAAATATAGATGCGTTGCTACTCCTGAGGTTGAAGCTGTTATGCCGGTTATGCCTGTATGGCATATTACCACCTGCCCGGAAAACGATAGCGTAGAATACGACTATACAGCGACAAGTGGATTAGATAATGCAGTATTACCCACGCCCGAAAAATTAGAAAAAGGGAGTTTCACTTGCACTTATTTAGAAACATATTTCTTTGGATAATTTTCTTTTTTTTATATTCACGTCACGTTTCACTTTCAATTTTTAAACATATTTTTATTCTTTCTCTGAACTATGTTCACTGGTGGTAGAGTTCCAGTGTAGGATGGGCGTAGGCATTTCCACTAAAAATATCACTAGTTTAAATATCTCACGATGATTGAATGCACAAATCCGGTTTTAACACTTATAACCTGATATACTAAACTATTTACAGTTGATGTGTAAACATACTAAACGTGTCAGGCTTAAAACAATGAAAATACTTTTTTTTTATTTAATGGAATGAGGCTGTATAAATTGTAAGGTAAACCTGTCAGATATATCAATAGGTGTCATCAAGAAACAATATTATATCCGGTAAACCTGTCAGGTATTTGTGTGTATATCCAGCTTTAGATTCATTTAATGTATTGCTTTAATTATAATACATTATAATCCGACAAGCCTGACTGATCTATACATTAAAGGTACCTATTCGTAATCTATCTCAGTAGCCGGTAGCTGATAACCTTATTCACAAACGATCAGTTTAATTTAAATAATGGGTTACTGAATTAATTTTAGTGTAACATAAATATTCACTAGCTTTCGCTGGACATACTCGTAGATACCGTTATCAAACATTTAGACAATCTATTTGCAATAGACACTCGTAAACAGCGATTTTGTTCGTAGATTATATTTTCACTGGTGGTAGAGTTCCAGTGTCAGAGCACGAGGGCGTAGGCCACCACCGCAGTGCTTAATCATACATCTACACTGAAATTTCTGTAGATGTTTTTATATGGATGTTAATATGTCGAATTATTCACTTACCATCAATATGAACTGCATGCTTGTTTACCTGCTACCGTTTGGAGGCAAATAGATTAGGTAATGCTGTGGTGCCAACGCCTTCGAGCTCCATCGCTGGAGATCTACCACCATCTCAGAGTAACACGGGTCACCGGCCGCGGCGGACCAGAGGGGAGTAGCCATATGCAGGCTTTCCCCTCTCCCTCTCAAGTACAAGACCAAATGGTCCTATGCTTGTCGCCCAGGTAAGTCAATGTGTGCTGTGGTGGTTCACTCTAGGTATTTTATGATTTCTTGACGTTTTGAAAGTATCAGTAAAGATCTATTCGAAATAAAAATATTTTCTATTTCTATTTCTGTGAGTTTCGTAGTAATAGACGATTTTTGTAGTGTGATGTGTGTCACACGTATTTCCCCCGCAAAAAATGACAGACTCTTTTGCATCGGTAATAAACGCTATGGCTACTCCCCTCCGGTCCGCCGCGACCGGTGGGCCGAGTTGCTCTATGACTACAATTGAAGTAGGTTACGTAAAACAAATTAGACGTCGATTTTAAAGATTGTCAATGTAACAGGTACAAGGGAACTAACTACACGTAGTAAACGCATAACAGTGATTCAACAGCTTTGAAGGCGGTGAACATTAAAAGACTCGGAATTGGAGCAGAGCACGTGGCGATGAAAACGAGAGTTGTTTACTTCCGGCAACACCGAGTCAGTGCCCTTAAGCGCAATACATACTGAGCCCGCCGGGCCGCCGACACAACCCGCCGACTCAACCCGGCGGCCTATCTTCTTCTTCTTTATATGTAGGTTATAAAAAAGAATGTTTGTCTGTATGTCCTTTATAGAATCGTAAACTACGCATTTGATCATTTGATGATCTTTAGCAAAGTTGTTGTGCATGAGCCCACGAAGATTTCTTAGTTGGCAAATTCGACAGATGGCGCCATTGTCATTTTTTAGTTGGTGGAGTAGCAACGCGCGCAGGCTACAGCTAGTATGTTATGAAAAGAATCATGTCGGCAACATGCGCCCGCGTGTGTTGCTCGTCGACATGTTGGCGGCTTGCGGACGTATGCTCAGTTGCCCGGCGACACTCGAGCGGTAGTGACGAGTAAGTTACTCATCTCAAGCCGCCGACATGCCGCCAACAAACTTTTCCGACTTGCATTGAGTAAAGCCGCCGACAAAAAGTTTCCGACATAGGTCGGCGGCCCGGCCGGCTCAGTGTGTATTGCGCTTTAGCGCGGACCGATATCGAATAATATTATGCTGTCGTCAATCAGCAAGATTGTGTAAATTGTGTTGATTGAACCGAGAGTTTAAAATGCTAAATTTTAAAGAAAAATAAATAAAAACGTACTAAATAAATAAACACGCCTGTAATACCCGAAGGGGCAGCGGTTTCTTTCATGGTGTAAGTGATCACTTAGCAAGGCAACTCCTAAAAGGGGTGAAATAGGGTGAAGATCATATGTAATTTTCTCATTTCTGGACCTAAAAGCATGAAAATAGGTGTATAAGTTAAAAATGATCTGTGTAGGTGACAATTAACAAATTTTCCCCCTAAAGCGGTTAAATAGGAGGGGGTAAAAGTTTGAATGTTTTTTTTTCATTTCTGGACTAAGCAGAGTTCGTGGCGATAAAAACTAAGTAGAGTAGTGTGGGTACTTACTTCCGGGCAGACCGATGTCGGAAATGCTGTCGTCGGTCACCAAAATTGGAAGATGAACGTTATGATAACGACATACGTCATACCAAAGAGCCTCTTTATGAGCCTAGTGTCGGTTTATAACCGACTTCAAAAAAAAGAGGAGGTTCTCAATTCGTCCGGATCTTTTCTAAAGAATTTATTTTTAAGAAAAATATATGAAAACATAACTACGCGCTTGTAATCCACGAAGAGAGACAGAGGTAAATGCATGCATACAAGCGTAAATGAAACTTTCCTTTCTCTTTATAACATTAGTAGGTATACCTACTTACTTAGACTTCGTATCGCCTATGAAATCAATAGCGATAACTCGATAATGACGATTGCTTGTTTATGACGAAAGTAATAACGACAGTCATATTATCGCTATAGCTTTTAAGAAACAACAAAACATTAAAAAATCTAATCCCCTTATTCATAAACGTACATTAGATACGTTTTAGCTATAGAATGCTTTGTCCTTGTCAGTTGCGTTGTCAAATGTGCAGGATAGAAAAAGACAAAGGAGAGATTTAGCTAAAATACGTTTATGAATAAGGGGGTAAGTATCCAGGACGCAAGCGGGTCAACTGATCAAGTTGGGCGATTGACCTGGTGCAGGACTGCAGATCAACTATCAATCTGTCAACATTTTAACAAAAAAAAAAAAGTTGTCAACTGTATATTTTTACCAGTTTCAAGACATAAATCCTAAGGAGGCTAATAGGATATTGCGAATTGCGATCGGAAACGACTTTAGATCGGTATCGAACGCCTGTCAAATGCTGCGGCAATGTTACAAAAGACAATTTTAAATGTAAATTATTACAGGTAACATTTCGAGCACTATTTACTTTTTAGTAGGCAACTAGTACCTTCTGGAAGAATTCTTTTCCAGTAGAAGAAAATTCTTCTGCTAATGGATGGTGGGGTCGTCACGTCTAGACGCTAGCAATGTTTAATGTCACTGAAAAAAATATATCTGATGAATAATAGGTTGTATGAATAACCTTTGGCTATCCCTTCAGATACCAACGTGAAAGTTAGATAGCTAATGACGTATGTAGAATGTAGACTCACAACCATTAGCGCTGATTACCGTCTCTTAGTTGGACCTTAATGATCAAAAGACCTCATTAGCAATGAAGACAGCAGACAACAAACCTCACATTAAAAACTCAAATCGAATTTGCGAGACCAATCCGAAACCTTAGTCAAATATTCAAATTATATAAAACTCAATTGTAATCTTCATTCGTTTTGGTTCTTATTTCTAAGAACCACAAGTTAACGACCACAGAACGATGTCATTTCATCAAAGATACAAAAGTCTTATGGCCTAGTGAGTCGTACGTAACAAATTGAAATATATTTCAGTTTTTAAATCAAAATCTACAGATTGCTAGCAATGTCCACTGCATGCTTGTTTTTCCACTTATATCTGTAGGTAAATGGTATGAAAATAAATAGAAAAAGTTCTATTAGTTGATTATCGCATTGCGTGCATTTCCTTTCAAAACCACATAACCATGTGTGTCGTGCGCATGAGATATTGCAGTCATTTGTAACATAACTTTCTTTTACCTACACATCTATACGTTTTCGTACAAGCTCCTCAGCACCTTGATATCGGTAGTCGACTTGGCACCACTGTGCACTGGAATGACTAGCAGAGCCCAAATTTCAACCGAATCGAAGGCCTTTTCACAGTCCACGAAGGCTGGTTATACTCTTCGGTCTTCTGTTTGTCCTGCTTCAGCATGTGCATGTGGTATATGAAACTAAAGCCTTTACGGAACCCGGCTTGTTCGGGGGGCTAGATGTCACTGAGAAGTGCGATTGGCCTGTAGGTTTTTACAAGGGCGTTGCGTATATATAAATCATTTGCTGTTCGTTAGTCTCGCTAAAACTCGAGAACGGCTGGACCAATTTGGCTAATTATGGTTTTGAATGATTTTTGGAAGTCCAAGGAAGGTTTAAAAGGTAAGACTATATGAAGAAATTGAAGGAAAATAGTAGAAAACACAATTTGATTTTCCCATACAAATAGTCCGCATCTATCAAACCTTTGACACATTATTTCATTCTCAGGCAATAGGTACGAAGTTTGCCTGGTCAGCTAGTACTTAATAATATGTGAGCCTATGAGGCTTCGGGATGATTTTACAACTGTTGGATACAAGATTTTTCATGAAAGTAGCAAAACCAGAACGGAATAGCGCAAAAGCATAAATCCTTCGGGTAAACTATTCAAACACGCTTTAAATGAAGCGCAGTTAGAGTAAACTAAAAAACGTAACTTCACGCCTGTAATGCCCGAAGGGGTAGGCAGAGGTAAATGCATGCATTTAATCATACATGCAAACACCCGCGACTCGCCGGTTACGTTTTGGCCCATGTAACAGGTGGCGAACCTGTTGCCATCTCCGGGCACATTACCAAACTCCGGGGTACTGGGAAACTTCCAGAAAATTGAAAAATCCCAATAGAAGCAGAGATAAAGGATTTTACACCGTTATCTCTAATATCCCCCGACCCGGGAATCGAACCCAGGACCACCAGCGTAATAGTAGTGGCCTGCTACCACTACGCTACTGAGGCAGTTACGGAACTCGCCCGGAAAGTGGATTTAATGCAGTAATCACGTAGCATCCATTCAAACTTTTTGGTCACCTATACTTTACTGGCATATAAGGGAGAAATAGTACCTATTTGATTTGTTTTTAATACACATCCATCGGCTTCACCTGCCATTTGAAGACAGCAAGGTAATTTGAATCTTTTAAGTAAAAGGATCAAAGTTTACATAATAATATAACCTACGGTAGGTACCTACTCTACATTAGGGATGTTAGGGATATGAAATTCCGGATACGGATATAGGAATGATTATTATACCGGATACGGATAAGGATATGAAATTATTTCAGATTATCCACTAATTTCGGATAATTTCGGTTACCTACGGATATTAGATTTTTAAGGAATTTCAAAAGTAGGTAAAATACAAATTTCGTGAATGTAAAATTGCTCACAAGTTATTTACGAATATGATTACTTATAAGGCAACTCAATATTAGTGGCAGTAAACAATTAATGCAAAATGTCATCTCTATCCGATATTATCCTAAACTTTTCTCTGTCTAACTATTTCGGTTTCGGGTACGGATATTTTTTATATCGGATATCCGATAGTTTCGGTTACGGTTACGGAGCTCCCTGTTCTACATTTATACTTTTTTATGCTCAGTCTCAATGATAAAGCATCGGTTATGCCCACTTATTTTGCTATATTTACTTACTCTTTCTCGCTCCGACGTCACAAATCAATTGAATGTTAGCTTTTTTTTATTTGTCTCAAATCTATTGAGAGCGAAATGATGAATTCGATTTCAATTAGATTGGATAACAAACTGTATTTTAGGATGGTGATGTCGAAATTTAACTTATCGATATTTTATGATGTAGTCGCCGATTAACGATTGTCGTCCGTACGTTCGGTGTCCGCTTCGCTTCTTATTAGGGATGCAAACGATACATCGATGTTCCTGCAGTAGGTATCGATATTTTTATAGACAAATATTTGCCAATGTTTACAATACATTTTTTGTAAACCATCAATGTTATTCTAAGCAATGATTAAACCACCGATATTTTTGTAGGAAAAAGTTGTTTATTTGTAATGAAGATGGCAAACAAGCATGTAGTCCACATTGATGTTAAGTGATGACTGCAGCCTATAGACAGCCACACAAGGACCATAGGTCAAAATGCAGATGCGTTGCCACTTCTGAGACCTTAGTTATGTCTCTGTGGTAGATTTTACGGGGCCATACATAACCGTCTGACCGGAACACGATAGTGCTGAACACTACCATTTAGCGGCAAGCATATTAGGTAATGCAGTGGTGCCTACGCCCGCAAGCTCCTTCACTGGAGCTCTACCACCAGTAAGTTAAGTTTTCTAAGCCAAGTTACAAAATCGTTTAGTGATTCTTCGCCGCGATTCCCATAGGTGAGTGGAGCGGGTTATCGATTGGCGACAGTTGCAGCCGCGGACAGCGGAAGATATCGCCCGTGTAGGTGATTTGTAAACGGTTGGAAGAGCTCAATAATAATAACGTTCATAAAGAGTCAACATTTGCTACTTTACGACAAATTGATTAAACTGCCTCGGTAGCCTAATGGTAGCAGGCTACTACGACTACGCTGAGGCCCTGGGTTCGATTCGGGGGTTACCTGAGATAAAGGATAAAGTCCTTTATCTCTGGTTCTACTGGGATAATTCCATTTTCTGAAAATATTCCAGTACCTCGAAAAACGTAACCGGCGAATTATTGTGGGTGATTGAACGCATGCATTTACCTCTGCCTAACCCTTCGGGATTACAAGTGTGAAGTTACGTTTTGATTACACCATAATTTTGTGTCAAAATGTTGACAGAGAAGCAGTTGGGCCACCTGATAGAATATGGGGAGTTGTTAATGCCAGCGCTAAAAGTCTCTTTTGATGCTAAATTCTGAAGATCCCCATTTTATACCGCCAAGGGAACACCACAGAGAAATTTGGGTATACAATTTACACATTACAGTATCAAAATGTACTATTTCGGTAGTGAAAGTAGGTACTTATACCCTTTAAAGATTACGGCTGAAGAATTTGAAACGATTTCTAAGCCAAGTTACAAAATAGCTTAGTTATTCTTCTCCAAGATTCCCATAGGCGAGTGGAGCGTGTTATCGATTGGAGACAGTTGCAGCCGCGGACACCGGAAGATATCGCCCGTGTAATCTGTAAACGGTCGGCCGTGATTATGACATGCTTGTTGGGTCATTTAATTGATGTTCATCTATACTTATAGATTATCCCGATAGTTTACATCGATTTCTATCTACGAGTAAAACTACTCATATTATAATAAGCAAACAGACTAGACAGATACACAAAAAAAAATCATCTGTATAAAAAAGAAAAGTCACACACAACTATCATCCACCAGCCTAAACCCACAATTACACCCACAAGGCTGAAATTTTAAACAAGGGTTGTGCTTACGATGCAGTCGTAGAATAAAAGATTTTTTGTAAATTCTCACGAGAACGTGCGAAGTAGCGCGGTTACTTGGACAATATCGATGTATTTATTAGGTACATCATTGATATATACCTATATACAGAATTAAAAAAAAATACGCTTACACTCACAGCCCCACATTAGGTGGGGCATAAACCTGTGTCCTGGGTGCCGTTGTACAACACATACACAAACACCCAGACATGAAACAAATATCTGTAGGCCATACAAATATTTTTCCATGTGGGGGAATCAACCCGGTACCCTTTGAATCAAACGGTCATCTCACACCGCTGGACTAACCTGGACTAAGTTGAGTCACCTTTTAAAATATGATTAAAGAAAGTGTAGGTACCTACTTTACAGAATCTACATATTGAGTGGCTTATACAAAACAAGCTGGGAGATTATCTAGTGAAGACATTTAAAACCTAGACCTGCAGACTTAAGCTACTTAATACAGGCAATCCTTTTAGAATAAACACTTTATAAAGTAAGTCTGTATCAGCCTCCATGGTCAAGGGGTAAATAGAGCCAGCGGCAAGGTTAATACTTCTATTTTTAAATACATTATAATATATTTCTGGACCGATGGGTGCATGTAAGTACTCGTATATAGGTGTAAGGATAAAGGGATACGTAGATACTGACATGTATTCCTGCATATTAAATACGAATTAAGATGGTTGTAGAGGTCTAGGAAGACACAGATTGACCTACTTAGGTCTAGTTCTCGCAAGACTCTTCGGAATCGACGTGCATGTTTGAAGAGAGCGATGAACGTAGAAGAGACACGGGAGGTGTATAAGGGCAGATATTTGGCCCACGCTCCTTTGCTTACCCCGTGAAAAACTTCGTATTCAATTTATAAGACTGTCATCATCATCACTCCAGCGGAACGACGTCCACTGCTGACCGCTTCCCCAAAGACACCTTAAGCCGCGTTTACGCTTGGCGACTTGTCGCAGATACTTATCGCTCGACATTCACGTAGTTGTCTCTGCAAAAGTTGTGGGACAGTGTCCCGTGACATATGACTTGTTCTCATTGGCCAGTCGTGATCAGTATGTCGCCCGAGGAGTTGGTGTTGTTCAGTGCAGACAACACTACTGCCATTTTCAGAACACAAAGCGACGCACGTTCTCACTACTCAAAGCCTCTAGCGACAAGTTGCGCGACCCGTATATGTCCCAAGCGACGTCGGGCGGCATCAAGCGGGACACGTGAATTTCGTGTCGAGCGACAGAGTCGAATAACAAATATTATCGTAAACGCGGCTTTAAACAGTGTTGAGCGACATCGAATGACACAGGCGGTTGGGCGATCGTAGAAGCGGTAGTTTTATAGTGGGACGTTGCTGCCAATCACGCTTCTACTAGAGGACGATGGGGTCGTCGCGTACCAACGCCTTCAAGACTGTAGTTCTGCGTTCTTTAATAGGTATCAAACTATGTATATGCAAACACGCACGTAATCAGAAACAATGAACGTGAAAACTAACTCGTAATAACTCGTATTATCTTTAAGTAGGTATGTATGGAACTATTAAATGTGAGTTATCTTTAGATATGACGTGACAGTAGCGTGGAGTCATTCCGAAGACTGGCTGATATTGTTCCTGTTATTTACCAACTTTTCTGGTCAACCAATGTGTTGAGAGATCAAATGAAAATCATCTTACGAGAGTCATCTTAAAAGAGTTTTGTGAAAATTCTTACAAAAATATATCTTCACGTGACTGATTATGCAACAAGGCAGAGACATAGAGCAACAAGGGCCACCGGCCGCCGCGGTGGACCGGAGGGGAGTAGCCAATAGTAGCCATAGCGTCTATCACCGATGCAAAACAGTCTGTCAATTTTTGCGGGGGGAAATGCGCGTGATACACACACACTCACACTACAAAAACCGTCTATTACTACGAAACTCACACCTTGAATTTAACAAAATACATAAACAATTTCACGCACACTACAACATTTAGGCGACAGACATAGGCCCACTAGGCTTGACAGAGGGGAAAGCCTGCATATGGCTACTCCTCTCCGGTCCGCCGCGGTCGGTGGCCCGTGTTACTCTATGGGCAGAAAAGATGGCGCTCAAAATATATATTATATTATGTCTTCTTTCACGAATAGGAACGTGAGAGAAGACATAATATTCATTGAATGTACGTATAGGAACGTTAGAGTAAGGAATCAATTTAAACTGTTCATACCTAAATGTAGAATTGAATTACATAAAAGGAATGCTTTTGTAAACGCCATAAGAGTTTTTAATAAATTACCCATTACGCTCAAGGAAATACGTTTAGCACTATTTAAAAACAAACTGACTCAATGACTACAACAAAATTGTTTCTATGACTTAAATGAATACATGACATATAAAGCAATATCCTAATTAATTGAATAATGTTTGATCTAATCATCTGACCTGAATTTTATTTTTGACATATCTAAATTATTTTAATTACCCAATTCCGTATACTTCATTAATGACATATAATAATAAATTTTTAACTAAGTAAAAAATATTTATAAATGTGTAACAGAATGATAATAAGATATTAATAATAGTGACAAAGGTATGAAATGATGATGATATGACAATTTAATTCGATACAGATTATTATAATTAACATTAACTCTTAAATAAAATATTCATAATTTTTTAATTTAATCTTTTACATACTTATGATAAGGAATGCAATTTTAGTGATGACAATTTGCTGTTGTTCATGATTTGATAATTCATGTATTAGAGATTGTTAATTTAATTTTAATGTAACTAAAAATGTTTATAAAATGTGTGAATTTCAATAGTTTAAGGATATGCATAATATTTTACACACCATTGTTATGGTAGAATGTTACAGTTTCCATTATTTTGTTACCATACCACCTGTAGCCAATACATGCTAGTAAATAAATGATTTGATTTATGACGACGAAACTGCCGTGCGAAGATTCGATAAATTCCTAAAGGGCATTGTCCAAAGGAGATGTTGCAAAAATGTATGGACCTCCGGCCATGTATTGTACACAATATCATTAAACAGGCAAAATCAATATAAAAACGTTTTTTACTGCATATTTTCACTTATTTAACTTTGTTTGCAGTTACAAAACATAATTTGCAGTTAGAATTGCAACTCAAAACTAACATGGCGAATATGGCGGGCGATGTCATTTTGACATTTTCATTTTTTAAATTGTATTTTGATTATAGAACTTGGAGAACAAAACTAATATTTTCTAAATACTATCAAAATCGATTGATCCCAAGTGTCGGCCGTATCGCCGCCATGTTTAACATAGTTGAAAATTATAAAATCGTTTGAATTAAATGTGGTTGTAACTCTAAAATATATTCTTGAATAAATTAATTGTATTTTTTTTGGATTCTTCTTTAATTTACCCATTTTTTGAGGACACGTACGAACCAGAGCCGAGCTCGCAACATCTCCTTTGGCTTGCCGTGAACATGATGCTCACAAAACAATATTATTGTTCTTAATTATATTTTTATTTTAAAAAACTACTGTTACTGTATCTATGTTTGAAATACTCTACTTAAAAAAACGATTTTTATTAGTATTGTAGTTGACTAAAGAAGTTGTCTCAATAGGTAGTTATTCCAGTTTCAGTGTTGCCAAGATATGAGCGACAAATACTGTCGACTTAGTATCGATTTTCAAATCCAAAACTTAATTTTACATCTAAATCTTACAAAATATTTAATATTTTTTACATGTTATTATCTATTTACATTATTATGGTATATTTACATAATCTAATAATAAAAATATAAAACATATTAAATATTCAATAATTAAATTACTTTATTAGTATCGATTCTGTACATTATAGAAACAAAAGTGTGGCAACACTAAAGTAAAAAATGGCGTTATGTACAATCGGTTGTCAACTTGTCAATGCATTTGTTGTTGTGTAGGTGTAGTGTGTGAAATGTGTTTTTTCGAAATGGATCCTGAATTTTCTTTTAACGACCCTGGCACTCTTACGGACACCGAACCTTGCCCCAATATTGACCCTGACTTATTCACGGACAACGAACCTGGCTCCAACGATTATCACGGCTCCCCTATGGACAACGAATCTAGCACCAACACAGACCCCGGCTTGAATATTGACATTGAATTTGTTGTACCTACAGAACATTTGTCCTCGGATGTGACTGCACAGCAATCCACATCTCTAGGTATGGAGCCTATGAGATGTGTGAATTGCAGCTACATATTAAAATGTGCCTACATAAACACTTTCACTAAATGATGTCTATATTCTTTTTCTATACAGTATATACTGATTAAAAAATTTCCGGATAAATGTATCATTGCCTGTTCATGCCAGGCCAACAGCCGTATAGAAAGTGGACAATCTCCTTTTATTGTATTTATTTCTATGTTACCTATCTATTAGATACCCGTCCCGTACGAGAAAAAAGTACCTATCTATTAGATAAGTACTTATTTCTCGTACGGGACGGGTTTGGTCACGGTGTATAACTTTAAAAGGTCATAACATAAAGTTAAGTTTATTTACATTTTCAACCACGAACACCGTGAAATAACCAAATACTTAATAGGGCTACTATTAAAGGCGATAAACACGCCATGATGTAATCACGCAAAACAAACACGTTGTAACTTTGACCTTGAGGCTGTAACCTCCAAATGTCACACCGGTTCTCCTTCACTAGTCTCTACTTCATCTGTGACATAAGTTGACTTATATAGGTATACAAAAACATTTTCGGGGAATCCCCTCGCATGAATGAAAAACGTCGACAGGATGTGGAATGCTGCACAAGTCGGTTTCATGAGGTAGCTGCACATAATAATTTTTCAAACTGCTGTCAGACACATGTCACCTCAGTCTGCCCGAGACCACGGAAGCTGAAAAGCGACCGATACGTCGGGTTCGGTTTTAAATAATCATTTTAGTTTAACACACGCGAGATAAATCCGAAAACCAATTTTATTTCAATGTTTCATGTGTTTATTGATGGTAGAGTTCCAGTGTCCGGGCATGCGAGCGTAGGCACAGGAATTACCGCCTCACCTTATCTTTCTAGAAAATGATAGTGTTCGTGGTTAGAATGTACATATTGAGATAAATTGATGAGTCGCAGACGCTATTACAATTAAGTCACCTTGCCAGCCCCTGAACTAGGGAGGGGCAAGCCGGGGCCTATGCCCCGGGCGGCAAGTTCAGAGGGCGGCCAAATTCATTATTTACAAACGAATAGACAACTCAAAGACAACTCATAATCTACTTAACTTTGACCACAGAATAAATAACAGCAATCGATGCATTATTTCCGGAAGGCCTATGTCTTAGTGGACATCTGAAAGCTGAAAGTATGAAGATGATATAGATAAAAATAAATAGAAGTGGGCATAATTCGGTTATTGCCCCGCCTAAAAAAATTGAAGATGCTGCACCCTGAATTTTAGCAATCCAGCCGTCGTATAATGTAATGAAATAATTTGAACCAGTGCAAGTGCCTTATCACTGATCTCTTATCGGTCGTGGCTTGCGCTGGAGTACTAAGAGATTCCATCGTATACATCACACTTATAATGTAAAGTGGATTGCAGGTTTATCTGGGTGATAAACTGGCACGATGTTTGCTTTTGTGTGTGTAATATTTTACTATGCAACGATGGTAACAAAGAAGTATGCAGTTATAGAATGTTCTTAGATTTTCGCAAGCTACACTAACTGAATAAAACTCGTTTTTGGATTTATCTCGCGTGTATTAAACTGATTATATATTTAAAATTAACTAGACGTTTCAGTCGCTTATCAGCTTCAATTCACATTTACATAAAAACCGATAGCCAAAATGCAGATGCGTTGCCACTCCTGAAGCCTTTGGTTGTTTTGCCTCTATGATAGTTCTAAAGGTTAGGATCCCACTGCAGAATCATTTCGTTCATCCAGATATGCTGCAAACTTAATTTTTACTCTTTTTTATAATCTAGAGAATATAACTACATCCACTGGCCTATCAAAATTTGGCCGCAACTATTTTTATTTAAACTTTTTTTTCTTTAAGAGCCAGCAACTCTTATTTGCAGCCGATTTAACTTGGCTCCCGTATATCATACGGTTTTTACTGGTGGTAGAGCTCCAGTGATGGAGCTCGCGGGCGTAGGCACCACCGCATTACCTAATATACTTGCCGCTAAATGGTAGTGTTCAGCACTATCGTGTTCCGGTCAGGTGGTAATGTACGGCCCTGTAATTTCCGGCACAGAGGCGTAACACCTTAGACCTCAGGAGTGGTAACGCATCTGCACTTTGACCTTGGTCTTTGTGCGGGTGTCTATAGGCTGCAGTCATCACTTAACATCAATGTGAGCTGCATGCTTGTTTGCCACTTCCATAACATAAGAAATCATAATAATGAGAAAAAAATAGCTTTCATCTGATGTATACAAATAATAAATGTACGTTATGGACATAGAAAATTATTGGGGCCGAACGAAAATATGTAGGGGCGGCCAAGTGCCCAACAGCAGCCGTGATTTTTTTGAGTCATTAGGTATAGGTACACATTGCTGTGAAGAGGACGATATTTTATTGAATAAAAAAATAAAAAAAAAAATTATTTCCCAAAAAAATATAAAGAAAAACTTGCGGCCATTTTTCGATAGGCAACTTAGTGGATGTTCGAGTATATTCTCTAGATTATAAATATGCGTAAAAATTAGGTTTGCAGCATATCTAGATTCTTGGAAAAATATTTTGTTGGACGTTGTGTTGTGAACATAATTATGTAAAGGTTATATATAGGTTGTTCTTACGAAATACCCGTAAGAACAACCTATTTGCACCCCCTAATTGTAAAACTAATGCAGGTGAGCGAGCACCTATAAATAGACTCATGAAACAATATAACAAATATTTCACTAAGGTAGAATTTTTTGAAACGTCACCTAACGTATTTAAGCGAAATGTTCTAAATGTAATGCAGAACATTAATAATAACATAATGTAAGATTAATATTGTTTACTTTGTGTTAACATCTGTGGTGTATTCTTTTTGTTATTTTTTTTTTGTTCAATAAAATGATTTTGTATTATCACACCGCTACCCTAAAATGTCCTACTAGTTAATTTGTGGACAACGGGGTTGATTACGCTCCTTGTAAAATTATGTACCGAGTAATTGTCCTTGTTACTTTATGAGTGTAATTGTTTGTTGTCCTAAATAAATAAAAAAAAAAAAAAAAAAGGTCGCTGCCGGAATACTTATAAAAAGACATTTTTATAATAAAGAAACGAATTTATTAAATGATTACATATTAAACTATAACTAAACTAAAACTAGTGACCCTAAGCGATGTTAGCTATAGAATGTTCACATTTATCACAACCGAGCGCATCAAGACTACGCGACCTCGTAAAACCGCTGCCTCAGCTTCCTCATTCGGTGCCCCGGTGTCGCAGTTACCTAGTGTTCTAGATGTTAGGTGATGACTGCGCGTCCTTGTAAATCACCGCCTCAGCTGCCTTGAATTGTGGAATCGTCATTCGGTGCCCTCGATGTCGCAATTAGTTTCGTTATTCGTCAGCATACCCCTAATGGTTTAGTGGCGTACGTAACAACATACACATCGTTCAACGTTGTGTTTGGACTAGGTAATACAGTAATTTTGACTTAACCTATCACCATACTTAAGCAAAACTTGATTTACTCAAGGATGCGTTGTGTTGTGTCTCATTACGTATTCAGTCCGCACTCATGTTTACGAGTTCACGACACCATCACGTTTTCCGCAAACGTACTCAATTTACTACCTTCATTCTTACCAATTTAAAAACCATTGTAATTTTTTGACGACCCGGTTAGTCCAGTGGTGTGTGACTACCAATGGATTCGAATCCACGGGTTCGGTTCCCGCACGGGATCAATTTTTTTGCCACCCCTGAGTCCTTAGTTGTTTTATCTCTGTGATAGTTATTACGGGGCCATCTAACCGGAACACGATAGTGCTGAACACAAATTTGGCGGCAGATAGAGGTAATGCGGTGGTGCCTACGCCCGCGAGCTACACTGGAACTCTATCACCAGTAAAACTGTAATATATGTAGTAAGTATATGTATAATGTATTCTTTTTAGCTTGAAAATTGTCATGTACCTATATCAATTGTTATTCACTTTAATTTATTTTCTTTGTTATTTGAGAAGTGCCTGTCACCCTAAATGAATTTCTGATTCTGATTGAGATATATATATATTACGAGTTTTGTATATATACCTACTACAAATTTAAGCACAGCTTTAAAAGTATTGTCCCCCTAATGTAATAATAAGGAACAGGGCAATACAAATGCACAGCGTGAGCAAAGAACTGAAACCACCACGCGTCTGCAGGTTATCGATTAGTGGGTCTTTACGGACTTTGTCACCCATCGTAGGCAACAAGCGTGAGCGTGTTATCCATCCACTCCATGGGTATTGATACCCATCGAGTGGATAAGGAACATCGTGAACATACTGCGCTCAATATTAGGGTTGCATCAGTACCCACTATAACACTCGTATATAGTATCTATACATAATTATTAAGTACTAGCTGACCCGGCAAACTTCGTATTGCCTCAGAATGAAATAATGTGTCAAAGGTTTGATAGATACGGACTATTTGTATGGGAAAATGAAATTGTGGTTTCTACTATTTCCCTTCAATTTCTTCATATTTTTAACCCTTTAAACCTTCCCTGGACTTCATAAAATCATTCAAAACCAAAGGTAGCCAAACCGGTCTAGCCGTTCACAAGTTTTAGCGAGACTAACGAACAGCAATTGATTTTTATATGTATATATAGATAGATAAAAAAGTCCCTGCACGAAAAGACTACTGCACGGATTTTTTTGCGGGTTTCACAAAGGAAACGCTTAGCGGTCGTCCGTTTTGTCACTTTTGTAGGTCTATATTCTTACATATTAAAAATAATAACAGTGGCGAATCGCAACGAACAACCAGATATACTGAGAACAAATAAGACGTGACCCCAATGCATTCCAGTAATTACCGGGCCGTACAACGTTATGCATTGTGACGTAGGTTATTAACACAATGTACCCATGAGCAACTCAACGTAAGCATGAGAGCCAGCTTGGTATGCCAATTGTGTTACGTAATTAAAAAAAAACGAATTATGAATTATCTGACAGACGGCGACTCGAGCAATTATGTCACGTTATCTAACTGTTAATTAAAGTTGAAGGCAAGGTTACCGAACTGCCTAAATTAAACTGTCAAACGTTAGTTAGAAATTATTGTCGTGAATCAATTGTTTGGCTGAACTTTCATCATAGAAAGACGTCCACCGCTGAACAAATCTTTCCCCAAAGACGACCACAACAGTGTTGTTTTTTTGTATGTAATGGAAGTGGCAAACAAGCATTCAGTTCACATTGATGTTAAGTGATGACTGCAGCCTATAGACACTAACACAATGATGGTGTGTTACCATTCCTGAGGCCTAAGGTGTTATGCCTCTGTGCCGGAAATTACAGAGCCGTACATTACCACCTGACCGGAACACGATAGTGCTGAACACTACCATTTAGCAGCAAGTATATTAGGTAATGCGGTGGTGCATACGCCCGCGAGCTCCGTCACTGGAGCTCTCCCACCAGTAGAGTTGTGCGTCATTAGTACCTCAGGCCGCCAGAAAAATATGACATTTGATTTCTTATTGTTCTTGGACCCTATATGGCTCATTGCTGAAAAAAAGGACCAAGACCTATCTAGACGTGTTGCCGTTCCACCGGTGATGTTAGGTTATTCATAGTATATATCCTCGATAAATGGGCTATCTAACACTGAAAGAATTTTTCAAATCGGTAGAGTAGTTCCTGAGATTAGCGCGTTAAAGCAAACAAACAAACAAACAAACTCTTCAGCTTTCTAATATTAGTATAGAAACTATAGAAGTATAGATAACAATTGAAATACATGACATGTCAACTTACAAACTAAAAATATTATAAGTTATCAAGAATATCACTAATAGTCGTACGTAACACACGTCCGGATTTGGTACGGAGCGGCCAGTGGATTCGGTACGCTCCGAACCAAATCCGGCCGTGTGTAGCGACAGCGGATTTGGTCCGATGCGGTCCGCTCGCGCGGGTTTCGTCGGCGGAGTCGGTCCGCCGGACTGTATCCGGTGGTGTGTCGCGACACCGGATTCAGGACCGTATCCGGTCGTGTGTTACTACTTACTATCTATAGATAAAACTAATATACTTACCTATGTATGTAAGTATATCAGTAGTATGTCTCATTTAATTTTCCCCTTTTACAATCAATTGTATGTTTATATTCAGAATGCATGCAATCCAACTGAATAAACTAGTCTTAGTTTACGTATTTCTTTAATATTTAAGTATACGGAATCCTAAAAACGGCTAACTAGAGACCGCCCCGAAATAGTATAAGAAAGTAACAAGGAAGTTACGTAATAACGCTTCCTCTTGTGAACTTCAAACGTACACGTAAACTGTCTCCGAGCGAGCAGGAACACACTCATTCAGATATATTCTTATTTGATGGTGGCTTCTAATTTTGTCTTATTTTTCAAACAAAATTTGACTTGGTTACTAAACTCGGTTCGACCGCTTAACTCAAATGCTTTCGTTTAGCTTTCGATTATGACATAATTTTGTCAATTTCATACCGCCTTACTTTTTCTGTAAGTGTTTTCAAGCATGTTTCATGCAGTTCTTATTGATGTTAAGTGATGAGTGCAGCCTATAGACACTTACACAAAGACTTGAGGTCTAAATGGGGATGCGTTGTCACCCCTGAGACCTGAGTGTTATGTCTCTGTGATAAGTTATTACGTTGCCGTACATCATCATCTAACCGGAACACGATAGTGCTGAACACTACCATTTGGTGGTACCTACGCCCTCGAGCTCCTACATTGGAACTCTACCACCAGTAACGTTACCCCAGACATACACGCGTTAAAATTATAAGTACACAACAACATAATAGATACATATACATACAACAAGATAAGATGTATAAAAAATAAATAAGAAAATCTAAGGCGCAAGTTGACACTGAAAACAATTTATTTCTTATTCTGTGTAATAAATAAATAAAGAATACAAAACTCCGGCAGCATGTTAACTCACACTCGTTTTTTAGTTCGGACCAACTTTATCGTATTTTACGTCTTCATGTCAGGAAGCTTTCGTTTTTTTTGGACCAAGATTTTACAATTAAATAAAACCCATATTTTCTTTCCATAATTGTAGTAGCAATTAATTCAAGTATAGAAGTATTTTGACGTGTATGCTTCTTTAGTGGCGCCTTGCACTTTTTGTGATGGGATAAAAATGTCAAGACACGTGACCCTGATCGAAAATGCGTAAGACCGACACGTGTCTAGAATTGCATCCGCCTACTTTTTGGGGTGGGGGCTGGCATGGTGGTGGTGGTGGTGGCGTTGGTGGTGTTAATGGTGCGGATAGCATTGGTGGTGTTAATGGCGTTGGTGGCATTGGTGGCATTGGTGGTGTTGATGGTGGTAGTGTTGGTGCAAAAAAACAAAAAATGCACTACATTCATATTCAAGTTTTTATTTCTGCCAGCACTCCCGAAGTGCAACCCGTTATTTTTAAGTGCAGTCTAGAGGTAGCAATAGGAGAGCTAAGTAAACTTTTTTTTGGATATTGGGATCCAAAAAAATAATTGTACGTTGTAAATGTACAACTTACAAATACTAAACAAGACATAACTAACCGTATCGGCCTTTGAAATGCATAGAATAAGAGTTGACGTCAAGTGCTACTGAATGAAAGGAGGCATGAAAAGACCTTGAGACGAATGCAGAACACAAACATTACGCTATCTAGATATCTGTTACGAAAAACTGTTTCGAGAATGTTCTTTAGATGAGTTTTCATGAATCTCTTCCAGTACTGTAGATGTTTCGTTTTGTAGGTACATGCGCCCAGCGGATCCAGGTAAATGGGTAATTAGCGCTAATTATCCAAAATCATACAAGTTCAAACGATGACAATGACCAACCACGACAAATCTTACCATCAAGCCCCTCCCATCCTCATGAAAATTGGGAGAGGGCCTTCACAAACGGAGCAGCAGCAGTTCTTCTGAGATTGAAATCAGAACCAATCCCTTCGAATTAGGTACTTTTTCCATTTCTCAAGTTACGGCAAACATCCGGCACCTTGACACTTAACAATAAATCAACAAAATCGCTCCACGCCAAGTTTCATAACTTCGAACAAGGTCGTTATATAATTATGATTTATTTGCTTTTGTTGGTCCGAACGCTAATCAACTCGGTGAGTTCGTGAGCGGTGTGAACTGGGCCATATTTTAATGCAGTTAAACATTCTTCAGTGTAATTTCAATACCATTGACAATCCTTCGGGGTTCCTCAAGATATGGATCCTCCATTATATGTATTACAGGTTAGTCCCAAACTGGGTTTCACAGTGTGGAAGCACCAAACATCTCTGGCTTTGCAGACCTGCCGTGTGTCTGTTACAATCAACACTCTCTATTTTGTATTCCAAAAGGTTGGCAAACAAATAGACGTGTTATCTGATGGGTAACCGTTGTGGTCACCGTTGTCAGCTCAGAAGGAAACTTTTAATGCCACTTTTAAAGAACTCCATATTGCAGCGCCGAGGAAACCTCGAAACGTATTTTCCATTCTACACGCGTCAATCATCACAATTCTATCAGCCTCCTCTAATCCGTTGTATATGCTTCCCTTGATATTCGTCACGTTATATAGTTCTGTACCTTTAGAATCCAGAAACTGGTTTCTCATTTGGATCTGTTAGAGTTATCTGTAATTATTTTACAGAAAATAGCCGTTCCCATAATTTTGAGAGGTAATTTTTTCCAAGCGATTAGTTCTTCTAACGATCTTTTTCCAAAAAGGATTAGATCTTCAAACGATGTTTGACTCCTGTAAGCAACGGATAATGTTCGCCTACGAATTTCTTCATTACGAACTCGGTCACGTAGGGAAATGCCAAACATTGCTTCATATCACGCTGTGACTGAGATGTCGAGTAAAGCTTACAATAATGAGCCATGTCGCACCCTGTTTATTTGCTGCTGTGATCCGGTTACATGGTAATGACTGGAGTCCCGAATAACACAGATGCATTACATTTCTCATTTAATGAAATAGCAAGTAAAGCACCTGTATTGTAGCATAGGCTTTATTGAACTTTCAGTTTAGGTACCTATAAAAATCTAGTTAGCTTGTTTATCCGAATGTTGAATGAAATTAATTAATCCATCAAATTAATCATCAATTTATCATTCACCGTTAAAAGACATCCTTTTAACGGTGAATGATAAATTGATGATTAATTTGATGGATTCACCGTTAAAAGACATCCTTTTAACGGTGAATGATAAATTGATGATTAATTTGATGGATTAATTAATTTCCAGTCATTACCATGTAACCGGCTTATAGGAAGCTCACAAATCAAATATACTTTAGAGATGTTTACTGAGTAGCAGGTAGGTTAATTTTTATTACAAAAGTTTTGTACTCTTTATTCTTTAGTCTAAGAGCCCTTTTCGCTTACCAATTCCCCGGCGTTGTAGATGGGCGTCTCAAGATTAGCCATCTTCGATAATATATTGTAATATATTAAAGAAAATTTGATTTCAAGCCGGAATTAAACTCACGACCAATGGGATCACACAGTTGGCAGTCCAATCGCTCTAACTGAGCTATCGCAGTTATCATTAGGAAGTATTTTTTTTCCTTTAAAATATTTCACTCACATGAGTTATTGCGAAAAATCCAATAAAATAAAATCAAAAATGCAGTTTTTATAACTGCTCGAAACTAGCATATTTATGTTTATACCCTATTCTGCTTCCCAAAGAATTTGCGTAATAGGTCAGAGTAAAAAATAGATCCAAATTAAACAACGATTCAGTTCGTTGATCATTTGATTTCCGCTAAACATTTGATTCAATAAACGGATTCGGGCCACCTACGCGTTTGAGACAAATATGTGAACATGATGTCACACGTTCACCGTTATATTACACCGGACCTCTGGATCGTTAGCACTTTAGTAATAAAACTATGTTGGAATATGTTAATCACACAAGTTTAGGTAATTAAATGGAGCCATTTGGAGTCGAATCGCTTTTACTTATGGACATTTCATCACGTCGGGACGTGATGGCGTCGGGACGTGATGGCGTCGGGACGTGATGGCGTCGGGACGTGATGGTGTCGGGACGTGATGGCGTCGGGACGTGATGGCGTCGGGACGTGATGGCGTTGGGACATGATGGCGTCGGGACGTGATGGCGTCGGGACGTGATGGCGTCGGGACGTGATGGCGTCGGGACGTGATGGCGTCGGGACGTGATGGCGCCGGGACGTAACGACCGCACCACCCACTAGCGCAGTCAGTCGACCGAACAATGGCGGTCAAACCATTCCCATAGAGCGGTAGTAAAAATAACCATGCAGGATGGCCACCAGCTTCCTGCGATAAAAACTATCGCCACTACGATCTCTAATCCGCTTGCCTCGTGGCGATTATGGTACAACACTGTTGTGGGTGTTTAAGGAGAAGGCTTTGTCCAGCAGTAAGCGTTTTTTCGGGTGGAGTGATGATTTCATCACCGCATTCCATAAAGCAACACGGGCCACCGGCCGCGGCGGACCGGAGGGGAGTAGCCGTATACAGGCTTTCCCCTCAAGTCAAAGTACAAGACCAAATGGTCCTATGCCTGTCGTCCAGATATTTAAATTTTTTGTAGTGTGAGTGTGTCACACGTAGGTATTTCCCGCCGCTCTATGTTGCATTCAAAACGCCAAATGGTAGTGTGTTCAGCACTGTTGTGCCCTGGTAAGATGGTGACGTTCGCACGGTAATGTCCTTCACGCAGAGAAAACAACTTAGGTCTCGGGTAGTGTTGCCAGGTCCGATTTGTTTTAAATCGGGACAGTAGGTTTCGGCACCCAGTGCTAAAAATAGGGACAGTAAAAATCATGCCAATTAATTGATTAATTGATTTATCAAAAGCCTCGGGACCTAAAGATGATTGACCTTTAGACAAGCTTTTGTCTAGTTGTGGACGTCTTACGGTTGAGGTAATGATGATGATTGATTTATCGAGACATTTAACGTCTCGATCAGGGGTGCGACCGCCTATCGACATTGCTATTGTCGTTGTCATTGCTGTCAAATTTTCATGTCGATTTTTGCTTTAATCTCTCCAGACACGAGAGAAATATGACAATTGAAATTCAATTGTGTCTCGCCGCCGGTGGCCGTACGATCCTTGAAGGATTAACTCAATAACAATAATCGAAATAATCTACTATTATCGCTTGTTTCTCCTACATAAGCAAGAAAAACGATCAGATTATCACTAGGTACTGCTTTTAAAGGGGCTACAAATCGACATGAAAGTTTGACAGCAATGACAACGACAATAGCAATGTCGATAGGCGGTCGCTCCCCAGGTGTTAATCGGGACGAGTCCCCAGGGCCCTGAAAATCGGTACGTACCGCGCAAATCCGGACACCTGGCAACACTAGTCTCGGGCCTCTGATTTTCTTGTACACATTCATTGGCTGTAGCACCTATTTATGAATACAGAATTAGCTGCTGCTATTTTACCTTTTTTATGTCTGAAGGTTGACAGACAAGCAAACGGGCCTGATGGAAAGTGGTCACCGTCGCCTATGAACATTTGCAACACCAGGGGAGTTGCCAACGCGCTGCCAGCCCTGAAGGACTCTTTTGCCACCATTTTTGAAGAACCCCATATTGTAGCACCTAGGGATCATCTCAGAGGGAAGTTCGTTCCACAATTTACACGTTTACCTAAACTTTTTTAGATAATTCAATAACTTGTGAGATTGCACAATATTGACGTTTTTACAAATCCAACCGCAGATAATAAAAGCATACAATTAATTCACGTTACTGCACTTTTATTGGAACGAACGGTTGCATAACGCTGCGCCGGTGGGCCACAACAAAGTAAGGGCACGGCCATCAGGGCATTGAACCTGGCGAGACGCAACAATGAATGTTCTGCAGTTTGGAAACCACCGGCTATGTCCGACGAAGATACAACTGCGTGCGTCTGATGGATTAGATAATGCGGTGGTCTACGCCCTCAATCAACAACACTGTTGTTCAACAACATACAACGACGACGCATGCATTATATACTACTAGCTGTTGCCCGCGGCTCCGCCCGCGTGTGGGTCGCTTTTCGCGTAACCTGTGGAAACTCATCAAATCATTCCATGGCATCTCACAAAAACATTTTTTCGGGATACGAAATATCCTATAATCTATGTGAGCTAATACCCTATCTGTATAACAAATTTCGCCAAAATTCGTTGAGTAGTTTCGGCGTGACTGACGGACAAACATCCAAACAAATAAACTTTCACATTTATTATACTAGTGTGGTAATATGCTTTGGGACAGAAACATAGAAATTCGGGCAGGAATCGAACCTGCGACCTCAGCTTCAACGATCTAGAATAGGTTAAATCAAAAAGGGAAAAGAAATCGACACTCGGATGTGGGCTTAGGTAGCTTAGTGGTAAAGCGGCTGGACTGGTTATCCTGAAATTGTAGGTTCGATTCCGACGCGAAGTGAATTGTGTTCTCTATAATTTCTAAATACTCAAAGGTCTTCTAATAATTCTTAAGAGTATTACGTACTCTTTGGTGACTAATAATCCAATTAGCCTAAATAGTTTCAAAGGGACGTGTCAAACCCTACCTAATTAATTGTTTAGTATTCCAATGCAACTTTCAACAGCACAAGCGGGGTCCGTGTGACCTTGGCCACACAATCCGCCATACGCCATGCCCCTCATTAAATTGCGATGCACGTCTGCATACAATTGACCTTTGTGACGCGACTTATGCAGCTGACTTTGACTTATACACTCGATTGTGAAATCTATTCTTTGTTGGAAATATCCTTTTGTCGTACGTTGTACAAATAAGTTTGTCTTTACAACGGTCTGTTTAGTTATCCATACTTACTACAATTGGAGCGGTTCGTATACCACTTACAATTCTACAACTTGGTATCACTAGGAATATTCTCTGAATAAATTCACAAACTAACAATACGCCTGTATTCCAAATGTATGTATGTAGGCAAATGTATTAAGCACAGCATATGTTAAAAAAAAACCCACGCCTCGTGATTTACGTTCTGTCCCGTTTTGGCGCTGGGAAATTTCCAGAAAATGGATATATCCCAAAAAAAATAAACCTACAGATACAGCACTACTGCTGTGACTGCTACCACTAGGATAATGAGGCAGTAGAATCTTCTCCAACCGTAGATACCTATAATCTCAATTCAATTAGTTGTAATAGAAGTACAGTCTTACGTCAATCTCTAAGAGAGCTAGTTTCTATTTTGGCTAGACGAAAGCTAAGGCATCACCCTTGCTCCTCCGCGTGTACTACCTTCTACATCATAAAATCCTCACCACCTTACTCGCAGCGACTTATAACAGTGGTAACTAACGTCATGGATGCATTAAAGTTTTACGCGAGTTAGAGCTTGCTTACAGTAGTGTTACATGCATTGATATACAGGGTTTTTTGTATATCAATGGTTACATGCCTTTACCTAACACTGTATAAGGGGGTTTCTTATTCATAAACGTACATTAGATACGTTTTAGCTATAGAATGCTTTGTCTTTGTCAGTTGCATTGTCAAACGTGCAGGATAGAAAAAGACAAAGGAGAGATTAGCAACACTTTAGCTAAAATAGGTTTATGAATAAGGGGGTAAATGTTTATGGTATTCTAATTAGATTGTAGTGTGCGTAGGATTTAGTAATTACATACTGCTAAAACTACGACGGAACTAAGCAAACCGATATGCGTGAAACACGTTTGTAAGCTGCAATTTTCACTTGTTCTCAACTTTAACTGCTTACTTGTTTGCCACTTTCATAACATAAAAAACTTTAAAAAAGAACAAGTCACAAACAATAATGATACTGAATGCGTGCGCATAAATTGTCTCACTCTCACGGCTATCAGTGTCATCATCGGGTCACGATTTTATTTATACCAAATACGCTCACACCGCTACGTTGATACATCATGATATGGGATATCGATACGTTAACATTGTGCGAAATATCATTATTACAAACAAAAAACAATCGCAATTTTTAAGGTCTTTTAAAAATTGGAATTGAATTGTGATAAATTTACGATACTCTTTGAAAAGATACGCTTCGATTCGGAATTTAAGGTAAGGTGTTGCAGAGAGTTAATGGACCACCCCATGGAGGATTAAAAAGGTTGTTAATTGATGGTTGGTCAAAAAATTAGGCCGACTTTCTTCTCGACGTTTCTTTTTATGCTGACACTGGATTTCATCGATAACAAAATATCTAGTGGACATTATGGACCATGTCAATTATTGTTTAGCATGACATGTTTTGGCTGATTATTAAGATCAAGACGAACTCTACCAAAAAAATCTTCAGAGAAGGAGAAAAGGTTCCACATGTTGTTTCAATTTTTTCGCGTCCCATAAAGGAGAGGCGATATCTCCTAATGTTAGGGATGCCACTGAGATTCATTTTCATTTGTGAAGGATTCATGAACTCATGTTTCATCAACAATAACGGTCACTAAAACGGGTTTGATAACCAAGGCAGTTTAATCGAAAATTTGCAACTGGCTCCAAGTTAAACATAACGCCCAAATGACTCTTGAGCCTTGAGTCGCATTTTTAGCAGATGACTACAGGTACGCATACGTATGTGTCTATAACAAGCACATAAGCTGACTGCACCAGTAGTGTAGTGGTGCAGACCACTACCGCTACGTTAGGGTCCTGTATTCGATCATCGGGTCTGGGGCTACCAAAGAAAACGTTAAATTTTCTTAAGATTTGCCAGTGTCACTCTTGGGGTTTGGTAACGTGCCCAGAAATGTCGATAGGCTCGTCACCATCACACACATGGGACAAAATGTAACCGTGTACCTAAATGCTTGAATGCATTAATTTCTGTTCGCCTTTTCCTTTGGTAATATAGGCGTGTGGCAGACGGGAGGACCAATTGAGTATAGAGAATGCTTATTGGCCTGACAGATATTCAGAATAGAGGTTAAAGTGAAATGTATTTCAAACCATTTGAGCCCAACAAAGAGTGTCGTCGACTAAACCGACAATGATTGATGGTTCGCCTAAAATATCGCCGACTTTCACCACCGGACGTCTCTATCCATTCTGACACATTCCCCATTGTTGAGGAATACGTAACATGAGTTAATTATAGGCCACGAACATCAAGTGAACGTAATTGGCAGTATAAAGATGTGCTGATTGCAGTTTATATGGCAGGTTGTGATGGTTTTATGAAGTCTGGTAGACATAATGGTTGGCTTTTCCCAGATTTGAATATCGCGACTGTTTCATTCGGTCATAAGGTTAGTCAGACAGTTATTTGCAATTTGTTAATTGTTTGAATTGTAGAGAGAAGTGAGCAATCGGCTCGATGTTCATTTTTAGTTGGATTAGTTTGATGGATTCTAAAGTTTTTCTAAAGTAGGTATTTTTAAATCAGCCGATATTTTGGTCACTTTTCAGCTTACTTGATCCCGGTTATATTTAGGTGATAGTTTAACTGGCAGTAGTTTGAAAATAATTCGCAGCTTTCTCCGTCGATTTCGTTTACTGCATCTTAATATATTTCAAGAGTATCGGTATTTATAACAGAAGTCTACGCGGAAAAAGTAGAAGCTAGTGTGGATTAAATGTTGAAATGTACTTCGTACCACTTATGATTTGATTGCGAGAATCGATTTGATTTTCTTTGGCAACAAAAAAAGAATCACCCAACTTGAACTAGGCTATGCGATCACGCTTTATGAATTTCAATTTTTAGAGCAACTGTGTACCTACGTTTTTAAAAACTTAACAAATAGCACAACAATTTCTCCCAGCGTTATTCAGCTAGTCATCTGTGTTCGCTGATTTGTATGTTAAACAACATCATTTGTATGTTAAACGCATCCTTTCTAGCTCCAATCGCAACGTAAAAAGCAAATTCTTCCAGTTTCCTAAAACAAACACACTTTGAATAACTCAGTCATGTTTCCACTAAACGCTTTCTACTTAATCATCTCGCTTTCTCGTGTAATGGAGGATATTATAAGCATATTATCACGCGACAATGTCGGTGAGAGTGTGCGTTTGACATCGATAGCTCCTTGTGGGTCGAATGTTTGAGCTCCACATTGTTGGCATACCATATTTTATCATTGTTGGAGTAAGTTCGCATATCGTGCGGTTATCAGATAGAGAATTTTAGTTGATACTCACGTGTGATGCTGTGCTTTGGATAGGGTTGTCGACAGTTTATTTAAAAGATTTATTGGAACACTTGTGTGACAGAGATAGGGCTTAGTGAGTCGATGTTTGAAATAAACATTGTTGGAATCGCGTATCGTGCGTGTAACAGATCGGATAGTTCGTGTGTCTTTGCACTTCGGATCGGGTTGTTCATAATTTTATTTACCCTTCAAGGAACGTAAAACCGCCGGCGGCTAGATATTATTGTAAATCAAATGTCATATTTTTCTCGTGACTTGTAAATCTGCTTAACCCGTCAGCTAAGTAGATTAGTAGACTTTTATCCCAAAAAAAAAAAGTCATTGATTGTCTATAGTAAAGTCGATTTACAGAAGATAATTTTACACGATAAAACGTCATCAGAAATTATCACGAAGATTGGTATGGATTTCTCTCACGTATGGATTAAGTCATACTCGTATTAACATTAATTTAAAAGCTAAACAGCGATCTGTACGTCCAAGAGTCGCGCAATGGTTGGATTAAAAAAAATATATCAATAAACCCGAAGTTGGACAACCCTAATTGTATATTGACGGCGCAGCGCGAGCGCACCTATTCAAAGACCATAAAGTACAACAACCGTATATTATACTGTTCTCTGTGTAATTTACAAGGAAAATTTCATAAGACGACTGTGATGATCTGTCATTTATGTCATGAAGTGGCAAACAAGCTTATCTCAGGCCCCGGGAGTGGCAATGCAATCATTGATATCTCTGGCTTCATGTAGTTGTTTAAAGGCTACAGCATTAGCAGCGTCGATACCGGGCCATCAAAATAAAATACCTACTAAGTCGCAATCTTCTTGCCTCTTTTAAAAAAATATTACCTACTAATCCTGTTATCGATCGACGCGTCGTAATTTTTAATTCGTAATTAACAAATGTTTATGGCTCAGGGTCGCTCAGAGAGCAATGGAGCGGGCTATGCTCGGAGTTTCTCTGCGAGATCGAATCAGAAACGAGGAGATCCGCATGAGAACCAAAGTCACCGACATAACCCACCGAATAGCGAAACTCAAGGGCAGGGCACTGAAGTGTATTAGGTTTATTAACAAGCAATAGGGATAATTGATACGGCACTGTACTTTCACAAACCACGTTTATTCGAAGACTGGCTGACGTAACAAGTGTCTCAAGTACCCTCCCATGATGGTACATACAAATATATCACACCTCCAGCACAATACAAGAAATTTAACAATTACAACATACTACACAATTACAATCTAAATCGTTCTACTGGTCTGCGTGTTCGCTTCGAGTACTGGCTCGCTGGTGATACGACTGGCGGTGGCAATGTTGGTGATTTGCCACATACAGGAGAAGTAGTGTTTTTACTAGTTGTAGGTATACTCTCAAAATCCTGGCCTACACCACCCTCACCATAAACAGAGCAATCACGAGCTATGTCCTGCTCCGTTATCTCGTTTGATTGCTCGACTGCACTTTGTTTTTCCACCGAACGCTCGCTGGATACAGGAACGGTAACATCAGAGAGATAAGATCTGCGTCGAACTTGATCAATATGTCTTTTGTGTAATTGACCGTCATCCCCTACTATCGAGTATCGTCGAACACTATCTATTAATTTCACTTTACCCTTTACCCATTTATCTTGTGTGCCATAACCTCGAGCCCAAACTGTGTCCCCCTCTCGAAAACTTCGTTGCACACCCCCGGCGTACTCAACCTGCCGCTTCTGAGCTTCACTAACCCTATCTTCTACCACTCGCTCCGTCCGCAAAAGATCTAACCTTGAACGCAATGATCGTCTTTGCAATAGCATAGCCGGCGTTTCACCAGTCGTGCAATGTGGTGTATTTCTATATGTCAGTAAAAATGTTTGTAAAGCTGTGTCAATGTCCACCTTATCCCTGTAAGCTTTTTTAATTGCACGTTTACATAATTTTACTGCGTTCTCAGCTGCACCGTTTGAAGACGGGTGGTACGCTGGCGAGAAACTTTGCCTTATTCCATTATTAATTAGAAATGTTTTAAATTCTAGACTTGTAAATGGTGGACCCTGATCCGAAACTAACTCCTCTGGTAGGCCAAATCTTGCAAAAGTAGACCTTAAAATTTTAATTACATTCGAGGCGTTAGTACGATTGATTTCAAAAATTTCTATCCATTTTGATGTGGCGTCTACAATTACAAAAAAAGTAGAACCTTTGTAAGGACCCAAGAAATCTATGTGCAATCTACTCCATGGTCGTGTAATGTATGGCCATGGTTGTATGACAGCTCTCGGCGCCCCGTCCGCCTCTGTCGCACATGTCTCACACTGCTTAACTAACGTTTCCACATCTGAATCAATATTAGGCCACCACACATAACTCCGAGCTAATGCTTTTGTTTTTACCATGCCCATATGACTGATGTGCAATTGTTTTAATATATCCATTTGTAATAGATGTGGTATCACTATACGATAACCCCACATAACACAACCGCATTCGGTATATAATTCATGACGTCTAGCAAAATAAGGTTTGATTTCATCGAGATTGCAAGTTGTTGGCCACCCCGATTGAATATACGCTAAAACCTTACTGAGTACCCTATCACCGGCAGTCGCCCGTTTAACTTCTTTACTTGTTATTGGCAAAAAACTTTCTACAAAATTGACGTACGTTTTCTCACTGGGTATATTTAAATTACATTCCCTATGCGGTAACCGTGATAAAGCATCCGCACAATTTTTACTAGACGCTACGTATTCAATGTCGTAGGTATAACCGGATAGCAACACTGCCCAACGTTGTAATCTCGAGGCAGCCATCACTGGTATGCCAACTTTATTACCAAAAATATATGTTAAGGGTTTGTGATCCGTTCTTAACAAAAAATGACGGCCATAAAGATATTGGTGAAACTTACGAACGCCGTAAACAATGGCAAGTGCCTCTCGGTCGATTTGTGAATACGCGCGCTCAGCCGGTGTGAGTGCGCGTGACGCATACGCTACGGGGCGCTCGCCACTCGCTGTCGAGTGTGATATTACCGCGCCTATACCTACACTACTCGCGTCTGTTGTCAATATTATAGGCAGTTCTGGTGCATAATGCATTAATATTTTAGTACTGGCCAATAATTGCTTAACCCTACGAAAAGTGAGCTGACAGGTATCACACCACTCGTACGGAACCCCTTTCTTAAGTAAATTGTATAATGGGGCTAATATTGTACTAATATTCTCAATAAACTTTCCGTAATACATGATCATACCTATAAACGCCCGTAGCTCGGAAACGTTCTTCGGTTCTGGCGTTTCCAATATAGCTCGAACTTTATCAGGACATGTATGAATTCCTTCTTTACTAATGGTATGACCTAAATAATTAACTGACTTGGCAAAAAAAACACACTTTTCTTTTTTAACGCGCAAGCCATATTTTTTTAAACAATCAAATACTTTGCATAAATTACTTATGTGTTCCTCATTTGTACTTCCAGTTATGATAATGTCATCCAAGAAAATGCCGACGTGAGGCATGTTGAATAATTGTTCTAAATGCCTTTGAAATATACCCGGACTCGATGAAAGTCCGTACACTAATCTGTTATACATGAATAACCCTTTATGAGTGTTAATTACCGTGTATTTTTTTGTGTCGTCTAGCTCAAATTGTGCATACGCTTGGGACAAATCTATTTTACTGAACCGCTCGCCGCCTTTTAAGCGCAACAGCAGCTCCTCCACTCTAGGTAAAGGGTGACGGTCAATTTCGACAACCTTATTCAAAGTTAATTTGTAATCTGCACAAATTCTGATGTTACCGTCCTTTTTAACGACCGGCACGATGGGTGTCGCCCAGTCCGAGCGCTCGACGGGTGAAAGGACACCATCGCGCACCAGCTGCGCCAGCGCGCGCTCCACCGGCTCGCGCAGCGCGTAGGCCAGCGGCCGCGCGCGCATGTACACCGGCCGCGTGCCCTCTCGCACATGAATGCTCACCGTACCACCAGTGAATCGACCCAGACCTTCCGCGAACACCTCACAATATCTGGAACTGAACACGGACTCGTTGAATACATTATTATTAAGCAATGTCATATTATTACAATTGTAATCTACCACGGGTAATTTTATTTTAAGTTCAGCCATCCATTGCCGACCTAAAAGTACGGTTTTACCATTTTCTACAACAAACAACTCTAATATTTTACAATTATTATCATACTTAACTAATGTTCGTAACACACCTAAGGGTTTAATCGATTCACCTGTATAATATCTAAATGTTAACGGAGTGGGTTCTAAACATACGTCTTTAAACAACGAATTATAACACTCTCGGTTTATACATGACACGGCGCTACCGGTGTCGCATTCCATTTTTAAATCTTTACCATGTACATTTAACGTCATATAAATAGGCTTACACAATGTGGCTGATAATAAACAGACATCAATAAAAATTACCTCATCGCTCTCCGTATCGCTTTCCTTATTTAAATTAGAGTCCGTAATGTCAACATGATGTGCCGCTACGTTGGGGCACATACGCTGCAGGTGTCCCTGGGTGTTGCACACGCGGCACACATACCGCGCATACTTGCAGACGCCTGTCTCGTGCCGCGCCCCACACACCCGACACTGCTGATGCCACCGCTCCACCGGCGCCCGAGCCGAAGGTGTCCTTTGTCCCGCGCGCCAACCGCGGGCCCCTTGTGACCTCCGGTCTGCCGTCTTGCTATTATGCGCAGCACTAACCATCACCGCCTGACAATCGACATCCGTAGAACTCGTTCCCGCCATCGGTAACCTTATTCGTCCCTCAACCGATGCCGCATCTTTTTCCGCTGCCTCTAAACTCGCGGCCAATGTATATGCCTTGCCAAAATCTAACTGAGTCTCCGCAAATAACCGCTGCCGTATAGCTTCACTTGATATGCCACAAACCAGCTGGTCTCTCAAACTCTCCTCAAGCCACGTACCAAACTCGCACGTTTTTGACATTTTTTTTAAAACCGCCGTATACTCCGATATTGTTTCTCCGTCCTTTTGCTTTCTGTGTCTAAATTTATATCTCTCGGCTAATATACTCGGTTTCGGTTGCAAATGTTTCTCCATAATTTCAGTAATTTCGGCGAAGGTTTTATCTTTGGGTTTGACGGGTGTACACAAATTCACTAATAGTTCATAACTTTCCGCACCCATCACTGTAATTAATGTTGGCACTTGTAGTTCTATTGTTATTTTGTTCACTAAAAAATATTGTTCTAAACGTTCCGTGTATAACCTCCAGTCGTCACTGTGGACTTTAAACTCGGAAATTTTTCCGATCGACATATTTACGTATAAATTCTCAGTTTCTCTTGCACACTTTAACTAATACGCGTATTATAGTTCGTTTTCGTCGCCACTGAAGTGTATTAGGTTTATTAACAAGCAATAGGGATAATTGATACGGCACTGTACTTTCACAAACCACGTTTATTCGAAGACTGGCTGACGTAACAAGTGTCTCAAGTACCCTCCCATGATGGTACATACAAATATATCACAGGCACATAGCTCGCAGAACTGACGGCCGTTGGGGCAGAAGAGTTCTGGAGAGGCGACCGCGTACCGGAAGACGAAGCGTAGGCAGGCCCCCCACGAGGTGGACCGACGACCTGGTGAAGGTCGCGGGCAATCTTTGGATGAGGGCGGCCCAGGACCGTTCGTTGTGGCATTCTTTGGGGGAGGCCTTTGTTCAGCAGTGGACGTCTTTCGGCTGAAATGATGATGATGATGATGACCTAATGGTAAAATAATGGCTTGGGTTTAAAAATAAGTGGGTCACAAAGGGACAGTGTGAAAATTACCGGGCCATGACTAAACAATGATTGGGAAACACTGGGCTACGGTAGGTATTACTTACAATCAATGTGAACTGTGGGCTCGTTTACATGACATGACAAAAAAAAGGTTCCGTACAGTGAATTAGATTCCCATAAATACCTTAAATTCTTATAGTAAGTATCCAAAGATCCTGTAATCTATAGAAATAATTATTTTCAGATTTTTTTTCAAAATTTTAGTGCCTAATAGTTTCTGAACAACTTAGGTAAGTAGGTAAGTATTGTTGCAAACATAGAAAATAAAAGTCTCAATTAAGGCGATACGAAGTGTGTCGGGACAGCCAGTAAGCAATACAGTACTCCACAATTGCACATCGAGCCTGCGAAAGAGACGATCGGCTCATTTTGGCTTCGTGGAGCGTTATCTCTGTTACACACTGCCTACGTAAGCACTGACAGTCTGGTATTGGTCATAACTTGATCAAAATGGTCGACAAACGTCGAATACGTACGGTGCGAAAGAGATAACGCTCTACAGACCCGAAATTAGCCGAAGTCTCCTTTCTGGGCTCGATGAGCAATATTTATTGTTGAGCACTGTAAGTACTGCGCGCATGGCCCCGCGGCTGGTGTAGGTCGGAAGCGATCTGCTCGGTTAAGCACTACGGGCGCGGCCGGGTAGTGTGATGGGTGACCGCTAGTGGCAAACTAGATGCGCGTTTCCGTGCTTCGGAGGGCACGTTAAGCCGTCGGTCCCGGTTGCCATCGATAGATAGCAGTCGTTAAACCTCGTCGGAGGCCTTATGGGCGGTTTGAAAACATCAAACAGCGGGTTGGCCACTAACCCCCACCTCCAACAATCCGCATTGGAGCAGCGTGGTGGAGTAAGCTCCAGGCCTCCCCCCAAAAAGGGGAGAGACTCGTGCGCAGCAGTGGGACGTATAATGGGTTGCCATTATAATTATTATATAGGAAGTACAATGCTGGTGCATTCATTTCATTACCTGCAACTCGTAACATCAGCGGTACCGTTCAGTTAATTTGCGCCTATAAACTTTTTAAAATGGTAACAATTAATTACCCCGACGCGAAGCTGACGCGGCCGTGTGCTATAGTTAACTGCAAGCGTTACGCGGAACACCGCACATTAAATTTGCAGTTGTGATTTTATTCATGTTCCTAACAGCAAGTAGTGCAGTTGTAAGTGAATACTGCAGCAGAACTCAATCGAGATGCTTTTTGAAAAACACGTTAGGTAAAATATTTTATTCAGCACAGTTTTTCTGCGAGCTCTTATCCACGATAACATTTACATGGTGATACATTTACTGGTGGTAGAACTCCAGTGACGGAGCTCGTGGGCGTAAGCACCACCGCATTACCATATATATAATAATAATAATGGCAACCCATTATACGTCCACGTCCCACTGCTGGGCACGACCCCCTTTTTTTTGGGGGGTGGAGGACTGGAGCTTACTCCAGCACGCTGCTCCAATACCTAATATACTTGTCGCCAAGTGGTAGTGTTCAGAACTATCGTGTTCCGGTCAAATGGTAATGTACGGCCCTGTAATATCCGGCACAGAGGCATAACACCTTAGGCCTCAGGAGTGGTAACGCATCTACATTTTGACCTTGGTTTTTGTGTAAGTGTCTATAGGCTGCAGTCATCACTTAACTGCATTTTTGTTTACCACTGCCAATTCATTAAAAAAAACTATAATGCTCTACCTAAATCATACTACGAATCGTGAGTGTATTCACGTACCTATGCTTGGATACGTTAAAATATACTTCCTTCTCTGCTACTCGTGGAACAACATAGGATTAAAGGCCTGACGTTATTTACTCATCAATAATTAGCGTGTCTTCGTAATAAATAACTGTCGTCACGCATGCGCCCGCGCCGTCAACAGCCTGCGCTTGCGCAACGGTACATCAACTCGCTAACTATCGCGAATTAGGGCCAATACTCTAATTACGAGTAATTGGCAATATTATGACGACAGAAGGAAGTCGTCCGAGTGTTACTTTTGTCAATTAAATTGTCAAGCAGTTACCGGGTGGCCGTGGGTGTGAGTAAATAGGAGTCAGTACTATCGCGTAATTTCCGGCAAAGCAACGAGAGATGACTTGGGCTATAGGCGAGTTTCTCAAAGTGGGGTACACATTCGACGGCAGGGGGTTCGCGACAAGATTTACTGTAAATCGACTTGATGCCGAGTCAGAATTAAGCTTAAAATTGATAAAAATTACTCCTTAAATTGACTCCATTTGTGACAAGAAACAAGCACAGCCATCACATGAATAGTAGTAAAAATATATTTTTATTTGTTTTTTTTTTATTCGTTACCGTTTATTGAAATAAAAACACTGTTTTCTTCAACAGCCAATTTTATTGTTTTCTTTGGAGGGGGTGTTCATTAGTTGAGGGGTTCGCTATCACCTAAATACTTTTCAAAAGGGGTACGTGGAGCCTAAAGTTTTTGAAACCCTGAGCTATAGCAATGCTAGACGCTTGGAAATGTTTTCACGACGAGGTTTTACCAACTACGGTTTCACTGATCAGCAATAGTGAATTATGTTCTGATATGATCATGTGGAAACAAAATTTAACAAACAAATGGAAAGAAATGGCACAATCATGAAGTATTATGTGGTGGTAGAGCTCCAGTGACGGAGCTCGCGGGCGTAGGTACCACTGCATTACCTAATATACTTGCCGCTAAATGGTAGTGTTCAGCACTATTGTGTTCCGGTCAGGTGGTAATGTACGGCCCTATAATTTCCGGCACAGAGGCATAACACCTAATGCCTCAGGAGTGGCAGCGCATCTGTATTTTGACCTCTGGTCATTGTGTGGGTGTCTATAGGCTGCAGTCATCACTTAACATCAATGTGAACTGCATGCTTGTTTGCCACTACCATTACATAAAATATATATATATATATATATATATATATATACCCAATAGAAAATGATGAAGGACGAGGAGGTGTGTAAACAAAAAATAATTAATGAGCTTGGCGTTAATTACGAAGTCGGTAAGATTTTACGATTGATCAGCAGACCAGAACTTTTTTTTAATATAATGGAAGTGGCCAACAAGCATGCAGTTCACATTGATGTTAAGTGATGACTGCAGCCTATAGACACCCACAAAAAAACCAAGGTCAAAATGCAGATGCGTTGCCACTCCTGAGGCCTAAGGTACTCGTATTATGCCTCTGTGAAAATTGCTTGTGTGAAAACACTTGTGCACACATTTAACATTACAGATTTAGCATGTCTATTAATATAATCAGTAACTATTGTGCAAACCTTCATAAACAATGACTGTCAGTGTCCATACAATTGCAATGAGAACTGTTGTTTTATATCTGTGATGCAAGATTGGGCATTTAAAAGAATAGGAAAAGGCTCGTCAGTATGTCAGTAGCCTCGCCAATGGAATAATTTACGAATACGCCGATGGTCGCTTATTTTTTTTTATACAAATAGAAATAGAAAATACTTTTACTTCGAATAGATCTTTACAGATACTTTCAAAACGTCAAGAAATATATAAAATACCTAGAGTGAATAACCATTACATAAAGTAAAAGCAAAATCATATATTTATAGTAAATTAAAAATTGGAATTTAAACTACACAAACGCCCAGACCCGAAACAAATATCTGTAGGCCATACAAATATTAGTCCCGGTGCGGGGATCGAACCCGCGACCCTTCGAATCAAACGGTCATCTCACACCGCTGGACAAACCGGGTCGTCAAAGCTAGTTATAAAATAAAAGGCATGAACTTGGAACTTAGGAACATAAAAGGAACAAAATAAATGGAAATCAATTTCTCATTCAGCAGTCTACCAACGAAATTACAGTTTACTGTCTAACCTTGGAATCCTTAATAACTTTTTGATAGCAACCGTTAACTGTACTCGTTGTTTCAATATTGTCATTAGGTAGAAACCCTTGGCCCTTTATTGCTATGGAAAGTCATTTTATAACCTTTATTTTGAAATCCATGTGACGTTGAAAGTGGCAAACAAGGTTGACTCGGGGACCTAGGCACCACCGCATTGACATTTTTTACCAGGAGAAAATGCGTTACGCATACCCACCCTTGGGGTGAGGGGTGTGGCGTGCAGAACAACTGCACGCCAGCCAGCCTGGAACCTCTCGATTCAGGCGACGGACATCCCCTAGTCCGACGCACGAAGGTCCCTGCCCCGATTACTCACTGCACCAGGTGTCCCAAGACGCTCGGGTGGAGTCCAGGGGCACACAGTTCAGCTCGGGGGAGCGGGAGTGTCAGGGACGAACTGACTCTCAACCGCCCCTCCGCGGCCCCATGACGCCCCTATCGAGCGGCGGGACCACCGCTAGGCGGCTGGGGAAAGAAGCGGGCATGCAGTTCACATTGATGTTAAGTGATGACTGCAGCCTATAGACACCCACACAAAGACCAGAGGTCAAAATGCAGATTCGTTACCACACATGAGGCCTAAGGTGTTATGCCTCTGTGCCGGAAATTACAGGGCCATACATTACCACCTGACCTAAACACGATAGTGCTGAACACTACCATTTAGCGGCAAGTATATTAGGTAATGCAGTGGTGCCTATCTCTGGTCCTATTGGGATTTTTTCATTTTCTAATTTCTGTAAGTTACCCAGTACCTCGGAGTTTGGTAATGTGCCCGGCGATGGCAACAGGCTCGCCACCTGTTACATGGGCCAAAACGTAACCGGCGAATCGTGGGTGTTTGCATGTATGCTTGAATGCATGCATTTACCTCTGCCTACCCCTTCGGGGATTAGACGTGAAGTTACGTTTTTCTTCTCTTACCCGACGTTTCGGGTTAATTACCTACCATCTTAACCGAATGCTAAGATTTGGCGGCAGATAGATTATTGTAATTTTTGTAACTACTTTGATTTTGTGTTCTTAGTTTTAGTTTATTTTTTTTTTTATGTAGTTACAAATAATGTTTTCTATTCTATTCTATTCTATTATGTAGATATAAACCAGTTGTTATTGATGCTACTTTGACACATGTGTAATTCGATAGTTACGAACAATGATTCTTTTGTATTCAAATAAGGATCCCTTAAGATAAGATCGTTTGGCATGAGTAACGCGTAATAAGATCAGCTGCTCAGTTTGCACCGGTTCAATTCAAGTTTATCCATATATGTAATAGTACTAAGTAGTAGTAACTTTAACAATGCAAGCATCTAAATACTTTTTACTAGTGGTGGAGTTCTCGTAGGTAGGACAACTAGAAAGGAGAGGAGAGTTAAAAATATTTTAAATATCAGGCAATGTTCTTATAGCTTCACTAGATAATATTTGATGAAATGAAATGAAAAATACTTTATTTTTTGGCTTACACATCAAGAACAAAATAAATAAATAAAATAATAAAGATGAATACTCATTAACTACAATGACATAATGACATAGTTATATGGTAGCCATGCAGATGTGCTCAATGTGTGAAGCCAGAAAAATGGAACCCATCTCAGCATTATGCTGCAGCCGAGACTACAGCGCTGATATTCTGATGGGCCCGACAAAGGTATGATTACGAACGTCAAGAATGGTGCTAACAAAAAAATAAAATAAAAAAAGTCACAAACAAAATAACGACAACAGAATAGAAAATTATCTAGTCTTATGAATAGATAGATAATGTAATATAGTTAAATACTATGAAAAAGAACATCTAGGTAGGTATATAAATAAAAAGGAATCGCTAAATATGTTGCCAAGCGCAAAACTCGAGATCGGCTGGACTGAAATCGTTAATTTTTTGTGTTGAATTTATAATTGACCGGAGAAGGTTTGTATGAAAGAAAACAAATAAAAAAAATATATATATACTATATATTATATTAGAAATTTTAAGAAATCTTGACGACCATATTAACTTTTCTAAAGTAAACCTTATATCACTAGAGACAACGGTCAGTCGTCAGTTATCGTTTTAAACAGTTGGATCGGTAGGAATTGATGATTGAAAATGGCATCAAATTACCAGCAACAATCCACATTGCACCCGCGCGAAGCCGGGGCGGGTCGCTAGTTAATAATAAATATAATGTTATAGATAATAAATCTTTGTAAGTAGGTACAGGTTTATCGCTAAAAACAAGGGAATTGACTTTATAATCACTACTATTTGTACCAAGAAAATTAGTAAATGCCGTAAATATTTATTTTTGTAACAATTTTCTAGCATAATTATAACGCAGCAAGTAGGTATTATTCCATGTATCAGATGGATACCGAAAGACAGCAAATAATTAAATATACTTAGTATAGTAATAACAATGAAATGATAGTTGTAAATAGATAACATTTTTAACTTTGTATTATATTTTATACTTAATATTTTTTGATTTGTAATAAAAATAAATAATATGACATGTGTTATTATAGGTATCTGTAGTATGCATGAATTTAACCCTTCAGGTAGTGAAGGTAATTATTTAAGTATTTTATGTATATATTATTATATAGTTAAGTTGTGTAGAATTCTAATATGTTTTTCTGTAAGTAGCTATGTAAGTGTAAATGAAAAGATGGTGAAAATAAATAAAAAAAATATATAGAAAAAAAAAATATGTCGATTAGCTTCACACATTCTTCACATAACAAAAAATACGCTCAATGTCATTAGCTGAAAGAATCCTATAAGTTTTGTTCCCATCTGTTTTCTTAGTTAGTATGCGACCCTGTTTGGCCCACACATACTTCCAATTGACCTTACCAGCAGCCTCTCGCGCTAGATATAACAATTGTTTATTTGCACTAGTCAACCTCTCATTAACGTAGAAACGACGTGGAGGGCTAGTGAGTCCAATCCCCTCAGAAGTGGTACCACGACGAAGCGCTTTTCAAGAATTCCTCTCTTAGTCCACGTCTCACAAGTCGGACAACGATACGCCTCTCCCTCGCCGATTTGATGTCACCTGAACGCTCAGTATAAGGCCCTATGCGCTCCGCAAACAATGTCTTGCGGCGCCAGGGTCACTCCAAGCTTATTTGCAATATTGGAAACAGTATGAAAAACATTTTCGCCCTTTTCTTCAGGTAAGTTGGCTATTTCGATGTCCGTGGAAAATGCCTCCCGCTCCCTGTTGTTAGCTCCAGTTTGAGCTGCGCCACTGTGCTTTCAAGCCTAGAGACTTCGCTCTCAGAAGGGCTAAGAACCTGGCGGTTCTCGAGTACCTCTAGTCTAGTCTCCACGTTCTCAACACGCTTGTTGAAGGCCTCCATGGACGAACGGAGATCTAACATTTCTCGATGGAACTCGCTTGATAGTCTTCTTTACCGTGTACCATTTTACAAATCTCGAAATGATCCTTTCATTTTTTTTAAGCACACATACAATGCGAATGTGGATGGTTGCAGAGGCCCAGGAAGACCAAGACTGACCTACCATGACCAAATAGGTTCTGTCTGATGGTGGGATCACAAGTCTTAGGAATCGGCGTGCATGTATGAAGAGAATGATGAAAGTAGACGAGGCGCGAGAGGTTTGTCAGAACCGGGATATTTGGCGCTCTACACTCTCTGCCTACCCCGTTAGGGATCTGGCGTGAAGATACATACATACATTTTTTTTATGTTTCGGAATTGGCAAACAAGCATGCAGTTCACATTGATGTTAAGTGATGATTAACATTTTGACCTCGGTCACACAAAGACCGAGGTCAAAATGCAGATGCGTTACCACTCCAAATGCCTAAGGTGTTATGCCTCTGTGCCGGAAATTACAAGACCGTACATTACCTACCACCTGACCGGAACACGATAGTGCTGAACACTACCATTTAGCGGCAAGTATATTAGGTAATGTGGCGGTGCCTACGCCCGCGAGCTCCATCACTGAAACTCTACCACCAGTTAAGTATATAATAAGTCATCTTAATTGATTCAGTACTTTCGGAGATAAACTGCTGTGAGAGACAGACAGACAGTCTTTTTTCTTTTTGCGGTACGGAACGCTAAAATAAAAACAAAAAATAAATACTTTTACTTACTTGTTAACTACAGAGCGAAATGACTGGGAACGTTGCCAACTGGTGGATTTATAGAGAAACTTGAGGAGTATTGAAAATGAACAAAAGACAATATTTTAGTTTCATTGCTTTTATGTCCTTCGTGACGTCAGCTGCCGTTTCTACTACTTTGTTGTCTACTGTCGGGATAACTCCAGACAAAAAACAGGATTATAGCTGTTAAATATATTTATAAAATATTTAAGTATTTTTTTTTAATTCGCTTACAATCACAGCTCCACATTAGGTTTTATATAAACTTGTGTCGTGGATGCCGTTGTATACATACAACACGTACACAAACACCCAGACCCGAAACAAATATCTGTAGGTCATACAAATATTTGTCCCGGTGCGGGGATCGAACCCGCGACCCTTCGAATCAAACGGTGGTTTCACACCGCTAGACTAACCGGGTCGTCAAAATGTAACTCCCTCCTTTGGTGAAGTGAAGACATTGGTTGCTACCTCCAAAACAATACCTTAACACACATATGGCAGTTTAGGTGCTGTTTTGGAGGTAGTACCAATAATAAGAATAAGAATAGAATAAGAATAATTTATTGGCATAAAAGTACAAACAATCAGAACAATAGAAGAGTAGCTTAATAAGTATTATAAGCATGCAATAAAGGTAAAGACATATTTATTTCACTGTAAAAATAAACATTGTTATGTACAATATCTTAGATAAGCGTACGCATTGAATCCTAAACTGAGTCATCCTCGTATTTTTGGATTCATTGGTAGTGCTTGGTAATGTCCTATAGCTGGAAGAATGCGAATTGATCCGCAATTGATTTTGATTTGCATTCTGTAATACGATATGCTGCAACCACTGGAGCCTACGTCGCTTTACCTCTGTGACAGAAACTAAGCAGCCATATATAATGATAATAGCAACCCTTGATACGTCCCACAGCTGGGCACGAGTGTCTCTCCTTCTTGGGAGGTGGCCTAGACCTCACTCCACCACGCTGCTCCAATGCGGGTTGGTGGAGATAAGGGTTAGTGGCCAACCCGCTGTCGGATGTTTTCAAACCGCCCATAAGGTTTGACGACTGCTATCTATCGATAGCAACCGGGACCGACGGCTTAACGTGCGTCCCAAGCACGCAAACACGTATTTTAATTTGCCACTAGCGGTCACCCATCACACCCTATATGGGTGGATATACAAAAGTATAGCAAATTTTATAGATATTTTGTTTCCACGAGTTTTTATATTCAATTCAGTTTTTTATTCTATTTTTTTTAAAGGGGTTTTGTCCCACGACATATCAACCCCATCGTACCCAATACAAACTTAAACTATAACTGATAATAATATAATGAAATAGAAAGGAAAATGTTACTAGCGAGGAATTAACTTACACAATTCTCTTGCGATTTCTGCATTTGGATTAGCTAATTTCATGAAGAAGGCCAACATTCATGAAATTTAAATTCAATTCCTGCACCAGCAACATTCTCTCATTTCTGTTCCGTACACACTCCATCAGCAAATGCCGCACGTCTTCTATTTTGTTGCACACTTCACAATTTGGTGATTCTTTCTTTTTCATCAAGAATGCAAATTTTGCTGATGGATAGTGACCGGAACGTAATCTTAAAACTAACTTAACATAATTCCTATCGCTTATATCATTGAACCACGGGAAACGAGGAAGTTCACCCTGAATACTTTTGTACCAAATGCCTTTTTCTTTAGAAATACTATTGAAATGATTTGACCAATTCATAGAACATGTTATTTTGAATTTAGAAACATACTCTGCCAGTCACTTTATTTAGTAGTTTTTTAATTATTTAGGATTTTCTTAATTTTGCTTTTAAAGGACACACACACAGGATACACAGTTTCATCAGAATAATCAGTAATCATTTTGAATTTTTCGTAGAATATACTTATAGCACAATATTTAATCCTTTTAAGTAAGTATAAAAAATCACTTTAAATCTATTAATACTTACGGAACTTCCTCAGTCTTGAAGTCAGTCTTTTACTTTTTTAAACCGAAACAATACTTAGCACTATCATTGAAGTAGTTTTACTTAACAACATACATTTTCATAAAAATCAACAAATAACAGTAACATGAAATTATTACGTTAAATTAATAAAAATGAGATCCATTTACGTTATCAACAAAAATAGTCTTCTAAGTAATTTCTCACCACAACACCCTTCTCAAAAACATCAATATCTTCCTTAAATTGGTAAAATACTCTGTTCCCTTTTGTAATGAGATCTGGTACAGGTAACTTATGTATTATTTGCTAAATTGGTACATCTGCAATATTCTTTTCATCCAATTTAAATAGAGTTCCTTTCTGGTGGCAACCTTTAAGGAAAGTCACTCTCAGTTCGCCGTCATCATCGTCAAAATAGGAGCAGATAGTCGCATAGCGATATTCTTCATTCCTTATCATACGTTTAGTCAAAATATAATCGCCGCTGCTATAGCTACCTCCATCTATTTCGCAAACGTCTTGCGTAGCGTTCAGGATTAACACAAAAGTTACTAATTGTATGTTGAGGTCTTACAGACTGTTGCGGTTGGGCTTTAATTCTACCGAGTATTGGATCCCATGTTGGTGAAAATCGCCAACCATCTTTTCTATTAAAATTTGGATGTTCTAATCACAATAAACTCGCGAACCATTCTTGGAATTCTTGGAATGCTTGTCAAAACATCGGGTTCGATTTCAAATAATCATTTTAGTTTAATATACGCGAGATAAATCCGAAAACTAGTTTTATTTCAAGGAGTGTAGTTCGCAAAAACCTAAGAAAAGACTTTGTTGTTGAAAGCCGCTAACTTTTGGTATTGATAGATTGCAATCCAACTCAGGGTGGTTAATATTGCCTTTCGTGTAAGTGGACAGTGCTATATAATCATCTTCGGAGTCTGTGACCACCGTGGAAGTATTTAAGCGCGTACCTTGTGCAACTGGTATCTTTGTCTGATATAGAATAGATCCAAGCTTGTAATGATCACATTCATTTGGGCTGCAGAAACAACTTAGTGTTTTCATGGTAAGATTGTTAGGATGGTAAGCTTGAAAGCCCTGCCTTTCTTTAAAGCTTTGAAAGCAACAAACTATTTCGAACAAGTTCTCGTTAATGAAGGTGCTCATCTGCTCAATTTCACAGCCTTCAATCACATCCACTTTCATATCTGGACATCTCTTACGAATCACAGTTGCAAAATATTTTAAATTCGTTAGATATAAGGAATTTAAAATTCCAAACGAAATTAAAACGAGGTTATCACCTCCTGTAGCAATGATTTGATCCCTTCTACTTTTTTTTTTAAATACTGTAACCTTTGTTTTTTGGTATATTCATCTAATTTAATAGGGTCGCTTGTTATCTTTGCCAAGCGACCCTTTTCAGCTTCTCGTTTGTTTTGTAATATCTCTTCCCTAGATAATTTTTGGTTCTTCGTAGGTGGTGGCATGATGTTTTAACTGAAATAAGTGAAATATATACTTAAGCGTGGTAATAATTAATTCAAATGAGGTCAAAAATAAAAACTGTCAATACTCTGGAAAATACACCACTCCGCTGGCGCAGTATAGGCCAATGGACTGACGCCAAAGCACTGACGAAAAAGATAGAAATTAAAAAATTATAACTTGAAGCCATGCTTCTTTAGGTATTTTTGGATATCAAGAAGAAATATTAATACAAATTACAATTAACTAAATATAAATAGAAATAAACTGCAAGTATTACAAGTAAATACCAACTCACCACAGTACTGAGATTTTGACTGGACCCAACACGTGCACACGAGGCAACAGCGACTCTAGCACTCGCATCGTAATGGCGACCGTCAACCGCCGTGGTGTGTAGCTAACTTCACTACTAACCTTGAAATATAGCGGGCGTTCGGTCTTGAGTCCGTGATATTTACCGGGAATTTCAAATTTTAAAAACGCACAACGGACTGATTACTGACTTTGAACTCAAAGTTTACTTTTTATTTTTAAAATAATGGCAAGAATATTATCTTTGAAAACTATGGCATATACTGTAAAGCACATTGTACATTTCGATTAAATAGTAAGTTTTCTCAAACAAATGGCAATATATAAAATACAGCCACTTGATTGCGCAGTTTTGGGTTTGCGTCACGCCAGAAGACTGACGATTTGAGCATCTATAGTGATGTTTTAGATACTTGTATTTGAAATAAAAACCTGATATTGGTTGACCAAATAAAAGACATTTAATTATTTTAAACCCAAATAAAATTTCGACAAAATATAGAGAACATTTGTATTTATGGACTGGCGACAGAGTTACCCAATTTTTGTATATTCACCCATATGAACCTAATGATGTGGTGTCGATATTATGCGCTGTTAGATGGTTAGAGTTTTGCGAGTAACCCGTTAAAATAACAAAAGGCTGAAAAAGAAAACCAACAAATAATATCGTCTCCTTGGTTTCGATGGTTCTCAGAGCATCGATATTCGGATCAGACTTCAATAAATGAGAAACGTGGCACGATCGGACATCTGCAGTTGATTGGTTCATGGGAAGAATTCGAATTGTTTCTATTCGATTCGCATCATTTTATTTCCTCTATCCCTATGCAAAGAACATAGTAAGTATATTTCTCGAACAGAATCGTTAACTAAAATTTTAAAAAAAATACGCTTATTCACAGTTCCGCAGTAGTCTAGAAACCCGTGTCGTGGGTGCCGTTGTACACATACAACACATACACAAACACCCAGACCCGAAACAAATATCTGTAGGCCAAACAAATATTTGTCCCGGTGTGGGGATCGAACCCGCAACCCTGCGAATCAAACGCTCATCTCACACCGCTGGACTAACCGGGTCGTCAAAACTGATAGAAAGGTTTTCATGAAGACACCATGATTGCACAACTATTTGCGCCGTGATGTTTAAAGCTAGCAAGCGAGCAAGTAATGCGAAAAAGCACTAGGATTTCCAGTTTCATAATGGACGTCTACCGATACCTACGTGTTATTTAAGTAGGAGGGAGGCGCATCCCTGGTAGCGCAACTGGTGGCAGAGTGAATAAGATGGCAAATAGCTTGATACGCATTAATGTTAGCGTCACCAGCGGACGTTTCGGTGGTCGGGAACAACTTGGAAAGTGGTAAACAAGCAATGCTTATTTATAAATATCTGCGGTATATAGGTAATGCGGGCCTTCAAGCTCATCATTGAAGCTGCTGTACCACCCGTGAAATATTATTAGATTCATAATATTTTGTTTGGAGGCCGGTTTTATAAGGCTCTACAGTTGAACCTTCCATTTACGACCCATTAAATACTGTTAAAAGATATTATTGACGCAAAGATTCCCGGTAAATTTAAAAAAAAAATCAAAATTCAAATCATTTATTTCAAATTGGTCTACAAGGACACTTTTGCATTGTCGGGTCATAAGCTACCTAGAGAGAATGACTTATAATAATAATTAAATAGGTATTAATAAATACCAATTTAATAATAATATTTAACCGATACGTGAATCATTAAATTTTTCAATACCTTCATAGAAGAAAATGAAAAATCTGTTCGTCATAATCATAGTCATTCACTTAGCAGAGTTCCTAGTGCAGGCACTACAGAAGAACTCCGCTACCCAACAAACTCAGCGTGTTGCTCTTTTGTCAAAACCTTAGATTTAAATAGGGTACCGTAACAGACGTGTTAATGTCTGTCTGGACGATTAACGGTGCGTCTAGACGTACGAGCACAGAGCAGGGAAAACTATACTCATGTGGCGAGAGGCTGTTGGTACAATTACTGGGAATTTGTTTTTGAAGCCGTTAATATGAAAGGAAAGCTGAAAATACAAACACAATGCAAGACTACTGACAAATCAAGGGGAGGCAGACGAGACTACTACCTACCCTAGAGACGAACACAGCCCAATGAATAGAAAGTTAATCTGAAGTGAAGTCAAATTTATGAATCTCCAGAAATTAAAGAAAAAACGGAAAGAAACATTTGACTTCGGGCAGGAATCGAACCTGCGACCCCAGCCGCTTTACCACTAAGCTACCGACGTCTCACAAGTAGCTTAGTGTAAAAGCGGCTGGACTGGTTATCCTGAGGTCGCAGGTTCGATTCTTGCCCGAAGTCAAATTTTTCTTTCCGTTTTTTCTTTAATTTTTAAAGTTTACTCGCATGTGTTATTGCGAAAAATAAATATTACAATTATTAATCTCCCCTACCTATATCGATATTCTTGAGTAGGAACCTATTACCTATTTATTGAAAATAATGTGTATTAAATGCATGGGTTTTGCAGCAACCAAAGCAAATATTTTTTTTCCTTCTTCTGCAGTTATTGTTTTACTGATTATGTATGAAAGAGAACAGGCACTCTCTGACTTTAGAACATAACCGTGTTCGCACGCATGAATGCATTCTTTATTTACTTTAAATATGTTAAGAAATCAAAAATCAAAAAAAAAAAAAAAATCAAAAATGCTTTATTCATTTTTAAACGGTATTACAAGTAACATCGCAAGGGCCCCCATACTGGGTTAAGAACCTGTATTACAGGGTACCCCGCTCATCCACCAGGGCAATTAAAGCTATACATATATTGTATTTATCTAAAAGGATTACAGCATTTTGATTAGCATAATAGCAAAATAACTTAAATAAGGTTTTGTGTGTGTGTGTGTATGTGTGTGTGTGTATGTGTGTGTGTGTGTGTGTATGTGTGTGTGTGTATGTGTGTGTGGGTGTGGGGGTGTTGGTGTGGGTGGGTGTGTGGGTGGGTGTGTGTGCGGGTGTGGGTGTGTTGTGGTTTGTGAGTGCATGGGCGCGCTATTTAAGTTACGTCATCTTGACATACAACATTCAGTTTCATCATAATTGTATGTTAAGAGAGTTTGTGTCATCTCACGGATCATTTCGATGCATGTCATAGGATAAATATTGAGTCTGCTATTGAATAAGTTGTAAAGGTGGCATGATTGATAGGAGAAAAGCCTTTTCCTAAACTTAGTACTACATTGTGGGAGTTGGCAAACAGGTGGATTTCTGCGTCTTTGGGATTGCTGAGCAACATAAGGTAAGAGTTTATGGGTTCTTATAATGCATTTTAGTATGTAAGTTTGACGGATGGTTAGTAATTTTGACGAAGAATGTAGTTCATAGGTTGAAAAATACATTGGTTTAATGAATATTACTTTTAGTAGTGCCCTCTGAGCTCTTTCAAGAATAATTAAGTGTGACTTAGCAGCTCCGCCCCAAACAGGGATGCAGTAACTCAACACTGACTGGGCTAATGCTTTATAAGTGGCAATAAGAATTTTAACATCCGCAACATGTCTTAATCTTCTGAATACCCACATGAGTTTTCTTAACCTGCCTACTATACTCTGGATGTGTTTATTCCATTTTAAATTTTGGTCTATGATAACTCCGAGATATTTAATTTCTTTAGTTCTTTCAATAGTGTCACATTGACAGTATACGCGAGGAGTCGAGCAAGAGTGGAGTTTAAGTGCAAAATTAGGATTAAGTTGATTATTATTACTTATGGAAAAAGGTAAGAATTTTGTTTTATTGATATTAAGTGTGAGTAAATTTGATTTTAACCAGTTAGAGATTTGTACCATGCCCGCCTCAGTAACTTCTTTCAAAGTTTCCCAAGATGAACTGTGAAAAATAAGGGCAGTATCGTCTGCATAGGTATATATGTTGCAATTTGGTATTTTGAGGTTGCACAGGTCATTGACATATATTAAAAATAAGGTCGGACCTAGCACACTCCCCTGTGGGACGCCGAATGTGATAGGAGAAGCATGACTAATGAGATCGCCAAGCTTAATTGCAAGAAATGTTTCCATAACTTAGATAAAATAGAACACTCAATTGAACGGCACCATCAATACTAATAAAAGGTATTATGTGTACATATTCCCGGTACATAAAGTACCGTAACAGACGCGATAATGTCTGTCTGGATTACTAACGGTGCGTCTAGACGTGGCAGCTGAACTGTTATTGGTATAATTATCAGGAATCTGTACTTTTTTTTTTTAATGTAATAAAAGTGGCAAACAAGCGTGCAGTTCACATTGATGTTAAGTGATGACTGCAGCCTATAGACACCCACACAATGACCAGAGGTCAAAATGCAAATGCGCTGCCACTCCTGAGGCATTAGGTGTTATGCCTCTGTGCCGGAAATTACAGAGCCGTACATTACCACCTGACCGAAACATGATAGTGCTGAACACTACCATTTAACGGCAAGTATATTAGGTAATGCGATGGTGCCTACGCCCGCGAGCTCCATCACTGGAGCTCTACCACCAGTAAAACTTGACGTTAATATAAAATGGTGGGACGTGTAAATAGTCTACACCAAGGCGGATTATAAATGCTAAGTATAGTATGATGATCACCCTCAAAATCTCGGCACCAGATCACCTATTCCCTTTGGACGCTCGGCAAATCAAATTAGTGCTAGCGATACACATCAGCCATTAACATCCAATCCAGAGGGACAAAATAATGAAGAACCAAAATTAAGAGGCTTCACCATAAATTGAAGATAGAATTTAATATCCATTTTGATTTATTTCGAACACAATATTACCGTGTCGTGTTGATTGAAATAAGTGAATATTGCAAACTACAAAACTGTAGGTCAAAATGCAGATGCGTTGCCATTCCTGAGATCCAAGTTATAGTTGATAGGATCGATAGTTGTTACACAGCCTTACATTGTCATCTTACCGGAACATGATACGGCTGTAAGTAGGTACCTCATCACGTTCTCAATCAAATATTTTTTTATATTTTCACATAGAGAAGCTGCGAGTTCTCACATCAACGTTGGTTGTCAATCAAATTTACTGGTGGAAGAGCTCCAGTGACGGAGCTCGCGGGCGTAAGCACCACCGCATTACCTAATATACTTGCCGCTATGGTAGTGCTCAACACTATCGTGTTCCGGTCAGGTAGTAATGTATGGGCTTGTAATTTCCGGCCGAAGCATAACACGTTAGGCCTCAGGAGTGGTAACGCATCTGCACGACAAAATTTGACTTTGGTCTTTGTGTGGGTGTCTATAGGCTGCACTCAGCATTTAACATCAATGTGAACTGCATGCTTGTTGCATGCTTGCACTTACATAATCTAAAAATATATATATAGAGAAGATGCGAGTTTTTCACATCAACGTGTAGGTAGGTATTTCATATCGGTTTACTTATTGAAGAAACTAATGAACCTTATTTTTTAAATACATTAATCATGATCGTCAAGGTTTACTTACTGGTGGTAGAGTTCCAGTGTTCATCGAGGGCGTAGGCACCACCGCATTACCTAATTTATCTGCCGCTAAATGGTAGTGTCAGTCAGCACCGTGTTCGTGTTCCGGTTAGATGGTAAATGGTAATGTATGGCCCCGTAATAACTATCACAGAGACATGACACCTCAGGTCTCAGGTGGTGACATTTTGACTTTTGGTTTTTGTGTAGATGTCTATAGGCTGCAGTCATCACTTAACATCCTTGTGAACTGCAAGCTTGTGTGCCAGATTCGTTACATAAAAAAATCGTGAAGAACAAACCAACAGCGACATTGCGACTAGTTCCCATCAATTATGGATTATTGTTATTTTTACTGGTGGTAGAGCTCCAGTGACGGAGCTCGCGGGCGTATGCACCACCGCATTACCTAATATACTTGCCGCTAAATGGTAGTGTTCAGCACTATCGTGTCCCGGTCCTATCGTGTAATGTACGGCTCTGTTATTTCCGGCACAGAGGCATAACACCTTAGGCATCAGGAGTGGTAACGCATCTCCATTTCGACCTTGGTCTTTGTGTGGGTGTCTATAGGCTGTAGTCATCACTTAACATCAATGTGAACTGCATGCTTGTTTGCCACTTCAAATATATTTAAAAAAAAATGAGTTATTGGTCGCAAAACATTCAATTCAATGCTCTGTTTCCAGGTTTAGTCTTCAATGATTTTCACACGGCACAAACGGTATCGTTTTATGAATTATAATGGTTGATTTATGCTTGTGTTACAATCGAATGATGCCATTCGGTTAGGATTCCAGTATCTCATATTTACATGTGTGATTCAAGCTTTTTGTTCGGGAATTTATCTCGCGCGTATAATACTTTTTTTTTTAAATTATAGACACGCGTGGGATAGATCCGAAAATCAGTTTAATTTCAAGAACATATAGTTTCAATAGATAATCCTAGGCTTTGATCTAGAAAACTTATGTAGGTTTCGATCGGGTCGAGGTATGTAATGATTGGGTGGTTGCCGATTATCAGTGACACCTCTAAAGTTTAAGTTAAGTCTGTATATAATAAATCTTTCTAAATGTTTATTCTAATTTAAGATTTGAGATTCGATGCGCGAGCATTGGCACTTGTGCATTGGCAAAGTTTTCTGAGAGGAAATTGAAAGATTTTGGGGGTTATAGCTCACTAGAGCCACACGGCAACCGACCGGCCACCGAAATCAAAAAAAGGTTTTAGATTCAAAATTAAATCTTAACAAAGTAGATTTTTCATTATATAGGTAAGCTTCCAGTGGCAGATCTGAAGTTTCTGAAGCACAATACCCAATCAGCTGTGTCACTAAAATCTTCTTTGTTCCCAGGTATGAATGAAAAGCAAACAAGACATCAAGAACACGCAAAGAACATCCATCATCACATCGTCAACAAAAAATGCCATCTAAGAGGGGAGCGAACGCAAAAATAAACTGTCTGCCTTATTCGCGAACCCTCCAGACGGAGCGGTTTTAGACGTTTCGCATATGAATGAGCCGATGTATATTTAGATGACCTATACAGCACACTAAATGGATTAGTCTAGCAAAATATTGCGTATACAAACGATCGCAGTATTATACCTATACTTGAAACACGAGTAGGTAGGTATAACCGTTTGTTCTGGGTTGGTTATCTGATTTATTGACTGCATGTTTGCGTCTGTTGGGCAGTGATGGGATCGTTTTGCTAGGTATGTACCTATTATTAAATTAACGGAATTTAACTTAACGAAAAATTGTTCACAAAAACTTAACTTCACGCTTTGGCCGTCTGCCCCAAACAGGTAGGCAGACGGCCAAATACTGAAATGCCACTTAAATTTAAGTGGGACTTTGAAGTCTTTTGTGTCTATAAAACACGTGCAAACGAAAGCGATATCATATATTTGGGGGCTGCTTAAAATTGAGTGACGTTTGAATATTCGGCCAAGTCTCATGGCAATAGGTGGTGTGCTTATTGACATCTGCAGGCACATGACTAAATACCGAGGGTGACACTGGAAAACTGCCAAAAACTTGGAAAACTCCAGTAATATTTTCGCTAAGTGTAGCTGAAAATTATATTTTTCGTATTTATCTCGCGTTTTACTTTGACGTTGCGGTCGCTTTTCAGCTTCCATGGTCCCGGGCTGACTAAGGTTTTTTTAGGACGGATATGTAGGCAGCTTGTCTTGAGACGTACTCTACTTCAACGGGCAATCGGCGAGCGCAGAAGGCGCTCCAGCCTAAAGGCCGACTAAGGTGATTTGTCTACGAACAGTTTCAATATATTTGCAACCACCTTCATCGATTTCGCAAGTAGTGTTCAAAATTAACGCAACATTGACTTACCTGCGGTATCTACCTCTAGACCTTATCTAAGAATAAAGGTATCAAGCTGAAATCTACCTTTCCATATCAAGAACTTTCTAACCTAGTAAAGTTGTACCTAATATCCGCCTACAATTTATACGATCATCACGAAAAGTCAAAGGTCATTACGTAATCTAACATTTGTGCACATCAGCCTAGCTTGAACTTAGCAAATAATAAAGTTACGTAAAATAGCAAAGGACAAGTGACGTTTTTCATAATTCGGTTCAGTGACTCGGCAGCCGGCTGGACTGGTTTGGAAACGGGTTCCAGTCTAAATATGGAACCATCCTCGCCGTGTCGCCAACTGTACCTGTGTGCTCGCTAAAATTGTGTCATCCGGCTTTTCTGTTGAAGAAGCGACTAACACGGTGGCTCAGTGGTGGTTGTAGGTAGTCGAATCAGCGGCTCAATGAGATACCACAATCGCTGCATTGATGCATTCAATCGCACCAATCTAGATTACAAATGATCTTTTGATCCATCCTCTATCATCCATTAACAACAGCCAGCTAATTCAGCTGTAGATTTGTTATTGGAACAACTAATTTGACAAACGGATCGAAATATCGATCGAAGGTTATAAAGAATGGATTGAGATCGAATATTGGGTCCCGCTGCTGTAAGTGACCATGTCGGCCATTATCTTACATCTTTGCACTTGGTCGGGGGTATTCAAATTTTAAATGTAAGTATTAATAAATACACTTTCCTCAGCCAGATTCTTTGAGGAAGCCTTTCCGGCTTTTGGGTCTTGCTGGGGGAGGAGGCTTTTCGAACAGGGAACGTCGATAATCTGGTTGTTTCCTGGTCTCAACGCAACATCTAGTTCAGGACTACGTTGACCTGTTTAGTGAGAGCGGGTAAATACCCGCTCAAAAAATGCCCTGTATGGCAATTGCCATACAGGCCATGCTTATTTAAGTACCAACCGAAAAGACCAAAGCAGTGCCTGTTGTACGGGACACATAAGGCGCAGGCCCCCATTTCAGGGTGGTGGTGGTGCAGCGTTAAATAAGGTTATTCCTGGCAGACTCTTTCTGTTCTGTATTCAGGCAGTGTGCTCTGACTTCAAAGTCAGAGATCGATTGAGTCGAAATTGAGTATGAGCAATACTCAAACCTGCTACCAGATAAAAGTGGTGCTAGGACATTATGCCTTATGGTAACATTTTTTTTTCCAATAGGTTGCCAGACAAGCTTGCTGTGCCCAATAAGAAGATTAACATCTAGCCAACTATTGAGAGCATTCTGGGCCAATAATGGCAGGCCAAGTCCATCTAATGTACAAAATAATAACTGGTGGTAGAGCTCCAGTGACGGAGCTCGCGGGCGTAGGCACCACCGCATTACCTAATATACTTGCCGCTAACTGGTAGTGTTCAGCACTATCGTGTTTCGGTCAGGTGGTAATTTATCGCCCTGTAATTTTCGGCACAGAGGCATAACACCTTAGGCATCAGAAGTGGTAACGCATCTGCATTTTGACCGCCTTTGGGTAGGTGTCTATAGGCTGCATTCATCACTTAACATCAATGTGAACTGTATGCTTGTTTGCCACTTTCATGGCATTCAAAAAAATCTTATGTACAAAATAATAATCATGTTATGAACAGTACATTAACTGTAACATGGTAGTGCTGATGCTGCTAGCACTTAGCACCTGTGGTAGCAACAGACAGATAAGATAATGTGTCCCGCCCTAGTCATGCACACACATCCTCTACCGCTCTACTGCCAGTAATAAAAATAAAAGTGACCATTTGTCTTTCATAATTCACACTCATTTCACTGCTAATCTTAGGTCTACAATTGTTTGGATTGACCCTATTTTTCTGAATAAAAATCAATACCAAAATTGAGATAGGTACTTTGCAGGGATATAGTTTGTAATAGGTTTATTGTCTTCTTTTGATATTCAGTGAATATTATAGTCAATGGCTTAATTATTATTCAATAAATATTAATTCATATTAAGAATTAGTTGTCTAATTTATTAATTGTCATCAACATTCAACAGTAGGTATTTGGTAACCTACTTATGTGATCTAGAAAAACTACGTACCTATTAGTAAAGTAACTAGAGCTGGTAATCACTGTTACCGAAACCTCATAGGTTTCACCCAGTAAATTGTGGATGTCTATAGGTTGCAATATTCACTTACCATCATCCACACATTTGAGATCAAATTTTTTATATTTTTTTATACTTGGTACTCATGTTAGTTAAAGGTTAGTTAACAGTATTTTTGTTTCAAAGCAAAATTAAATATAGAATCAGTAAGTGTTGAAATTGTAAGCTAACATAAATAATTGGTATTTTTGTTGTAAAATAAAATTGTAGAAATAATATTAGAGAATAGGCAGAATAACTAAATACATATTACTTACAGTATTTATTTTCATATGTTATGAATTATTTTAGACCACACAATCAGCTATAGAAATATCCACCGCAAGTAAATTCCTCAAGATATCCACGTAAACATTGGTACGTATGTACATACCTACTGCAGTTTGTTTAAATTAAAATTTGTTGAACTCAAGGTCGTCACTAACATGATTAGGCGAAAATTATATTTTTTTGCGACGCTGTTTTTATGGCCAATTTACGTATGTGATTAATATATTCTAAGCAATTTGTACATTACCGATTAATTGATTATTGCCTGCATTGCAGCATCTACCTTCAATATTATTTCTAAGATTATTATATTATGATCACTCACCTTTAGCGACATTATGAATATCAATTGATTTTTACACTCGCACTACACGTGGATATAAACAAACATTATTCTTATTCAAATTTTGCACAGCAAAACAGTGTTTTGATTCACTTTAACACAATTTGTTCGGGATACAAATTACGTAACTCGCACACACTAGAAAATAGATTTATATAAAGGGATATTTAATTCTCTTCCCATACCATCACGACGGCGATCGAATTTTGTGGTATTTTGTGCTACACGCGCACGTTCAATACGAGCGGCTCATGTTCTAATAATTTTTCCCTCGCTTGCCGAAGTTGCCGACAATTTGGGATTTGACATACGGAAACAATGAATGTTGCCATTGACTAAAAAGATTAGGTGCTTTTTCTCCATGGTGAATAAATAAAAATAATAGTCAGCCATACAATCCTTTTAGTTATTATGATTACAAAATAAAGCATTCTTCTCAAAAACTCAAGATAAAATTACATTTCGAATATTTACACATTACATGTTGCCATCTATGGATACTTTGAAGTATTATCATAGTCGAGACTTCACGTGTTCGTTAGAACTGTTAGAAATGTAAGGGAACAGATGGCGCTTATTAAAATTTAATATTCCTCAAAAAAACATATTTTCTTATTTACATTGTTATATTCTCATTTTTATAAATCAATGTGCCTTTAGCATGAGTAGGTATATTGAATGTGCAACAAAATGACAGTAAGTTAGATTATTTATGAAAAGTAATCTCATAACTGATTTAAGCGCCATCTAGTTTACACATTTTCACTTTAACATACGTTTGCCACAACCTGTGTTACGTCCTTCTTCCATCTTCCACCTGGATCCATCACATCCACCACCTTCCAGCTATCAATTCTTTTTCAAAAGCAGAGTTTTAACACAGTCGATGGCGGCCCGCGCATCGTATATGTTTGAGTGCTCAGTCGCCAAGTGCTCGCGTATGCGCCGCGCTGTGTCACTACGGAAGGTGCAGCCTGACTCCCGGCATTGGTACAGGAACAGACCGGGGTGTCGGCCAGAACGGAGCACGTGCTTGCGGAGGTTTTCCTGAAAAATTTACACAAACATACAAATTAAAAATTATCTTTGTCAGCAAATCGTTGAACCAAATATGGGACTAATGGCAGCTCCATTAGTCCCATATTTGGTTCAACGATTTGCTTACATGTTTTATGTCATAAAATTGGACACACACACAGCACACAGGTCCCTCGTCAAGATAAGTGAATAATGCATCATATAAACTGAAATTTGAACGTAGATGCGATGGGGAATTCCTAAAGCCTGTTATACTTCTTGCTACAAATTACGGGAGCGAACATCATTATTGAAAAGACTGAGCTCAATCATTTTACGACAATTAGAATAGATAATGCGGTGGTACCTACACTCTCTAACTCCGTCACTAGAACTCTACCATCAGTATTTTATTTCTTGATTCTGATGCATATAGAATTTTTTTAAGTGAAATGTAGGTGGCAAACAAGTATGCAGTTCTCATTGATGTTAAGTGATGACTGCAGACTGCAGTTATATTATAGACGCCCACACAAAGACCAAAGGTCAAAATACAGATGCGTTGCCACCTCTGAGACCTTAGTTGTTATGTTTCTGTGATAATTATTTCGGGGCGATACATTACCACCGAACCGAAACACGATGGTGCTGAACAATACTATTTGGCGGCAGATACCTAGACTAAATAATACGGTGGTGCATACGCTCTGGTGCACTGGGATTCTACTACCAGTAAAACAGATAAAAACAACTGACCAGGCTCCCACAAGTGAAATCGCAGTGCGGACACGCGTACGGCTTGACTCCCTCGTGGCACACCATGTGCCGACGCATGTGGCTCGCTTGAGGAGTACTGAATTCGCATATTGTGCACTGGTTTATCCTAACCTCTATACCATGAGTACGGCGATGTCTAAAATTAAAAGATATTTAGGCATGTTACACCTTTAAGTAGGCATACTGTTATTTTACGGCAGTTTAACTGCCAAGAACTTGAGAAATAATAGCATGTCATCTCTTGTGCCCAGAACTTCAGGTTGGGTCGGGAACAGCATGATTAAATTGGGATTTACATATTATTCAAGAAGGTTTTTCGGGACAGCATCGGAGTTTGATGAACATAATTTAATTATATGTTTACATATATACAAGGTACTTAAGGTATCGATAAATGTGATGAATTAAAATAATAATTATGATCGTCAAGTTGGAGATTTTTGAATCAGCATTATAAGATAATAATACAATATGAAAATTAAATATTCTCAATCAGAAGTCGGAACTCAAAATAATATTATTTAATAAATTTAATAACAACGCCCACAACACTGTCATCTGGTGGTATGAGAATATGGTATTGAATATTTACGTAAACAGTGCCATCTATACATATACACTTGCATCAATATCAACTGCAATTGCTTTTCAGCTGATTGTTTACGTAGTTACGCTATACACTGATAGATGTCCCGAATTACAAATAATAAACCAAACCTAGAAACGAATAGAAATAAAACGTAACAAACTAAAGTAATAATTTTACTTACACTCACCTTATTTTGATAATATTTAAAAGAGGGTAAGTATTTAACAGACAATATAAGATTGAAGGACGATTAAAGCCATTCCAAAAAGTTAGTTTACGAAATAAAGAAAGGTAGAAACCAATTACTTAATCAAAAGCTTTCAATTTTATTTTTCAACGACAAAATTCATAAGATATGAATTATAATTATTATAATTCATATCTTATGAATTTCATGAATTATAGAAATGACAAAGAAGTTTGCTGTATGCCACTGAAACACAGCGTATACAAAAAGGAGTTGCAAAATATCACCACAATAGCGCTAGTGTAGCAAGTTGTCATCGGTTTGAATTCTAGGACCATCCTTGTAAGGTCTTACACCGTTCTGCGTGAATCATAGGGTGAGATTCACAGACCGCGCAACGACTTTACTTTCAGCAAAGTATGCTTAAAACTGTCAAAACTCATACTGTATTGTGATTTAGGATTTAGCATACTTTGCTCAAAGTAATGTCGTAGTGTTTTTTTTTAATGTCTTTAAGTTGACAGACAAGCAGACGGGCCCCCTGACGAAAAGTGGTCGCCGTCGCTTATGAACATTTGCAACACCAGGGGAGTTACCAGCGCAGGTCTGTGAATCTCACCCGTAGAGTACCTATATCAAACATGAGGTGCATTATTGAGATTTATTATGTATTCTAATTAAACCTTCTTTTAGGTATGATATCCGTGTGTCACCAAATAGCAGTTGAAAACCAGCGTCGTGCTTCGGTCTGACATTATGCTGAACAGGAGGCTATTTGGTGCAATCGTGAGACTGGTGGGACATTGTTCATTATTATTAGCTAGTACCTCTTTCTATTTAGGCTAGATAGTAACATGTTAGTTGGTAAGTAGGTAGTTAGGTACCTTAAGTTTTGGCTCGTTTTTTAGGGTTCCGTAGTAAACAAGGAACCCTTATAGTTTCGCCATGTCCGTCTGTCTGTCTGTCTGTCCGTCTGTTCGTCCGCGGTTTAGCGCAAAAACTATTGACACTAGAGACTTGAAATTTGGCACAAGTAGGTACCTTTAATCACGCCGATAAAGTGATAGAATAAAACCATGAAAAATGAAATGATTAAGGGTACCTCCTCCTCCTTTAAGTAGAGTGGGATATCGTTGGGTAGGTCTTTTAAAAATGTAAGGGGTGTGCTAGAATCATTTTTCGATTGAGTTAACTGTTGGTGACTTATTAGCTTATGATTTAAAGAGTCAAGTGCCCCCTCCCTTCTACCAACTAAACGGTTATTGTTAGAAATTAAAACGGTTCGGCAATAGTAGCTACATATAACGAAATTAAAAGGAAAACTATCACACTTAAGTTGGTTTTACTTGTTTGCGAGTAATAAGTCGACCAAATGGAATACTCGAAATTTTTGAACAACTCCATAGAAAATATTATTTTTATTGTATAAAAATCTACGGAACCTACACTGCGCGTGGCCCGACATGCACTTGACCGGTTTTTATGTATGTACCATTAAGTTTTTCGACTGCACCAATAAAATGTTTTCTTTCTTCTTTCTTAATTGGACCCCCGTCTTTAGCATGACCTGAGTGAACTGACCTGTAGAGTTGCGCAGAGGATGTGGCGATGAACCCGCACCCCTCGTGCGTGCACTTGCGACCTTCGCCGTCACACTTTGCCTCGTGTTTAGACAAGCTGCTTCTGAAAGTAAAAAGAATGTTGACATTCTTAAATCATGCTTGTATTATATTTCCCGAAGAGGTCAGCATGCGTACTAGCATATAATATATGTATGGCCCCGCAAGCATTTGCACTTCTATTTTTTGTGTAGATAGGCTGCAGTCATCACTTACCATCCATATAAACTACACGCTTGTTTACTACCACTTTGTCACCCTTATTATATAAAAAAGTACATATATCTAAACACCTACGACTCGCCAGTTTAATGGAAAAATACTTGCCGCAAAATTTTATAGGCAACCTAGTGGATATAGGTACCTATTCTTTAGATCATAATAATGCTTAAAAAATAGGTTTGCAGCATATGTCAATGAACGAAATAATTCTACACCGGGATCCTAACGTAAAAGTAGATTTTCAAAATGAAAGTTGAAAAAAATCTTATACTCGTACCTACCATATTAGATAATTTTTCAACGCATATAAATTACTGATTTTTTTTTATTTGTATAGACCAACGTTTGACCACCAACTCACCTGATGGAAAGTGAAGATGTGATGAAGCACGTTGGTCTAGAAAGTACCTATTCACTCTAGATTTGAAGATGCCCAGGTTGTAGTTTTTTGGAAACAAAGAAGCCGGCAAAGTATCCCATATCTTAACTGTAATAATATAAGTGTATAATAAATGTAGAGCCGAAACACTTCGTACTAATTATTAGAAATATTTTTATGGCCCAATATTGAATGACTTGAGGCTTGTTTGAAAAGTGTAAACTAGCCTATTTGCATGGCGGTCAGAACATAATAGCCTAAATAGCCTAATCGAATCTAAATACAATGTTTATTCATTAAGAAGACAATAAAAATGAGACATTTTAGAAAACACCTAGTCCTTGTTAACAATATAAAGAATATGCAAAACTAAAGGATATGATTTACATATAGGTTTATATTTTTATTTAACGACTGCTCGCAGGTCATCCAATGTTTAATTCGTATATATCGAGTTTTCGATAATTTAACTGCCTCAATAGCGTAGTGGTAGCAGGCCACTACTACTACGCTGAGGGTCCTGGGTTCGATTCTCGGGTCGTTGACTATCAGAGATAACGGTTAAAATCTTTTACCTCTGGTTCTATTGGGACTTTTCCATTTTCTGGAAGTTTCCCACTGCCTCGAAGTTTGGTAATGTGCCCGGAGATGTTCAAAGTTCAAAGTTCAAAGTTTTATTGCTTTCATGTAGGTGGTTTAGGTGTTATTTTAAGTAATTTGTATCGACATGATACCCGTCGGGCGTAGCAATTAACATAGTTATATATTATTATTCTATATCTTAATCATAATACTTAGGCATTTTAATTATGAGTGAACGTGAAACAGAAAAATGAGTAAGTATGTGTATTTCGTCCATTTTAATGAGTACGGTTGTCACTGAAAAATGGCAACAGGTTCGCCATTTGTTACATGGGCCAAAACGTAACCGGCGAGTCGTGGGTGTTTGCATGTATGCTTGAATGCAAGATGCACGATCGACATACTCGTAGTATAACTCCCAGTACAAATTTTGACAGCTTAATCCAAACCCTATGACGTGCTTGTTGATAATTCGATTGATGCCACGGTGAGGTCATTTGAATGTTATTTTGTGTAACTCACACCCTGTTCCTACTAGGCCCAGAATCCATGGTTGAGATAAGGAAATAAGTACCTTTTTCAACGAGGCGGAAATGCCTTTTGGAAAAGGAAATGTTGATAAAATAGTTCCCTTCTACCCCCTACATATTCAATAATGTAAGGGTTGCTAAGAAGCCTTCTCGCGTGACGTGATCCAGTCCAGCAAATTTGTACCACAAGCAACCGGTAGGTATACCCTGGAAAAGTTGCTCTCAGCTCGGCTCCAGGAATTCGGTATCGAATCTTATCGTCTTATTGGCCTAAAAGGTCTTTTCTCAGTGGCAGGAAGGCAAAACGAATAAAATTACTAAGCCACCAAGCGTCAAAAGAACCCTCGTGAAGTGCAACAAATGTTAGAGATTTTAAGTAAAGTAAATCCACAAAACCTTTACACACTACATGGACGTGGTGCAGACAAGCATTTTTCCACATCCGTAAATCTACTAAACAGGTAATAAATACGGTGCGAGAGGAGTAATTACATAATTTTGGTCGTCGCTCGCAGCCAGCCAAGGAATTCCGTGACTTTGACCGTTTGTAACCGTAATGGACGGACGACAAATCTCGCTTTTTCCCCTTTTGCTAGTGTTTTGCTGGTGCTAAATGTTTAAATGAAAGAACACTACGTTGTTCGTCCTCTAAATGGATTTAGTTTCAGGTTGGTTAGTAAATTTTGTTAAGTTGAGACAAGAATTTAAATAGCTACCTGATCAATTTAAGGTCTTTATGAATTTAAATCGATTTAGTGACTAATACCGATCGTTCAAGAATGACATTTCGTAGGAATCTGGGAATTAGATATTTCACGGCTGTGTTACGTGGCAATTCTATCTACACTAATAAGCTGTTCCCACTGATACACCCTCATTGCTATTACTCGCGACTTTTATTACCAGGTCGTCAGCCTACTTGGTGACGAGCCTGCCCACGCTTCGTCTTCCGGTATGCGGTCCAAAATAGAGAACCTTTTTGTGCTAACGGCTGTCCGTAACCGGATAAAATAGGTTTTACAAACCTTAGAGTTCGTCAGTGCCAAGCTTTTGCCAAGGCGACAGTACTTAAGACCAAAGCGACCGCTACATGAATGTAGAGACTGCCCCTATATTAACTCTTAGTTGAATATACGTGAGATAATAGTTTCATTTGAAGTTCTACCGAATGGACCATGAATAAACGTCCCATAAAAACCTAGTGCTTTCAAACTGGCAACACCATCAGCGGCTGAACGTAGCATTGCATTAATGCAAGTCCCGGTCGCAATAACGCATAAGATATTACACAAGTTAGATCATCAACACCGTTAGACGCCCTCAATGGTTCCAGAATGTTCCAGATAGGTTGAAACTTCTGTAACGGCGGCGGGTTGATTCATGCGGTTTGCGGTGCGAATTACATCTCGAGGATCTTTAGAATTAGGGGTGACTTTTCATTTTAGATATTGTCATCTTTTCGAGAGAGTTCATAATTGCAAAGCAAATCGCTGTTATCACCAACAGTGAAAGAATCCAGACAGTAAGATATGAAGAAAAATGTTGTTTTCCCAGGCGGTGATATGAGATGTTGAAAAGTAACATGACGAGAGATGTAACTGACATTTATCCACGTTGAATAAGCCTGGTGTAGCGTTCAGGAAAAAGCAAAGCCACCAAAAATTAATTTAGAAAAGCGCATGAAGGCAGGTGTCAACGGAAATGTAGCGATATTCAAGACAAAAAATCAATTTCAAGAAGGTATTCCAGCTAATCTGTTGGGTGCGATAAATCTTTGAAAGAGACCAAGAATATACCCGTAAAAACCTAGAGCTTTTGCAATGACAACACCGTCAGTGGTAGAACGTAGCATTGCATTAATGCAAGTCCCCGTCGCAATAACGCATAGGATATTACACAAGTTAGATCATCAACACCGTTGACGCCCTCAATGGTTCCAGAATGTTCCAGATATGTTGAAACTTCTGTAACGGTGGCGAGTTGATTCATGCGGTTTGCGGTGCGAATTATGTCTCGTGGACCTGACCTCTGGAGCTAGTGGTGACCTTTCCGGTTTAGATATTACCATCTATCCGATAGATATCAATATTGAAAATGATGTTCGATGGTTTTTTTTTAACACCAAATTGAACATTGGAGACCATTTTTTTTATTTTGATGAATATAATAAAAGCTGCCCAATTTTAAATGCCGGATATCAATGTTATCAGTAATTAAGAAAATTAAGCTTTAACAATTGATTGTGTGAAAGTTAAGAAAATAGATAATGCAAATACCTATGGTGTGTTGTTTAGGAGACTGGGAATAAGGTGAAAACATACAGGGAGTCTGTCGATATATAACTATAATATAAATAAAATATATATGAAAAACTACAGAAGTTGGTAATTCACTAATGAAACAACTTACTACTTTGCTTGCGTTTGATGAACATAATTACGATGCAAATTGTGATAAATCTAGAAACTAAAATAATTTGAAGACTTAGAAGTTATCCCTACCTAGCGGGAAAGCAGAAGCATCGAGCATAACATTTTAGCGACAGACTGATGAATGGTAATTCTATAGTGACTCATGTTTCTACACTTGAGTTCAACCACCACCTTCACGAGATGTATAATAATTATGATGAGCAAAACAGCATTATAATTTAGCTGTCCGTTGACAGCGAGAGAATTGGGTTAAACAAATCGAGTGAGTTTGACGACTTTACGCCCCGTCTGTCAACACAATCTGAAATAATAGACTGAGCGACTTTAACGTTACCAAGCATCCATTAATTTATTGTGTTTGAACGCGGAGTAATTGAAGAAAATGGTGTATTTTTACAGATAATACTAAATAATAGATGTTCCAGTTTACGAGTGATTTAGACTTCTTATAATAATGATCTCAAGACACTTATTTACGCAGATCACCTAGTTTAGTAGCCCGGTGGCACCTGCCGCTTGACACTCTGTCAAGCGCTTTATTACTTAATAGATTAATACGTAAGTACCTACATCTGCAAATAGATTGCAGTGTTCAGCCCTTTTTTGTTCATCACTTACCTACATGCATATATTATTGTAGTTTCTGTCACAGGGACTAAAACATTTCTCATTACCAAAGTATGTATCCTTATTTAATCACGTATTTTTCAAGTCAATTTCTACTGTGACATTAGCTTTGTATTTAATTCGCAATATAACCTGTAAGCTCCAGTACAATCATAAAAGACTTCAGTTCAATATTCAACATTGCAATATTTTCTACAAAAGGATGGATATATGAGTAATTCGTTCAATAAACTTATATGGACACATTAATGTCGCGTCCGCTCGTCCAATGTGAATTTGTTGCGAGCATTATACACTGCAACTGGACTAATCCGCGTTATATTTTTAGACGGCGCGAAATAAATCGCAGCCAGCTCGCCATGTCAAAGCAAATAAAACCGTTTGGCACAATCGAATCACATCAACCTGCGAAACGCGATGCGTTACACGTGCACACAATAAAATTAAACGTGCACATCTCTTTCCGACGCACTAATATTTTGATCCAGCTCAAAATACTGGGCATCCGGGCCCGAATTTATTGCAGGCGGGTATAAAAACGTCGTCGCACGAGCGGCTACATACGCGGGAATGTCGCTATCAAAGCCGCCTCAAATTATGAATGTTTCCCGATATTTGTGAAGGAGTTGTGCGACGGGTGACACGCGCGCATCCGCCGCGGCCCATCGCCGCCAATTGATGTTGACGCCTCCGCGATCATTCTACGTTTATTTTCGTTTCCTACTCCAGTTTGCTCGGACAAGCTACATGATTGATTGTCTGCCAGAATGTATATGAAGATTCACTGGTTGATTCTAAAATACTCTTATTTATGATAACTTTCGCTGTCATGTCGGTAGAAATCATCTAATTATGCGCGCAAGAGAATTTCATACTACATCGAATACAATTAGGTAGATCTTTACAATTTACAGAGTTCAAAACAAAATGGAAACGAGAGCTGGGTATGCAGGAAAGAGCATGAAAGTAAGTTGAACGCGGTCGAGATGAGATCTTTGCGCAAGATCTGCGGTGTATCACTCACCGATCGCGTTCGTAATGAAGATGTAAGAAAGAGACTTTGTGTGAATGATAGTATCGGTGTAAAAATGAAAAAAGGCATGCTCCGATGGTTCGGGCATATAGAAAGAATGTCGAATGAGCGAATGACTAAACAGATATACAATGCGAATGTGGATGGTTGCAGAGGCCCAGGAAGACCAAGGCTGACCTACCATGACCAAATAGGTCGAGTTCTGTCTGATGGTGGGGTCAAAAGTCTTAGGAATCGGCGTGCATGTATGAAGAGAATGATGAAGGTAGACGAGGCACGAGAGGTTTGTCAGAACCGGGATGTCTGGCGCTCTACACTCTCTGCCTACCCCGTTAGGGACCTGGCGTGAAGATATAACAACAACAAAACAAAATGTTACATTACCTGTTTGGGAATTTCTTTCCACACTTATCGCAATATATTTCTTCTGTTGTAACGACGGTTTCCAGTGCAACAGTCGCACCATCGCTTCTATGTTCATTCTTCGAATGATTCGCTAGACTGTTTTGTCTCGTAAAGTTCGCTCCACAGATTGAACAAACAAAGGGCCTTTCGAAAGTGTGCTGTCTCAAATGTTGTCGTAACGAAGCCTTTTTGAAAATCTTGGAGCAAATAGGACACGGGTATTTCGGGATGACTTTCGAGGGTCCGGCTTTTGCTATCTGCAATGGATTTGTGTGTAGGATTTCGTGGAAGAAACATTCTGCTTGAGAATCTGTTCTAAAGAGGCATTGGCTGCAATGCCAGAGGATTGAGGAGCTAGGAGCCGGTGACTGGAATTCACAAGCGTTGTCTCTGATATGACGCGTCACTTCTTGCGAGAAAATGAATGATTTCCCACATTTTGGACATCTGTAATGTAAAAATATTTATAAACACATTAAATAAATATCAACATTAAATACACCCTTTGGGACACATAGGGTATCATTAAACTTACTTTTTTCTAATATTAGGATGTACTGTTCGGATGTGATCTTTAAGTTTCAATATGTTTTTTAATATCACATCTTCAGAGCAGTATGGACATTTTCTGGCAAGTGGTTTAGTTAATGAGTTGCGTTGCAACGAACTCTCTTTCCTCTTGATTCTATGTTCCGCCTTTTGACGATGTTGTTTAGCTTCCTCTGAGGTCTTGAACGTCTTAGAGCAGACTAGACAAAAGAAAGCTTTTTGGTTATGCTTAGATTTTAAATGAGCGGCTAGCGTTAATGAACATTTAAATTTCTGTTTACAATATTGACACTTGTGCAGTTCTTGATAGAAATCGGTTGCAGTGTGTGCTAATTCATGACCAGTTTTTTGGCAATGTTTCTTAATTTCCACATTATATCTGAATTCCTCGAGGCAAGTCTCGCAATGAAGGGTTGTTTTCTTTCTTATTATGATCGGCATTGATCGGCTTATAACCGCTACGACGTCACTGTGATCAGTACTTGTCATATGATCCATCATTTCCTGAGATTTGTCGCATTCGAATTTGCAAAAAGAACACCAGTATCTTCCGTCCATTGATGATATTTTTTGTTCGTGCTCCTCAGTGAACCAATGCTGCATGAAATTTGAGAGCCAGTTCGTGTAAAATTTACAAGGACTACACTGAAAAGGTGCCTGGTGAACAATAGCGTCGATATTATCAAGAATTAATTGCTGGTATACTTCACTTTTAATGCCAGTCGCTTTTCTGAAATGGTAGTGTGAAATGAGGTGTTTCCCCATTAGATGTAAGCGAACTCTCGTTTTACAACCGGCGCATTGTACAAAGAAAGGTTTCCGGTTTCTTTTCTTTCTTTGTATTTTAATATTTAATTTAGGTTCTGTCTTTTGTCTCTTCCGTTGCGCCTGAGAATAAATGCTGTCATTAACGAATAGTGAAGGTCGAGTTGTTCGCTTATCCACAATTGGTCTGATAGGATCCAAATGCCCCGAGAATTCCAATTCATGCTCCGGTAGCACTTTGCGCATATGTAAGTTAGACATTAAATGCTTGTCGTAAATAGCTCGGGAACCTAATCGTCTGTTGCAAGGGCCGCACCAATACTGAACCGAACCTTTGTTTTGTATTGTTGTTTGCATTATCTGAGTCTTTTCATGCGCTCCTGGGACCCATTTCCCTTTTGTATGATCCGGTGGAGGTGCGTCATAGTCTTCGTCCCTATCATTACTGTCGTGTATTATGAGCGGTTTCCACTTGCCACCTGTATGTTCCTCATCTCTCATATCCCAGTCTTCGTGTTCAGGGGATGCAGGTCTCCATTTGCCTCCGGTGTAATGAGGAGGAGGTTTCCATTTCGCATGCGGTGTATCCTCCTCCTCTTCATCTTCAGTGACTTCAGACTCATCGGAGTCCTCGTCAGGCTTATAATCATTGTAAGGTGCAATGCTGTAAGAGGAACTCGGCGTGTCTTTCTTCACAGCACCACTTATACTCGCCACAGCATTGATTAATTTCGTTTGATTGTCTTCGTTGCTACCTATTCGTAAGCTGTGCCCACCTATCCAGTCTTCTCCCCTTAAATTTGTTTCTAATGGACTTATTCGTGGCAATTCTCTGGAGGTAGAAGGCGGATTGAGTATATTTTTTCTCTCTATAACAGTCTTTGTTATCGGTGTCGGTGGCGTTAATCGTGATAGCGAAGATTTCTTGACGCTACTCTGTAATTCAAGAGATTGGAAGAATACGTCTGCGCCAAGGCTATAAGTGGGTTCAAGTGTGTCTATTGGTGGTAATACTTTTGGTTCTTTAGATTTGCCGCATCTCTGTTTCCTGTGCTTCACGTAGTTGTCCAAGCCAACGATGGTAGCGTTGCATTTGATGCAGAGATGGCTGTCATCGTCGTCGTCATCGCGCGGCGACAGCATCTGGAAAGTTGGAGAACATAAAGTGAAGATCCGATAAGATGGATAGCGACGCTGGGCGGGGTGGTGACATCGTCGCGGGGTGGGAATAACTCGTTAATCGTGTGGTGCGCCGATATTAAGCGGTGACGTCGGAGGCCGTCACTGAACTAGGGCATAAAATACGCTTCGAAAGCGAATTATTTAAGTCGCTTGTTTCGTGATGATCGATAATGTATGCAACTCACTAAGGCTCATTTGCGGAACTTCGACGGTATTTGCATAAGGCGATCTATCACTCCATTAGCATTAATTCAAATTGAGTCGTGGAAGAATGTGATTGTTTTATTTGAGTTGACAAGTCGGGAACAAAGGACTGTAGTATGACAGAAGTTTGAATAATAAATAATGAGATTTAGCTTGTTTTTGTGTATGGAAAGGGTCGGGGTGTCAGTGGTGACGCGACGTCGGAGCGGCGTGAAGGCCGCGTGATCGGCTCGTTAATAATGAGGTGTTTACCTGCTACATTACACACGCGCTTCTACTACCGTTACTCGAATGCGAGACATCGTACGTACGTCGTATTCTTGAAGAATATTCTGTGAATTTTGATAAATCTTTGCACAACACAAGTCATTAAATGTGAAGGGAGATTTAGTCGTGCTTACTTCGGTGTTATCGTGTTCCAGTCAAATAGATGTAAGGCAGTGTATTTTCTGGCATCTCCATGCCAGAAATTATGCTTTTTCCAGAAAACATCTCAGACCTCAAGGGTGGCAACGTATCTACATTGTAATTTCTGTTTTTGGTGGAGAATTGGAGTAAATATAGAGTTAGTAGAAGAGAATTCTCTAGTGCAGTAAGTCAATCGATTAATGGTGGTTTAATTTTTTTTATGTAAGTAAGGTGGTAAGCAATCGTGCAGCTCACATAGATGTTAAGTAGTGACTGCAGCCTATAGACATCTCCATAAAAACCAGAGGTTAAAATATAGATCCGTTGCCACCCCTGAGACCTCAGCTGTCATGTCTCTGTGATAGTTATTCTACAAAAAAAAACAATTCCAATAGGGCTGCAGTAAATATTACTACGCAGGATGAGCAACAGCGTTCCCAGACAAACCTACCGTCACTGCTATCTGCCTGCCCATCATGGCGATTAAGGTATATTCTCCCCTATTGACGCACAACACTGTTGCAGGCCTTAGGGAAGGCACATCAGCAGTGCACGTCTCTCGAGTGGAGTGATGACGTTGATGATTTAACTATATACGAGTACTATAAACATTGAATTGGACAAGTAGGTAGGTACCCAAATAGATCTACTGGTGGTAGAGCTCCAGTGATGGAGGTCGCGGACGTAGGCACCACCGCATTACCTAATATACTTGCCGCTAAATGGTAGTGTTCAGCATTATCGTGTTCCGGTCAGGTGGTAATGAACGGCCCTGTAATATCCGGCACAGAGGCATAACACCTTAGGCCTCAGGAGTGGCAACGAATCTGCATTTTGACCACTGGTCATTGTGTGGGTGTCTATAGGCTGCAGTCATCACTTAACATCAATGTGAACTGCATGCATGTTTGCTACTTTTATTGCATAAAAAAAAGATCTTTTTGAAGAAAAGTTATTTCAATTTTTTTTTTTTAATGCCGACTAAATATTATCACTGTTGACAGACAACGTGCATCATATTCTGACAAAACTCACTCTTCCGACTAGTTTCGACTCGAGAACCTCGGGTAGTCGCCCAGAGTGACAGTCGTCAATCGCGCCGCCTGACACCATTGTGGCTGACAAACAAGTGACAAATGACAGGTGACAAATGACAGCCGACAAATGGCCGCCGTGTCGCTCGCGTCATCCGCGTCATTAGCGTCATTATACCGTTCGTGGAAGTTTTTAATTATTCGTCGGCCTCATTCGACGGGTTATCTTTCCTATTGATTTTCGTATTGGAATCACTGTCTATTTATGCGTAAGGTATTAGAATAGCTTTAATTTTAAGTGCATTTAACGATCGAACCGGAAGACGATAGTCCTGAATACTACCATTTGGAGGCAGATAGATTAAGTAGATAATGCGGTTGAGAGCCTGGGTTATTCGTCAACTCGAGCTCTGATACTGGTCTCACTCACTAAACTCAACCACCAGTAGAGTCTCAGTAACCTACGCAACCACAATCAATGTATGTTTGAAGTTGTCTCTGACAGGATTATTAATAAAAGCTTTGTGCCATAAATGGTAATCTTCCAAAAAAATCAACTAGGTATACCATTAGTGGTTGATGATAAAAGAAGTGAAGGTGAATTATGTTAAGGTACCTAAATATAGCTATACTAATAATTAACACGTTCGTTTTCTTTAGACTGTGCTTATATTATAAAGCTGAAGAGTATGTTTAATTGTTTGCTTGGACGCGCTAATCTCAGGAACTACTGGTCCGATGTGAAAAATTCTTTAATTTTTTTACGTAATGGAAGTGGTAACCAAGCATGCAGTTCACATTGATGTTAAGTGATGACTGCAGCCTATAGACACTCACACAAAGACCAAGGACAAAATGCAGATGCGTTACCACTCCTGAGGCCAAAGGTGTTGTGCCTCTTTGCCAGAAATTACAGGGCCGTACATTACCACCTGACCGGAACACGATAGTGCTGTATATTTTTATTTTTTAAGAAGCATGTGTTAATGCGAAATAATATAAAAAACTATAGTGCTGATCACTACCATTGAGCGGCAAGTATGTAAGGAAATGCGGTGATGCCTACGCCCGCGAGCTCCGTCACTAGAGCTCTACCACCAGTAAAAACAACTATTAGATAGCCTATGTATCGAGGAAGGGTTTTATACAACATCACGCTAAGGTAAGGTAAGAGGAGAGGGTAGGTAACAATGCACCCGCGCGAAAATACCAATTAAGGCAGATATCCGTTGGCTACAGTGACCTCATAATCGTCATCCCTTCAGCCGAAAGACGTCCACTACTGCATAAAAGCCTTTCCCCAAAGATGCTCTCAACGGACTTGTTAGTTATTAGGAAAGAATATGAAATAATCACCATGCTAGGCAGGCGGATTAGACATTGGAGTGGCGGTAGTTTTATCGCGATTTTACTGCCGCCTTATTCCAACAGTTTGTTGCAGTTGACTGACTGCACTTGATAAAGAATGCTCGTATACTAGTGCGGGGGGAGGGGGGAGGAGGCCGTCTCTCTCTGACGACGAACCAAGTGACCAATTAGGTACCTAAAAATGCATATCCAAGGAAATCCTTATCAGCTAAGACTGAAAATCTGGTGAAGGATTCTATCTTCTGATGAAGAATTCTTTTTCGTCGGTGCATACCTCTTGCTACCACTTCAAACAAACATAGGCTTGAGCATGTTGTAAGAGCTTGTAATAATAATAAAAATTGTCCCCTGATGATAACATAGTCTCATCCAAATGACCACAATATGTAGCACTCAGAAAATAATGGATAGCTCAATAAGAATTGATACAGTGCAATGTGTATTCAGAGTGCAACCCGATACTTGGCAATACTTTTCATAGTGTGCACGTACACAGCCGGTCAGTACGTGGCCGCACACACGCACAGGCTGGAGTGCGCGTGTGTGCGCCGACGTCCGTCAGTCACGTGTCCGCCTCGGGTTGTGTTACCGCTTCGGAAATATGTTATTTGCAAATGAATATTTTTAGTTTATATATCATTGGTTCTTCAAGTTCTTATTTTCTCGATATTATAAATATTGGCAAGCATGAAAGGGTCATTCCTGTAAATACTGAAATTCACCAACAATAAAAGTGATAAAAAATCGAGTCTTCAGTTTATGATGCTGACTTGCTGACCATCTTTCCTCAATTCAAACATTTTCACTATGGCGAACATAAACATCAAAATGATGGACTAATGAATAGTTTTAAAATGATTCATTACTCACAAAAAGCTGTCATCTGTAATTTATTCCATATAATCTATCTACGTTTATCACATAAATTATTACTATTCAATTTATCTGTGTCTTCATTGCATTTTTGCATACAAATACTTTATTTATGGAAATGAGTTTGACGTTTAACGAACATTAACTTTGGAAGTTTTTCGAACTGTTCGCAATAATTAGTTGTTACAGTACAGAAAGGCGATGCAAAATAGAACAGGATTATGCTAATAATTAGTTCTGATTGATAATATCTTTCGGGTTTTCAAAGTGCCTAGTTTATAAGTGTATTCGGTATATATTATGACATTATAGTATATATAGGTGAGTCATTCATTGTTAAAGCATAATTGAATCATAGGTAAATAATATACCACTGTAGTCAATAGAAGAATATTATCTACTTATCAGGCTAATTACTGTAAGGGGTCAATATGCCAGGCAAATGATTGTCTGATATATAACTGACCCATTGCAGCCTTACCAGTTAAGATAGTTTTGATTTTTTTAAACATCGTTATAAAATGTAATATATGGCACTTTTGGAGTATCATATATTAAAATAAAGAACTGTGAAAATGTGAATTTCAGACATTTGTGAAGAAACAGTAATTGTGATGCTATATTTCTGAGCCACAAAAACATAAATATCTTGTTTTAATAAGTAACAACGGATTTATACTAAATAATCTTATCTACGTACGTTCACGTTAAAGTAACATCAATTATAGTATAATTACGACAAAAACTCAGTAAAAAAAGAAGGTCCGAAGCGGTAGCTGGCCGCGACGTCGTCGTCAAAGGCTGTCGCCCGAATAACGACGTCGGCATCGATCGCCGCCCGCCCTGTCGCCCTGTCACCTTCGCCCGGTTTTTACACTTTGCATTCGGACAAACGAGCTCCGGTAGGTACTTGCTGGACTTGGGACTTAGATGTATAGTTAGTGCATTGTGTTTAGCAACTGTCGATTAGTGTTTCCTCACTTTAATAGTCAATATGACAGCTTCTTTGTTAGTTTCTATCTCATACAGTGAAGGTATTAAAGTCTCTTGAGGCGGACTATCCATACTATCCCTACTTCCCTACTAATATTATAAATGCGAAAGTAACTCTGTCTGTCTGTTACCTTTCTGTTACCTGTCTGCCAAACGACTGAACCGATTTTAAAGGAATTTGGTGCAGAGATAGAGCTGACTTTGAGAAAGAACATAGGCTACTTAGTTATTAATAAAACGACACACACGCGGGCAACAGCTAGTTAATAATATAATTGTGGAAGTAACTCTATCTTTTACATTTTCACGATCAAACCGCTCATGTTATTGTGATAGGATATCTTAAGAAAGAACACGGGTAAGTAGCTTCAGTCCTTTCTTGTGTGCCTAAATCAAATAGCACGCGATCATCGTGGCAAACAGCTAGTAGCTCTATAATAATATTATTTTACTTCTTAATTAGAAACCCAGGAGGAGTTCATTTGCATTTTGTTTTTATCAATTGAATTTGCAATTTAGTCCATACAAATTAGAAGTAAGTAAGTATAATACAAATAAAATAGACTGATAATGTAACTTTTCGCTTAAAGATGTTTATTTAAGGATAATTTTAATCTTGTAATAGGACACGAACCTATTGATGTACGAGCTATCACAACTTCGCAGGTGCTACTAAGTGTTTTTTTTTCTATATGAGAATATTTCTCAATCAGAAAAAGAAACAGTAAGTATCAATCACTTAATTTCCTCATATTGAGTAAAACCATAGAGCAACACGGGCCACCGGCCGCGGCGGGCTGGAGGGGAGTAGCCATAGCGTTAATTACCGATGCAAAACAGTCTATCATTTTTTGTGGGAGGAAATACGTGCGACACACTACAAAAATCGTCTATTACTATGAAACTCACACCTTGACTTAAACAAAATACAGAGACAATTTCACGCACACATTTAAACATCTAGGCGACAGGTATAGGCCCATTTCGGCTTGTACTTTGACACAGGGGAAAGCCTGCATATGGCTACTCCCCTTCGGTGTTGCTCTATGAATAAAACCCTGATACTCCAAATATGTAAAAATTTGAAAACAGGTTTTCAATAACGGATAAGTTTAGTTGATCAGTATCACAACGCAGTATAATGATAGTAACCCACCTCTGGAAGACAAAGGAAGATTCTTCACGAGAAATGTGGTAAACCATGCGTGTATGCGTGATCTGTCTGTAGATTTTTTAGGATATCTACATCTCTATTTATTTATGTAATGTAATAGGCAAACAAGCATGCAGTTCCCATTGATGTTAAGTGATGACTGCAGCCTATAGACACCCACACGAAGACCAACCTTGACCACGGTCAAGATGCAGATGCGTTACCACTCCTGAGGCCTAAGGTGTTATGCCTCTGTGCCGGAAATTACAGGGCCGTACATTACCTCCTGACCGGAATACGATAGTGCTGAACACTACCATTTAGCGGCAAGTATGTTAGGTAATGCGATGGTGCCTACTCCCGCGAGCTCCGTCACTGGAGCTCTATATATCATATATCTACATTGAAGTTACGCGTTAATTTAAATAATTATCCAGCTTTGTGTTCAAATCAAGATAAATGAGTTGTGAAATAGATAAAGCTGGAACAAGTTTCGAACGCATTTCGACAAGAATGTATAGGTGTTACCTAGGACCTGATCATTGTATCGTGGAATGCAATATCGGCGAGGGGTGAATACGTCCACGGAAAATTTATTTCTTAGAATATTTTTATAGATTTGAGGAAATTGAGAAATTAAGTATACTTAACTGAAGCGCCCGAATTTGGTCGATTGCTTGCTTGATTGAAGCTGATAAGTTACTTATGGATATTGATAGAACTATGTATTTGCATAAGTGGTTAAATGGTAACAGGCCCCAGAAATTCGATTTGAAAAAAATGAACACTACTAAATTTATACATAACAATGTGTGATCTGTCAACTTTTTGGGACTGGCATGAACTTTTGTTATAAGACTCATAAGTTAACTAAGGATATTTTGATGGAACTATGTGTTTGCCTTTCGGTTGCTTAGGTACAGATAAATTCCCACAGAAATTGGACCTGAAAAAAGTAATAACGCCACTAAATGTAAATAAAATCAATAAAACCCTGCACATTGAAAAAAATACGCTAAATTTGGTGAAATGGCCTCAGTAGTCCAATGCTAGGCCGCTATTTATTTACTAAAGCCAAAGGATGATTCTTCGTGAAAAATCTCGAGAATAGGTAGCTACGCGTGGCATGCTTACTTTTTTGGGCAGTCATGAACTTAGGTTTTAAACAAGCTTCAAATCTGAAGAAGTGAACCCAGTGTTTTGTAGATAAATTAATTTCTTAGATAAAGGAATTGTGAAATAGATAAAACTGGAAAAGTTCCGAACGCATTTCCGCAAGAATGTACAGATAAGTGTTGAGCCTGATCGCTTGTTTCGTGGAATGCAATATCGGCCAGGGATGCTGATTGCTTCCACGGAAAATTGATTACTAAGAATATTTTTATAAATAGATATAAAAAATTAAGTGTAATTCACACGTACCTACTACCTATATTTTTGTGATTAGGCTAATAAGTTACTTAGCTTAGCGGTGGCTTTAGGCACCAGAAATTCGACTTCAGGATGAACTGGAAACTAAGGCTGGTAACACATTTGCATTTCATCAACCGATTTTTTTTGAAAACGAATCTTGCAATCAACTCGTGTGTTAAGTGACTACACACAAAAACCAGAGGTCAAAATGCAGATGCGTTACCACCCCTGAGACCTCGGTCGTTATGTCTCTGTGATAGTTATTACGGGGCCATACATTACCATCTTACCGGAACACGATAGTGCTGAACACTACCATTTGGCGGCAGATAGATTAGGTAATGCGGTGGTGCCTACGCCCTCGAGCTCCTAAGCTCCTACACTGGAACTCTACCACTAGTATGATACCGGTTACCACGCAATACCAATTCAAGTTCAATCGCAATAATCACTCATTACCAAGCAATCGACGTAATGATACAATTGGTAACAGATACCGATACGCAAGGTGCTGGATTAAGGATTTTTCTGCCATAAATCCATCGACCACGCCCGAATCTAATGGGAATTTTAATTGATTCCCCACCCAACTAGTTTGATTTAAATTGTTGTTCGGACTCGATCGAGCGTTGGCCATCGCCGTGCACTGAGCACTGGGCAAATAGTAACATTGATTGGGAATGAGTTTCTGTATGTTAAGCACGTAGGCCACCAATTGGATGTGTTACATTCAACCCTTCTGTCTGTCGCTGATGTGAAATGATATTACAATGGCTACAGTTTTTCGATAACACTGTAGTCTTTTTAGGGTTGTGGAATAGACGTTATTGGGAGCGTGTTGTCTATGTATCTTGCTAGTTTATCGAGGCAATTGATTGGTTTGTGCGCAGTGGACTACTTTTTGGCAGGTTTTATTGTTACCCATCCGGCACACTGATATTGTAAGAATTTACTTTTGGCAACATCACATTAGAATAGATGTTTATGTAGATTCATTAACAGGATTACACACACACACCTAGTACAGGCGCCAGTTCTTTACAAATTATTATTGTACCTGCTTATTATTATAATTACCCCTTACGTAAGCCTAATGTTTGTGGAGAAAAACAATAGACACAAAAACGAAAACATTCAATATGTCACGAATAGCTTAGCAGAAAGGGTGACCCAAGAAAGTTAGCCAGTCGGCGTCAGCAAGTGACGTCTCCACCGCCCACTATAAGAAGATTTTTTTTAGTTGAAGCGCGCATTGCCCGCAGCTGTTGTAGATCATAAGCAATCTACTCGGTTAAGCACTACAGTACTACAGTCAGACACTACAGACACTACAGACACTACAGTCGGGTAGTGTTATGGGTGACCGCTAGTTGCAAATTGAATGCGCGGTTCCGTGCTTCGGCACGGCATGTTAAGCCGTCGGTTCCGGTTGCTATCGATAGATAGCAGTCGTTAAACCTTGTCGGAGGCCGGGCGGTTTGAAAATATCCGACAGCGGGTTGGCCACTAACCAACTCATCTCCACCAATCCGCATTGGAGCACCGTGGTGGAGTAAGCTCCAGGCCTCCTCCCAAGAAGGGGAGAGACTTGTGCCCAGCAGTGGGATGTATAATGGGCTGCCATTATTTATTATTATTATCATTATCAACCGAACAATGGCGGCCAAACCATTCCAACGGGGCGGTAGTAAGGGCAGTAGCGTCGTGCGATAAAACTACCGACACTGCAATAGCCAATCCGCATGCCAAGCGTGACGATTATGGCTTTTCCCCTTGTTGGGGAAGGCCAACAACCTAATCACAAAAATGACTTAATGATTCAAATAAATTTTCCTAGCAAGCAATCAACTATAGAGGATAAGGAATCATCATAATTTCAGCTGAAAGATGTCCACTACCGGTCCAAAGCCTCCCCATAAGGAGGATATGCCATAATCGCCACGCTTGACATGCGAATTGGCGATCGCAGTGGCGATAAATTTATCGCAGAACGCAGCTGCCTGTCTTGCGTTATTACACTCACTACCTTCTACGGGGCTTCTTCCTCTAGTGGGCGCTGGAGTCGTCATGTCCCGACGCCAGCTATCTGCCACAGATAAGGTATACTTCATTAGAATTAAACAGAGAAGACAAAGGTGGCCATTTTATTGCGTCACTGTTTTATCGACGTAGGTGTAGGTACTTGAGAGACATGAGAGAGCGATAAGCTCCTTTATCACTTTTTGGAATAGAGGGTTGAACTTTATAAGTCTTTTTCTTCCTATTATCAAAATAGAAAGCTGGAACCTATGATATAAATTAGGATAATATTTTTTCCTTTTTTATACTCTACCGTAACAATGTCCCAATAAAGGCGTTTACATATGTGCGTAATCATGGTATCGGTTGCGTGTGCGAAGTAAATCTCAGTCCACCGGTGCAGATGAGAATCTGCTTATATTCCGTGCATTACACAATGGGTCTGGAGCGGCGCCTATCCGTCATTGGTTTACTTACACAGCCATCATTATTCTACGTCTTGCAGCGCGCTCGAGAGCCGAACGTCCGCGCATGCAGTCATTACAGCGGCCAATCACCGGCCGGCGCGCGCGCACCCCGTCGCGTTCTTTATAACACGCATGCGCGGGAATATATCACGCGTCAACTCAAAAGGGGTTTTTACAAACGTATCGCGTATTCGTCATCGTTAACTTGCCGTCGGAGGCTGGTCCGCGCGGCGGCCAATAAATAATAAGATGTGAAAAGGAGTTATTTATAAAGCTTCGTGTCAGTGTAGGGTGGCTTTTTTTTTAAAGTCACGTTTCGAATCTTGACACGGATTTGTGGAAATTGATGCGTTCGTACTGACCTACTCGAGGTGCGGCGCGATTGTCGATCTTATTGCGAGAATCATAAACGTCACTACTCTTTATTCACCCGGGGCGTTATTTATTTATTTTATTGGCTCTCCGGAATGAGATGGGAATGAGTGAGGCTAATGTTATTCATGGGTAAGTACTTAATGACAAGATGTACGATGTACGAGCGAGTCTTAATAGGCACGTATAAGGATAAAATAAACCATTATTATTCGACAATCGAAAGAATTATAGGTATGTTCACTTGACGACTTCCTGCGGTCTTAATAACATTTCGTGCGCGCACCGTCTCAATTTATTTCGATTTATTTGTTTGTTCCCCGTAATGTTTACATCAAAACAATTTGCCAGTTATTTTGTGCGCTGTGCGCGTTATTGCGTGTTGTTTTTTATTTCCTAAATTGATTAACAACCTATTTTTGGTAGGACTCGTGTATTGTTCGGTCAGATGAACTGTTCGATCTGGTGCCATCTTCTACATTCCTATATCGCACCACCCGCCGACGAGAGAAGTTTCACCCGCACAGACTGGATACTTGGAAATGCTCAACAGTCCGATTCGCGGGTTCATTCCTGCCCAAAACGTGCAAATTGTGGAACGAACTTCCCTCAGAGGTGTTCTCCCGGCTCTACAATATGGGGCTCGTCAAAACTGGCGTGGTCTTTACGGCGAGAAAAAATCGAATAATTGCCGGAAAAATTCTAAAACAGCGTTTTTTCTTTTTCCCATACAAACGTTTTCTAACTAAAACGTATAGGCAATTTTTGCTTTATTGCTTATTAAGTTCATATTAAATTACAAGCACTCATTGTTGTCTAAGCAATGTAGGTGTTCCTAACGTCAAAGAGTCAATTTGCACTTTATAAGAGTTGATCTGCGTTGTGCACATAACAATTTTGTAAAGAGGTCTACTGTAGAACAAGTAGGAACAAGAAACTGCCAAATTACAAATCTTTTTGACAGGACGAAGTCTGTCGGGTCCGCTATAGTAGGGGAGCCCAGGATGCTATTTTTGGATTTACTCGAGCGCGTCAGATAAAGATATGGGAGATTCCTTGAACCCCGCTGGTTATCTCCACTAAATCTAAGGTTCGTATATAAAGACGCGGCCGAAGAATAGTCTTAAACAAAATTATAAATGTCGCTACGATCTTACTCATCTTCCGAATTGTCTGAATTTTGGATAGGAGCATTGTTTGGCCACATTTTAAACCCTCACAGAATATCTGACACGCTCTTGACCCAAGACGTTGATGCCGCGTCCTCTTCAAAAACATTTGATTCGTTCAAAAATGAAGGTGAAAAATTACTCAAGAATGTCAGATACGCAGAGAGGATCTAAAGTGAACCCCATCAAAGCTCCCATCCAAAATTCTGACAATTTGGATGCGAGGCAAGCTCGTGGCGGAAGCCCTAAGGGTTCGGCCTTTTATGGAAATCTTAGATTTGGTGGAGGTATTGAATTGGGTGCAAGGTATCTCCTATAACTTAATCTGACGCGCTGGAGTAAATTCAAAAATCCCCTCTTGGGCTCCCATACTACTAGTATCATAAACAAATGATGATTGATTTTATTTAACAACATATTAAAAATCATTCACCAAAAGACCGACCCCACTATTAGCGGATCTGTCATAAACAAATAATACATCACGTTGATAAAATATCTCGTGTGTCACGGAGTAATCACAATTTGTATGAGGTAACGGAATTAAAACGGTTTCTGATGGATTTCGATATATTCTCCACTCGTAAGTTGTCACGCGATGTGCCATGTGCCCATCGTGTTAAGAGGTCGCGGTGTTCATGTAGACAGCTTTGTTTTTTTATGTAATGAAGGTGGCAAACAAACATACAGTTCACATTGATGTTAAGTGGTGACTGCAGCTTATAGACACTTACATAAAGACCAGAGATCAAAAGGCAGATGCGTTACCACCCCTGAAATCTTAGTCGATATGTCTCTGTTAGTTATTTTGGGGCCATACATTAACTAACCTAACCTAACCGTAACACGATAGTGCTGAACACTACCATTTGGCTGCAGATAGATTAGGTAATGCGGTGAAGCCTACGTCTTCGAGTCGCTACACTCGAACTCTATCACCAGTAATTTATACATATTTTTGGCAAACGCGCTTTGGTCCCGCGGCTGGTGTAGATCGTAAGCGATCTACTCGGTTAAGTGATACGGACGCGGTCGGGTGTGTGATGAGTGACCGCTAGTGGCAAATGAAAATGCGCGTTGCTGTGCTTCGGATGGCACGTTAAGCCCTCGGTCCCGGTTGCTATCGATAGATAATAGTCGTTAAACCTTGTCGGAGGCCTTATGGGCGGTTTGAAAACGTCCGACAACGGGTTGGCCACTAACGAGTTCTGTCTGATGGTGGGGTCAAAAGTCTTAGGAATCGGCGTGCATGTATGAAGAGAATGATGAAGGTAGACGAGGCACGAGAGGTTTGTCTGAACCGGGATATCTGGCGCTTTACACTCTCTGCCTACCCCGTTAGGGACCTGGCGTGAAGATACATACATACATCTCTGATAGCCTCTGAGACCCGGGAACCCAGGACCTCCAGCGTGGTAGTAGTGGCCTGCTACCACTAGGCTACTAAGGCTGCTTTCAATTAAATAACTTTTACCTCATTCGTTATTTCGAATTATGCGATCTCCTGCGAATCCTAATATCTATATAGCTCATTGTATCACACAGTAGAAAGGCAAACGAAGATAACATTTCAATCGCGATCGAATGTTAATATAATTTCCACCTGCCGCCAAATCGAGTCGTGTACAAATAAACCTAGGTAATTGCATACAAGTATCGCGAAGTTTCTACTCCATTAGCGGGCCGTCATCCGAGATTTATGTATAATTGAAATCGTCCATTTTATTGTGCCACTGCTGATTTATGGAGCTTCACGTGCCTTAACAGTGCTGGTGGGTTTGTGTACGTGTGTCCTCGTTGGGTGTGTGTGCGGTTAACGTAAACGCGACGGTGTGCGTTTCAATCAAATTATCCGTGCCTACCTGTAGGTAGGGCGATGAACGTTATGAAAAACGGTTAGGTTCTTGGCACTTTCTGAATGTGAACTTTCTGATGGCGTTTAATCTATTTGTAGTTGGGATGATGACCGTCACGTTAAAAAACGGAAAAGTGCGAACCGGACTTGCGTAGCGAGGGTTCCGTACAAACCTGTTTATGAAAATCTTTTTTTTTTTAATCTACCGTAGGTATACAAAAAAATAAGGTTTTTGGATATTTTCTTTTATGTATGCTATAAAACATTGCATTATGCCAAAATTCACGATTCTAGGTCGACCGGAAGTACCCTTTAGGTTTTGATTCCCTTGCGAGTAATTGCGAGTTTGAGAATAGGCGGCTTAAATTGCTGTTTTTGCGTTGACATAGAAGTTTGATTTTGTTACTGCTTAGAAGTATTATAGACCTGAGTATCTATAATTCAATTGCTGTTCGTTAGTCTCGCTAAAACTCGAGAACGGCTGGACCGAATAGGCTAACTTTGGTTTTGAATGATTTTTGGAAGACCAGGGAAGGTTTAAAAGGTAAGAAAATATGAAGAAATTGAAGGGAAATAGTAAAAACCACAATTTCATTTTTCCATACAAATAGTCCGTATCTATCAAACCTTTGACACATTATTTCATTGTGAGGCAATACGAAGTTTGCCGGGTCAGCTAGTTTGATATAAAGGAGATTGACCAAAGTCGCCCTGATTGGCGTCTTCATAACTTGTATGTAGAAAATTGCTTTTTGAATTTAGATTTCACGTTAAAACGAATGGGGACTTACAAGATATTTTATAAAAGTAAATAAATTATTTTGTAGTGAACTGCCGATCGCAGACCAATAACCAAGCTGCCAATGTCAACACCATTGCATTATATACTTTTTTGCGTTGGACACTGGTCATTTTAGGACCTTTATAATTTCGTCGAAATAAAATCGATTTCAACTATCGATTGCTTTATTGTCGATATTCAATGGAATAGATTATTCATTGTCTACTATTTGTCTTATATAATCACTAGGTATCGAGTGGATATAATTTGAACAGTACCTTAGTTTTGACTTAGCTCAAATTCATCATATAAATGTCTCACTTTTTATTATCATGAAGCGGCAAATAGAAAAACAGTTTACATTGATGGTAGGTGAATATATAGCATAAAAACACTTACATGAAAACCAGATATTTATTTATTAATTGTTAAGTATTTAATATTTGTCTGGTATTACTACCTGGAGAGAATCATGACTACGCCATGCGGTTAAACTAGAATACCTACTTAATGTAAGTAAAACAGCTAAGATGCTACAAAATACTTTAAAATAGTCTTCGCTTATTTTAGTAACCTCTGGCAGGTACCTACAGCACACAAAACTTAACCTCAAAATTACAAAAAGTTCGTAATGCAGTTTTTTAAAAACTCCTATTGATACCTTTTTTCTTTTTTGCGCACGCATTTCTAAAGATATTGCCTATATTTTGCGGGTAATCCCGTCGAGACGCAAGAAAGGCGAACTCCCATACAAAATTGGTCATTCTCCTTTCGGCTTAATAATTATTTTTATGCAATTCTGAAAAAATGGATAAAGTGGACAACCAAGTGATCCTAAAAGGGTTCCTTTTTTTTCCTTTATACACGACGAACAAAATTTTTTCAACTACAATTCAGTTTTGTTCTTGGCTCGTCTTTGTGCTGAAATCGGGGTGTGGCTGGGTTAGCTGTCGGCGATGGTACGCCCTTACCCCACATGATTGACTGCCCCACGATAGCCGATAGCTTTTGCGGTGGTCACGATGGTTTAAGACCTACTTGTAGTGCTTAAAGATTACCCAACTACTTCTTACATCTTCGTAGGTAGATGATTAAACCTCTGTTTTTTTTTTAGGTAGGTAAGTGGCAAACAAGCATGCAGTTCACATTGATGCTAAATGATAGTGTTCAGCAGTTCAGCACTATCGTGTTCCGGTCAGGTGGTAATGTACGGCCCTGTGATTTCCGGCACAGAGGCATAACAACTTAGGCCTCAGGAGTGGTAGCGCATCTGCATTTTGACCTTCGTCTTTGTGTGGGTGTCTATAGGCATGCTTGTTTGCCACTTCCATAACGTAAAAAAAAATGCATGCAAGGTTTGGTATGCTTGTTTTTGACATACCAATAACATAATATATGTATCTCTTTTCTACCTATAATATCATTGGATATCAATTAATTTGTTCAACTTTCCAACATTTCTCGACTCACAGAAGGTCTTTCGTGATCCGAAAGGAAAAATGACGACGATAAAGAATTGTATAAAACTCGAATAGAAAATTTCACTATATTCTATGAGTCCTCACGACCACTCTTACATTTTGGAGCTACTCAAATAGGTTTGACACCAGGATAGCGTTGAGTTTTTTTTTTTAATATGGCATCGCTTTTACGCATATTGCCAGTGTCAAGTAAAACGATATTTCGTATTTAGTTAAGCAGCGTCAAAGTCAGTATAAAATACATCAGTCAATTATTTACTACGTATGTCAGTCAAGTGAGTTACAGTCAAGTTATTCGAGTAAAGCGATGGCTACTTTACCATAACATTTACAACGAAGTTTTGGAGGCAACCTGAAAGGTCGTGTTTTCGCACTGTTATTCTATTTCACTATACACGGGCACTTTAATAAACCTTTATCAAACAAAATGCCACCAACTCTATTCAATATAACATAAAAATGCACCAAGAAAATTAAATAAAATAGGAGCACCATACGCCTCTTTCAAGGTTCCCGCCAAAACTTCCGCGTTGAGTTGCGTTGGTGCATACGATTTTATCATTGAGTAGAGTTTTGAGTGACACTTATTAGAGTGGGTCTCAATTAATAGGAGATGTTTATAATTAACGTTTGTGTTTAAGAAAACAAGTTTAAGAGCTGCTCAAACGTTTAAGAAGCCGTTAAATATTTAAGAGACGTTTGAGTATTCGGCCGTATGACTTCTAAAGCAAACATCTTGCAGTTTTATAAAAGCCGCTAACAGATGGCGCTACTCGTATCACGTATTCCTGACAAAATCAACAAAAATGAATGTCATGTTTAACTAAATAGCTTTGATTATGTAAAAATTCAGTATGTAACGTAATAAAATAGATAATTTTTATTTTATATTCTATTACAAGTCCTAAAAAACATGATGACATGATGACTATAAATAATAAAATACGTGTATTTATAAATATTTATTAATACATACAAATCATTGTATTTTGCTGCCATAATAAAAAAGGATCAAAAAGTTATAAAAAAAAGAATGTTATAAAAGCAAAAATTATTCTTAGCAGAGCGTGGTTTCGATCCACGGACCTCTGGGTTATGGGCCCAGCACGCTTCCACTGCGCCACTCTGCTCTTACATTTGGCATTGAAATTAAGGTAGGCATTCTACACATACACGTTTAATGTATGATTAAATTTAAAAGCAGTAGGTCTGTACATATTGATTTGTAGTAATACTGGGTACCAGATTTACAAGATTTACTACTATAAGAAAAAAATATTCAAACAATAATAGTGATGCTGCATTGTAAATAACGAATTAGGTATTTATTCTTATTCATCTATAATATTATATCTACTTAGTTGGTATTTATTTATACTATTTAAAGTTTGTTAAATAAATCAAAATAAAACTAGGTAGGTATTGTATTTTGATTCGACTTGCAATTGCATGCAATAAAATTAATATCGTGGATGGAAGTCATTAACAAAGACACATTTATTATAACACATAAGTAGGTTATACCTAAGTAAGTACCGACATGAGTTTTTCATTTGCTTGTTGTTGTGGTAAAATTATCTTTATAATCTTTGATAGTAAATAACATTGAGCAACATTGGAGGGGAGTAGCCATATGCAGGCTTTCTCCTCTGTCAAAGTACAAGCCCAAATGGGCCTATACCTGTCGCCTAGCCCTCTTATTCATAAACGTATTTTAGCTAAAGTGTTGCTAATCTATCCTTTGTCTTTTTCTATCCTGCACATTTGACAATGCAACTGACAAAGACAAAGCATTCTATAGCTAAGACGTATCTAATGAACGTTTATGAATAAGGGGATAAATCTTTAAATGTGTGCGTGAAATTGTTTCTGTATTTTGTTAAAGTCAAGGTGTGAGTTTCGCAGTAAAAGACGATTTTTGTAGTGTGCGTGTGTGTCGCACGCATTTCCCCCCGCAAAAAATGACAGACTGTTTTGCATCGGTGATACACGCTATGGCTACTCCCCTCCGGTCCGCCGCGACCGGTGGGCCTCATTGCTCTATGGTTAATAAGGATTTTAAATTCTAATCACTGAAAATTATATACGTTTTTGTGTTAAGTATAGAAGATTGAACATTCGGATTTGGTTCATTACGAAATACCTACCTACAATAAGACAAAACCACGGTGACATTGACATAATACACATACATACAAAGTATAAATAAATTGCCAGTTCATTGATTTTATGTTATTTTTATTGTCTGAATATTAAATACGGAATTAAATTTACTTTTTTTAATATCACCTTATCAGTCCGTCAATCTAGAGGCCGGGAAGTCCTTCGAGTTATTTGACATTTATTCTTTAAAAAAACATTATTTAAAATTCAAAAACAATCATTACATTTAATGTTATACAGCATATGTGTGAGTTTTAATGGATTATGGTAATACAGTTTCATGTTGGAGATTTAATAAGATCCATAGTGTTGCCAAAACCAATATTATTATTCAAAGGTTAACTAGGAAATGCTATCTTATAATAATCTGCATTATGTTATTGCATGTTTTACATTTTTTTATTTTACACAACGTTAGATTAAGAATTTATATTAATAAAAATTACTGGTGGTAGAGCTCCAGTGACGGAGCTCGCGGGCGGCACCACCGCATTACCTAATATACCTGCCGCTAAATGGTAGTGTTCAGCACTATCGTGTTCCGGTCAGGTGGTAATGTACGGCCCTGTAATTTCCGGCGCAGAGGCATAACACCTAATGCCTTAGGAATGGCAGCGCATCTGCATTCTGACCTCTGGTCATTGTGTGGGTGTCTATAGGCTGCAGTCATCACTTAACATCAATGTGAACTGCATGCTTGTTTGCCACTTTCATTAAACAAAAAAAATCACTTTATTTATGTTGACATTTTATGTAAAATGAAGTTATTGCATCATTAAACTAAGTAATCTTCAAAATGTGTCAATTTGTAGACATTTGCTTGACTGACATGTCAAAATTGCGATGCTTCATAAAAGCATTAAGAGGGCCCACAAAATTGCGATGCTCTTTAAAAGGGCCCATGTACCTATCTACTTACTTGACTCAATTGAGTTTTAGTTTAAGACCAATTTAATGCAAGTTTGTACATGTTTGCAATAAATAGGTATATTGATTGAAGAACTGTTAAAATTTTGTTTAATTTGTTTTATATGTGTCGGGGCGTATGAGGAAAAGGGACAGAGAAATAACGATTCAGTTTTGCTTCGCAATAAAAGTCGTGGTCATGGATCATATCCACAGGATAAGGTTTCTGTTGTGTCTTCACGCCAGGTCCCTAACGGAGTAGGCAGAGAGTGTAGAGCGCCAGATATATAACGATCAATACTACAGCCGACTGCCGTCCACTGCTAGACGAAGCCTTCCCCAAACACGTCCATAAGAATGTTGGGAGAATTTTAATTGATCGATTTTCATTAGTTAATCAGATGGATGAAACAGTCAGGTCTGTACTATTTGCCTTATGTGGTAGGCGGATATAGATATATTATATTTTACTGGTGGCAGAGCTCCAGTGACGGAGCTCGCGGGCGTAGGCACCACCGCCTTACCTAATATACTTGCTGCTAAATGGTAGTGTTCAGCACTATCGTGTTCCGGTCAGGTGGTAATTAATGTACGGCACATAGGCATAACCCCTTATTCCTCAGGAGTGGTAATGCATCTGCATTTTGACATTGGTCTTTGTGTAAGTGTCTATATAGGTTGCAGTCATCTTAACATCAATGTGAACTGCATGCTTGTCTGCCACTTCCATAACTTAAAAAAAATACCATTAGAAAATCCGATCCGTCAATCTTGAACAAATAGCTGAAGATAGTATGAAGTGAGCGCCGCGCAATAAAATAAAAACGTTGACGATATTGTACCGAGGCGGGAAGCTGACGTGCTTATTAACGGGGAAAATTGAAAATTGACTCACTCAGATGATTGGCAAGGGAATATTAGCTCGATGCAATTTTACCCGCCTTTGTTTGCATTTTAAAAAAGAATATGACGTTAATCCATCATGGCTTCCATAATAACGCGGGAAACTGTTTTTTATCCGTCAATTATTTATATGTTAATATTCAATTAGATTAAGACTTCTTTATTGAACGTAATTAGTTGGATTTTAATTAATGAATGAGATTTTATTGCATTATCTGGGATTCGAGTTACTTAAAATTGATTAGCTTAACAGTGCGGTTCATAGATGGCGCTACTAGTTTTTATCGATAAGCGTCTCTAGAAGTAGAATTGGGTATAAATGACAGACTTCTTTATTGAAGGTAATTAGTTGGATTTTAATTAATGAATTAGATTTTATTGCATTATCTGGGATTCGAGTTACAGTAATACCCAGCTTCACGCGAGGGATACGTTCCAAAAAAATCGCGTTAACTGAAATTCGCGTATAACGAGGTTAATGATTACACATAGTCAAAATATATTCCAAAAAAATACACGTCATTTTAATCAATCACTTTAAATCTAGGAACCATTTATGCAATACATGTATGTATGTATGTATCTTCACGCCAGGTCCCTAACGGGGTAGGCAGAGAGTGTAGAGCGCCAGATATCCCGGTTCAGACAAACCTCTCGTGCCTCGTCTACCTTCTTTTTTTTTTTTTTTTTTTTTTTTTTTATGTAATAAAAGTGGCAAACAAGCATGCAGTTCACATTGATGTTAAGTGATGACTGCAGCCTATAGACAACCACACAATGACCAGAGGTCAAAATGCAGATGCGCTGCCACTCTTGAGACATTAGGTGTTATGCCTCTGTGCCGGAAATTACAGGGCCGTACATTACCACCTGACCGGAACACGATAGTGATGAACACTACCATTTAGCGGCAAGTATATTAGGTAATGCGGTGGTGCCTACGCCCGCGAGCTCCGTCAATGGAGCTCTACCACCAGTAGAAACCTTCTGCACATACAATACATATTCTACCTGCAATACATACTCTTATTTTTTACGGAAAAATACATCGTAGAATACCGAAATCCCCGTAGAATAAAGTCGAAGGACTGGGAATTCCCGATTCTTCAAGGAGAATATACAGAGGAAGCGGGGATCCCGCGACCATAGAGAAGTTGATGACAACATTATATTTATACACACTCTTTCGCGTAGTTCGAGGCATTTGAGCGCCAAATTTGCATCCGCGCTAAAATGAAACCGCGTACAACGGGGTCGCGTAAAGCGGGGTATTACTGTACTTACAATTGATTAGCTTAACAGTGCGGTTCATAGATGGCGCTACTAGTTTGATCGATAAGCGTCTCTAGAAATAAAATTGGGTATAAATGACTTTAAATTATTATAAACACAATTGGCAAATTTATCTCATTTTAGAAGCAAATACCAAATAAAATCAAAAGGCTGAATTTATTTGGTTTCGTTCTTAAAAATATTATTAGATAAAAAAATTATTTCATTTCGCAGCAGATTGACATCAGTCAACATTACCTTTAATGTTATAAATTAACTAGCTGACCCGGCAAACTTCGTACCGCCTTTTCGATATTTCTGAGAGATTTACTTAATATTTTTTTCCGTAAGAACCTTCTCCTGATAGTAAAAAATACTACAAAAAAAGAATTAGTGAAATCGGTCCAGCCATTCACGCGTGATGCCGTGACCAAGGAAAACGGGTTGCATTTTTTATATATATAGATTATTCAATATTTATTTTTAAACAGATTTAATTTCCAGTAGGTAATTAGGAAACATTCGATAAAAATAATTAAATACGAATGTCAAATATAGAAAACAACGAGATATTTATCGACATAATAAAATTTTAGAAGGTCCGTTAAGGTCATACTGTTTGGTATACCCCCATTTGCATGTGTCATTAAGTCGCACGTCATTAAGTTCAGACCCATTATACCTACATATAATGTATCCTTAGATTGAAAAGACTCTTGCTTAAAAATAATAAGGAGCTTAAAATATTACCTCGTGTTTTTATATAAACCGAAGAAAGCGAAAGGTTTAAGAAATGATCAATCAGAGCGGTGCGACACCAGCGCCCCTGGCGGCGGCCGCCCGAGCCACATCTGCGGCGGCCCCCTATTATACCTTTATTATTGTCGCGTGTTCCATTTCCAATATATTTCGCCATCTCATTACTCGAGGCGTTGACGGCACTAATCCGTCGGGAGACGCGCCTTAATGGAGGTGATCATGTGTCCTAACACGTAACGTATTGAAATATGACGTATTGGCACCACCTCGGGGATTCGGTAATAAACGAGAAAAAAACCGAGACGAGCATCGGCCCGACACGACAGCCCGATAAATCAAGGAATGAGAAGAAATGCCAATAAATATCGCGCCGAAATCCAATAATTATGAGGCAATGAGTCGGCCGGCCACAAATCAACTGGCGCGCATACTAATGCCTTATCCTAACATCAGATTAAAAACATCAATACTTGTCAATAGAGGTCGCCTCCCACGTAATTATAGCCAACCATATCCCGGGGAGGCACAGGCCGAAAAGGATTAACGTATATCAACTTGGAATAATTGAAGGAATCGATTAAATGAAGAGTATTAATTTGTGATGCGCCCGCGCAGAGATCCGATCGCAACGCGCTCTGACTGTAATGTTGGGTCTGACCTCAGCTGTCTCTGCTCGGGCTAGTACCTGCTCGCTTCAATTCCATGCCGGTGATTGATATTTATATCAATTTATTTTTTTGCTTTTATTTTACACTGTATATAATTTGTTTTATTTGTTTCTGAAGCTAATTTTAATGCCGATGGGTTCAAGGACGTGTGTCATACCATCACTTCTATTTGTCGACACAGATTTTTTTAAATAGAATTTTGATAAGCTTCAGGGTTCTATAATTGTAGTACCAATTGCGGAGGCCAAGGGCGAAGTCACCATAAAATTAACATATCTATTTTCAAAATGTAGGTATGTTAATATAAAACTGTATTTTTTGCAATAGGACCGGTAGATTTTGTGCCTAGATGAACTACTTTCTTATGCCTTATTAATTTGCCTTCAATATGCTAAAAATGATATTTAACTTTTAATACACAAATGATTATAAATGTCTTGAATTGATGCAGTGGGTGCACGGGTGAATAGGAATTACCCCTCCTCCCACCAGTGGGTTAAACCAGTGGGTGTACGAGTAATCACCCAAAAAAACTGCATTCTGCTGCCTATCTGAAACCGATGACTAGAGATATGCTCAGTGTCAGTAATTATGATAACTCAACCGGGAAAAGACACCCAAGATCTCTTTACAAGGATTCAAGGACTAATAATCACAACAGAAGCTCTTCTTGTTACCTATTAATTTACTGCATTGATTCAGCATGATAAGGTAGGTATTTAAAAATTATCACAGTATGTTTTAACTATGACAGACAGAACACATTGCCAACAACTTGTACGACCTGTACTTAAGTATTGTCATTTGCTATAACAGAAATAAAAAAATACATTGCATTAAGAATTGTGAAATTGCGAATATCTGAGAAAACATCCTTAAACAAAATTAAAGCACTAACCAACTTATATTCGGCCGTAACTTTTTAATTTGCGACGTTTAGCGAAACACCATTCGCGATTAACACTGTTAATTCGCAATTTAAAAACCGAACAAACAAATGTATGTAAATTGCGCAACTCTATGTAAAAGCCGACGATAACCTTGCAAAGTCGAGTATACGTCCCATTTGCCGGAGAACAGTTCTTACCTCCCCAGACATAGGGGTGGAATAGGTCCAACGCGAGCGTGGTCGGGGTGAAGTGAACGAAACAGGCACGTTCAGAAACTGCTTACACGAGAATTAGCGCATCAAAGGGGGCGCAGGGGGCGAAATTAGAAAACTCTTCCTCCTCTTTCACCCCGCCGTTCCGCACGTCATAACCTGACAATTTACGATAACGTCCGGATTAGCCTGTTTGTCTGTTATGCATTCGAGTGCCGAGCGGGTGGAGTTGGCGTATCGACGTGTGCCCGATATTGTTTTTCATTTGCATCCGAAAACACCTACAATCGGATTGATTTTTACCGACTTCTTTACTAGTGTGGTAAGAGGATTGAAGGCATTTGCTTGAGTGCCCGTACTGATCCCTTGTTGATGAAATGCGATCGAGGTGTAAAAGGAACGGTGAACGAGCTGTTTAGTCGTTTGTTTGGCGTCTATCGTATAGAGGTGTTTTAGTAAATTAATCGGAAGGAGTTTTTTGTTCATTTTTTGGGATAATAAAATTCCAAGAGGAGTAAGTTTCATAAGATAATTATCTTGTTTGCTTGGAAATATTACATGACATCGTATGGGCCGTCTTACGCCTTATTATAAAAACTTTACCTAAATGTCCTTGTTGAGACCATCTGTGGAAGTCATAAGGTTATTTCCATTGTGGTAGTTGGAGTTACAAAGCTCGAGGGTGAAATCACCATCATATTACCTAATCTATTTGCAAAATAGAAGGTAGTGTAGGACTGTAATTTTAGACCGATAGATATCGAATCAGAAATGTGGAGATCTGCATGAGAACCAATGATACGCAAGTGGCAGTGGGCAGGGCACATAGCTCGATGAACTCCCGGAAGACAAAGCGTAGGTAGGCCCCACATGATGGACCGATGACGTGAAGGTCGCGAGCAATCGCTGGATAAGGGCGGCCCAGGACCGTTCGTTGTGGCAATCTTTGGGAGAGGCTTTTGTCCAGCACTGGACGTCTTTTAGCTGAAATGATGATAATGATCATGTACCTTTTTGTTGATTGTACTACCTGACACCGATATGTTATATATATATACCCAGTAATTATGGGATTTTTTGTGATTAATTGCCATTTAACCATATTAATATTATAATTGGGGGATTTATTACTTGCACGTTATGTTTATACGTTCGTAACTAGGATTGCTCAATGGCACGTACCCGTTCAGCTAGAACTCTTCCACTGCAACTACCTAACCACAAGTAGGTACCTACCTACTTATAAAATTTTAATGAACTCTTCTTCAGAAACCGACCCAGTGAGGTTTGAATAGTCCTATTGTCTTTCATTATTATTTTAACCATTACGCCATCGCACTCTGTCTAACTAGAAGTTGGTCCAGTGGATTTTAAAGTGAAGTTTTTAAGAAGTCAGAAGGAGATTTTAAGAAAGTTTTATTATATTTTCATTATTTAACCACTAAACAGGCAGATTATTCTTTTAGGCCCTAATCCGTCAAGACCCGATCGTTCATGGATTGAAGTCAGCACACTCAGTTTTGAACGTAACAGCTATTTGTCCTTTCATGTTTTAACCAATGAGAAATCGTACTCTTTTAAACTTTAAATGAGCGGAGAGTACCCAATCAGCTTTTAATTAAAGTACTATAAGTTTTGAACCCCAGCAGCTGTTCTGTTTCTAATAAGTTAACCACAGAGCAATAATATTTTAAAGCCGAATAAATCGGTGCACTTGACCGAATTGTTAATTGAAGTGGAGCCAGTGGATTTTGAACCCAACAGTTATTTTTATTTTTTAACCACTGAACAATCATACTTTGGAAGACCTTAAATAAGCCAAGGGCACCCAATCGGCCTTGGTTCACGTATTAATCGAGTATTTATTCTCAGAACCAGTTGTATTCCTTGACCTCGACACCAACTTCACTTTCAATCGTGAAAAATTGAGTTGTTTTTTTTTTAAATTAAGCTTGGCACCGAATTTGTTGCGAGCTTCAAAATTAATTCGCCTTTCAATGGTTTCAGATAAATTTCATCAATGAGTTAAACCAGATTGTATTCGGATAGCGTGATATTCAAATTGTGTTATATATTTTTATTACTCGTTTCATAGGTTTATTTGTCTATAAATAGTAGTAGGGTAGATAAATTACACTATAGTTTCGAGAGCAAATTAAACTTTTATTAAGTCATGAAGTAGAAAATAGGCATACTGCACAGTTCACGTTGATGGTAAGTGGCATATAAACATCTACATATAAACCAGAGATTTATATGTAGATGCTCTGTCACTCCTGAGGCCTAAGCTCTTATTAAATAATAATAATGGCAACCCATTATACGTCCCACTGCTGGGCACGAGTCTCTCCCCTTTTTGGGGGGAGGCCTGGAGTTACTCCACCACACTTTAGGGTAAGGTAAGGTACTTAATTGCGGATAAGGGTTAGTATCCAACCCGTTGTCGGGTGTTTTGAAACAGCTCATAAGGCGTCCGACAAGCTTTAACGACTGCTATCTGTCGATAGCAACCGGGACCGACGGTTTAACGTGCCCTCCGAAGTACGGAAACGCGCATTTCAATTTGCTACTAGCGGTCACCCATCACACAACCGACCGCGCCCGTAATGCTTAAGTAGATCGCTTACGATCTACACCAGCCGCGGGGCCATGTGCGCTTCAGCCAGTGCCGGATAAAACCGGTGCGGGGCCCGTAGCAAATGTGACCATGGGGCCCTAGAGTTACATTGCCTACTGAAATTTAGGATGTAAATAAAACAACATTTACGAAAAGGAATCGAAAACAAATTTAGGGGATTCCCCCTGTAAGTATTGTGGTATTGCCAACTTGCAACATAATAATATAGGTACCTATATAATTAGTGGTCAACGCTCCCTTTGAGAATAGCTAAGGTGTATTTGTTTTTTTTACATATTTGTGGGCACTGGCACGGGGCCCCTAAGGGCGCGGGGCCCGTAGCATTTGCTACTCCTGCTATATGGCTAATCCGGCACTGGCTTCAGCTCTTATAATTATGAGCCCGTGTAATTACTCCCTTACCGGAACACGATAACCCTGAACACTATCTGTCATTTAGCGGCAAGTACGAGTAGATAGGTGCCTACGCCCACGAGTTTACAGGATTGGAGCTCTATCTACCAGTGAAATAATTTAACTTGAATGCAATATTTTTTTTTATTCTACTACACATTGACGATTTATGAATACTGTAGTCAGTAGACTACTTCTACCATAACAAGTAGGAATCAATAAAGACGGATTGATGCCTATGCTTTTCCTTCTAACTTCTTAGCCTGGGTTCCACCACGATATTTGTTAAACGTATTGTAAAATTTTACATCCTGTTAAACCTAGAGAAGGACATGAAATGTTACAGCAATGTTAACTTAACAAATATCGTGGTGCAACTCAGGCTTAGACTTTAATTATATTGATCGCTTCGAGACGTGACGATCGCACCGCCCACTAATGGAGGAGGATTGTTCCGCAAGGTGGTAGAGCTCCAGTGACTGAGCTCGCGGGCGTAGGCACCACCGCATTGCCTAATTTACTTGCCGCTAAATGGTAGTGTTCAGCACTATCGTGTTCTGGTCAGGTGGTAATGTACGGTCCTGTATTTTCCGGCACAGAGGCATAACACCTTAGGCCTCAGGAGTGGTAACGCATCTGCATTTTGACCTTGGTCTTCATGTGGGTGTCTATAGGCTGCAGTCATCACTTAACATCAATGTGAACTGCACGCTTGTTTGCCACGTCCATAACATATGAAAAAAAGTGCAGTCAGTCAACCGAACAATGGCAGTAAATTCATTCCAATACATATCAGAAAATATAATAACGTGGGATGGGCAGCAGCGTCCCGCGATAAAACTAGCTACATACCTACCGCCACTGCGAACGCCAATCCGCCAAGTCGCCTATGAACATTTGCAACACCAGGGGAGTTGTCAACGCGCTGCCAGCCCTGAAGGACTCTTTAATGACGTATAATTAACGTGACCATTCGTCCCGTTTTCAACGGGACAGTCCCGTTTTCATGCAGCCCGTCCCGGTGTGCCAAGAAAACTTTTGGGAAGCGAAAATGTCCCGTTGTCGGTAATCTCAGCAAAATTGTATAGAAAAAAACTAGCGTACCCGACTGAGTTGTCCTGTTAACGTCAATCCGAAATTTAATTTTAAACCATAGAGCAACTCGGCCCACCGGCCGCGGCGGACCGGAGGGGAGTAGCCATAGCGTTTATTACCGATACAAAACAGTCTGTAATTTTTTGCGGGGGAAATGCGTGCGACACACACGCACACTACAAAAATCGTCTATAACTACGGAACTCACACCTTGACTTAAACAAAATACAGAAACAATTTTATGCACACATATAATGAAACATCTAGGCGACAGGTAATAGGCCCATTTGGGCTTGTACTTTCACAGAGGGGAAATGTGGTTACTCCCCTCCGGTGTTACTCTTTGTTTTAAACGATACTTGAAGAAGTGCGTTATAGCTGAGCGTTCGTTAGTAAGCCTCTTCCCCCTGGTTCCTTGAAGATTGATTTTGAGTATGTCCCGTTTTGAGTGACGATAAAAATGGTCACGTTAAGCATAACATAATATCTTTGTAAACGTCTTTGAGGAAGGCTTTGTCCAGCTGTGGACGTCTCTCTGCTGAAGTATTGATGACAAAGTGACAGCAGGTGTGAATCTGTTTTAAAAATTACCCCTTTACATATAATTAACACATTCAGAAGCTATTCGTAGTTTATTATACATTATTAAATAAATGTATGTTAATTATATATAGGAATGCTATAATAAAATATATTAGTCAAGATGTTACATTATTTATGTTAACAAACCAGGAAATGCCAATTAAGCTAGAGTTGGTGGATGCTTATCGTCGATGTCATCTCTATACAAACACGTCAGTAGGTGGTCTTGTGGTAGAAGCACACCGCGGACACTCCGCCAAAATTCCATACAAACGCTTAATTTGGTCTCTATTACACAGACATCAATCAGTGACGTGTATTTACACGTGCACCTGTGTGCGTAGCAAGTAGAGAATACTAAACGTCGCCCATAAGAGGGGGGTTGGGTGAGGCGGGGAAATCGGGCGGAACGTCAAAGTGTCCATTCTATACCTGTCCATCCCATGTCCATATATTACATGTTCTCTGGTAGTAGGCCACTATTACTACTCTGGGTTCAATCTCCGGGTTGAAAAGTCAATTGGTATTTTTCAGAAGTTTGGCAACCTTGCAGTTTGGTCAGGCATATTGCCTGAAGATTTTTTTTTACATTTATAGATAAAACATTTGACCACCATCTCACCTGACGAAAAGTGAAAATGTGGCCGAACATGAAGCACGCTCGTCTAGAAAATTCCTAGAATAAAGTGTTTCGGAAACAAAGAAGCCGGCAGGGAGTTCCATTCCTTGGCTGTTCGCATTATAAACGCTGAGCCGAAACGTTTGGTTCGAATTTTCGGAGCATCTACTGTGTATGGATGATATGCCGCCGTCCTCCCTGTTGTAAAATGGTGAAGATGTCAATAGATTTGTCAACTATTTTTTTATGTACGGAAGGTAGCAAACAAGCATGCATCTCACATTGATGTTAAGTGGTGACTGCCGCCTATAGAGGCCTACACAAAACCAGAGTCCATGCAGATGCGTTGCCACCCCTGAGACCTAAGTTGTCATATCTCTGTGAAATTATTACGGGTCCATTCATACATTACCATATAACCGGTACACGATAGTGCCGAGCACTATCATTTAGCGGCAGATAGGTTAGATGTATGTTTGAATGCACGCATTGACCTATGTATTCCTTTTTAGGCATACATTGTAAATTACCTGCTTTCAGACTGGCTAATGTACAGGGGTGCAGAATGAAGGAGGCAGAAGGCTGAGTGCATGGGGCACCAAACATCCCGGACATATTTTGTGTCTCTTCTAGTCATCACTCCAATCGAAACACTGCTGGACAAAGCTTTCCCCTAATTAGTCTGGTCCAAAGTCACCCACAGCAGTGTTGCGCGGCACTAGGGGAGAATATGCCCATAATCGCCACATTTGGCAGATGGATTGGCGATTGCAATTGCGGTACTTTTATCGCGAGACGCTGCCCATCCCGCGTTTATATTTATTACTGCTCTATTGGAATGGTTTGACCACCATTGTTCTGTTGACTGTCTGCACTAAAATATTTTTTTTTTATCTAATTATATTTAATGAAAAGCTAAAGCTCCTAGAACTGATTATGGTAAAAGATGTATAACTTTTGAGGGTGCACAGTTAAACAATAATTTACCTGACTCAATAAAAGCCTGTAAAAAGTTATCATTGTATAAAAAAATTTAAGAAACATCACTAATAGTATATTTCAAACAGTCCGCCGATTACTGAAATATAAATGTTAAATAATAATTATGTAATGTTACTAAGCTCAATGTAAGTGAACGATGTTCTTTTTGAGTAAATAAATGTCTTTAAACCTGAAAGGAACTTGAACACATGTTCACGCCATTTCCATCGTACCTTAACCATTAGGTATTTAACATTTACATTTACATAAATTTCTTATTAATTATGTATCATATACATATATTTATTTAATGGAAGTAGCAAACAAGCATGCAGTTCACATTGATGTTAAGTGATGACTGCAGCTTATAGACACCCACACAAAGACCAAGGTCAAAATGCAGATGCGTTACCACTCCTAAGGCTGAAGGTGTTATGCCTCTGTGCCGGAAATCACAGGGCCGTACATCACCACCTGACCGGAACACGATAGTGCTGAACACTACCATTTAGCGGCAAGTATATTAGGTAATGCGGTGGTGCCTGCGCCCGCGAGCTCCGTCACTGGAGCTCTACCACCATTAAAATATATGCTTCTTTTGAAGTAGGTTTAGCTAGCATACAATGAAAAACACCTACATCTAACTTATTAATTTTACAGCTCTGTATTATCACATCTCTTTGTGATTGATTCTTGACACACTCCATTAAGACGTGTTGCACATCTTAATGGAGTGTGCCTTTACTACCGCCCCGGTGGAATGGTTTGACCACTATTGTTCTGTTGGCTGTCTGCACAAAAAGACTTCTTCTCCATTAGAAGCCGATGGAGTTGCCACGTCCCGAAGCCTTCTAGTAATGACCAATCACCGGACCTTTATCAACCAAGTGAATTCAGAAGCTATATGTCTTACATAAATATGTAAATATAACAGAATGGAAGCATAAAATGTATTAGTCAACTCAAATTGAATAATCTGTTGTAATCAGAAACCTCATAGAATACTATTAGCATGCGTAATTAATGTTTGAATGAAAGTTGTTTCGTCAAATTAATTCACGTTGCCGGATTGTTTGTCAAATAATAGATGCCTTGTCTAGGTCGCACGATGACCTGGTGATTTTTGGGGTTCATCCACTCCATTTGTAATAAAAAACCTCTTTGGGAAGTATCTTATTAATGCTACAAATAAATAATTTGGAAGAAGTGCAATCAGACATAATTTTGTTTTTTTTTTTTATGTTTTTAACGTGGCAAACAAGCATACAGTTCACATTGATGTTAAGTGATGACTGCAGCCTATAGACACCCACACAATGACCAGAGGTAAAAATGCAGATGCGTTACCACTCCTGAGGCCTAAAGTGTTATGCCTCTGTGCCGGAAATTACAGGGCCGTACATTGTCACCTGACCAGAACACGATAGTGCTGAATACTACCATTTAGCGGCAAGTATATTAGGTAATGCGGTGGTGCCTACGCCCGCGAGCTCCGTCACTGGAGCTCTATCATCAGTAAAAAACGGGAATAAACAGTTGACGGCAATTAGGGATCGTTAAACCACGTTGTACTCGTATGTCAGTTGACAGCTCCTATTCGAAAGAAGAAGTTTATGCCATTTATATTAATGAATGTGGAAAGCAAGCCTGCAGTTCACATGGATGTTAAGTGATGACTGGAGCCTATAGATATCTACTCAAAAATCAAAGGTCAAAATGCAAATGAGTTACCCCTGAAACCTTTTAGTTGTAATGGCTCTGTGATAGTTACTACAGGGCCATACATTACCATCTAACTGGAACACGATAGTGCTGAATTAGGTAATGCGGTGGTGCCCATGCCCTCGAGCTCCAACACTAGAACTCTTCCACCAGTAAATTGATCATCTGTTGGTATACATTCAATTTTTTACAATCGTCGTAGGCGAAATACAGGCGTAAAGTTACAATTGTCTTTGTTTTCTTTCAAACGCAAAGGTAAACTGTTCGAAAAGGCGTACCCCCTAATTTCTTAGGGGGTTGCGGGCCCGTGAATAATTGTCGCGCTAAAAGAAACCCCCAGAATATCCCACGATTAGCATAAAGCCATCTAAACAGACCGGAGGAAGCTTCCTTCCGCGATATTTGTGAAAAAAATTACACATTTCCCGTCCGACATTTTGTCTAGCACAATAACAAATGTTAATGGCCGACACGAATAAAAATTTTGTTTTAATTAATCGGTATTGTCTTGAGGTTGGGTTTTAATGGGGTGTTTGTGAGGGAAAAACTGTGGCGCGTTTTGTGAGGGAAGCTGAAAGTAGTAGGTAATCGTTTTCGAAAAATATGGCTTTATAGTTAAGTTGGTGGCAAGCAACGGACTTTTGCAAAAAGTTCTAGACACAAATGCCGTGTCTGTTTTAGACATAAGCTTTCTCCGTATTATGAAAGAAAGAAAAGATGTAGGTATATTTTTTAATCACACAAAACATCGAATAAAAAAATTATAAACGAAAAGTCAAAATTGTTAAAATGATCATAGGTATGTGTGGCCAAAGAAGTGGAACCCATCTCAGCCAATCGCTGTAGCTTTGGCTAGTGACCTTACGAACTACAAGTTGGCTAAATTATTAGAATCAGAATCAGAAACTCATTTATTCATTTAGGGTCACAGGCACCTCTTATGACACGTCAAAAAACAAACAAAATAAATTGAAGTGAACAACAATTGATATACATGTCAAACGAGATAAAAAATATATGTAAAGTCAAGAATATCACTAAGATAAAACTAAATGTAATAAACTAATGTAAAAAGTATATCAGTAGAATGTCTCATTTCCCCTTTACTTAAGTATAATCTATGCTTCTTGAATCTTATCTATGCTTATCTATACTTAATGATACAAAACTGAATAGTTTGTTTCTTTGTTTTGATTGATTGATTGTTTGTCTACCTACTACCTTTAATAATATTGAGCTAAAATACAAAAAAATATTGTATGAGGACTTCGCCTTAATATTTTAATTGTATTATTTTTAGTATTAAAATTTGTTGTTATACATTTCAATTTGGTGACATACAGACAGACAGACAGCGAAGGCTTAGTAGTAGGGTACCGCTTTAACCTTTTAGGTACGGAATCCTAAAAACGGCTTAGTGCGGGTCCGGCCAGGCGCAAAGTGGAGTTCCGTTTTTCCAACTATATTTTTATAGTTTATCGTCTATTTCTTTTCAACTTGTATAACCTGTGATATATTCCTTTTCAAATTGTCGTTTAAACTACTGAAGCGCGCACGGCCCCGCGACTCGTGTAGATAGCAAGATTCGCAAGCGATCTACTCGGTCAAGCGATACGGGCGCGGTCGGGTGTTTGTTGGGTGACCGCTAGTGGCAAATGAAAATGCGCGTTTCCGTGCTCCGGAGGGCACGTTATGCCGTCGGTTCCGGTTGCTATCGATAGATAGCAGTCGTTAAACCTTGTCGGAGGCCTTGGAGGGTTTGAAAATATCCGACAACGGGTTGGCCACTAACCCTTATCTGCACCAACCCGCATTCGAGCAGCGTGGCGGAGTAAGCTACAGGCCTCCATCCTAGAAGGGAAGTGACTCGTGCCCAGTAGTGGGACGTATAATGGGTCGCCATTATTCGACGGAACTTCACGCCTGCATTCCCCGAAATGGTAGATAAAATTCATACACTACGCCAGTTACGATTTGTCACATGTATATGGCGACCCTGTTGCTATCTGCAACCACATTACCAAACTCCGAAGGTGGCACAGGGTAACTTCTGAAAAGTGGATAAATCCCGATTAGCACCTACTCCATAACCCGGGCATCAAACTCAGGACTTCAGCCTACTACCACTAAACTGCCCAGGCAGGTAATCTATACAAATAAATAAAATAGTAGTATCTGTTTGTAATATAAAAATAACCCCTTTTTACTAAATACATATGTATGTATACACGGTACATATACCAAAACAACATTTTTTACAATTTTTGTCTGTCTGTCTGTCTGTTTTGCGGGGCTAATCTTAGGAACGGCTGGACCGATTTTGAAGAGGCTTTCACTTGCAGATAGCTGATGTGATAAGGAGTAACTTAGGCTACTTTTGTACTAGCTGCGAGTTCCCACGAGTTCGTCCGGTAGATACTGAACAATCATATTTTTCTCACGTGGACGAAGTCGCGGGCACAGCTAGTAAGACATATAAATAATACATTAAAAAGACTTCAAATTCAACATTGTAAGACTCAATATCAGTAGGCATGATTCATATTAAGTTTCCTTTGTTCAGTTGGCATATTTAAAAAAAACTGCACAGATACCAATAAACAAGGGTACCTATCGGACCCAAACACCAGAAACATCTGTTCCGCACCAATAAAAGTACAGACATAGAATTTTATAGGTTGTCCATCATAAACTCGAGGGTGGCGCATAAAAGTTTAGAGGCATTCGGCTAATAAATCGCGTCAAATAAATAAGTGTTGAGTCGGTTGGCGGCATATTGATTCGTCATGTGCCTTGAGGGTGTGCGGGGTCGGGGAGTGGTCGTAAAGGTGCGTAATGGCCGCCGTCGGAAGACAGCGCAGTGGCGCGCATCGATTAGCAACGGAGTCGAGTCAGCCGCCGACGCAACGTACACTTCACTGGCCACGGCCGATGGCCAGTGTCGCCAGTGTCGCCTTTTTACCCTGAGAATGGTTGAAGAAGTTGATGATGGAGAGCCTGATATAGATAGTTTACTTCGATGATAGGATTCAAGCTGGGGTTTGTTATGTGAGACCTATTGACATTTACAGAGCTCCTGATTTTTTTTTTCAATTAATAAGTTGCTGAAAATATATTCAGGCTAAACTTTTCTTCATCTTCATTAAAAATTGTACCCGTTTTCGCAAGTAATTGAATTGAATTGAAAAGAAGCCCTTCAAAAGTATTTGGAAAAAAATGTAATCAGTCATTTTATGACTTTGTTTATGATTATGGCATATGTCCCACGACTTTGAATCTCACCTAGGGTCAAACGTCAAGGGAGATGTTGCGAGCTCGGCCCTGGTTCGTACATGTCCTCAAAAAATGGGTAAATTAAATAAGAATGTGAAAAAAATACAATTAATATATGCAAGAATATATTTTAGAGTTACCACCACATTTGATTCAAACTATTTTATCATTTTCAACCATGTTCAACATGGCGGCGACACAGCCGACGCTTGGGATGATACCTATGTAGATAAAAAAAAAACGAATGCTATCTGTATCTTACTAGTGCATCACATATTATCAAAAAAAAACGATGTATCGAATGGATCAAATTATAGAAGTTCCGAAGATTTTTTTTAAAATTGGAAATCGATTAGTATAGTATTGACACATAAAATCTATTTCGATAGTATGTACTATATAACCAAAAAAACCATTTAAAAAATGAAAATGTCAAAATGACATAGCCCGCCATATTCGCCATGTTGGTTTTGAGTTGCAATTCTAACTGCAAATAATGTTTTGTAACTGCAAACAAAGCTAAATAAGTGAAAATATGCATTAAAAAACGTTTTTATATTGATTTTGCCTGTTAATGATATTGTGTACAATACATGGCCGGAGGTCCATACATTTTTACAACATCTCCTTTGAATAAATGCTTGTCACCTAGCTACTTTTAACTTACTTTATATAAGAGTTACTCTTCTTTCTAATAACATATTTTTTTTATATTCTCATACTTTCGTAAACGGAAGCCTCATTAGGTACATGAGAAAAAAGATCATATTGATCATAAGTTTTGAGTATCTTCTAATTTTAGAGATTTAGTAAAAGGTTTTATTTGGTTGGCATGTGATGTGGTCGGCTCCAAACAGCTCCAGGTCAGCTGTTCCCGTGAATTTGATATGCAAGAAAAATATGCGGAAATTTATGGCTTAAAGAAGAACCGAATTCTATTGAGTATTCTTTTATTTATAGGGATCACAATCCAATCTTGTAAACCCTCCAGTGATCACAATATTTTTTGAAAAGACTAATATGTTGATCATTGCTAATATTATATTTGTCTGCAAGGTCGTCAATGCTATGCGTTGAATTATCATTAGTAATGTCTCTCTATATTGTGCGAAATTTAGAATAAATATATAGGTACAATGACGTACACAAAGGCACATACCAGCGACATCAGTAAGTACTACACACTTGGTACTTACTGTGTCACTAATGAAAGAATTGTTTATTCCCTACGTCCTTTTCGTGATTTTCAAGTTTTTAGTCCTAAACTCCAGCGACACCGTTATGATGGCAAAACTAGCCCTACCCCACGCCACCAAATGGGGGCAAAATCTTTCTTCGACGCTAGATGGCGCTAGCTACATGCACTTGTGATCACTCGATTGCCTAACTATAAATCGGAGGTACATTCGAGTCAAATATAAGTATAGATACTAAGTGAACGTCGATCGCGTGATCCAGCGATCTAAATCTCCCGATATTGAAGGATAGTTTAAGAAAATAATTCCGTAATTATGAATGCGATTGGTACTTGAAGTAAATATTGATAACGACCAATCGAGGGACGGCTCGGGCGTGACGTATCACAATAAATAAGGTACGGTATCATTAAAGACAAGATTGTTTCAGATTTCCAATTAAATGTTCCACTCTTATTACATGACAGGGTAATGCTTGGCGATCTTAAAGTCTTTAACTTTTTTTAATGTAAAGATGGTGTACAAATATAGACCAAGGTCAAAATGCAGATGCGTTACCACTGTAACGCATCTGCATTTTGACCTTGGTCTTTGAACAAATGAGTCGAATGATGGTCGAACAAATGAGAAACAAAATTCTTACTAGTTCGACGATCGAACTAATAAATCGAACTACTGAGAATGAACCTACATTACCACCTGACCGGAACACGATAGTGCTGAACACTACCATTTAGCGGCAAGTATATTAGGTAATGGGGTGGTGCCTACGCCATCGAGCTCCGTCACTGGAGCTCTACCACCAGTAAAAACCTAGTCGATATAATAGGTACATTCTCTAAATTATAAATATGCGTTAAAAGTTAAAATTAGCTTTGCATCATATCTGGATGAACGAAATGATTCTGCAGTGGGATCCTAACCAATTAAACATTAATTTGATGAACTACCTTAGAACTAAATATTCAGAACAATAAAATGTCAAACTTCGAGTAATTCATATAGATACACCGATGCACATCATAGATAGCTAGCGACCTCTTTAATTAATCGCTTGGTTTTAATTACTGGAAACATTCTATACACGGGAATCGAACGCCAGTCCCACCCCGACTTATGGCTGGACTCGGACGTTGATTAAAATCTCTCACTACATTCACACAAAGCCTTACTTTGATATATTTATAAATCTTATGAAACGTCTGCTTCGACCCGACGACCTGACCGCGTCTTATACGCAACAAACATTCTTATTACCCACACAATAGAACTGGAAATTACCTGGCATCGAGTACCAGCCTGCCTACCACCTGTCAAGTGATATATTGGCTTTAAATAACATATCTTATTTATGTTGAATCGGAAACAAAATGTATAAAAAGGCTTTATTATAAATAATCGAGCGGCCTGGAGTGGGTGGATGACTAAATTTGTACTCGGCCATGTATTACAAGTTATTGTTGGTATGCACTAGGCAGATGCAGATAAATTGAAAGAGATATCGATTCTTTCGTTTATGAGTTGATGCTCATTGCCATCACTAAATGCGGTAATGCAATACTGATAAGTATATTTATTGGTCATTGTGTTATAGGTAACTAGAGGCTAGACATGTGTAATGAAATAGTTTTGTGAAACAAAGGAATTGGTTCGTCCATCTGCTCGTTAGGTTTGGGTGGTGTTTGGAATATCAATTTTTGTTGCCAATACGTATATTTTTTATGTTATGACAGCCACGTTTAGCGCTCGCGTAGGCACCACTGCATTACCTTATATACTTGCCGCTAAATGGTAGTGTTAAACACTATCGTGTTCCGGTCAGGTGGTAATATACGGCCCTGTAATTTCCGGCACAGAGGTATAACAACCTAGGCCTCAGGAGTGGTAACTGGTAGGTCTTTGTGTGGGTATCTGTAGGCTGCAGTCATCACTTAACATAAATGTGAACTGCATGATTGTTTGCCACTTCCATTACCTACATAAAAAACATTAAAAATAACTACTGCCACATTTCCCTTTCCGAAAATCCTTTATATTATAATTATCATATCTTAAGCTATGAAATTACCAGCAACTTGTAACGAATGTCACGGACGCATTTAAGTTTTGTGCTTGGTGTAATGCGGTGTTGCCTACGCCCTCAAGCCTCGTCATTAGAGCTCTGCGACCAGTAACAAGGACCGGGTCTGCGTCATACATACAACCATATTCAAGAAACGGGCGAATTCAGAAACGTCACTCAATTTTTATTTGATACTTAAATCTTATGTTGTCCCCGTCGTTGCGACGTGTCCCGTAGGGATGGACAGTTAAGGGCCATAAAATTCAGTATCGGTATCGGTCGATAGAAAATGATATTCCGCATAGGTCAATGGCTCCAATTAACAATGACGTCCCTATAAAAAAATTGTTCCTTCAGGAGAATGAACAGTATTTGTTTTATAAAAAGAGAGTGCTTTTAGAATATAAGATTTATATTTGTTTAGGCGATAAAAACAACGTTCACACCCAGATTCGCGGGTTATGTTTTGGCCCATGTAGGTAACAGGTGGCGAGTCTATGGACATCTCTGGGCACATTACTTACCTTCTTCTAAGTTTAGGGGCACTGGGAAACTTCCAGAAAATGGAAATGTCCCAATAGAACCAAAGATGAAGGATTTTACACCGTTAAAAAAAAATCAAAATTCAAATCATTTATTTCAAATTGGTCTACAAGGACACTTTTGCGTTGTCGGGTTATTTAGAGAGAATGACTTATAATAATAATCCAATATGTATTAATAAATACCAATTTAATAATAATATTTAACCGATACGTGAATAATCAAATTTTTCAATTCCTTCGTAGAAGAAAATGAAAAATCTGTTCGTCATAATCATAGTCATTCACTTAGCAGTTCCAAGTGCAGGCACTACTGAGAAGAACTCCGCTACCCAACAAACTCAGCGTGTTGCTCTTTTGTCAAAACCTTAGATTTAATACAAATATTATTAAATAGAATAAAGATAATGTGAACGTCCATGGCATATAAATATTATTATTTCTGATATCTCCGAACCTAGGACCTCAGCGTAGTACTTATACTACTACAGTACTATACCTACTATAATGGCCTGCTTTCTCTAGGCAGATTAGTCTTACTGATAAGTTAAACTTTGAAGTTTACTCAAACTAAATCTAAAATAAGTCTTGGTCAACGAAGTAAATGCGAAACCGAGGCGAGTTGCTAGTCACAAAGATATTCCATACACATTTAAAAAATATTCATAATTTCAGCCAATAGACGTCCACTGCTGAATAAAGGCCTCCCCCAAAGAATGCCACAACGAACGGTCCTGGGCCGCCCTCATCCAGCGATTGCCCGCGACCTTCACTAGGTCGTCGGTCCATCTTGTGGGGGGCCTGCCTACGCTTCGTTTTCCGGTACGCGGTCGCCACTCGAGAACTGCTCTGCCCCAACGGCCGTCAGTTCTTCGAGCTATGTGCCCTGCCCACTGCCACTTGAGTCTCGCTATTCGGTGAGCTATGTCGGTAACTTTGGTTCTCATGCGGATCTCCTCATTTCTGATTCGATCTCGCAGAGAAATTCCGAGCATAGCTCTCTCCATTGCTCTCTGAGTGACCTTGAGCCTTCTTATGAGGCCCATAGTGAGCGACCACGTTTCTGTCCCATAAATCATCACTGGCAACACACACTGATCAAAGACCTTTTTCTGGAGACACTGCGGTAAGTCGGACGAGAAGATGTATCGTAGCTTTCCGAACGCTGCCCAACCGAGTTTGGAGGATTCGGCGATTGACCTCTTTCTCGAAGTTGGACCGACCTAACTGGGCCGTTTGTCCCAGGTACACATAATCGTCAACAACTTCGAGTGTAGTACCCTCGACCATAACAGGAGTGGGTGTAACATGGACATTTGACATGATCTTCGTCTTGTCCATGTTCATTATAAGGCCCTACTCGTTGGGAGGCCTTACTGAGGTCATTGAGCATTGTGCTAAGGTCTTCCAGGGTCTCAGCCATGACTACGATATCATCTGCAAATCGGAGGTGGGAGATGTACTCGCCGTTAACATTGATGCCAAGTACTTTCCAGTTCAGAAGCTTGAAGACGTCTTCCAATGCAGCGGTGAACAGTTTCGGAGATATAATATCTCCCTGTCTCACACCTCGCTGCAGTTGGATAGTAAAAAATATTAATTTATTCGATATCTCCATTCAACGTACACTTTGATGGGTGCTATTAGTGTGACGGGGACAGTATTTTGTCGAAAAGCTGTTAACAGATTAGCTCATAATTCACTATTAAGTCCACCCACATTATTTCGGTGAAAACTCGTTCTAGAGGGCAAACGGTCAGCTATTTCAAGTGACACATCGTCAAATCACGACTTTTTGTGTATAGCACCGATTTAATCAAGCATTGATTTCGATCTTCTGCATTAGTATGGAATCAGGCCACTACTAGCACTGGGTACCTGGGTTTGATTCCCGGGGGCAATCAGAGATAAAGTTGTATAATCCTTTATCTCTGGTTCTATTGGGTTTTTTCTATTCTTTGGATTATTCCCAGTTTTTTGGAGTTTGGTGATGTGCCCGGCGATGTCAACCGGCTTGCCATGGGCCAATACGTTACCTGCAAATCGTGGAGGCTTGCATGTATGCTTTTTAATGTATTTTGTGTTTTGATTATTTTTAATGGTTATTCACTCTAGGTAGTTTTTAAAAAATGACGATGCTAAAGTGCTCTCCACTTATATGAAATAAACTGAGTAAACTGCTTGAATGCACTCATTTACCTCTGTCTACCCCTTCTGGAATTACAGGCGTGAAGTTAAGTTATCATTTCGTTAGGACGTTCACTTGCCTTTCAAATGGTGGAAGGAATAAATATGGGCGATAGGAGATAGGGATCCCGTTTAATTTAAAGATTCAAGGGTGACAATAGAAGAAAGTAGGTAAGTAAATGCATGTGGGCCAGTGCTTTAATGTGGGCTAGGAATAGTTGTCAAATGACCTATATTTACCTATATTTGCCCTATAAAGATCATTTTAAATTTATTTTTATCTGTTATGCACTTGAAATTGATTTAGAGACTTTTAGCACAACGTGAAATTAGGGCGGGTTAGAAAACACTGTACTTGGTATTTGATCAAACACCTTCAACATTTTAAGGGTAATTTTACTCATAATTATAAACATTTTTTTAATATGGGAACTCAACTATGAAATCGTAAAAAACCAGCTGGTCCATAAATTTTGCACCGCGGTGATAAACACACTTTGTACATATAATTTTGTTAAAAAATAAATACTCTGATAATAACTCCTGTTATGTACTGTAATAGGTACGACAAACACAAAATCGCAAGATAACCCTTACCATTACATCACCCAAACAGGGAATTCAAAACCAATAATATGAATTTAAATCGAGCAAATATCTGTCCATATATCACCAGACCTTTTTGGACATAGACCGTGGGCCATTAAAACGTTCATAATTCAACGCAGATCCAGTTTTCAGCTCCCGAGTCTATGACACACTCGAGAGGCGTTCTCGGAGACCATAAATTTATATTTGGTAAATAAAAATAATGAAAAATAAAAGAGGCCGGGCCGTACGGTCGCGGAAACATTTGTCCCGCCGCGTCACGGATAATCCGGGCCTGTTGATTTATTATTAATTAGCTTGTATTTTTTATATTTTAAACGTGTATTTATTTGGTGACCCGGTGTTAGCCGGATATACGTGGCGGTAGAAAAATCGATTGTTTATTCAACAGTCTATGTTGTTATAGGCTACGTAATTTAGAAGAAGTTTTATTAGTCGTAAAAAATGGCTCCTACGACTTTGACAGTTCGCGATACCTAGGTGTCGTCAAACGACAAAATTGTTCAAAATTAGTATGCAAATGCTCAGCGCGTTATCTGTCAACTTCGACTGACTGCTCAAATCCGGTGTGCCATTTTTAGGGTCACGTAGCCAAAGGGTAAAGCGGGATCCTATTACTAATACCTACTCCGCTGTCTGTGCGTCTGTCCGTCAGGCCGTCCGTCCGTCTGTCTTTCTGTATCTCCGACTGTCACCAGGTTGTATCTCATAAGCGGTGATAGATAGATAAATTGAGATTTTCACGCATCTAATCCGCCGCTATAAAAAACTAAACTTACTAAAAACAGAATAATAAAAATATTAAAGGTTATCTGTAGTATCACATCTGACTTACTTAATTTGTGATAAATGCTAAATTATGGCGTCCAGACTCCTTATTACATTAAATCAAATGAATTTCAACACAAAACTCTCGCTTATCTTATGAATTAAATGTAATTTTCTTTACGTAATTTTCTTTCTTTAAATTTCTAGCATTTTTAAATTTCTAGACTCATTGATTAATAAATATCACAGTGCATTCAATGGATATTTTTAAGTTTCTGATTTTTTTTCACGTCATCTGTCAATTTGATACTTCTACAGACTGGAATCGTCCAACCAAGGGGAGTACAGTGCTCAACAATAAATATTGCACATCGAGCCTAGGAAGGAGACTTCGGCGTATTTCGGGTTTGTAGAGCGTTATCTCTTTTGCACCGTACTTATTTGACGTTTGTCGACCATTTTGATTAAGTTTTGACCAATACCGGGCCGTCAGTGCTTACGTAGGCAGTGTGCAAAAGAGATAACGCTCTACGAAGTCCAAAGAGCCGATCGTCTCTTGCACAGGCTCGATGTGCAATATTAATTGTAGAGTACTGTATCTTGTCTACTACCTACAGGTCAATGTACCCAACAATTTTATATTTCTTGAAGCGTAATCTGAATATAAAGTATCTACCCATAAATACCATTGTTAGCAGTTTGATTTTGAACTTTGAACTTTCTAATGACATTCATTTGTATTGATGTGGCATTTTATATGCAATATCTATTATTAAATTAACATATTTGCAAAATTATTTTTTCAAAACAATTAACATAAATTAACTAATTTAATAAAACACATCATTATCCGAATTCCCATAACGTGTTCATTTTTTTTTCATTTCACAAACTGTTCTTTAACATATCGAGAAACGGTAACTTACCTATCGATTCGGCCAAAACATACTTTAAAGTCGTGATTTCTTTATAAATCACACATAAAATTATGCAAACGAGCGTAATAGCTATCGAATCTATTGTTCTACGGTGTTTTATAGAACATAATTTTCATACTCAGTTGGCAACCGTGGTATAAAATCACAGCGGAGGCAAAAACGACACGAACGGACTTACACGATTATTTTTAATAACAATATACAGTTTTGACTTTCTAATACATTGAATTAAAGTCCCCCGTTGTTTCAATGCAGGCCAGTATTATGCAAGACGCTCGTAAATCTGTCACATCTAGACAGACATAATCTGTCCTTTTATGACGAGTGATGCATTACTGCTATTGTTTGGTTAGTCGTAAATACAGTTTTTTATAATTTTCACAGGAAACGCGTGAGACTTTGTGGACGGTGAGAGGACTTATCGGAGTTTTTGTTTTTTTTTACAACTGCTCTAGTTGCATAGTGATATTTTAAACATTTATTATAGTTTTAATGGTGGTAGTTCTTTTTTGAGAAGAAGAAGAGGCCAAGTGATTAGGTAACTGTTGTTTGCGTCTTTGATGAAGGCTTTGCCTTGCAGTTGATGTCTTTCGGCCTAAGTAACGATGATGAATATCCAAATTTATCCGAAACTTTCTTTATGTAATGAAAGTGGCAAACAAGCATGCAGTTCACATTGATGTTATGTGATTACTGCAGCCTATAGACACCAACATAAAGATCAGAGGTCAAAATGCAGATGCGTTGCCATTCCTGAGGCCTAATGTGTTATGCCTCTGTGCCGGAAATTACAGAGCCGTACACTACCACCTGACCGGAATACGACAGTGCTGAACACTACTATTTAGCGGCAAGTATATTAGGTAATGCGGTGGTGCCTACGCCCGTGAGCTCGGTCACTAGAGCTCTACCACCAGTAAAAACTCATACGAAACTTTTATATCGGATTCGGAAACGGGTACTAATCGATAAATATCGGATCCGATTGTTGCGGCCACGGAGTTCCATATCGCATTTACCTTACAGGCAATAACTTGTCAAAATGATATGCCATAGACCGGTAATTAGCCTACAGTTTCAACATTTTTCCACATGCGCTCACTACACGAATAGTGTGAAGTAACAGTAAGTCATAGCAAATCAATTATACATGCATACAGTTCCATGCAGCTGTAGGGTTGTCAACTTTTTGTATCTTATTGGTTTTAGGTATCTTATCTATTTGGTAAAATACGGTCTTATTTGTACAAATTAAAGAAAGAGTTGGTAATAAATTTTACGGGTGTTAGAGTTCCAGTGTATCGAAGACGAAGGCATCGTATTAACTAACTGCCGACAAATGGTAGTGTTCAGCACTATCCTGTTCCAGTTAAATGGTCAGGTCTCAGGGGTGCAACGAGTCCATTTTGACCTCGAGTTTTTGTGTAGAAGTATATAGGTTGCAGCCTTCACTAAACATCCATGTTAACTGCATTTTTAATTCCGGAACAACAATTTACATAAGTTGTTTCCTTGAATAAACCATACCTAATTTTACTGATTTAATAATTAAACTTCACGCTGGTTTTCGCCGAAGGAATTTGATACTTATATTTGATAGAGAGTGTAGTGAATGCTAGTTATGGTTTTTTTAATCCGGGTTTTATTCCGCGAGTCGAACCTATATTTTCAATTTCCATAGATTGTTCCGGTCTTTATCTAAGGATTGTGGGGCTACATAAATTTTTAAATATTAACAAAAATTGATAGCGTTTTCTAAAAAAAATAACTTTTTATTTATTCACTATTATTTATCCATGAATCATCAAGAAAAATAAAGTTTTTCCCGGCAGCGTGACAACCCTACGGGCAGTGCCCGGTCAGCCATTCACACTTATAAACACTAATCAATTGCCATGAAATTTATTATCGTCGCACCATGATTAATTTGACGCGTTCCGTCCGATAATTGCACGTAAATGAATTAATTAGAATATTGCGTTTTCTACGCGACTGTACTTTTTATTAAGGAGCTCGTTTCCGCTTGTGTTTTTTGAGATTTTTTTGTTCGTCTGCGAAAGTGCTTTTTTCCATTCGATGATACCTATAATTATTTGAATGTAAACTATGTTGATGTTATAATGTTTCCATAAAGGGCCGAACCCTTAGGGCCTCCGCCACGAGCTTGCCTCGCATCCAAATCGTCGGAATTTTGGATGGGACCTTTGATAGGGTTCACTTTACATCCTCTCTGAGTATCTGCCATTCTTGAGTAATTTTTCATCTATATTTTTGAAAGAATCAAATGTTTTTGAAAAGGGCGCAGCATTAACGTCATGGATCAAGAGCATGTCAGATATTCTGAGAGGGTGTAAAATGTGCCCAAACAATGCTCCTATCCAAAATTCAGACGATTCGGAAGATGAGTAAGATCGTAGCTACCTACCTTTTGATTTTTTTTAAGTGCTTCCCTTAGGGCGCGCCTCTATATACAAACTTTAGGTTTAGTGGAGGCAAACAACAGAGTTCAAGGTATCTCCCATATCTTAATCAGACGCACTCTAGTAAATAATGGAAAACTGACCATACACACATTTAGATAGTGGAACTCAAAAATGTGTAAATAAAAAAAAAAAACGGAAAGAAAAATTTGACTTCGGGCAGGAATCGAATCTGCGACCTCAGGATAACCAGTCCAGCTGGACTCGCATGTGTTATAGCGAAAAATAAATAGTACTAAAAAGTGTGCTCAATTTTTTATTATCTTACTATGCATGCATAATGCAATGGCAGTAGAACTCAGGTAGTGGGGTTCAATGCTTAGGTATAACTGTCTTATTTAAGTCCATTTATCAACTCGGATTGCATGCTCATTTACTACTTAAATTTAAATAAAAAAGATTACGTAACTTCACGCCTGTAATCCCCGAAGGGGTAGGCAGAGGCAAATGCATGCATTCAATCATACATGCAAACACCCACGACTCGCCGGTTACGTTTTTGGCCCATGTAACAGGTGGCGAACCTGTTGCCATCTCCGGGCACATTACCAAACTCCGGGGTACTGGGAAACTTCCAGAAAATGGAAAAATCCCAATAGAAGCAGAGATAAAGGATTTTAAACCGTTATCTCTAATATCCCCCGACCCGGGAATCGAACCCAGGACCTCCAGCGTAATAGTAGTGGCCTGCTACCACTACGCTACTGAGGCAGTTATAAAAAAGATTGATTAACATAAAGCGTTGACTTTTAATATTATTATGTAAAAAAACAAAATGGAATCAACATAATTATCCATAAGAATGCATCTATCGTAAGGATTATCATTTAACCGTTAAATTTATAAAAACAATGCCATAATAAATCTGTATTGTGTTTATTCATTATGCCAGTATTAGGTATGTAGAAATAAATTATTAAAATAGCAGTACTTGACATTTCTGTATTCCTAGTAGCAAGGTATTAATTTAACCAGCTTACCGGTTATTATTACTAGCCTCGGTGTTAATGCTTACTACACTATGGACACGATAGCAGAAAATATGACGAGGTGGACCGACGACCTCGTGAAGGTCGCGGGCAATCGCTGGATGAGGGCGACCCGGGACCGTTCGTTGTGGCATTCTTTGGGGGAGGCCTTTGTTCAGCAGTGGACGTCTTATGGCTGAAATGATGATGATGATGGAATTTCGGCAGTGTGTGTCCGCGGAGTGACGATAGGTCAACCTGGGGCAAGGGTTATCTCTTCTTATTTGTTTTTTTCCAATACACAAGATTATTGCCGCAAGTTATGCCTAAGAGATATTTTCAAAAGAGCCGACTGAGTTTTTTTGGACTTTACTTTCTCAGATCATATTGGCCTTTGGAACTCGGCCGGTGAATGACAAATAATTACTCTTTTCCTTTTCTTCGTTGTCAGTTTGTAAAAGGGGAAATGAGACATTCATATCATCATACATATTAAAAAAATTGTTTATGTAAAGAAGGTGGCAAACAAGCATGCAGTTCACATTGATGTTAAGTGATGACTGCAGCCTATAGACATCTATACAAAAACTAGAGGTCAAACTGACCCACCCCTAAGACATTAATGTGTTGCCACCCCTAAGACATTAGTCACATTGTTGCCTGTAATAGTTATGACGGAGTCATTCATTACCACCTGCAACCGGGACACGATAGTGCTAAACACGACCATTTGGTGCCAGGTAGATTAGGTAACGCGGTGGTGCATTCTTGCATTCTTGCATTCTTGCATTCTTGCACCTTTGATACCCTACAATGGAACTCTGCCACCCGTAAAATTAAATTACGTTACAATAGTCTTAGATTAATTTTAGGCTTAAATAGTCAACAAATGAGTTTCACGTTATATACAAAAATATACATATATATATAAATGGGACTAAGAATAATTTTAAAAATGGAACGTTTTAATTTTCTTGAAGGGCTCACGGGGTGCCGTCACGGTTGCCAGATGTTTTTTCGTGATCTGTTTGGTTACAACTGAATCGACTAAAAAGGTTCCTTTGGATTATTATATTTTATAATAATACCGTTACTATAATATTTAAAAATGTTTTTTTTCTTTTGCCATTTTGTCTAGACATAATGGGACCCTACGTTACCACGTAATCTTATGACTGATTTACACTTTGTTCAGTGCATGTGCGAGTGACAAGTGTTAAGTGATTAGTAATATAGAAGAAGAAAAAAAAAGAAGAAGAAAAACTCTTTATTGATGCAGTCGAGAGAGACACATACGAGACAAAAGAAATATTTGAGAAAATAACAAAAAAAAAAAACTTAACTAGGTGTAAGTAGAAACTTACGTAACTACATTTAAATAACTGTTATATAATATTTTTTTAAAAAATCCTCCCATTTCTTCCATTACACTATCAATAGCAAACAATGTCTCACGACTGCACCAAATAGTCTCCAGTTCAGCATAATGTCAGGCTGAAGCCCGACGCTGGTTTTCAACCGGAAGCTATTTGGTGATTCACGGATATCATACCTAAAAGCAGCACTAACACGATCATTTAAATGCTTTTGTATGTAAACTCAAACTAAAACATATACAAATAAAGTGTAGAGTGATTGTAATTATATATATTTTATAACAATAATTATTTTAATGAATTCTTAGATACTCATACGATAAGTCACGCAGGTACACACAGAGAGCCTATAGTTTGCGAAAAAGGGAAAAAAAAGAGAGAAAAATAAAAATAGACGTTTATATTAAACTACCAATAGTAATTGGTATGAGATTATACATACACTAGCTGTCCCGGCAAACTCGTATAGCCTCACAAAGAAATAATGTGTCCAATGTTTAAAATAAAATACTTAATATAAAATACGCTTACACTCGCAGGAGCGTAAGCGTATTTTATAATGAAATGCAGGATATATCGCTCTCCTCTCCTCTCCTCTCTTCTCCTCTCCTCTCAGATATAGCCTAAAGTCTTCCTCGATATCTTTTATAGTTTAGGCAGCGTACGCAAAATAAGTAACTTTTCTGGTTGATTTTTTACACCTTGTGTCTGAAAAAACCTTTAGAGACGGAGGTACAGACTACTGGGAATTTAAAAACGACTCAACACTGTAAAGCTGTATATACCCTGAACACTTGACATCAAAATAACCTGTTAACTACTCACTCGCACTACAGCACTCGCGCCTACACTTGACAATGTGTAAATCAGGCATTAACACGGTAAAGCTGAAGGCAGCACCGTTTAGATACAGGCAATGCGTAGTTGAGGTCTACTACTTTTATACTCATAATACCTATAAGCCTGTAATAAACTGCCTCGGTAGCCTAGTGGCAGCAAGCCACTACTACTACGCTGAGGTCCTGGGTTCGATTTCCGGATATGGGGTTATCAGAGATAATGGTGTAAAGTCCTTTATCTCTGGTTCTATTGGGATTTTTCAATTTTCTAGCAATTTCCCAGTATCTCGAAGTTTGGAAATGTGGTAACATGGGCTAAAACGTAGCCGGCAAATCGTGGGTGTTTGCATGTAAGCTTGAATGCATGCATTTACCTCTACCTACCTCTTCGGGGATTACAGGCGTCAAGTTACGTTACGTTAATAATATCATACACCTCTTTATACAGAAATGTTTTTTTTTTTAACTAATCCTGACGATTTGTCGAATCCGTGTTGTCGACATCCCGTATTGTTTGCCAAAACCTAAAATTAACCTTCATTGCTATCCACTTAACTTAAAAACATTGTTAGAAATCTATTACCAGTATTTACATAATTTAATAAACATATAATTTCCCAGGAGGGACAATGCATTTGCACCTCTTCTCTTTAGTTTTATGTAGATGTCTATAAGATGCACTATTCACCAACTCTAAACGCATATTTTAATTGAACAAAAATACGAAAGTTGGAATTACTGATAAAATAAATTAGAAAGACCCTGATGCGTGAACTTAACTTACGCCTTAAAAGATTTCAATTTACGCATGCTATTATATATGTATCTTCACGCCAGGTCCCTAACGGGGTAGGCAGAGAGTGTAGAGCGCCAGACATCCCGGCTCTGACAAACCTCTCGTGCCTCGTCTACCTTCATCATTCTCTTCATACATGCACGCCGATTCCTATTATGCTATTCATATCCATGCTATTATAAATTGTAAAATATACCCGAAGTGCAGTTAGCAGGGTTAGAAGAATGCAACCCTTAGGGTGCGTGGCTCACATGCCATAAATCTGTCAGGTGGCCCCCTCCGTCACAGGAACCTTCTGCAGGTCGCTTTGTTGTAAGTTTTTGGTATTTTTACCAGCCTTGATTGAGATACGCGTAATATATTGATTGGGTTTCTTTTTATTTAATAAAAGCTGCAAACAAGCATGCAGTTCACATTAATGTTAAGCGATGACTGTAGCCTATAGACATCCACACAATGACCAGAGGTCAAAATGCAGATGCGTAGCCCCTCCTGAGGCCTAAGGTGTTATGCCTTTGTGCCGGAAATTACAAGGCCTTACATAACCACCTAACCGGAACATGATAGTGCTGATCATTACCATTTAGCGGCAAGTATATTAGGTAATGCGGTGGTGCCTACGCCCGCGAGCTCCGTCACTGGAGCTATACCCCCAGTAAGTGGCAAAAGAAGAGAACATGATGCTTCTATCGACTTTTTTTCGCTTCATCACCATCGTCTTGAATTATTCCCTTCAATGTGAGTTGAGATCCCTTCACAAGTATTGATCATTGCAATATTTTTATTTTCTCAATTACACATGCGAGTGAATTTAGAAATTAATAATTAATCCATGTCTGTTTATTAACAACCAATGGTATACTTGTCGCTAAATGGTAGCGTTCAGCACTATCGTGTTCCGGTCAGGTGGTAATGTACGGCTCTGTAATTTCCGGCACAGAGGCATAACACCTAATGCCTCAGGAGTGGCAGAGCATCTGCATTTTGACCACTGGTCATTGTGTAGGTGTCTATAGGCTGCAGTCATCACTTAACATCAATGTGAACTGCACGCTTGTTTGCCACTTTTATTACATAAAAAAATAAAAATAAAGAAAAAATGGAAAAAAAATTCTTCAGGCAGGAATTAACTTGAGAACTCTGAATAACCGAAGGACTTCGGTAGCTTATAAATATTATTATAACTTATACACAATTTAAAAGCAATTGTCATATTTTTCTCGTGACTTGACGGGATAGTACTCTATAGTCATAAAAATTTAGAATGAATTCTCTGTGAAAACTTAAAAATATATCTAACTTTGTAGGAACTCCGGTACGGAGCCGATGAAGAATTATAATTAAATAGCTGTAGATAAGAATTTCAGGCAAGAAAATGTTCATATTTTGTGTTTTCGTGGGAGCGTAGGCCGTTTTTTAGGGTTCCTTACCTTAAAAGGAAAAAAGGAACCCTTATAGGATCACTCGTGCGTCTGTCTGTCTGTCCGTCTGTCACAGCCAATTTGCTCCGAAACTACTCGACCGATTGAGTTGAAATTTGATGAATATATGTAAATTGGTGACCCAAAGATGAACACGTCAAGTAAAATAATAAATTTTAAAAAGGGGGGCCACTTTCGGGTGGTAAAACAGAAAATTAAAAAAGAAACATTCGTAAACTGTGTCGTGTGACATATCAAATAAAAGAGGTTGTTGTCAGCATCTCAGATGTATTTTTATAATTTTTGCATAAACAAATTTGAAGTTATTTAAGAAAAACGACGAAAATTGACTATTCCCCCTCCCCCTATCTCCGAAACTACTGAACTTAAAATTTTGAAAAAAATGTGGAAAATAGTTCTTTGTCTATAGATTACTGGAAAACCTATAAGAAGTTTGAGTATTCAAATTAAATCGAAAATTCTTAATAATATAACCCCCCCTGCCGGTACCACCGTAATAGCTATGTCCCTGCATTTTAAATCTGTATTTATAACTCAATTCTGTGACAAGTTTGATTCAGTCTTGTATTTTTTTGGTATATAATAATGTAATTTATATTTAATTTTTAAAGAAAAATGGAAAGAAAAATTTGACTTCAGGCGAGGCTCGAACTCGCGACCTACTGGGAATCTAGTCCAGCCGCTCTTCCAATTGAGCTACTGAAGCCCTGCCCGATTTGTCAAATCTTTGTCAAATCTTTGAAGTCAAGTTTTTCTTTCCATTTTTCTTTAATAATAAAATATATTTCACAAGCATGTGTTAATGCGAAATAATATAAAACAATGTAATTTATGTTTAATATTATTTCATTTTGATTGGTTGGTCCAAAGATATAATAAGAATAGATTGACCATACACACGCTTTTCTATGAATACTGCTTCAACTAGGACTTGTAAGTGGTAGGAGCTTATCTTGACGCGAACTTAACGGTTTTTTGTCACTAAGTTTGCGCTGCGCGGGCGAATTCACAATGAATGGATGATGCTTGACGCTGACCGTCCGCGAGTCTAAACGAATTCTCAGCGGCCGGTGCGTATTGTATTGGCAATCTAATATCTATATATATCTATATATATATAATATCTATATCTCCTCGCATATCTTTGGGTTGGTCACTGCCTCAGTATTATGGTAGCAGGCCACTACCTCTACGCTGTGGATCCAGGGTTCGATTCTTTTATCCTGCGTTCTATTAGATTTTTCCATTTTCTGGAAGTATTCCAGTATCTTGGAGTTTGGTAATGTACCCGGAGATGTCAAATCGTGGGTGTTTCCATGAATACTAGAATGCATGCATTTACCTCTGCTTACCCCTTTGGGGATTACAGGCGTGAAGTTACGTCGAAGAAATGTCGTTAATTGATTATATTAGATAAAAGCCACACTTACTTGGTATTCGTTCAGCAAGTTGCCAAAATGTTCTTTTGATACTGAAGGCCGGCGCTCTGTATTTATTTCCTCTTGAATGAGGGACTCCCACTAATGTGACTGATTATCAGGATCGGCTTAAAATGAAGATAGATATTAGTATAAAATTATACATTATGTCGGGTGATGGTTGCTCACTTCCCTTTAAAATGATCGAGGAGCCCAATGGCACGTGCGTTAAACTCGTGAACGGGTGCTGATTGTGGGCCCTGTGGGCCCACAGGGCCCACAATCAGCTAATATTCTGTTACTCACTCCATCACTTTGAAAATCATTGGGTTCATCACAGGGTTGATAAGTACAAAATATTGGAGAATTGCTAAGTGTGTTGGTTATATGGACCTTTAGGGTTGCCAGATGGAAGGGATTTCCGAGATTTCCCGAAATTTAGCGTGTCCCGTGTCCAGGAATTTTACTTTGCTGTCCCAGAATGATACATAAAAGTTTAACCAAATTTAATAGATTGTTAGAAAAGCCATTTTTTTGATCGTGCGTCCTTAAAATTTGTAAATTGTCCTTAAAATTTTCAGTAGTCACGCAGGGCATAGGTTTTTTTTTATCATCCTGGATCTGGCAAACTCTAAGGTCTCTAGGGTTCACTCCCCGTGTCGGTGATTAACTTAGTATTGTTTTTTTCCCGATAAAAAATTATTCTTTACCATATCTACCTACTACTTCGGAGAAATGGTTCAAGAAGTTATTTTTTAATATAACTACTTCGTTGATATAGGTAATCAAAATAAACGGTTTGAAATTCTTTCTTAACAGAAAGGTTAAGAAAGAATTTCAAACCGTTTATTTTTTTATTTAAGAACTCACTCAACTCAAAGTAATTAACAAAAAAAATATTGTAGTTGTTGTAGGTACTCAAGAACATTTTAATATTCATTGATTTGGAATGAGACTATCTAAAATGTCGGATTTCACAAAATTGAGTTAACTTAATCGTCAATGGAAGCTTGTCTCATACAGTAGTTAACAAGCTCCGCCTCCGTCGAGCGCCATCTGTCGCCGATCGGATGTCACCTGCATGCATTGCTAAGACTTGCAAACATTTAAGGTTATGTTAGCAAAATGAAAATAACTTTCATCACAAGTATTTTTCAGCTCTACTAAAGTAATAATATTCTTTTTATAGCCTCATACAACTTTATTTCACTTAACTAACTCCTAAAATTGTCCATAAAACATTTTAAAGTACAGACTCCTAGTAAACATTTCCTAATGAATCTGCATTTGACATTGAGGCTTTGATGACGTAATCTAGGACACACAATACTTAAAATGTTAAAAGTGGTAACTAAATACGACTTACCTGTCCTTATCTAGGTGCGTGATGGAATAAAATTGTTAATTGTGCACAAGAACAAGCGTGTTGTGACTCAGGTCACCTTGTGGCGTCGAGAGCGAGAGCGGCCGAAGTTAGCCGAAGTTGCGCGAGGCCCGTCCCCAGCGGACCGCCCCCGGTTGACAGCTCTCGTTGACAGACGCGCGACTCGCGCGAGATGCGTCGAATGTTTAGTACCGCGTGGCGCGAAACGCGAATGATTCAAATCACGATACGATTTCGCTGCACGCGCCCGTTGACTGTATGCAGATATGCCATTGCCATATCATAGGTAACGTAAAAAAAGTTGTATTGAAATGCCCGCGCAAATGAAATGAATGTTGTTTTATTTACTTGTTTTCTTAAGAGGATTTATATCCCGTGCAAAAGTGCATGAAATGTTTTGAATCTTTTGACGTTATAGTGCCTTCGCTGTGTTTGTGGTATATTGAGGAGTTAATACATTAATATATTAAAAAAATAAAAAGGTGGTTGACAGGAGGCTGTAACCGGTCGGGAGAACAGATTCAAATCGTCGGGCAGGTAGGTAAGTCGGACAATGGCTATCCAGCCACGATTCGCTTAATTAAACATGATAAATAAAAAAGACATACACATGAGCCGAGTGACCATCGTGCATTTAAGATCAGTGAGTTGAGTCATTATTTTCATACGCATCCTTTGTGAGCCGGTGGCTTGTTCTGGTTAGAATAAAATGGAAGGCATAATCTATACTGTCTCTGAAATGCCTTATTTATTCTCATTCATCGTGTTTATTCTTCTTTACTTATCTACTACTATCTACTAATCTCATGTATTATTTTTTGTTATCTTAGAATGTAAGTAAATACCTTTTTTTAATTAAATATTATTTAAGTACATCATACACTCATACAATCATACAAGGTACCTATAATTTGTAAAATATTTGAAAATAATAATTTTGAACTTTTTGCTACAGTTATATTTAAATGAATTTACCCTTAACTTACTAAGTACTTAAGTAGTACTTTTTAGTAGTAAAATAAAATGCTTAATTGCATATGTGTAATAAGTTGTTTTATAGTAATTGATTAAACATTTTGCATACAGAATTATTATTTCGCGCCAGCTGCTTACGGTAATGAACTCAGTATGTAACATCTGCTAACAGATGGCGCTACAAGTATCGATGCTAAAGATATCTAAATAATTTATACGCGCTGTATTGCCGTAAATATTCCATAAAACAATTTTAATATATAATATACTGCAATATTAGAATTTCGAAATTAATTTAATTATTACTTTTGGCTTACTGATGAAGATTATGAAATGCCTAAGAATGAAAATGCTAAAAATGTAATAAAATTGGAAAAACTCGAAAACACATTGTACAATTATGTAGAAATTAGAAAGATTCTACTTGGAGGACATAAAACTGAAAATCATGAATGTATTATTGCCTGGAGGTGTTACATTACATACAACAGACACCATAGAGGTCGCTACTGGTCTTGAAATTTTATCCTCTTACTATTTCGAATAAGTTACAAAGTACATACTTATGTTATAATTATGTTCAACGAAATTTTGAAAAGTGCGTAAGTTACCTAATGTAAAAACTTGTAATTGAAACTTGTAATTGAAGCATCCATATTGCAACATATTTGTACCTTGTTCATCAGGAAATCAAGTCGATGCATAGTTGTTTCTACTTATTACTATTTTTTACTGGTGGTAGAGCTCCAGTGACGGAGCTCGCGGGCGTATATAAACACCACCGCATTACTTGCCGCTAAATGGTAGTGTGCAGCACTATCGTGTTCCGGTCAGGTGTTAATGTACGGCCCTGTAATTTCTGGCACAGAGGCATAACACGTTAGGCTTCAGGAGTGATAACGCATCTGCATTTTGACCTTGGTCTTTGTATGGGTGTCTATAGGCTGCAGTCATCACTTAACATCAATGTGAGCTGCATGCTTGTTTGCCACTTCCATCACATAAAAAAAATGTCCATGATACAAAATTCAACCACCGATCATGACGTAGTATATTATTTTGTGTTTCTTATTTACTTGTTATTGAGTATTCAAAATGCGGCATAGATTTCTACATTTCAGCACCTCTCGGAGCATGTAGCGAAGAAATACACATTCGGTCTTTAAAACTAAAGTTGCTGCATCCATAGAACTCAAGTTTTCTTGTCAGGTGTTTAATCTACTACTTCCTCGTGGGCAAGTAGCTCTCCTGCTCAAGATTAATGAATAAGAGATTCTTTTTGCTCAAAGCTGTCACTCTATTCATCAGAGTAGTTCTACTTTAATAGAGCCAGAAAGGAGACGTTCCAAAATGTATGGAGCATGGGCCCGCACCATGTACACTATATTGAGAGATGAAGCATAAAATAAAAATCTAAATCTAAAAAAAAAAAAAAAAAAATAAAAATCATTTTCAGCTATTCAAATCGTTTAGTAAATCTTCAATTATTTGTCGTAATTATATTTCGAAAACAAAATGTCATAGTAGCGATATGGCAACATACTTCTGTCATGCAAAAATTACGTAAAATAAATATTTCCGACAAAAAAACAACGATTCAAATTATTTTTTGAGTAATTTTCCATGATTCTGCGTATTTTTCTCTATCTTTTGATATAGTGTACAAAGTGCGGGCCCAACGTGGAACTTCTCCTTTGAAAAAAAAAAGACTTTGGTCAAGATTTTCTTTATAGATGATAACGTAATTTACTTTAATAATATCAGCATCCTTTTTGCACTACTTGGTATAGGTCGAGATTTAAAATAACTTCAGTGTGTGTATTAGACGTCGTTGATATCAGATGGAGCTAGAGATAACGTAAAAGTGCCTGGTGTAAAGAAAACTTGGAGAAGAGGCCAGAAATGCATAGATCATTGGAAGATCTACAAATCAACTAGGCACTTAAATACATTTTCTAATGACTTAGGGCTTAGGGTTACTTCATGAGGGCTCAGATTTTTCAGAAATTACGGAACCATCATGTTTTGGTCGTCGAGACGGGACGACTACTGATGACCCAACCTCTTAATAGCAGAGGATAGATTTCCTCTGGTGCAGTTAGTCAACAGAACAATGGCGGTCAACCCATTCCAACAGGCCGTAGTAAACACAATAACAGAGGATGGGCAGGAGCGTTCCGCAATAAATCAGCCGCCGCTGCAATCGCCAATCCGCACATCAAGCGCGGTGATTATGCTATATTCTTCCTTAATGACGCTCAACGCTGTTGTGGGCATCTTTGGAGAAGAATTTTGTGCAGCAGCGGCCATTATACGGCTGAAGTGATGACTGGTGTTTGGGGGATCATCACGTAACCTATTCATCTATATGAACACGATATTACTCAACTTGATCAGCAATTTGATCTGTGTCGTGTACGCTCTTGTGCTCCAACAATGGAAATCTACTAGCTATAATACAAAATAAAGACATTTCGTTCAGTAATGTACATAACGGTAAGCGCTTATTAAAGTTTATGATAAAACTTGACAAACGGCAATCCAGTGTTGCCCGTAAAAAGCTCCTTCGTGTTATAGTCGGCGTTATAGTCTTGCAATCTAACTTTGGCTCGTTGTCGCCCCGTTAGTGTTGCCAGTCGCTCGGAATTTCTACTATCCGTATAAATAGTACGCTCCAAGGGTCATCTAGGAGAAAGTTTTAATGAATTGGCATGAACTGTTTTTGTTTAGCCTTTCGGGCTTGCATTTTTGATGAGCATAAAACGGCGCTTGAAACTTGATGGACTGTCTTAATTTGAAGACTTTTGAATTGGCATTGTTATGGCCTATGTCTTCTCTTTCGGATTTTAATTAAAATGGCTGTCTCTTTCCTTCGAAGACGATGTACGAACTCAATTTTGGTATGGGTGAAGATGGAGTTTTACAAAACTTTAAAGGCGATAATCGATGTATGGGTTTGAATTTTTTATTCATGAGTGAATATGTTATGCATTAGGTACTTGAGATTAATTCATCACGTAATAAGCGTAAACGTTTCAGAAAATGTATCATATTTTATTGTTTAGAGCGACAAATTTCTTAAATTACAATGATTCTTTTCAATCAATGCGATTTTAAAATCTTCTTGAGTATTCTTAACTTTCTGGAAAGAACTGGAATTGTAAGTACCAACTTTTACAAGGACTATTACTATGCGTTCATAAATATTTTGAGATAAACATATAGATCTGTGATTTGAATTAAAATTGATTTTGTATCTACCTACTATTGAATTGTAATTAGAAAATATAAGTATCGTATATTTTTTCAACCTTCAAATGCTAAAGAAACAAATTTAAATAAATAATATTTTACAGATACAAACGTTGTATGCATGGATTGGAAAAGCATAAGCGGTATTTCCTCATAGTGAAATTCTGAGCGGTATCTATAGGACTCTATACAACATGTAACTGGGATAATGCACATTCTCAATCACCCCGATTAGAAAATCGAGTTAAAATCATAATACTGTACTGAAATTCCTTATTTAAGATTTTTTATTAAACAAATAAGTTGTCCTCAATTTGTACGAACAGTATGCACACCCAACGCATACTACCCTACTGCACTACCTACTAGTACCTACCGCCACATATAAAACACAAACCTACTCACACACGCACACTGTCGCAATGTAATGTAGCGTAACTAGCGTACCCCTATTTAACACTCTCTAGTAATAAGATTCATTTTTCACTATTTTATTTCTTAAATTATTATTCATTAAAAAATGCACGTCTCAACGAGTTCTTATGAACTTGTTGAGACTAGCATTTTATTGTGGATAGACGTTAGTCTCATTTGAGTATATTTTGACTGCTCAACAAATGGATGACCATAATTTACTTCATTCTAATTAATTTTGGTATAAAATATTACCCATATTAAAAATGCCTAAAATCGATTCAGTCATCGATTTTGAACTAACTAGTATTGGGTTGTACATTTAATTCTGTTACACGTTGTAAACAATAGTAGACTTGCTATTGTGTCGCTTTCTATAGGCTCGCTCATAACATCATCAACATCACTTCAGTCGGAAGACGTCCTTTGGACAAAGCCTTCCCCAAAAAACGTTTACAACAGTATTGTGCGTCACTAAGGGAGAGTATGTCACAATCGCCAAGTTTGGCAGGCGGCTTGGCGACCGCAGTGGTGGTAGTTTTATTGCGGTACGCTGCCACAGTACAAATATTATCTAACAGTATGTAACGTTTAAATTATCTAACGTACAAAATGTTCGAAAATGCACACTTTTTTCTTTTTTTTAATGTAATAACAGTGGCAAACAAGCGTGCAGTTCACATTGATGTTAAGTGATGACTGCAGCCTATAGACACTTACACAATGACCAGAGGTCAAAATACAGATGCGCTGCCACTCCTGAGGCATTAAGTGTTATGCCTCTGTGCTGGAAATTACAGAGCCGTACATTACCATTTGACCGGAACATTATAGTTCTGAACACTACCATTTAGCGGCAAGTATGCGGTGGTGCCTACGCCCACGAGCTCCGTCACTGGAGCTCTACCACCAGTGTAAACACTTACACAAACATGCACATCGATGCTCGAGTAGCGAGTGACTCGCTACTGCAGCATCGCGAAAACCACTTAGGAGCCTCGTCGATGCGTATATTGCGCATGTTGGAGTGAGTGTGCCGTGTCGAACGTTTTGTACGTAGATTCCATACTGTTCATATTTGTACTGTGACGCTGCTGTCCATCCGCGTTGTTATTTATACTGCTGCCCTATTAGAATGGTTTAACCGCTGTTGTTGGATTGACTGTTAGAATATTTCCATCTAGTGAATCTACAAAATCTAAACAAACATCAACAAAAGAAACCAATCCATTAATATTGGATATCCAAGTCCATTAGATATACGACGTGGATGACAAGAGTGAGTTGTGATGGATGGGTTGACGTGATAACGTATCACTATCGAGTGTCCACTATCGGCCAAACATTCGCTATCAAACAGCTGTATTTTCATATAGATTTGCGTACTGATGCATCGGAGTAACCTTTAAACATTATCATCGCTTTGATAAGTTACTGTCATAACATTTATCTACAAGAAAAAACAGGAACTGTCTGTCGGTCTTTTGATCAAATCTAACTGATTTGATAGTTTTAGGGTTTATACGGAAGCCTTATATCACTCATACCTCTGTCTGTCTGTCCGTCTGTCAAGCCTTACAATTCACAAGTTACCTTATATAAATACCATTTAATAGCGTTGTGCTATTCAAAATGCGAAAGGTAAGTAAATTTTTAAATTTAAAGAGTGGTACTTACTGATTTCCCAATAGTAAAACCTTAATTTCCTTCTTTTACCACTCGAAGTTCGAATTTGCTACCGCAAAACAGCGAACTGTGCCTACCTCAGCTTCAAAAATTGTGATCAAAATTAAGGTATGGAGTTAAATTGTTCGAAAACGATGTTTGTTTCGCTCATTAAAATATACCCGAAACCCACAAAATAATTGAGATCTAGACCATACACCTAATTAAGAGGGCTCGTTTTACAGCCATTACATTGAATCTGAACTAATCCTGGTTAATTAGCCGTAACACGGCACTCCACTAACCAACTTAACACATATTCACCCGCCATGCCCATATTACATCCGAATTATACAATCCCTAAAATTACCTTATTCACTAACCAATAATTGCACATAATCAGATTATAACTTCAAACCACAGAATACTTGATATTTCTGACCAATAGTAAAGAGTAAGAACTGTGTGAGGTGTCACATGTGGGACACCCGATTGGAACGAAGTTCCTCTTCAACTTAACTTTCACAATACCTTGTTTATTTTTTAAAATATTAAAAATAACTAAAACCACATACACACGAACACGACAAATACACGGCATACACAGCAGACGCACGCGTCGCGTGGTCGCTTGTCATTGTCGAGAGAGAGAGAGAGAGAGAACGAATAAGTCGAATCCTATGCTCGGCCTGCCCTCTCTCCGAGCGCTACGCACTATAGCAAAAGTGTCGTGAGGATTTTTCATGATGTTCTCCTAGCCCCTTAGCCAGTGTACCGCGCGATAAGGAACTTTGTTCCAAAATAAGCTCAATGTTGTGAGACATTTTTTAACTTTGTATTGACACTTGATATTAAATAATGAATCGATCACATAAAGGTTATATCGTCGATGATCTAATGTGATTGTCAATGTTTAGCCCCGTCCCTTTTGAGGTACTATTGCAGTTTATTTGTGTCTTACAAAGTCCTGCATTAAATTCCACAAAAGAGGAAATTTTTCAGACCGTGTATGACTAGGAACTACCTTTTCAACGAACGATTTACGACTAATTAGTTCATATTTGCCCTTGGGTCATTCCTATTGAGCTAAACATGACCTTTAAATGTATAGATAGAACCAAAATTAGACAAATACCCTATAGACGTGGTCGCTTCACTTACCAGTGTACAGTTGTTTTAATAAACCACACCTGGAAATAAACAAATGTTTGAATTTAGCTCACAAAAAAGTCAACAAAATGAGTCAGAAAGACCAATTTTCTAGAGTTTTCAGCCTTTTTTTTACATTGGAGAGCAGCTTCTTCAGCTCTTAGCTATCAAAGTCTCATTAAAAATGTGAAACAGTCAACATTTTGTTTATTTTTAAGGCGACTTCAAAAAAGGACGACTCTCCACCAGCGCAGCGACACCATGTATGTTTGTAATATTCTTGCAACTGAAAGATGCGATGATCTATACTATAAAAACTTCCAAGCAAATAAATATATAAATAAAAAATTATATATATGTATCTTCACGCCAGGTCCCTAACGGGGTAGGCAGAGAGTGTAGAGCGCCAGACATCCCGGTTCTGACAAACCTCTCGTGCCTCGTCTCTCTAATAAAAAATTAATTATTTTTTTCTTTCTTTCAAATACATACCAATATTTTTGTGTTGCATAAAATAACTTTTAGAAAAAAGCAGATGCGATGCTTGAAAATAACTTCAAAAAAGTAAATTATAAGATTGAATTAAAAATTCAAACGAAAGGGACATCGATTCAATACTCTCACATAAACCACGAGTAATTGGGGTCCAGAAAACAATACGTGTAGATAAGAATACATTTGTAAGCCCAATAAACAGCTGTACTCTAAAAATATCCCATGTAATTTGGTCACTATCAGTGGCTATTAAGAGTCACTTTATTATAATGACCACCAGGGCGAGATTTAATCGAGCGGGCGCCCAATACATACGCGTCCGTTCGCGATGACAGATAGCGTGGAAATGCGTTTAAAATTGTTTTAAAAAAGTCGGTATGCGTGTGCGCAGAGTCTTGTACAGAAATTCCCTAATGAGCAGGTGACCGTATCGGGACGTGGCGTGTCAACTTAGTGTCCATGATTGTGAGGTGAAATAATTAGCGAACATTTTGTTTCGGTGCTACGAGTGGTTTGCTCACGGAATGTCTTTAATCCACAAATGGATGTCATTGTGTTTTTGTTGGCATAATAGAGTTGTTCTTTTGTTTGCCAATTTTATTGAATTATTTATTTATGATTTTTCATTAATAAGGTATGCTGATATCATTATCAACTTCTTATCATTCAAGTACCGTCTTTAGTATGTATACCTATAGTCTTCTGGTACGAGGTCGCCTTTCTAGAACCTTTTTGCCTTGCCTTTTACCCAGACCACGGCAGGCTTGGCCGTTTTGCTACCGTCACGTAGATTTCATAGGCATTTGTTATCTTATTTCTATAGTAACGAAACGGCCAAGCTACACGTTTTAACTAGAATGTAGGGTATGTGATGTTAGGTCTAGTAAAGTTAGGGCGCATATGTCAGGAATCTTGACTGTACATGAGATCCGACCACTTTTTCACAAATTTTGACTAAATTGTAGAGTTTCTGAAGTTAGGGCTAGTAGGTTTAGAGCGTGTAGTCTTTGGACATTGGCTTTATACGATATCTGATAACTTTTCACAGAATAAGCGAACTAGACTCGTCTTGTCAACATTTTTATATGAAAATATTTTTGGTGGGATACATTCTTCAATTTCATGACTATTCAAAATCGCGATTAAAAATGCAGCATCCTCTAAAAGTAAATGCGCATTCGAAATTCAAACGTTATCGAACGTCAACGCAGACAGCTCCCGTCAAAGTCAGCTGACTGCGTTCTAAATTTGTATTCGGCGATTGACAGTGACACGATATGGAGCTGTCGCGGGTTTCGGCCGTTATTTGATGCGTTGACAGGTTATTTTCGTGAAACCGCTTGTGAATAATATGTTCGCTGTATTTTTGGATTATGTTTAATTTGCGATGTAAAAATTGGCGTGTAATTTTGATGGAATATTATATTAAGGCTGAAGGAATGCTTGTTTGTGACGGTAAACTTTATACTGGTAAACTCATGTAGCTGGTAAGCAAGAGTTCAGGCGGTACATATGACAAGAATAGTGGTCTCCTACTAGTGAGCCCTTTTGCTTCCATGCTGCAAATTGGCCCTGTGGGATACTTATTTGTTACATACGGACACGTTGTTTAAAAAACCCAATAAATTGTCACGCTGTTCATATACCTATGTACTTATTATTTAAATAATATAATTTCTTAGATATAAATACAAAGGAATCACTCCAAGTTATCTAACGATTACTATCAATATCCACGATTAACGATTACTATACTTCCATATTAAATTACTAATAGCGTAAGCCCAATTTTGTCCCAGTGATTATGGGATGATAGTCGCACATAAAGAAACGGTCATGGTCTCATTTTGAATAGCTCCAGCCGTGGAAGGGCAGTGAAATATAGCTCCAGAAAAATAAAAATTATATTATCAATAAAAAGACTATTGAATAAATGCGATTTTTAGCAGAGCGACCCACTAGTATCTTTTGAAACATGGATAGTCAATAATAAAGTTTCAAACCCATCTTGAGAGGTTGACCTGTCTTGAGATTAGATGTTGATCATATCTTTGTAGATATTGACCACCTTTATACTGTACATATTAAATATCAATAATATCAATTCCATAGGCTTACAAGTTCTTTTTTCTAAGAATCTAATTTGGCTTTCCCTTACCAGGTTTGGGTGTCCAAAAACCGCTTTCTGAGAAGCTTAAACTTAGACGGATCAATGCTTTGAAGGATTGAACCTATTGAAGACCAGAGAAAGTTGTATGCTGTGTTATATGGAGAAGAAAGACGTTTAGGTACCTACCAGAAGAACAATCATCATTATCACCGTCAAAAGGCATCCATTGCTGCACTAAAGCCTTCCCGAAGATGGCCATAACAGGACTGTGCGTCAGTAGGGGAGAATAGGCTATGATTGTCATGCTTGGAAAGCAGATTGGCTATCACGTGGCGATAATCTTAATTACTACCGCCCTATACGAATGGTTTGATCGCTATTGTTCGTTTAACTGACTCCACTAACGGTAGGATTCTTATTCACTAGTGAGCAGTAGAGAAGAACAATAGTTAGCATGCCAGACGTGACCACTGAATCATTCAATATACCAATGCTCATACTTCAGAATCTATACAATTTTAATTAATACAAAACGATTGTTACATGAGCGGCGGCTAGGGGGGCAGGGTGGGCGAGCCTTAAGTGAATGAGAACAAAACGACAGCGACAGCGTGTTGATGTAGATTTACGCGGCTGCGGACGCTGGGTGCTCTACTGGGCCGACCTGCGGGAGAACCGTAGAGTCGCAATGCAGCAAAATGCTAAATATTTTGAAGCAATATAAAGTGGTCGGAAATATGGTGACAGCTTGTTGCTGTAGATTTACGTGGCTGGAAAGGCTGGGTGCTTCACTGGACCGGCTTTTGGGAAAGAGCATAGAGTGGCAAAAGAACCAAATTACTACAAGAGCAAAATCACCTTTAGAACTACTTTACAGGTGAGCTCCTTTGTTAGAATTCGAGGGCGTAGGCACCACCGTATTACCTAATCTATCTGCCGCCAAATGGTAGTGTTCAGCACTATCGTATACCGGTTAAAACTCTGTGCTGGGTGCTACTCGTCCGATTTGCGAGATTGATAGAGCAACAGTGTTTTATTTTTTTAAATTCATTTAAAAACCCCAATCTTATGAAAAAAATCATCATGGTCGTATGCAGCGAAAAATAATGCATTGAAGAATTGTAAAACTCCATGCTTTTACTTAAGAATACCATTCCTAAGCCTCTTTTGACTCGATGTCAGAAATTATAGTGGCCAAATACGTAATACTTACAAACCAAAAAGCGGCATCCAAATTACTTAACAACGATACACTCCACAGCATTCTCTGTCCCATTATTTGAGACAGGATCGCGAGCTGTAGATAGGGCGGCGGCAGACATTTTTTGCTGTGCCTTTTTTTGTTGGTGTTCTCGCTTTGTGTCCACATACGCTAATACAGAGAGACTACCGCCCTCTCAAGAACTCGGATAGGATCCAGTTTGAAGGAAATTAAATGCCTGTTTCAAATGTCCATGGGACCTAAGTGTTTAGGAACACGATCGGTATTTGGCATTGTTTTTGATTTATAAACTTTTTGCTCAATTTGTTGAATATCTTAGAAATCTCTGCGACCTTTTGGAGGGTTTGATAATAACCAAATTTATTTCTTTTGATTTGTGATGATATGGGACCTATATCTCGAATTATGTTGAAAGTTAAAAACCGGCCATGCGCGTGTGGAGCCACGCGTAATGTAAGATTCCATTACTCCAAGAACTGCTACGCCGGAGCCCTGTATTCGATACCTAACCGTGAGTTTTTACTTTTTTCGGAAGTTTCTCAGTTCGGAGGATGCTCGGAGATGTCAACAGGCTCGCCAACTAGGTAACATGGACTACAACGCATCGGCGAATCTTGGGAGTTTGCATTGTTTACATTTTTATCTCTGAGATATGACAACGAATTTTAAAACTGGTCTCTATATCCAAAAGCCTGCTGTCTCATTGATTTTTTTAAATAAAGAATAAGTAGTTCAATGTGTATTCATTCCAATTAAATCACCGAAGTTATATAGAGAAGACATCGGGAACAAACGGGAATTGATTTGTCAGATATTTATGTGAGACGTTTCATGTAATCTTTTTTTAAAATTTATTTTTACAAATAATCTTACAAATTATGATGTTACATGCGAAGACACCCATAAAACTATTAAAGCTTTCTGGAAACTGGAACCGTGCTACCAAGAGGAGTTTCCTGTCTAGTACTGTCCTGTTTTTACTGGTGGTAGAGCTCCAGTGACGGAGCTCGAGGGCGTAGGCATCACCGCATTACCTAATATACTTGTAGCTAAATGGTAGTGTTCAGCACTATCGTGTTCCGGTCAGGTGGTAAAGTACGGCCCTGTAATTTCCGGCACAGAGGCATAACACTTTAGGCCTCAGGAGTGGTAACGCATCTGCATTTTGACCTTTGGTCATTGTGTGGGTGTCTATAGGATGCGGTCATCACTTAACATCAATGTGAACCGCATGCTTATTTGCCACTTTTATTACATAAAAAAAAACTATAGCAGGTAGGTATTTTTGAACATCACAGTTCGAATATAATGCAACCGATTAAGTAAACGCTTCGATTAAACAGAAATTCCTCGAACACATAAAATTGTTCGTTAAAATGTTATTTTGACAACATAGTTGCATCTCAAATGCACATTTTGCGCGTATCTCATTCGATTTAATTATTTCAGTTAATTATTATAAAGGAAATTGTGCGAGAATCCTTTGAAAGAAGTTTTATTTGCGTTTTTTTACTGACAACTGAATGAAGTGTACACTATAAAAGCATTTAAAAATTTTATGCTCGGTGTTTGTTACCGTTCTCTTTATATGACTTCGTTTTAAGTATAATGTTATGCTGTTTTGCGGTTAATATCAAGGTTTTGTGTTTGTGGCATAGAATTTTTAAACATCAATATTTGTGTAGCGCCATTTTGATTACTAAAGTTCAATACACAGATGATGGTGGAGTTCCAGCGACGGAATTGCAGGCGTAGGCACCACTGCATTTCCTAGTCTACTTGCCGCTAAATGGTAGTGTTCAGCACTATCGTGTTCCGGTCAGGTGATAATTTATGGTCCTGTAATTTCAGGCACAGGGGCATAAACACCTTAAGTCTCAGGAGCGGCAACCTTACGGCCTTATAATACCTCAGGGTCAGAAATTACAAGGCAAGGTACCACTTGACCGTAATACGAACACTACCATTTAGCGGCAAGTAGATTAAGCTCCGTCACTAGAGCTCTACCACTAATACTACTGGCATTTATTAATTTTTCAGAAGTTACCAAATGTCGCTTTCGAAATTCGATAATATGCCCGGAAATATGTGCATCACCCTAAAAACGTAACTGACGAATCGCGGGCGTTTGCGTGTATGCTTGAATGCACGCATTTTACCTCTCTGTGTATCTCTTCGGAGAATAGAAGCGTCAAATTACGTTTTTACACAATTTTTATTCATAATAATTTTATATTAATAATAGTCACGAGGCTTTATATCGAAGCAAAATAAAAGAGTTGCGTAAGCTAAACAATGCTCCAAGTAACTAACTTATATAACTTATATAGGCATAAGTGCGATTAAAATTCGTAAACTAATTACCTGCCTATACCCAATCCAGAGTCAGCCTTTGCGGTCTAGGAGCGAAAAATGTCTATGCCGATAGCATCACGGTCGTGGCCATGGTGAGAGCAAAACGAATGGAATGTTAGAGCTGGCCATAAACCATGTCTTGGCTGAGGGGTGATAATTGATAATGTTGTCTGGTGAAAAATGTCGGACGGCATTCTGGATTCCAATTGTAATGGCGTCAAATCCTTTATTGTTTTGGAGTAGTGTCAAGTTGTTGATGTTATGCGATTTTAAGATAATTATAGGTATACGAAAAAGGTAAAACGCTCATGTTGGTAAGCGATTCTTGAATTTAAAAAAAACCACTTACAAAAGCTTAAATCGTAGGTTGCTTTTGATATTTTGGGTGGTACTCGTACAACAAAGATAAATACAAAAAATATTATTGAAATATTTAAAAGTGGATTTTGAGAGTAAATAAATCAAATTATTTAGGAACAAGAAACCAGAAACTAATCCCTATATCATAAGAAATATAAAACAAAATTGTAGAAGTTCCCAAATTTAACTGCAATATGATAACATGGTGTGGGCTGTTCTTTCTATTCTTAATTCTTCCATCATAGTAGAACATCGGTAAGAATTATCTGCAGAGCAACAACAAGTCACAACTCGTATTCTAATTCCTCTTTTATTATATCATGGTAATGGCACTGGAATTAACTAATTAAAAATAATAATAATCATCGTTTTATAAAAATGATACTAGAACAACTATCTGTTTGCAATATGCGATTTATTACCGTGTGCGCCTGACTACACCTGTCACTCACCCGTCACGCCGCGCTCGTACATTATGACGTTTTTGTTGCGCCCGCGCACGCAAATTCACCCGGTCAATGGCAGAATAGACTTAGCCCTCTTCATATTGCAATGTTCAGGCGACGGTGACCAGTTTCCCGTGTCCCAGTGGCTCATCTCCTTGTCTGTCAACCTTCGGTCTAAAGCTTGGATCTTCAACCTTGCATCCTTCCATCTTTTGTGTACAAACCTCACACGTATAGTCTTCAATTAATGTTTATTGAACACATGGATGCAAAGCTGATTGTATTCCCTTAAACTCGATTTGTCGTGAAATCTGTTCCTTCGTTACTTATCCGAACTATGTTCTACCTCGTTTCCAATTTGCCCTGTCCTTAGTTCAGTCTGTTGCTAAAATTTTAATTATTTCGTAACTAAAGTTTCTTACTCATAAACTGCTTACTTGCGGGAGTGCTTTGACCTCTTCAATCCGGCTCTATTGCAAAATTAGTTCTTATTTTAAGTCTACCTCCCAGTCAAATTTCAAGTTTGCAGATAAAAATTGAAGGACATTCATATTAATTCGCGACCCTTAGACGTTTTTAATCCGGCCCTGTCACAAAATTCGTTCTTAGTGGGCGTTTAGTTCGTATAAAGCACTTCCTTGCCAAAATTCATATTTGTACGTCGATATTTCGTGATAGGTCTAAGACCAATCACGAAATATACTAAGACTATATACTAATATACTAATAAATATATACTAATAAATATATAATAAACTTAAGGCCGCTGTAAATTCACCAGTATTATCCTCTCAGTGAGACGTATATATTTATTTACCACTCCATTAAATGAAAAAGTAGCAAGAAGAAGCGAAGAAGATATCTATATGGCTTCAGGATCGTCGGCATAGGAATCAAAAGAGAGCCAGAAATAAATAAATCCAATAACTTGATATTAGCAAGCATCTCAACGATGAGAACCCTTGCTCTATAATCAAGTACTGAACGCAGAATAGCAGTTATTACAATACGCGATTTATTGTGTACGCCTGACTACACCCGTCACTCAAACGTCACACTGCAACTCGTACATTATGACGTTTTTGTTGCGTCGGCGCACGCTAATCATAATCATAGATTAAGCATGAATACTGATGGAAGATTCATGCCTATTGGTGAAGTAGATATTGCTAGATCGTTTTTTTTGCATTTATAGGATCTCAAGCGTACGATGCCAATATTTATTTAGAGTTTTCTGTCTTTTTTAGTCAATTTCTGGTATTGTTTTTACCAATAAATTGCAAGTGCTTTTTTCTTTGCTAGGTAATATAGAAATTCAAATATATTTTTTGACTGTGAATAGTTATTAATGTTATGTTAAATACAAACTATAGATATTATCTCGGTAGTTTGGTATCAATGCCTACTAGGTACTAGTCTCGATCGATATTCATATAACATAGGAGAATGAGCGACCAAGAGTTTAAAATTCTCACGTCACTGGGCGTCACCTGCGAAGTTTGGCAATGTGCCTAATAAATGTTAATTGGATCTGCTTTATGAGACGATTTGAAAAAATCTACTGATGAATTGCGTCAAATAGGTATACACGCTTTTTACTGATAAATACAAATGTGAAGATGATTTTTAACCCTAGCACGGTTTTGTAGCTTCCGAATGAGTGGACCAATTTAAATGCGATTGTTTTTTAATCAAAATTCAAGTGTTTAACACAGATAAAGGTACACAAAAAATATCTAATGAATACCATATTTCCTAGGTTTGTCTTGAGAAAGGTCATCACAGAGTTTTGTCCTTTCTATGTCACCTTAATCACTGACGCGTCGTATGCACCTCACGTACGTAGGGGTGGGCAAAGCTGAACTATTAGCATATTAATTATCGAATCCCCGAGCATCGAGTGGTCGCGTGACTTGCGCCACACCGACCGCTCTTTATGAACATTAAGTCCGCAGCCTGCTTCAACGTTAGAAGGATTAATCGATTTGCAAAAACATCTGCATTTGCTTGTTACGGTGTTTGGTGGGTGGGTAAGTAAGAATTGTAACTTCTTTTTTATAATATAACGATTCTAGCAAACAAGCATGCAGTTCACATTGGTGGTGGAGTGAACGATGCAGCTCATAGAAATGTACACAAAAACAAAAGTCGAAATGAGGATACGTTGCTAGCCCTGAGACATAGTTGTTTTGGCCTTTTGATAGTTATTATTAGTACCGGTTACGGTTTATCAATAGAATTATATTACGATTTATTCGGGTGTTCAGATGCTGAAAAGCAACTAAAACGTAGAGAAAAACCGGTAGTATTTGATACGCGAATTCAATAATTTTATTTCGCGTTATCTTCAGCGTCATTATATAAAAAAATCTAAGATTTAGAACACAAACATGTAACAACAGCAATCTACACAGAGTGGCAGAAACATGGACAAATTTACCGGTTCTTGAGACACGCGAAAAGAATAATCAAATTGCAATTGTTTCTTAACCGGTAAGTACGACCGGCCAGTATCAGTAAACGGTAAGTGGTCAGCGGTGGTAAACAAAGTATCAACAAGTGTCCACAATCTCGGCAGTGGCGCTGGCGGCTCGATAAATTAGCCGCCGCTCGTAAACATGGGGCTAGTCGTCATCTGATACGCTTGGTGCGCTGCGTATCCATTATTGTACGACACGGTCTCTATTACAGTTAGTGTCGCTTATTCCTTCAAAGAAAAGTGTGTTTTATCTGCCTCGTTGGTCCAATGGTCGCAATCGCGATCGGGAAAAACTGTTATTGGGTTTTTTCTGTGAGGAAATTCCTAGTAGTAGCCCGGAGGCCTAGTAGTAGTGCTACCCGTGCCTCGGAGAGCACGTAAAAGCCGTCGATCCTGCGCCCGATCTCACTCCTATCGTATCGGATTGCCGTCCCATCGGGCTATGAGAGTGAGGGGATAGAGAGTGCACCTGTGTTTGCGAATACGCTTGAGCACTATAATATCTTCCGCGCTGTTGGCTAGTCTCCGTTGAAATTGGCCGCCGTGGCTGAAATTCGGTCTAAAGGACATTTAATATTATAGTGCCGTGATTCTTCTAGAAAGTGTATGCTAGTAAATTGCAATTTGAAAGTAAGTTTTTGCGAATAGTTTTGTAGACTCATACTTTCCTTACAGGTCTTGCAATTCACGTGTGTGGCGCTTGGTTATAGTTAAATGTCGCTATGTGAAGATGTGAGGTGTGTCAGTGTGCGTGCTTTAAGGAGCGACCAGTCGCATGCCCGGTGACACGTCTTTACCACAGCCAAACATGGTCGGTCTGCGCTCATGAATAGCAATGATTATAATATCAGTAATCGGTAAGTGGTCAGCGGTGGTATATAAACTATTAACAAGTGTTCGCAATCTCTGCGATAGCGCTGGCGATTAGACTGGTTATATACTGGAGGATAAATAGACTGTATGATGAAAATAAAACGAAATCACGCTAATTACTGCCACCTCTGGCACATGGCACACGCCATGGATGTTCACATTATACATATTCTGTTTTATTTCTAAATTTTATTTTTAATCTATACTAGCTGACCCGGAAAACTTCGTAATGCCTCAGAATAGAATAGAAAAGAATAGAATAGAAAATATTTTTATTTCGAATAGATCTTTACAGATACTTTCAAAACGTCAATAAATCATAAACTACCTAGAGCGAATAACCATTACATATAGTAAAAGCAAAATCTTATATTAATAGTAAATTAAAAATTAAAATTTAAACTATTTGGTTAAAACATAATAATCATAAATATTTTCAATTCCTTCAATGATAATAAATGAAGAAAAAGAAAAACTTATTCGTCAAGATCAATGTTATTCACTTAGCAGAGTTCCAAGTGCAGTCATTACTGAGAAGAACTCCGCTACCCAACAAACTCAGTAAGAGCTCTTTTAAATGAGAGCTTAAATCTAGTACAGATTATCGTGAAAAATCAAATAATGTCAACGTCCATAGCATAGATGCAAATAAACTGCTATCTACTAAATGTGATGTAGCCCCTGCAAACCAGAACAGACCAGTCCCCACCAACAGCACCCGTTCACGAGTATGACGCATGTGACAGCCATTGCCCTCCTCGACCATTTTAGAGGGAAGTGAGCAACCCGCCACACGACGCCGCCAAAGGCAAAGACATTTAAGCGTGCATGACTGTTCCGGATATGCATACGGCAAAATAAAAGATGGCATTCATTTTCAGCCAGGGTATTCACATTATTCAACCCTTAACATGAATGAAGTAATGTTCTGGTAATGCGTCAACGGTTTTGATAGATACTGACTTTTTGTATGGGAAAATGAAATTGTGGTTTTAACTATTTCCCTTCAATTTCTTCATGTATATTATATCTACCTTTTTAACCTTCCCTGGATTTCCAAAAATCATTTAAACCCAAAATTAGCCAAATCGGTCCATCCGTCCTCGAGTTTTAGTCAGCAGGGAACTTTGCTTAGTGAACAACTATGATTGTGACGAACACATTTTTCTTTTGCTTCTATTATAAAATTGAAAATATACTTATTTAAATATAATTTTAAAAATTTTATTCTAAGCATAGCATTCTTTTGCACAGTCGAGCACTATGCAAAAGTGTCCTTGTAAACCAATTTGATGTAAAACATTTCAAATTTGATTTTTTTACGACGGAGATGTAAAATCCAGTCAAACATTAAACACCTTGCAAACGTGTATTGTGGAAACGCGCGCTAAACAGAGGTGCAGTGTTGTGCAGGAGCTGATGGTGGACTAGTGGCAGGTACAACTCCGATACCAGCCTGATTACCAGGCAATGACCTGCCGTTGTGATTAGCTCTCTTTGTTATTAATTCTATTTCTTGTCTTAGGAAAGTAAAGATAATGATGAATGTAAAAGATGCACGGCAGGTTTGGTGCTCCAGGTTCTCTGCCCACGTCGTAAGGGCTTAGTTTGGTGATTCACGACCAAAATCTGCAGTTCTTTTATATTGTTTTCCTAAGTTTTTATTAATTGAAAAAAGGTATGCTGTGATGGTTCGAAAACATAGAAAGAATGTCGACTGAGCGAATAACTGAATAGATATACAATGGCATTTCGGCACAGAGGCATAACACTTTAGGCCTCAGGATTGGTAACGCATCTGCATTTTGAACCTGGTCTTTGTGTCTTTAGGATGCAGTTTGCCAATTTCAAAATTTAGAGCTAAATTTATAAAAATACATCTAGTGTCTTTAGGCTGCAGTTTGCCAATTTCAAAATTTAGAGCTAAATTTAGATGTATTTTTATTAATACGACGGACATAAGAGATCTTTTACTGGTATTCTTTTCAGATAGGTACGGAATCCTAAAAATGTATCTATACTCTCTTATCTTGAGATCGAATCCAGGACCTTATATAGCAATATTGGTCTGTTACCACTACACCATCGAGGCAGTTGGTTAATATTATAAAATAAATAAACAACAATACAAATTCTAGTAAAATATTATCATATCAGGCACGCGATCCGCGTGGTGTGGTCGACAGGTGCACCAAAGGTCACAAACATCGGCGGCTGCGTTTGATGCACCCACCGCAACGCCATATTGGATTGGTGACGTCACGTGTCCTTAATATATTTGCTGATAAAATTATACTTTTCAAATGAGCAAATGTATCTTTTTTAATTAATAAATTATTTTAAAATTTAAAAAAACCGCCTTCAAAAAAAAAAAATTTAAACTGAATATACTAAAACACTAAAAAGCGAAAATTACTTTTATATTTATATAATTACTTTAATATGGGCTACGTACTTACCTACTCATAGGTTTGAAGTCGGTGCCAAGGCAATAGTGCGCTTCAAATAGCCGTATTTGATAGCTTAACATAGTAGGTACTGCAACACCACAACATTAGTCCTAACGCGCGCGGCACATCGTCCTTCCTCTAAAGCAACGCAAAAAAAAAAAAATGAAATGGTTAAACAAAAGAAGTTTCACACAGCGGACACCCCTCCCACATTTACTGTGGACATGTGCAACACCAGGGGTTTACATACCAACCTAAACGCCGTCCATCATCACCTTGAAACGGCTAAGCCAGCCTTTCTCTTTCTGACGGAGACACAAATATCCTCTCCTCTTGACACTGCGTACCTTACTTACCCCGGCTATACTCTGGAGAACACTTTCATTCGCCGCGCCGGGGTATGTCTGTATGTCCGAGAGGATGTCTGTTGTCACCGTTTTGACCATTTTGAAGACAAGGACCTGTCGTTATTGTGGACGCGCGTGGACTACGGTGGTTCTACCCGAATCTACGCGTGCGTGTACAGGTCCTATAGCGGAGACGGGGAGACAGCTCACTTGTTCGAGTACATCCAACAGGTGGTCGACACGGTGCTTGCGCAGTATCTTTCTGCGGAGTTGGTGATTCTTGGCGACTTTAAGGCACACCATACGGAGTGGTTGAGCTCCCGAATCACTGACTTCACTGGAAGGACTGCATATGACTTTGCGCTGGCTAATGGACTCACACAAGTCGTATCCGGGTTCACCCGGATACCAGATGTCGAGGGTCACACCGCCTCTTTGCTGGATCTTCTGCTGACCTCACATTCTGCCAACTATCAGGTGGTGGTCGAGGCTCCTTTAGGATCCTCAGATCACTGCCTGGTACGCACGAAAACCCCCTTGTCGGTTCGGGCGCCTCTGCAGCCCCCTTCCACCCGGCAAGTGTGGCATTACAGGTCAGCAGATTGGGATGGACTGAGGGAGTTCCTATCGTCCTACCCATGGAGGCAGCTTTGTTTCTCGTCGGAAAATCCGAGCACGTGCGCTGAAGCTGTAACCGGGTATACACCAGGGTATGGAATGTTTCATCCCGTACTCTGTGGTATCCATTGGTGGTCGGTATCAGCCCTGGTTCGATAAGTCTTGTGCTGTGGCTTCTAACCATAAGCAGGAGACTTACAGAACCTGGACTGTGGCTCACGCTTGCAAGGATCCCAATGCCTCCGACCTGAAGAGAGTACTCAACGCTGCCTCCAGGTCCACGAAGCTGCGGATAGCCATAGCAAAGTCCAAGCATGTCGGTAGAGTTGGCAAGAAACTAATGAGGCATCCTCCCGGGAGCCGTGCTTATTGGTCTCTTGCCAAAGCTATCGAAGGGAACTTTTGTCGATCATCTTTCCCACCACAGCGAAAACTTGATGATAGCCTAGCCCACACGGCAAAAGAGAAAGCCGATCTTCTGGGCAGCCTCTTTGCCTCAAACTCGACTCTTGATGACATGGGTGTCACAGCGCCTACCATCCCGCGCTGTGATAGCTCTATGCCTGACGTCAAATTCTCTCAAAAGAACGTCAGGCGAGCGCTTTTATCCCTTGACCTCAAGAAGTCGAGTGGGCCGGACCCCGTCCCTGCAGTGGTGATGAAGATGTGCGCTCCCGAGCTTACCCCCGTTCTGACACGCCTGTTCTCGCTTTCCTACGATCGTGGAAAAGTACCGTCTGCGTGGAAGACAGCCCTCGTGCACCCGATACCCAAAAAAGGGGATCGCAGTGACCCGGCCAATTATAGGCCTATAGCAATAACCTCTCTACTCTGCAAAGTCATGGAGCGTGTGATCAACACACAACTGCTGCAGTATCTAGAGGATCACCAGTTGATCAGTGACCGCCAATATGGGTTCCGTCACGGCAGATCTGCTAGTGATCTTCTAGTATATCTCACGCACCGTTGGTCTCACGCGTTGGACAAGAGTGGGGAGGCATTGGCTGTAAGCCTAGATATTGCTAAGGCCTTTAACCGAGTCTGTCACAGGGCACTTCTCGCGAAACTTCCATCCTACGGTCTTCCCGAGAGGCTATGCAACTGGACAGCCAGCTTTCTGTCTGAGCGTTATATACAGGTCTTAGTTGACGGTCAGCGCTCAGATAGATTACCTATCAACGCTGGTGTGCCGCAAGGCTCTGTGCTATCTCCCACGCTTTTTCTTCTGCATATCAATGAAATGTTGGAGCAAAACTCCAATTTTCATTGCTATGCCGATGATAGTACGGGCGATGCATACTACACTGGCCGTGCAAATGCCTCTCGGACACTTATCGAGGAAAGCAGGACTAGACTTGTGTCTGAAGTCGAGCACTCTCTGGAGCGGGTCTCGGACTGGGGTCGACTCAACTTAGTGCAGTTCAACCCCTCGAAGACACAAGTTAGCGCGTTCACCGCTAAAAAAACCCCATTCGTTGTAGCACCACAGTTCCAGGGCACTCCGCTCGCTGTTGGTAAGAGTATCGGTATCCTGGACGTTGACATATCGAACGAAGTGCAACTTGGAAGTCACATTGAGTGTAAGACCAAGTTGGCATCCAAAAAGTTGGGGGTGCTTAACAAAGCGAGGCAGTATTTCACATCGGGGCAGCTATTACAGCTTTATAAGGCCCAAGTGCGGCCCCATATGGAATTCTGCTCTCATTTGTGGGCGGAAGTCCCCAAATGCCAACTTGGTCCACTCGACTCCCTACAAAGACGGGCCGTTCGTATTGATAATGACCCAGGACTTACTGACAGGCTCGAACATCTGAGCCTGCGCAGAGACGTTGGGAGTCTATGCGTTTTATACCGTCTCTACAATGGCAGAGCACTCGCCATGGTGCCACCGTCTCTTTTCCTACACCGCACTACCCGCCGAAGAGAGAAGTTCCACCCTCACCGACTGGACACTTGGCAATGTTCAACGGTGCGGTTCTCGCGTTCGTTTTTGCCCAGAACGTGTCAATTGTGGAATGAACTTCCCTCTGAGGTGTTCCCTCGGTGCTACAATATGGGGTTCTTCAAAAATGGCGTCAAAAGAGTCCTTCAGGGCTGGCAGCGCGTTGGCGACTCCCCTGGTGTTGCAAATGTTCATAGGCGACGGTGACCACTTTCCATCAGGTGGCCCGTCTGCTTGTCTGTCAATCCTTTGACATAAAAAAAAGAGGACCTGGTAGAAGAAGAACATCCTAGTTGAAAATTTTGAGAGAATGGTTCAACCTAAGCACTCGTTTTCTATTCCGTGCTGCAGCTTCAAGAATTAGGATTGCCATGATGTATTTTACAAAACTTCACGCCTCCATAACCCTGAAGGGATAAGCATACATACAAACGTAGATTCATTTAACGATGATTGGTCAGTTTTGTTTTATTTAGTCCCAAGGAAATGGGGAGATTTTTATCGTTCACTGGTTAAATTATTCAACACGAGGGTGTTACCAGTAATCAATAATGGACAAAAGGGGTAAACAAGAGGTAAGTTACCGATAATATACTGATAGTAAGTAAATACAGTAAGCTTGTGGTTTTGGCACACCGCGGACACTTCGCCAAAACGTTTAATTTGGTTTCCATTACACAGACATCAATTAGTGACGTGTATTTACACGCGCACCTGTGTGCGTAGCACGTACTAAATACGAACCGTCGCCCATAAGAGGGGAAGGGGTTGAGTGATGCGGGCAAATCGGGCGGGACGTCGAAGTGTCCATTCTATACGTAGTTTTATTACATATTCTCTGGTTTTGTTTTGTTTCTGGTTTTGTTTGGTTTTGTTTCTCTGTTTCCAAACGACAGAGGTCGCATTGCCGATAGGCATGAGATTCGTTGCCTCTTTGCAGCTGTGCTTCAATTACAGAGCCACAGGTAAGTACGTTACAGTTTTAACCGCGACTTCATCATCATTTTTTGGCCCTGTAATTACCGGTACACAGGCATAACACCTTAGGCCTCAGGAGTGGTAACGGATGTGCATTTTGGACTTGGTCTTTGTGTGGGTGTCTATAGTCTGCAGTCATCACTTAACATCAATGTGAACTGCATGCTTGTTTGCCACTTCCATTACATAAAAAAAATATTTCAACAGAATCCACTGCTGAACTAAAGCCTCCCACTTCCAAACACGCGCTACTGCATCATATTTAATTTTTTTTGGGAGATTTGCCATGCCTCTCGATATGCTCTTACTGCCTTGTTAGTCTAGTGATAGCAGGCCACTACTGGCTGGAGTCCTGGGTCCGATTAGCAGGTCGGGGTAACCATACATTACATAAGGTGTAAAAATCTTTATCGCTGATTCTACCTGCTGCCATAGCACTACCTCCACTGGCCTCCATATATTCTCTATATGTTTATATGAGACTAGCGGCCCGCCCCTGCTTGTTACCTACCTACTCTCCTATTCGTCTTAGCGTGATGATTATAGATATAGCCTAAAGCCTTCCTTGATATCTTCTATAGTTGAGGCAGCGTACGCAAAATGAGTAACTTTTCTAATTGATTTTTTACACCTTGTGTCTGAAAAACCCAATTATCTTACGGAACCCTATTTTCCAAAATAAAATATAGCCTATTTTACCCGTGGATAATGTAGCTTTCGAATAGTGAAATAAACTATAAAAGATATTCCTCGATATCTTTTATAGGTTAGGCAGCGTACGCAAAATAAGTAACTTTTCTGGTTGATTTTTACACCGTGTATCTGATATACCCAAATATCTTACGGAACCCTATTTTTTCCAAAATAAAATATAGCCTATGTTACCCGTGGATAATGTAGCTTTCGAATAGTGAAAGAATTATTTAAATCGGTCCAGTAGTTATTGAGCCTATTCATTACAAACAAACAAAAAAATATTACCTGTTTATAATATTAGTATAGATTACATTCCGAGCCACGCGACGATATCGCGGCAGCATCGCAGTAGAAAATCGCGGCAGTGTCACGTGCAGCGGAGTTCGGAATCGTACCTTAAAACGCAAAATATATCCAGAAGAACTTGTAATTATACAATACAATTGTCAAATTAAATATGAATCTGCAATTGACTGTAAATAAACGAATATGCCAGTTATTAAATAACGGGTCGCGTGCGTTTGTTTAATCTATTTTTAATTTCGCCGCCGGCCATTGTTATAAATCCACAATTAATACGAGTTATTGGGACTATAATGAGCTTTTGTCCTTTTGTAGTTATTTGAATCTATTGTTAATTATACCGTAGTTCACACTTTCACCGCCTATGTGAGCTCGGTCTCCTGCGCTGGTTGGTACCATTATTTTTAGTCTATGTCTCAGTAAACATAATTCGGTCATGTCCTCTTTGTCGGGAATATTACTAGTGACGTATCCCATAGAGAACAATAGAGCGGCGTGCGGAGACAGGAGCGAAGTCTTGTACAGCACGAGAGCCCGCCGCTCCGAAGAGTACCCGAGAGGCCGCCGAAGTACGTCAGTATGTTTGTCTGTGTGTGCTTGCTTTCTATATCTGCTTAATTATATCTATTAAGATGCATTTTCTTAGGTAGCTGATAAAAATGATTGTGTTCAACGCGGTAACGTTGAATCGATAACCGATACCGAACCCATGCTGATATCATATGTCAGGAAGATTTTTTTTAATGTAGGGGAAGCGGTAAGCAAGCATGCAGTTCACATTCATGTTCAGTGATGACTGCAGCCTATAGCCAACATATACCCACACAACGACCAAGGTGAAAATGCGGATGCGTTACCATTTCTGAGGTCTAAGGTCTTATGCCTCTGTGCCGGAAATTACAGGGCCGCACATTACCACCTGACCAGAACACGATAGTGCTGAACACTACCATTTAGCGGCAAGTATTAGGTAATGCGGTGGTGTCTGCGCCGGCGAGCTCCGTCAATGGAGCACTACCACCAGTACCTAATTAGGCACAGAGGTCGATTCAGAGGACTCATTTTCGTATCCGAATCCTTTTGCTGTTTTGCTCTGACATAGGCCGCACATATTGGTTGAAGCAGGACGAAGCGTTATGAGAAAAATTAAAATTACCGTTAGTTTACGAAAATAAGGGCAAAAGTCTTAGGCCAGAGGGGCCTTAGCTTTTTTATATATAATATAAGGTCTATGTTTGATTTGCTATAGGTAAGTATGACTTAAGGCAATTTGCATTTTTTTTAAAAAAGCTAATTTATGGTCACAAAAGTTTCTCCTCTTTATAAAAACTATTTACACATTACACGTCTATATTTTGGTCTCTAGTACACATCTGTGTACCAAATTTAACCTCAATCGGTCCACTACTTTCGGAGCAGATTGGCTGTTACAGTCGGACCACAATCTAAAGAAAACGAACATGTTAATATGTACTTATACTGTGGTCGGACAGAAGACAGACAGACAGACACAGACAGACGCACCAGGAATCTCATAAGGGTTCCGTTTTTTTCTTTTTGAGAATTCCTAAAAATTGTGGTCGAGATAACACAAATTGCCGTTAAACTCCGCATAGGTCAAGATCACTACACATTGTTATCTGGTCAATTATAATCGAGCGAATAATCGAGTAATCAATAGCAGTGCCAATAAAAAATCAATCAAGCAATTTGCGGCGTCTCTGCGCTCGCGCATTCGAAATCGATCATGCGGACAACATCTATTATTTACAGCCTTACCCAGTAATTATAGACCTCTAATTGGATAACGCGGTTGCAAGGGATACTAATTTTGATATGGTCGTATTGCTTTATGCATCTGTGTTCATCTAATTAGTTTTCGATGGATCTACCTGGTGATAAGGAAACGGACTTGTTTCTTGCGAATGTGATATTATTTTGCTGTTATCTACCTTCGTCTATAAAGTAATAAGTGTGCACTCTTAGATAAAACTACGTACTTTAACATATAACGGAGAGCCCTGATGAAAAAGTTTTCAGCTGCGTCAGAACAGTGCTTTTATGGTTACTCATGTGTATCATGCTTAAATACAAGACATGGCAGCTCACTTGGATTGCCAGACACTGTTTGAAGTCGAGTTTAATGTATTAAACCGTTGGTCTTGCTAAGTGATGACTATATTACCCTTAAGGACTAGAAATATTAAGCGAGAAACACCAAAACAAATACTAGGATTGTCAGTTTCAAAATGGATGTCATAGAGTTAAAAGTTCTTTTGCGATACTAGTGATTCGAGTGGAAGAGAGGGGCATCCCTGATACATCCTTGATTGATACATATTTTTGCGCCACCAGCGGGCGATCAGATATTTCCTCCATACATTTCTACATAAATATCTTGTTGGTGGTGCCATCATGGTGTTTTAACGAAATAGGTCGCTTACTCGCCTTTTATCGTGAAACTAATCATATCTTGAACGAAAAGTTTGATATGCAAATATACGAACCATCTGATTTTCATTTAAATGGATATCATTTGTTATTGATACTTGCAATTTCATGACCAAAACGTTGACAGTCCTAGTTATACCTAGTAATAATTTATCACATTATCAGATGTCACATCAAAGTGACAAAAAAAACTTCAATGAGAAGATTTAGGATAGACCAGGATTTTTTATTTGGTCCCAATTTAAAAAAAAAACCTATAAAATGGTAAAACCTTTATAAAAACGTGACCTTGGCAAAGCCTCTATCTTTTTAAAGTCCTCAGTCTTTTTAAAGGACTACATACAAATACTGTTTTTGTATACGGAAGAGGGCGTTCGGTCACCGTTATGAAAAAATATTTGCATAATAACACAACAACACTATAATTAAAAATAGAAACCATGGATATGGCATATTTCCGGCAGAGTTTTAACATTGACCGCTTTAACCTATCTGCCGCTAAATGGTAGTCTTCGGCACTATCGTCACCTATCGTATTCCGGTTAGATGGTTATGTATGGGCTCATAAGAACTATCACAGAGACATGACACCTTAGGTCTCAGGGCTGGCGACGCATCTGCATTTTGACCTCTGGTTTTTATGTAAATGTCTATAGGCTGCAGTCCTCATTCATTCTACTGGTGGTAGAGCTCCAGTGACGGAGCTCGCAGGCGTAGGTACCACCGCATTACCTAATATACTTGCCGCTAAATGGTGTTCAGCACTATTGTGTTTCGGTCAGGTGGTAATGTACGGCCCTGTAATTTCCGGCACAGAGGTATAACACCTAATGCCTCAGGAGTGGCAGCGCATCTGCATTTTGACCTCTGGTTGTTGTGTGGGTGTCTATAGGCTGCAGTCATCACTTAACATTAATGTGAGCTGCATGCATGTTTGCTTCCTTCGTTACCTATAAAAATATGTCATATTTACTGCAGGGTTTCAGGTGATATGCTAGCTGCCGTATGTTCAGTATCCTTCATTGGAGATCTGCCAAAACTACGAGTGAAAGGTGTGGGGATCGCATTATCTGATCTATTTGTAACTGAATCTTAAGAGCCTTATTTGGCATTCGACTGAGGTAATTTAAGTACAGTAGGTAATTATTAATTTTAGGACACATTTTTTCAACATAAGTGTATTGATATTAGAATCTGTGGTTTTGAGCAGATGACTAATGATGATAGGCTGTCAGATTTCAATGTGCGTATGTACTGTATGTCTGTTTTTGTAAGTTTTAAGTTCTGCACGTCAAAAGGAAAACATCGAAATAATTATAAGATCACTTGTGCGTGCACCGTCTTTGTCTGCCTGTCACAGCCAATTTACTCCAAAAGTACTGAGCCGATTCAATTGAAGTTGGATACACAAGTAAATGGTGGTCAAAACAAGGACGTGTAACGTAAACAAATTACCAAAAGTGAGTCAAATTTGGCACACATACCTAGAGAATCCCAAATATATACCTGCTCATTTTTGATAACTTTAAAATCATTTGTGTCGAATTTATTTAACAGAATCAGTGCAAATTGACAATTCTCCATCTCTCATCTCTTAAACTAATAGGCCTATCATTTTGTAAAAAAGATCGAGGCCCTAGGAAAAGAAATCTATGGTGTTAGTGCTGTACTGATACTACGAATTTATTCTTTTAACGCGTATAAGGACATTGAAGAAGGTCGTGGACAGGCGACGTCGTAGAACACAGCCAGATATTGATTACCACTTAGCTGGTCACCCAAGTTGACGGGGTACACAATTTGCTGCACTATGAGTGTTATTTAAATACAAGGCACAAAGGAATGTCACACCTGCGTAACAAAACGTGTTCATAAGGAAACGGGCGCGCGGACATCGCTCGGCAAAACTACGCATCAATCTAACTAGAGACGTCCCGCAGTTGTGAAACTTGGATGTGGTTTTTTTTTTAATGTAATGGGAATGGCAAACAAGCATGCAGTTCACATTGGTGTTAAGTGATGACTGCAGCCTATAGACACCCACACAAAGACCGAGGTCAAAATGCAGATGCGTTACCACTCCTGAGGCCTGAGGTGTTATGCCTGTGCCGGATATTACAGGGCCGTTCATACCACCTGACCGGAACACGATAGTGCTGAACACTACCATTTAGCGGCAAGTATATTAGATAATGCGGTGGTGCCTACGCCCGCGAGCTCCATCACTGGAGCTCTACCACCAGTAAAAAGTATTGTTGAGGCTTTCATAAGCATTCTGTGAATGTGTGTGAAGAAGTAAACTTGTTTTTCAAATAAGCCAAAACCAAAAGAGTTACTCATGTGTAGCATCATTGCAGCTCCAGGGCGTATGCACCATATGTCCAGCATTTAGGCAAAAAAAATATTTTTTAAATACCTACTTATTTTTAAATTTTAATACCTAATGCTCTATATCTACCCTTTTAGGTATATCTATCTACCATCAGAAATATATCTGTAGGTACTTCGATGGGCCAAAGTAGCTTATTGCCGTTAGCTATGCCTTCTCCACGGGCACTGTATTTGTTGATCTGTGATCTACAAATATGGCTAGTCTACGAGGCGTACATTGGCAGTTGGCATGGTAATTAAGTACTATATAATCATGTTCCGATTGATGCGTGGTTGTGCTATAGAGCAACACGGGCTACTGGCCGCGGCGGACCGGAGGGGACTAGCCATATGCAGGCTTTCCCCTCTATCAAAGTACAAGCCCTAGTGTGCCTTTGCGTGTCGCCGAGTTGTTTAAATGTGTGTGTGAAATTGTTTACGTATTTTGTTAAAGGCAAGGTGTCAGTTTCGTAGTAAAAGACGATTTTTGTACAATGTGTGTGTGTCACACAAATTTCTCCCCGCAAAAAAAGAACAGTCTGTTTTTTGCATCGGTAGTAAACGGTATGGTAACTCCCCTCCGGTCGGCCGGTGGCCAGTGTTGCTCTATGGACCAACCGGACTACCTCTACGTACGATTAATAAAACTTCAAATATCACTATTACATCATCAGTGTATAACTAAATGTGTGCAAACCTATATTTTACGCAATTTTTTTTTTTAAAATTGGTTTTGGAAAAGAAAATATTCGACTAGTCGATATACCTGTATTCTCTAGATCATAAATATGCGTTCTGTTTAGGTTTTTAGCATATCTCAAGAAACGAACTAATTCTGCTGCGGGATCTTAACCTACTACATGTCTCTAAAAAAAAATGTTCGTAAACGAATAAAAAACTCACCCATTTATTAACCGATTAAACGTCAAAAGCCAAACAAATCCACATTCAAATTAATTTACCCAACCATCGTCAATCCACACAAAGATATGCGTCGTTTATTCACGTGCTCAAATCTATTCGCGAAATCAGCAAAATAAACCGCCTAACCTATCGCCTTTCAACTTGAGCCCCGAAAACTTTCATAACTCCTCGAATCTACATACGGTTGTAAAGTGTAAGACGAATTTTGAGTTGCCGGTGTACTAAATTCCACGTAGAGTCGGATGCAAACCAATAAATATATCGGTTGAGGGGTTGGCAGGCCGGTGAATAAACATGAATGTGGCTGGTGTACTCGCGAGCAGGGAAAACTATACACCTCGAAGCTATTCTAAACGGAAAACAATTTTTACTTTTTATATTTCATAACATAATTTGTACTTTAAAGGAGTCCCTTGCCACAGCTTTATTGTAAAATATTTGATCAATCGAATAAAGATATTTATTTCTCTCTAGCTGACCCGGCAAACTTCGTATTGCCTCAGAATTAAATAATGTGTCAAAGGTTTGATAGATAAGTACTATTTGTATGGGTAAATTAAATTGTGGTTTTTACTATTTGCCTTCAATTTCTTGATATTTTCTTACCTTTTAAACCTTCCCTGGACTTCCAAAAATCATTCAAAATTAAAATTAGCCAAATCGGTCGAGCCGTTCTCGAGTTTTAGCGAGACTAACGAACAGCAATTGATTTTTATATAATATATACAGTTTTATGATATGCTGATCTGGTTAAGTCATTTACTTATTAAATTTCACGTAGTCACTCTGAAAAAAAATTGTAAGGTTAAGTTAAATTTGTCGGCAGATAGATTATGCAATGCGGTGGTGCCTACGCCGTAAAGTCCTTTGGAACTCTACCACCAGAAAATCTTTAAATATCATTTTAATCATTAACTAGTCACTCGTCAATATATTTTGAAAGGTTGACTTAGAATGCCAATGGCAAATAGTATGCAGCCATAACTATAGTACATATAAGCTATGCTAGTCAATTTGAGGCAGTAAAATATGAAGGATCAAAAGTTACGGAAGTCTCTTCAATACAAATAATATGTTACGCATAGTTTGAATTACAAATAAAATTGAAAATTAATTCGTCTTCCGAAAGAAATGAATCTGAACTATTCTTAGATTACCGTTGGCTAATAAATTAATCCTGTATTTGATTGAGTTATTTGAAGATAATAACATTATCATGTGCTCATTGACTGTGAAGAGGTTTGTTATGTTGAGGAAACCGTATAATAATGATTAACTCACAATCAATCATCTGTATTTGTTGTTCATGTATCAATATTGATTATACATTTGATTGAAATGAGAACAGGTTCTTTTGTGCATATTCAACTTCATCAGATATGTATTTAATGACTTTACATGTAGCTGAACATGTAAAGTTATTAAATTCAAGGAGTTAGATAATTCTGGCAGACAGCATCAAAACAAAATGAACAAGTAAAGTGTTTCAGTATAGATATTTTCGTAACGTTCGAGTAAGTTTAACTAAGTACGAGTAACTAGTGTTCGCATCGCAAAACTTCATATTTATTTAACAGATTTTTCCAAGTTAATTTTCTGTACCGGAGATCATCAAAACTGCTGATTGTATTTGCATAGCTGCGAGTATATTTCAAATATTTCTAAATTTGAAATATTGCTCAATCAATATCTGAAATATCAAATATCGCAGATTGTGTAGATTGTATGTGTATTATAGATTTCACACGATTACCTACTTATGTTTTGAACTGGAGTGATATTGATTTGAGATCATATATTGTTTTAGCCCGCATTGTTTTTTAATTAATTAAATACCTGTATGAATATATACGTTACTAAGTTTACTATTACAATGTTACTTAGTGAAACGTAACATTTTTTCGTAATTGCACGTTATATACTTTTCCGTGGCCTTCGGTTCACGGGTTCGCTACTCGCAAGACAGGCCTCACTCAATATCGGATATTGTTCTTGCAAATGAGTATTTATGTCATCGTTTATATAAAATGTGTTCTGATGTGGCTCGACGCGTTTTTCCCTATCGTACCTCCACTTTGTTTATCGAAACTTCGAGAATATTCTTTGTTATTTGGCGGCGCAAAGTGCTGTGCGCGCCAGCTGAGAATAAGTCTATCATCTATCGTGTACCTTCTCTAGGCAATAGCGCAAGCCTTATGTTTGAGAGAGCGCGCGATAGAAAATGGCGGTTTGACAGTTCTATTCCTACTTAGCGCGCTTTATAATACAATTAGCCACACATTTGGTGTTCACGTAAGGTTAATGGTAACAGTACAATCAAATGCAGAGACAGTGAACGGTTATGTTAAACGTTATCGGATACAGATAATCTTGATAGGAAAATGTGGCCACTTATGGCTGTAATTAAGTTGCTACTTGCTGACACTTTCCTGCGCTTACTTAATCGGTTTCGATGCCTGTCTAGTCTAGCGATTTTCTTATAAGTTGTTGTCAGTTAACCTTTCTTATACAGTTTGTTGATGTATCATCAGAGCACCGGCACAGAGGCATACCACCTTAGGCCTCAGAATTGGCAACGCATGTGCAGTTTGACTTCTGGTCTTTGTGTGGGTGTCTATAGGCTGCAGTAATCATTTAACATCAATGTGAACTGTACGCTTGATTGCTACTTTCATTACATTAATAAAGAATCGATTTGAAATATCAGAAATTCTAAATGATATGGGTAAATGTACAAACTGGTATTTTAATTTTGTCTTGTTTTTTTACATAAATTTATATATGTGTGTGTCAAATTATAAAAGGTTATTGTTTCTGTAAATATCATAGAGCAACACGAGCCACTGGCCGCGGCGGAGGAGAGTAGCCATAATGCAGGCTTTCCCCTCTGTCAAAGTATAAGCCCAAGTGGGCAGAGATTTTTAAATGTGTGTGTGAAATTGTTTAAGTATTTTGTTAAAGTCAAGGTTGGCGATAGGCATAAGACCATTTGGTCTTGTACTTTGACAGAGGGGAAAGCCTTCATATGGCTAGTCTCCTTCGGTCCACCGCGGGCGGTGGCCCGTGTTGCTCTATGGACGCTGCTGCCCACAGATTTATCTATTCCGTGCTGCTGCCCATTCAGCGTAGTTATTTTTACTACCACCCGACTACACTAGGGGTAGGACCCACCCTAGAGGGCGATAGGGTCGACACGTCCCAACGCCTCATGAAATATAGACGTGTGGAATAATTTGGTTACGTAAATCAGCTTGTGTTATACCTTCTACCGGTAATGTTCAACGCTATCGAGCCCAGGTCATCGTAGTTACGTCCCGGTGGGTCGATATGGCCCTGTAATTACGGCACAGTGACAATACAGCTAAGATATCAGTGGCAACGCATTTGATTGTCATGACTAGTTTTTGTGTAGATTTTTACTAGTATTTACTTACCATCAATGTCAATTGTATGCTTATTTGCCACTTCATGGGATAGAAGAATATATGAATTGATTAGTAGTAGTAATAAATGAATAGACTTTTAGTTGGTAAGACATGCTCCCATGAAACGATAACTGTCAAGAAGAACACATATTTTATAAAGCTTTCCCACCATTATTTTTATAGACCATTACATCTAAATTTGAGTAGAAAAAACAATAAATATATTAGCTTTAACGTTTTACAAAGTGGAGTAGAAACAACACATTATGTGGGTTGGCGGATTGTCATAAAATCAGACATAGCATTAGGAATGATTAGAGTGCGCGTGGTCCAAGTGATGTGATACTTTATTTTTAAAATTGCTCATAAAGTTATCTATTTCTGACGATTCAGCATCGAAAATTAATGTCAAGTCAAGTTCATTTGAAAGTTTACGAATCTTACAATTAACGACATACCTAAAATTACATGTTGATGGAACCAGCGAATTTAAGTGTTTCTAGCGCTAAATCATTCATTTGTACTAGAATGGCGAAATAAAGGCCTATGACGAAAAAAAACCTTGGTAACAGGTCTGTCCTAAATTAATCCTTCCTCACGGAGCAAGTAAATATGGATCATCTCAAGTGTTTGCATGAATGCCTGTTCATTTATACCTTGGCTTATGCGATCGGAGATAAGATTAAGTTATTACAAAATTCATAGATTCTTATACGTTACTAGTTACTAGTTAGTAATAGTAGGTAATACGAAGAAAAATAAAGTAAAATACGTACAGTTCCACACTAGATGCAAAACAGTGCTGTTGATGTCACCACACAATACAAAGGTAATGTACCCGAATACCCACGACGGAAAGAAATTTATGTAGGCCATACTAGTATTTGTCCCGGTGCGGGGATCGAACTCACGACCCTCACGCGACTATAGTCCAGCTGGGTCGTCAAAATTCTTTACGTTATAAATTTTGCAAAAGGTTAAGCTCAGCTCTCGCTATCAGCTCGTACTATTGTACCCTCACCTCACACAAGATACCCACTGCTGCGAACAAAGATGGCGGATTTACATAAAAACTGTTTAATCGTAACTCGGCACTGGCTATCGCGATCTGACCATATTACCATAAATTAATCCAATAAGGGATTGAGGCGATCAATTTATCTATATTACTGCGCGCGCGCCGGTGTTGAGGTGCGAGCGAGATAGTGCGACTCTAAGATACGCCAAGTTATTGCCTCCATTAGAATTTAACATCGCACGGAATTAAAGGGTAAATTTTTGTAATTTGGCAGGTTTTGGACTCACTCTTACTCCGAGAATGTTCGAGAATATTTCTGATAAGCCTCGGGTCGTTGACGTGATGTGGCACGACGAGCGTTATGTCCCTGCCCGTATTATATGTCAATTATGGGAACATGATTTCCAAAAGCAATGTTATGCATTATGTTTAATAGCTTTAAAGTGAACCTTTACTCCAAGTTTAAGCTTGTTTTAGTATATTTCATAATAACACCTTATTAATAATAACAATGGCAACCCATTATAATTATGGCCCTCTACTGGGCACGAGTCTCTCCCCTTTTTGGGGGGAGGCCTGGAGCTTACTCCACCACGCTTCTCCAATGCGGATTGGTGGAGATACGGGTTAGTGGCCAACCCGCTGTCGGATGTTTTCAAACCGCCCTTAAGGCCTCCGACAAGGTTTAACGACTGTTATCTATCGATAGCAACCGGGATCGACGGCCATTTAATTTGCCACTAGCGGTCACCCATCACACATCCAACCGCGCCCGTAATGCTTAGCCGAGTGGATCGCTTATGATATACACCAGCCGTGGGGCCATGCGTGCTTCATACGCGCTAATAACACCTTAAAGTATCGAATATATTGATCATTCCTATTTGTCACCGTCTCTACAATGGTGAGTGCTCGGTGGAATTGCACCATATGGTATCACCGTCTCACTTCCTGCATCGCACTACCCGCCGAATGAGAAATTCAACCGTCACCGTCTGGACTCTTGGGTCTCAACGGTGCGGATTTCGCGTTCCTTTCTGTCCAGAACGTGTATGTTATGGAACGAATTTCTCTCTGAAGTGTTCACTCGGTGCTACAATATTGGGTTCTTGAAAAATGACGTCAATAGAGTCTTTAGGGCTGGCAGCGCGTTGGCAATTCCCCTGGTGTTGAAAATGTTGATATGCTATGGTGACCACTTTCCATTAGGTGGCCATGTTAGTCTGTTAACCTTATGTAATAAAAAGTCGAAAAACGTCATAAAGTTTACTTTATTAATGTATTAAGACCGGGAGTTCAACAGAATTGCCTTTTTTTTATGTAATGGAAGTGGTAAGCAAGCATGCAGTTCACATTGATGTTAAGTGATGACTGCAGTCTATAGACACCCACACAAAGACCAAGGTCAAAATGCAGATGCGTTACCACTCCTGAGGCGTAAGGTGTTATGCCTCTGTGCCGGAAATTACAGGGCCGTACATTTTTACAGTTTTTCTTCCCATCACTGTTTTTTAAAGTGCTAGCCACGTCGCCATGCCTCGTTCCAATGAGACTATTTCCATTGTTGGTATCGTACAATGTTGAAGACTAACACTTGCGCAGCTACCACCGTACCTTCATTAGTAAAGAAAGGCCTGTAAAAATTTGGCAAAAATCTACGCCTAAAAATAATAAGGAGAAATGTTTTAGCTCTTCATTTACTGTAGGTACCACAAAACATTGGAACAATTTGCCGGCCATTTAGTTTAGTTCTGGGAACTTAGGTACCTACCCATCTTTAAGTTAAGAGTGAAAAGGTTTTCTATATCAATGGGAGTTAGGCTTAAATTTGGTTTATTATTTATTATTTCGTGAAATATAATGAAAATGAAATTGCTATCGAGATGTTATCAACTTAGGCACACCGCGGACACTCCGCCAAAATTCCATACAATCGCTTAATTTGGTCTCTATAACACTGACATCAATCAGTGATGCGTATTTACACGTGCACCTGTGTGCATAGCATGTAGAGAATACCGAACGTCGCCCATAAGAGAGGAAGAGGTTGGGTGAGACGGGGCAATCGGGCGGAACGTCGAAGTGTCCATTCTATACGTAGTATTATTACATATTCTCTGACTTAGGTCTCGAGAGTTGCAACGCTTCTATATTACAATACCTCTTGATGTTCGCTCTTGCCATCATAAGAAATAGTAGGTTTATTTAATGATGTCTAAAAGCTGTGAAACGTCCCATGTTAACAAGTTTGTTTGCCATTTGAATCGCGTCACATATCAAAGAGTAAAAAGATTACTCACCAAAACAAACATAGTCAAACGTTTGGCCAAACCTTTGTAGAGAGGAGAGGCTTCGAGTGTATTTTCGCGGGCACGGAACGTAATGACCTTGGCATTACCGGGTGACGGTGGCGGTGTGAATGGACGCGAGACGTTTTTACGATTCATTCATAACCGTAGTAAAGCACCTACGCACTCGCCCTCGCGGATAGTTGGGTAAGGCTTTAGCATGCACAGTTTTTCATACAAGTAATTCACAAACATATAATTTGTGAAATGCTGTATTAGCATTTCACAAATTAAATGGAGTTGTGAACTTCTGCGAATTGTGAAACGCTACTTCGCTTCACGCACACATTTAAACATCTGGGCGACAGGCATAGGCCCATCTGGGCTTGTACTTTGACAGAGGGGAAAGCCTGCATATTGCTACTCTCCTCCGGTCCGCCGCGGCCGATGGCCCGTGTTGCTCTATGATACAAACCTAGTAAGGCTTGTATCGAAGAAACGTTACGGAAATTCAATTGAATTAAACATTAGGTTGTTTACGACTGATAATAAATGTTGCTTAAAATTCCAACATCCATATCAATATTGGATAAAAGTTTAAAAACAATAATACACATGTCTCACGAAAAGACATCATCAAAGACACCGTTTAACACGAAATGTTTATATCTATCCATTCATGAATTGTAATTTAAGTGTAAAATATCACACTTTAGAAGCGGCAGAACTAAAAATGACCTATCAGTAATGCATAATAAATAAGACATGAACGTAAATGACACAGGCTTTCTACTCCAACAACTGTATTTGTATATAAATTGTCCAACAATATTCAATGGCAATGTTGTATTTGTATTAGTTGTCTACTCGATGCTAGGCGAGTGCGTGAATAAGCGAAAATATCTTTTGAGAAGTTAAACAGTATGGAACATTCTGTTGATACTAATTTTAATTATTAAGTGTTTTTATACCATTATTCATTTTATTTTTGTTTACTTTGACATATCAATCAACTTATCAGTTGTTATTCGCTTTAATTTTATATTTGTAATTGACATATCAACAAGCAAATTATAATATTTCCAAAATTTTTTAAATACATTTTTGAGTTTGAGTTTTTGAGAAGATATTATTGGAAAAAAGTGCTTGTGGAAAATAGTTACATGAAAGCAGTGCTAAGAAGCCTCAATGTTCGAGGTTTGATCGTTATCGTTGAGTGACTAAGTAGATTTATTTTTATGTTTACAACCTACGAACTCAGAACAACAAAAACCGTTTTCAGAAGTAAGATTGAATGTTTCACAATTTTCAAAAGTGGAAAATAAAGTGGTTTGATGATAGGAAGGTAGTAATAGTTGTCATATTTTTTTTCACAATAACACATGCGAGTGAATTTTGAAATTATTTAAAGAAAAAATGGAATGAAGTTCACCGATCCGAAATTGTATTTCCTAGTCACTGATTTGGTGGCTTAGGGTGATATCAGGTCACTATTGCTCATCATCACTATCATTATCACTAAGTTCATATTATAAAGCAAAGTCCCCTATTTTCTTTATCTGTATGTATGCGCTAATCTCGGAAAGTTGTGAACGGATTTTGTTCCTGTTTAAAATGTTGGAAAGAGGGTTTTCCGTGGAAGGTTCATGTCATAGGGCTAGTACTTTCGTGCGCATCGGTACACTCGCGCACGAAAGTACTAGCCCTATTGGTTTATTTTTGATCTAGCTTTCGCTTGCGGTTTCGTGTATTGGTAGGCAGATTGAAAACTATATTACATAGAATAACATAAAATGAAATAAAAACACATGACGCGCAGCTTGACCGCCAGCGTTCTTTTTACGTGGCGCGACCTATACCCGCGCGAATTACTATTTCAAAAATGTCAAATCATAGGTAAACACAAAAGTAAAATTTTTATTTTAAATTGTAATAAAGTATCAACAAATACAACACGGAAAGAAGAATAATGACCAATTTTTTGCCTTCTTTGTCTGATACCCATTATGTCTGTTATTGAATAGTTGATAGGTGTTTTAGTATGAAAATATTCATCGCCTCGCATATTCGATGGAACAGTATTTATATTGACACAGTTACCTCTCTCTATCACAAAGTAATAAAGTTTAAAGTCGTATATCTGTTAAGACTGGTCTAGAAAGCTTAACTTATATTCTGTCATAATAAACACTATACATTATTACTTTATTGCATAACGTTTATCATGAAGAATGCCATGAGAAATTTCAATTATTTTAACACTATAATAGTGTGGCATCATTATTTTGTCAATTAATATGGCAATACGTTAAGAAGGTAGGTTCTTCGTAGGAAAAACTGTAGATATGACTAGTTGAACACGGGGCCCTTTCATCAAACTCAGTTAATGTTTATAGTAATTATCTATAGACTACCTAGCAATTACACATTATATTAAATGCAGTTGTTGTATTAAGGTAAGTAGATATTAGAATCGATGCTCGCTATTAAAATAATGAAACGAATAAGTATTAGTACGAAATTCTATAAGTAAGTAGAAATTTATTGAAGTGAGGCCAGGGGCTCTAGCATGTATAGCGCCCGTGTTCAATGAAACCCTGGTACCCCCAAGGCCTGACCATGATGGTCCAAGACCTTGAGACGGCGGCGCCCGTGTGCATTGCATACCCTGCACTATAGCACAGTACAGATATGAACAGTATGGAAACTACGTACAAAACGTCCGAAATGGCACACTAACACAAACATGCGCATCGACGCTCGATGTAGCGAGTGACTCGGTACTGCAGCACCGCGAGAACCGCTTAGAGGCCTCGTCGATGCGCATGTTTGTGTGAGTGTGACGTTTCAAGGTTTTGTACGTAGTTTCCACACTGTTCATATTTGCATTGTGACTATAGGTTAAGCCGGCCCTGAGTGGGGCTTCGGTAGCTTAGTGATAAAGCGGCTGGACTGATTCTTCTAAGGTCTCAGGTTCTCAGGTTCTAATTACTTCAGGCTTCCCTGCCTGAATAATTTTTTTCTTTCCATTTTATCTGAATTTCTTACTTTTTCGCAATAACACATGCGATATTACAACACACAGCAGATGCGTTGCCACCCCTGAGACCGTTAGTTGTTATGTCTCTGTGATTACACATTACCACCTAGCCGGAACACGATAGTTCTGAACACTACCATTTGGCGGCAGATACGCCCTTTAACTCTTGCATTGGAACTCATAATGAAGTTTACGTACATTACGTACGTGTCATACATTTATGCATTTGGTAAAAAGCGGCTATATTGGCAACGTCGTGTCGGCAGACCGCTAATAATTAATTATCAAAATGTTTAAATCTGAAACATTTTTTGCTTTTGCTAATTGCTTTATAGCAATATTTTATAAAAGTCCGTAAGAAACCTTGAAATCATCTTCTAACGTTTGATCTACGAGGCAAGAACAAGGGGCGAGTCGCGAGTGTAAGCGAAACAGTAAATTTTTTTTGAGTTTCTAACGACTAAATCAATATTCTAAAAAGGTTTACAAATATTAATTAATCGCTATGACCTCATTTTTCTTCGTTCTCAATTATGTAAATGAAAAATACAATGAAAAGCGCAACTTTGCAAAAGTTCCTGTCTCGAAGGGAAGCGGTCACGTCAACTATCATTGTGCCGTGACGTCGCGATAAATAAACCAGCAGTTGGTGTCCTCTCTCCTCTAGATACCTACCAAAATTAAATAAACTGAACAAGATTAAAAAAAGAGAAGCTGAAAAGCTGCAAAAACGAGGCGTGAGTCGAGAGTGTAAACGAAACAAATAATTTTGACTTCTTGACGCTTGAGTCAGGGGCGGATTTGATACGTTGGCTGCCCTAGGGCTATGAAAGATTGCCCCCCCCCCTACCCCTCCCGTGCTCTAAAGCGTAAAAAAATAGATAAACTATAGAAATTAAATTAAAATAAAAAAAAACGATAGTCAGTAAGTGATTTAATTAATTCTTCTAATAATCGTAATTGCCATACAGGAATTTTTTTTCGCGAGATGCGTTATGGACGCATTTTTGAGATTTTACAAGTATGCGCGTAGGCAACTACTTAAAAAAAACGACCAAATTTTACCGCCCTAGGCCCGGACCTACTCGGCCTATAGGGAAATCCGTCCCTGTTTTTTTATGTGTGTAATTATTATATGTTCTCTCTATGAGTCTTAATCAATGTCATGAACAAGTTTAAGTATCATTATTGATCTACTATGAAACTTTTACTCATTTGAAAACATCATAAAGGCACAATACAGTAAACAACGCAACTAAAAGTTCCCGCCACGAAGGGAAGCGGTCACGTCAACTATCATTGTGCCGTGACGTCGCGATAAATAAACCAGCAGTTGGTGTCCTCTCTCGTGCACCGGGATCGGAAGCGCAAAGTTGTGTGCTCACTCAATTACCGCCATGAAGCTGTAGATAAATGGAGGCCATAACGGTAGTTATAGTCAAATACCTATGATCATTATTGAACTCACCGTTGGACCGCCCTTATGTCCTGATTAGGCTCAACCAAAAATTTAGCTCCATGTACCCACTAAAAACTAGTTTTCTAACTTATAAATCGTCAAGGAGTTGAGGTTATTGGAGGAATTAAACATAATTGGAGGAATTAAAAATAAAGTTATTTATTGCAGGCTACAAATATGGAAAAGTATTTTGTCGTTTTTAATTCTTACCGTCTCTCTACAATGGCAAGTGCTCTGCTGAACAGTTTGACATGGTGCCACCGTCTCTTTTCCTACACGCCGAAGAGAGTTCCACCCTCACCGACTGGACACCTGACAGTGGTCAACGGTAAGGTTTTCACATTCTTTTCTGCCCAGAACGTGTAAATTGTGGAACAACAGTCTGAGGTGTTCCCTCGGTGCTACAATATGGGGCTCTTCAAAAATGGCATCAAAAGAATCCTTCAGGGCTGGCAGCGCGTTAACGAATCCCCTGATGTTGCAAATGTTCATAGGCGACTGTGACCATTTTCCATTAGGTGGCCCGTCTGCTTGTCTGTCAACCTAATGACATAAAATAATCTACTACCCACCCCGCACCCCGTACGTCCCAATCTAAATAGATAATAAATACAGCCTTTGCATGCATTCAATGTCACATTGACTGCAAAGTTTGAATGCAATTACATATAATTAATTTAAGTTGCAAGTCTTAGTTTAGCGTTCTTAGGCTGTGGTTTTAGTTAACAAACATGGTAACGATGAGTAGATAAACCCCAGTTCAGAGGATTCCCTGGTTGGAAAACTCTGAATCAGCACGCTACCGGGGGCATAGACAAATAATACGCCATATGGAGAGCGCGACAAAAAATTACCTGTAAGGATTTTCACTTCTCCCGGACACACACCACCGCATTACCTAATCTATGCCACCAAATGGTAGTGTTCAGCACTGTCGTGGTCCGGTTAGATGGTAGTGTATGGCCTCGTTATAACTGTCACAGAGACGAAACAGCTAAGATTCATTGCTGTCATTCATACCTACGTGGAAGCCATTTTAAACGTTCGTCTTCACCATAGGGTAATAACATTTATCATACCTATATATTTCTGCCTCGGTAGCCTAGTGGTAGCAGGCCACTACTACACTACGACACTACTTCGCTGAGGTCCTGGGTTCGATTCCCGGGTAGGGGGTTATCAGAGGTAATAGTGTAAAGGCCTTTATCTCTGGTTCTATTGGGATTTTTCCATTTTCTGGAAATTTCGTAGTACCTCGAAGTTTGGTAATGTGCCCGTAGATGTCAATAGGCTCGCCAACTGTTACATGGGCCAAAACGTAACCGGCGAATCGTGGGTGTTTGCATGTATGCTTGAATGCATGCATTTACCTCTGCCTACCCCTTCGGGGATTACAGGCGTGTAGTTACGTTTATATATTTTTCTCAACGTATACTTATTAAAATTATTTATCGTCCTCGCAAGTTGCATAAAAATACTGTAAATTAAGCAGCAAAAGACCATTGTAAATAATTGATTGCAGCAGCTAATGGACACCTGCAAAACACCCTTAAGCTGTTGTTAGGTGTGTTGATATTCTTATTATACAGTGTTGCTATATTCGTGTTGTTAATGAGACATAACCTATTCTAAACATGAGTGGCAAAAACATTAATAACTTCAGCAGACAGGATAGGTACAGGAATTTTTGCCACGTGCCAGTCTTTTATGTAACTTTGCACGGCCCTGTAATTGCCGGCACAGAGGCATTATACCTTAGACCTTAGGAGTGGCAATTCATCTACATGGAAATCTCTAGTTTCATGTAGGTATGTTTATAGGCTACAGTGTTTTTTACACATAGATATGTGAACTGTATGCGTGTTAATCATGTCATAACACAAAAAGATATCGGTAAAACAAATCATGATGTACTCAATTGAAATTTCGTCAGTCAGCCTGATACTGAATGACGAAACTCGTCTACTGTGAAAGAAAATCTACATCCTTGTATCATTCTGCTATAATTTTTTTGTAATGAGGGTGGCAAATTATCATGCAGTTCACATTGATGTTAAGTGACTGCAGCCCATAGACATCTACGCAAAAACCAGAGGTCAAAATCCATATGCGTTGCCATCGTGAGACTAAGTTTTTATACGTTACTTCATGCCTGTAATCCCCCAAGGGGTAGGCAGAGGTAAATTCAAGCATGCACGCAAACACCCACGATTCGCCGGTAACTTATTGGCCCATGTCACACCGTGGACACGCGAAAATTCCATATAAACGCTTAATTTGGTTTGGTAGAAAATACCAACCATTGCCCATAAGAGGGGAGGAGGTTGGGTGGGACGGGGAAATCGGGCGGGACGTCGAAGAGTCCATTCTATACGTAGTATTGTTACATATTCTCTGCCCATGTAACAGGTGGCGAGCCTGTTGACATCTCCGGGCACATTAGCAAACGCCGAGGTACTGGGATATTTCCAGAAAATGGAAAAATCCCAATAGAACCAAAGATAAAGGACTTTACACCATTGTCTCTGATACCCTTACCCGGGAATCGAACCCAGTACCCCAGCGTAGTAGTAGTGACCTGCTTCCACTAGGCTACTGAGGCAGTTAAGTTCATAATATATTGAAATAAAACTATTTTTACGGATTTATATCGCGTATATTAAACTAAAATGATTTTTAAAATCAACCGGATTCATAATATATGTTTCTATGTTCTGTGACAGTTATTACGGGGCCATACATAATCTACCACTTAACCTAAACACGATAGTGCGGAACAGTAATTCCTGTTTTTTTTATGTAATGCGAGTGGCAAACAAGCATGCCGTTCACATTGATGTTAAGTGATGACTGCAGCCGTCTATAGGCTGCAGTCATCACTTAACATGCCCATACGAAGACCAAGGTCAAAACGCAGATGCGTTACCACTCCTGACGCTTAGATGTTATGCCTCTGTGCCGGAAATTACAGCCGTGCATTACCCCCTGACCGGGACACGATAGTAATGAACACTACCATTTAGCGGCAAGTATATTAGGTAATGAGGTGATGCCTACGCTCGCGATTTCCGTCACTGGAGCTGTACCACTAGTAAATGTGGTAGAACTCCTAAAGGTGTGGCAGGTAGCTAGAGGTTTGGTAACAGTGGTTAGCAATTTGGTGGTGCCTACGCCCTTGAGCTTCTGCACTGAAACTCTACCAGTAATATAATAAGACTAGGTGGTTACCTACACATTAGTTTTTATTAGTTTCTCAGTTTCTTTTGAAATGGGGAAATGGAGGAATTTGTAAATAATTGATGCTTTCCATATTATACAAAATTGTTCAGTGTCTATTTAATTTATTATGTGTTTTTGATTATTATTAGTGGTTATTCACTCTAGGTTAGTTTAAAAAAAATGACGATGTAAAAGTGCTCTCCAGGAGCCTAATTATATGAAATAAATGAATAAACTGAATAAACTGAATTAAAGTAAACCCGCGGGAACTAATATGCCCATTCGCTTTTTCTTCTCCAACAAAAAGACTTCACCCATAGAGCAACACGGGCGACCGGTCGGGCGGCCGCCGCGGCAGACCGGAGGGAAGAAGCCATAGCGCTAATTACCGATGCAAAACAGTCTGTCATTTTTTTGCGAGGGGAACTACGTGTGATACACACACACTACAAAAATCGTCTATTACTACGAAACCCACAACTTGACTTTAACAAAATATGTACGAGCTACCACTCGCACATTTTTGCAAACTTAGCATTAAGTGACATTGTCTTAGGAATAAGAGACAGTTCGAATACAACATTTGCACCGATCGGACTCGTTTTATTGCATTTGACATAATCTGACAAACTGACACATTTATAACAAGTGCGAAGTCACAACTTGCAGTGACCGCACATGTTTTTGGTCCTTCGAGCCGGATTATAAACAATTTCACGCACACATTTAAACATCTGGACGACAGGCGTCGGGCCATTTGGGCTTGTACTTTGACAGAGGGGAAAGTCTGCATATGGCTACTTCCCTCGGATCCGCCGCGGCCGGTGGCCCGTGAGGCTCTATGACTTCACCCGACCATGTCATCATAAAAACTTGTGAACTTAGTACTAGCATATACAATGGAAGGTCGTGTTTAGTTGAGTGATTGACGACTGACTGCTACAACACTTGAATGCATTCGATTACGTTATCCATTTGGATCAAGCTTTTGTATTTCGTGTTGAAATTAGAATGTCTCCTTTGTAACATTGATTAAGACAGGTGCATTTCCTTTTTTGTTAAATAACAATGGTTAAGTGTATCTAAATAAATTGACAGGTTTCACCAACGCTAAGGACTGTGTTATTTCTTTTAAAAAATTGGCAGAGAAATATGTAGGTATGTATCCAAGCCAGTATAACGCTTATTCATAAACTCATGATTCGTCAGTTAGGACATTTCTTAATTCCAAATGAAATAAATATACGAAACAAATGAATATATAAAGAGCAACGTCTTCTGAAAAATTCTGTAGTCTTCTAATAAATAGTTTTGACATAATAGTAAATATTTAGTTTTGGCTTAATTATATGCCCTTAAAATTGGTAGTTGTCGTTGAGATAAGAGAAATAAAGAGAGAATTCATTTTAACTGGTGGTGTAGAGTTAATGTGTATGGCCTCTATTTGCTGTCTATTACTCATGTGTAACTCTAGGGATTTAATAAAAAAGGACATTTTTCAATGATGAATTAATTATAGCCTGGCAAAGATTAGAAATGGCAACCCTAGTTTTTATATTTTTAACAAACTAAATGACATAAATTGTTTTTTATTCACTAAACAGATGGGTGAAGATCACTCTTATATCGGATCCACTACTATATGACAATGATTGGCCCTGTAATAACAGGCATAGATATATACATAGCTGCCAGGGGTGGCAACGCATCTGTATTTTTACCTCTGGTCATTGTGTGGGTATCTAATCTATAGGCTGCAGTCATCACTTAACATCTATGTGAACTGCATATTTGTTTACCACCTTCATTATATAAAAGAAATAAACTTCTCTACATAAAGTAAATAAACTCTTCTTACTAGTGGTAGAGCTCCAGTGACGGAGCTCGCGAGCGTAGGCACCACCGCATTCCCTAATATACTTGCCGCTAAATGGTAGTGCTCAGCACTATCGTGTTCCGGTCAGGTGGTAATGTACGGCCCTGTAATTTCCGGCACAGAGGCATAACACCTAATGCCTCAGGAGTGGCAGCGCATCTGCATTTTGACCTTTGGTCATTGTGAGGGTGTCTATAGCCTGCAGTCATCACTTAACATCAATGTGAACTGCAGGCTCGTTTGCCACTCTTATTAAATAAAAAAAATTAAAATTACCTTTTTTTTCATAATTACATACCTACCGTGTGGTCCTAACCGTCGGTATGTTGACGTACCTCGTGATCATATACTTAATTGTTTTAACACCAACTATAAAATACATGATTATCTTATCATTGTGTCATCATCATCATCATATCAGCCATAGGACGTCCACTGCTGAACATAGGCCTCCCCCAATGAACTCCATGCCGACCGATCGGAAGCGACGTGCATCCAGCGGGTACCTGCCTCGACTAGGTCGTCAGTCCATCTTGCAGGTGGACGTCCTACGCTGCGTTTGCCGATACGTGGTCTCCACTCGAGAACCTTTCTGCCCCAGCGGCTATCGGTTCTCCGAGCTATGTGTCCTGCCCATTGCCACTTCAGCTTGGAAATCTGCTTGGCTATGTTAGCGACTTTCGTTCGCCTACGGATCTCCTCATTTCTGATTCGATCCAGTTGTAACATTATAATAACTGCTTATAAAAACTTTATAGAAAACTTAAAGGTTTGGATGTAATGTTATACTTCGTTTACAGGTTTTTAGATGATCTAGTCACAATTATACAACACGACAGGAGGCTATTATGGTGTAATGGAATACAGTAATTGTTTTTTGATGGATAATCATCGTAAGTGTCGTCCATTATCCTGGAATATGATGCATGAAAATTTAATTAAATATTTTTAGAACTATCTTCTTGTAGAGAAAATTGAAAGAACCATCCACCTATTATTCAAGACTCAATTAATCACTTGGAAATAATAAAAATTTATCGTGACAGGTCCAATTGCAAAAAAATAAACTAAAGTTAATTGATACTTTAATTGATATTAGTGATCGGCTAATGGTCAAAATTCGAATAATAAAATAATAATAAAATACGCTTACACTCACAGCCCCACAGTAGGTGTGCCCCTTTGTACTCATACAACACGTACACAAACACCCAGACCCGAAACAAATATCTGTAGGCCATACAAATATTTGTCCCAGTGCGGCGATCGAACCCGCGACCCTTCGAATTAAATGGTCATCTCACACCGGGTCGTCGGTGAACGAATAAATAAAGAATCATGGCAAGTTTCATACATTGATTTGTACAAAAAAGTTACAAAAAGATACAAGGTAAGTCTGATTAGAAATATTATCTAGGGAACCTAAAGAACATTATCTGGTGTTTAAAATATTTTGAAATCACCGGAATAAAAATCGTCTTTCCTAACAACAGTAGAAGCACTCCACTACTAAACTTCATATTTAACTTTAGAAGCTACTAAAGTTCACATTCACACTTTTAAATATTTAAAAAAAAAAATTTAACACTTTTAAAAATAATTTAAGTATCAGGAAATGTTGTTTAGGTTCACTGGTTAATATTTCCATGATGTTTTACCGTGCACCTTTTTTATTTTTTTCTGTACAAATCTTGCCATGATCCTTTATTTATCACCGCATTTTATAAAATATGTATAACTAAGTTCGAATTCCATAACGAACTCTATGATGAAAGCGTTTTACCACAGGCTGGTACACATAGAGTTGTCAATGTCAACATTTCATGGCCAAAAAAAAGATCATTACTACAACTGCGATTTAATTTAGCTACCAACAGTGCAGTATCGCAATATCATAGACTATTCCATCAGTCACGTCCGTTCTCTCAAACTGACAAACAAACAAAAAACAGCAAGCATCACTCGGCTGTCGTTCAAGACGTGATTGCATCACCAAAACATGTATACACGTAATGTAACTAAAACTCATTTCTTAATCGACAACACGTAAAGATGAAAATCGTTCAATTTTAATTTTACTATCGTCTCAAACTTTGTTCTTTCGCAATTTGAGATCGTAAAATCGGTAATTTTCGCGGCCATGATGGATCTGTCATCACACGTTCGCTTTATGGCGGCAAATTATATAGGGATGCGTATGCGCACCGTTTTTCTCGCACTGATCAGCGTTGGTCGGCAAATTGAGTTAGTGATGATTTTATGATGATGCACAGCTGCTGGGTCATGAGAACAGCATACTTTAATTGAACGATCTATTTGGAATGAATTTAGTAAATAGAACGATATTGTGCGGTCATTTGGATACAACTTTGTTTCAGAATGGTTGTTAAGACCGAATGTAGGGTAATTGAGCCAAGACTCAACAATCGAATGTTACGATTCGTTACTTTTTTTCTTATATCACGAAAGGGCAAATAAATGAGCATACACTTCACATTGATGATAAATAAATATAAAACAATTGGTAGGGTTCCACTGTAGGCGCTCGAGGGCGTAGGCACGACCGCATTACCTAATCTATCTGCCGCGAAATGGTAGTGTTCCGCACTTTCGTGTTCCGGCCAGGTGGTAATGTGACCCTATAATTTCCGGCACAGAGGTGGCTGATTCGTCGTTGAATCGTCGCGCGCGCTAGCGAGCGGCGCGGCATCTTCTGCTCTCATAATGATGAGAGCGGCGTCTTGTTTGGGTGGCGCGGTGGTGAGCGCCGCGTCGCCGTTTACGGCGCAGCGACGGAGTAGGCGCCTCCCAAGTGTAGTGGTGCCGCGATGACAGCGGTGCCGCGGCGATTGGTATTGCGGCGGCGGGGGTGGGGGGGTGTCGTCACGGCGCGAAGTGGCGTCGCTGCGGCGGCTTCCGTCGTCCAGCGTCGAGTTTTGGGCAGCCAACACGGGCGAGCATCCACCACTCCAGTGGCAACGCCCGCAGATATTGCGCGGTCGTAGGCCGGACCGCAGTCGGACCCGCGACCGCATCCGCGATCGCCCCCACGTCCAGGAATCGAATCCGGGTCGGGCAGGTTACGTGACATCGTCACAGAGCTTTGCATCTAACGGCGAGCCCGGCCGAGCTTGGCTCGCTAACGTATCGGATCACGATTCGGGATCGGGGCTCGGACATACGTCAGCGTCCCGGGGTGTCCGGGTTGATACCACGGAGAGGATTTCGCGCGGGAGCGCCTTCTCGTCGGGCGACCTGCTATGTAGTGGGGCAAATCCGTGGAGGTGCCCGTGAGGTCCATTTTCCGCACGATAGTACATACCGGCACAGAGGTATAGTACCTTAGGCTTCAGGAGTGGCAACGCATCTATACAGAAAATACTGGTTTCAAGTAGATGTTTATAGCTTACAGTATAACTTACCAGTAATGTGAACTGTAGGTATGCTTGTTTGCCACTTCATGACATAAAAAAACCTACATAGTCTATAAGGCTATTATGCATAATACATAATTTATATGGCTCCAAAATCACATAAAATAAACACCTATTTATCTACATATATCGCACCCATCCGAAGCCAGGGCTGGTCACTAGTCGTGAATAACTACGAAATACAAAATTTTTCAATGAAATGCCGTGCTTGGGAGGAGGCCTGGAGCTTACTCCACCACGCTGCTCCAATATGGGTTACTGGAGATAAGGGTTAGTGTGTAATATTGTGTAAGGGATTAGTGGCCAACCCGCTGTCGGATGTTTTTCAAACCGCCTATAAGGCCTCCGACAAGGTTTAACGACTGCTATCTATCAATAGCAACCGGGACCGACGGCTTAACTTGCATTGATTTTTAAAAAGTCATAAACTCTTATAAATCTGTCTGAAAAAAAAAAAGAGTTCACTACTTGTAATTCAAAATATCAGAAAAGATTCTCACAGCGCTGACGGCGCCGTAGCTTTACTTCAACATTTTATGGAATTTTCATTATAATAGGTATTTTGTTTTACCTGAAAGCGTAAAACGTTTAAATATTGTATGTTCCATTCCTATGACGGCAGTAGAATGTGAGCATTGGTCATAAATAAAGTCATATCAATAATAATAATAAACTTATCTTCTTATCTTGATCTGGCTCACGAGGTTGTCGCCATGTGGGATGTGGATTCGGCCATCATTGTGCGGTATTTAGTCGTATCGATGAACTGATAGCGAAGAGCCTCGACCAACATCTCAAGAGACTTTCGCTAGGTGGATAGATTAAGGGTTAGATACAGAAAGCGGTACTCCTCGGCACGGCACGCATAGTGAGGAGGTTCCAGTCCCTGTGTCCCTAACCATCGGCAGCTTGGACCCTGCTCCCGCTGTCGGCGGCACACTATTTATTATTTTTTTATATATATTTGTTGTTTTTTTATATATATATATATATGTAAAAAATAGTTAATAAGTTAAAAAAATAAATAAGTGGAATAATAATAAATATAGGTACGCTAGCTTTTGTTAATTTTTTTTGTGAACCCTCACCAAAAAACGTTACGAGCCGCCTCTGCTGCAGCCTATTGACACCGACACGAAGACCAAGGTCAAAATGCAGATGCGTTACCACTCCTGAGGCCTAAGGTGTCATGCCTATGTGCCAGAAATTACATTAACACCAGACCGGAACACGATAGTGCTGAACACTACCATTTAGCGGCAAGTATATTAGTTATGCGGTGGTGCCTACGCCCGCGAGCTCCGTCACTGGCTACAGTAGAACTACCGCAGTATTTAGTACTGTATTATAAAATGTCAGTGTAACAACCACTATATTAAAAGATACATAGCTATATCAAGCCATACTAAACCGAGGTGGCTACTGGTGCAGAGCAATGTGAACGTGGCCTTACTCGCCGTTTCTTGTTTCACCTAATGACGTATGTTACGGTAGGTCAGTGACCGGTGAATTCCTCGCGAATGATGCCCGCAAAGGCAGGTGACTTGATACTTGGTTCAAATTTAATTAAATATTTTTATTATAAAGTTTTTGGTTTAGACTATAGATTAACGTCGTTCATATTGTCAAATTAGTTGTAAGTGAACATATTTTGAAAAGACTCTACTGAGTTTTGTTTGGGCAGGTTTTTGCTCAGTAATGTGGGCTTTACAACTCCAGTGAATGACAAAGAATGTCCCATATTCTTTTGTTTAGTCTTATCTTGCCGTTTGTAAAAGAGAGTATGGAACATTCTGTTGACACTTATTTCAATTACTAAGTATTTTTGGACCATTATTTTTTTTGTTTTTGTTTACTTTGAGATATTAATCAACGTTTCAGTTGTTATTCGCTTTAATTTTATATTTGTAATTTGACCTATCACAAGCAAATTTTATTATTTCCAAGTGATTAAATGAATTTTTGAGTTTGAATTTGAGTTCGTCATAATCGTCATGTGTTAGATATAGGTACAGTCTTTTGCAAAAACTAACAGAAAGTAGGGCATTCTTTATTTTATTTTAAAGAAAAATGGAAAGAAAAATTTGACGGCGAGACTCGAACTCGCGGCCGCTGGGAATCTGAGCTACCTAAGTCCTGCCCGATTTGTCAAATCTTTCCTTCACATTTATTGCATTGCCTTATGGTGGCAGTATATACCTTATATATTTCACAAGCATGTGTTAATGCGAAATAATATAAAACAATTCTTTATTTTTATAAAGGTGGCAAACAAGCATGCAGTTGTACTTTGAAGTGAAGTGATAACTGCAGCCTATATACATCCACACAAAGACCAGAGGTCAAAATGCAGATGCGTTGCCACTCCTGAGACTTTAGATGTTATATCTGTGTTACAGTTCTAGCAAAACCATAAATCTTATCTACAAAAAAAAACAATTTTGTAGTCATAAATAATTTAAACTTAAATTCAGCACACAAGCCAAATTTTTCGTTTACGTATTCAGATTATAATACAGGTACCTACTTATTCTAAATATTTGTTACCCAATATCTACTTATACCCACTTAGGTAATACATTTTTATTTTAAAGAAAAATGGAAAGAAAATTTGACTTCAGGCGAGACTCGAACTCGCGGCCTACTGGGAATCTAGTCCAGCCGCTCTTCCAATTGAGCTACTGAAGCCCTGCCCGATTTGTCAAATCTTTCCTTCACATCTATTGCATTGCTTTATGGTAGCAGGCCGCGAGTTCGAGTCTCGCCTGAAGTCAAATTTTTTTTCCATTTTTCTTTAAAATAAAATACATTTCACAAGCATGTGTTAATGCGAAATAATATAAAACAATACATTTTTGTTTAGTTAGTAGGTAAGACATAACATTCAGAAATAGTGTTTGTCTTAAGAAATTTTATGTTTTAGCACTGTCAAAATACTTAATATCCTATACTTTTTTTTATCGATGACAATCAATTATCTACAAAGGTTAAGATATATTTCATTATCTGTGTCCGTTCTATAGGTACCCAGGTACCTACATATTATTATTTATGTTAGGTTACGACTTAATTTACTAGTAATACCTATTAACTTTATTTTATTTAATAAAATAATTAGGTAGATATATTATAATATTAAAAAAAATGCAATATTTTTACAGTCACCATGGAGTGACATGTGTGTCATGTGTTTTTTACATAGTTTACCTACAACAAACAATTCTTTTCTGTAACTTATTATTCCTAAAATTATATATATATGTTTTTTTTTTATGTTATGGTAGTGGCAAACAAGCATGCAGTTAAGTGATGAGCAGCCTATAGACACCCACACAAAGACCGAGGTCAAAATGCAGATGCGTTACCACTCCTGAGGCCTAAGGTGTTATGTCTCTGTGCCGGAAATTACAGGGCCGTACATTACCACCTAAAATTACACGTACCTACCTACTAATCAACTCACGAGTAGGTAGTTATACCTACTATAGGTAATAGATTTACTTACGTATTTTATTTGATGGTATATTCTTAGATTTAACTGAGATACCGACATAAAATCAGCTCATTGAAATAAAACTGTTTTAATGGTTAATTTGGTTTTATAATGCACAAAATATTTTTAAAAAGATAAAAATATATTAAAACTTAATTGGATATATTATTTTTTATACTACTACATTAAAATATATATATGACATGCTGTAGTTGACTTCATAATTATACCTATCAACTATGTAGAGTTGTAGAGACTACGGGAATAGACAGACAAGAAACTCTTAAATGAAGTTTTTCTGTTATTTTGTTATGACTGTTTTTATGTGAAGAAGTACCTAATAAATTATTTATCTACAATGTTTTGTTATGAGAAGAATTTAACTAGAAGGTATAAATTAATTTAATATTAAGAAAATTGATCTAGCGTTCTCTTAAGTTCCACAACATGTATTTATATGATTGATTAAAGAAAACAGCAATCACTATTTGTATGTATTAAATATAAAAAATATGATACCCTAACTGCCCCAGTGGCCTAGTGGTAGCAGGCCACTACTATTACGCTGGAGGTCCTGGGTTCGATTCCTGGGTCGGGGACTATCAGAGATAAATGTTTAAAATCCTTTATCTCTGGTTTTATTGGGATTTTTCCATTTTCTGGAAGTTTCCCAGTACCTCGGAGTTTGGTAATGTGCCCGGAGATTTGCCACCTGTTACATGGGTCAAAACGTAACCGGCAAATCGTGGGTGTTTGCATGTATGCTTCAATGCATGCATTTACCTCTGCCTACCCCTTCGGGGATTACAGGCGTGAAGTTACGTTACGTTTTTTCTTTTTTTTTTTTTTTGATACCCTATCTAACTGTCGATGAAATTTTCGCGTTAAAAATCTGCACATAAAATTAAGAAATTATTTAGTACCTACTACTGACAAATGCGTCAAAACAATGACTAAACATAATTAAACTCTTCTTTACTGCATTCCGCAAGAATCACACGAATAAACTAAAATAATGAATACAGCACAGAAGTTCGCATAATTGTAAAGCCCGGTGCACACGAACCGCGAAGTAGGCATAACGAAAGTGAGTTACGCGGGAAAGGCGCTTGTGGGCGGGAGGCGGGGGGCGGGGCCGGGGCGGGCCGTGCGAGCGAGACGGCAACGCTGCACGATGCAAGGTCACTGCGCGCACTGTTTTGGTTACGACCGCGAATTTTTTGACGGCTCGCATGCAGTTTCTAAGTTCCGATCGAGTGATTTCGTATTATTAATTTGTTTTTCACCTGCTTTATTTAAAAAAGAATAGAAATTTAAGTATTTTATTAATAGGTAAAACTATACTTACTGTATTATATGTAAATAAGGTAGAGACAATTTGAATGAGCTGAATTTTACATTTAAGCCAGTTACGACATTTTAAGACAGTGTCTTTAAAATGCATAAAAGTACTAAAAAGCACTGATAATTTTAATAAAATTATATACACAGCAAACTCATATTTAAAACAGCAATAACCACGAAACTTCTTAAAACAAAAGATAACACCCATAAACACCGCAAATAATGTCTAAACAAAACAATTTCCGATACAACACCAATTAGCAGCCATTGCACAAAATATGAGAGTGCACGAAAAACTGCATCTTATCGCGTATGATTGAGTGACTAGTTCACATTCACGCCGCGGCGCCACCGTCACGGCTCGCTTCACTCCGCGTCACTCCGGCCGCGGCGCGCGACCACTACGCACCGCGCCGACGCTCGCGTAAACAATACGATCGCGAGTGATCCCACCAACCAGTTTTGTGAACTTGTGAAGTGATACACTAGCGTTTATTTTGATTAAAATTATCGTGACATCGACCCGATAAGGATTCAGGACAATCGAACAGGCGAACGTGCTAGTGGTGTTGTGTTTGTGATCAGTTCCAAAGTTAGCAAGTTACGTGGAAAACTTTGTGGTGGCCAGCAACGAATTAATGTAATGTATCTAGATATTATGTATTTTATTAACCTATACGCAATGTCATTGTTGAATGTTTATTTGTAACTCGAAGCGAAGTTGGCGTACAGGTTGATGTAAATTTCAAACATTGAAGTGACGCCGACTCTGTTCTCTGTCGGCAACTGCAATAACATTGTTTGCATAATATTTATGTTTCATTTAAGCAAATGATTGCACATTGGTTTTATGATTATTTAATCAAAAGTTAGCTACAAAACTTCAGTACGATAAATATATTTTTGTCTGCGAGTGGAGAAGCCGGTTACAAAAAAAAATGCATTTACCTCTTTTTAATTATGTGTCATCAGTATTTTATTCATTTACAATGTAATTCTTCATATTTTCAAATTCTGAATCCACGAAGAAAATTGTGATATTTTAAAATTAACATACTCGTAATCATCTTCTCGCGCCTATCCTCTTTAATTACTTATTAATTAACGGTAGCAAGTCAAGTCAATAGTTTCAACTATGCATATAAAGAAGTGTCATTTTTTTTCAATCCGCCATCTTTAGTTGTAATGCAGTGCACACGTCGGGAGCTAGGGGCGGGGCGTGAGAGCGGGACGGCAAGTAAACACCGCGGGACATTTTCAAAATAATGCTCCCAAATGGCATCTAGTTTTGCACAACTGTCGACATTTTGGAATGGCATTAGAAACTATGGGCTATCTGATTTTTTTTAGAGTTGGCATCTAGATGCCATAGTCATATTATGGTTAATATCGTACCTTCAAACTGATTTTTTTAGAGCTGCCTCTTATTATTGATAATCGATATTATTATATTCATAAATATGTGTAAGTATTTTAAATTATATTTAACCTGACAATGGTGATTTAGACAGTTAAACAAAATATTAACACAATTTAAAATTAATATAATTCGCTCTACATTTGACATATCCAGACAACTCTATATAATTATATTGTAGAGTTTTTGTAATTTTGCATAATTTTTACTTTTTTTTCAGGTATATTATTATTTAATAAACAACATTTTTATAGGTAGATATAGGTAACCATACAGGTGACCAAATGTAGGTATATCTATCAACAATTGGTGGGTAAGTTATATCATTTATTAAGTTTTGTTGCAACTTCTGCCTTGATAATAATTGGAACTGATTAAAACGAATGCGGTTATGCTTAACTGCTCTCAGTTAACTGATCAAGCGTGTAGTTCTTCATTGAACTAATTTTAATTTGTAATAATTTACTAATAATTTATTTACTTAATTTATTTAATATTTTTTATTTTTTTTTTCATTTTTTATTTTTACAATTCCAGGTCCTGAATCAGCAGTCAATTGACAAAAAACATATTTAACAAATAAAATTTGTATTTTTTTTTTAATTTAATTAATTTCTCACAGCTTTCCAGCGCTGGATTATCGTCGTGTCAGTTGCAGAGGTCGAAGGCGTAGGTACCTACGTACTACCTATGTGCGGTATAGTAGGTATATAATATATATTTAAAGCGGTTAAGTGACATTACATACTACAGCTCATTTGATGCCATCGATGGGGTTTTTTTGTGGCTTTTTTTTTGTTACAAAGGTGGCAGACAAGCATGCAGTTCACAATGATGTTAAGTGATAACTGCAGCCTTTAGACTTCAACACGAAAAATCAGAGGTCTAAATGCAGATGCGTTGCCACCCCTGAGACTTTAGATGTTGTGTCTCTGTGTTAGTTATTACGGGGCCATACCATCTAACCGGAACACGATAGTGCTGAACACTACTTAGCGGCAGATTACTTTCCTGGAGTACAGACAACATCTCTACCATCATGGATTATTGCATGTTGTTAAACCTATATAGGAAAAAACATTTCCAAGAATCAGAATCAGATATATATAGGATTACAAGCACCTCTTATGAACAACTATTAACTGGTAGTAGAGCTCTAGTGACAAAGCCTAGTAACAGAGCGCCTACGCACCTCCGCATTACCTCTATCTGCCGCCTAATGGTAGAGTTCAGCACTATCGTGTTCCAGTTAGATGGTAATGTATGGCCCCGTAATAACTATTCTAGAGACATAACAACTCTCAGGGGTGGCAACGCATCTGCATTTTGACCTCTGGTTTTTATGTAGATGTTTATATGCTGCAGTCATCACTTAACATTAATGTGAAATGCATGCTGGTTCGCCACCTTCGTTACATGAAAACAAAACATGGAAAGCAAATAAAATTAATTATAGCCAATAACAATTTCATGTACCTACATGCCAATTTTCAAACTAAAAAAAAATACAAAATAAAACCTAATCATAATAATGCCTAAATAATAATAATGGTTTATTCATGAGCTCATCTAGGTAACAGAGATGAAGCTAAGGCTAAGAGCTAATCAAGTTGCGCTACACTGGTGGACCCCTGATTCTCAAACTACAATATTCTGTGATATGAGAGTCGGTGTTCCTTCGCGTTTTCCAGGAATATTGCGACGCCTTGCAATCAATGGTAAAAAGCTAATTTTATCTAAACAAGTTAATTTGAAAGAATAAAAAAAAGATACATTAGTTAAGATATTTATATATAGATATTTATATAGATTTCTGTGTGTGTGTGTTTGTGTGTCTTCTTACATGGAATGTGTTGGTACATAAATTAAAATAAGGTATTATATATAATCAATAATATCACTAAGCTTAAATCGAAATATGATACACTAATGTTTATCAATAGAATGCTTCATTTTCCCTTAAAAGAGAGGTAGGAAACTGACAAAAAGTAGGTATTCACAAGGAAAAAAAGAGACATTCGTTGTTAAGAGGGCACAGACTGCTTCTTGCTATAAACGTTGTCGACAAGCCAATTTGCTTTTTAAACAAAACACATTATATAGTAAGGCTTTTTAATACATTTTGACAGGATCCCTGTTATCAAATAGGTACCTACAGTTTTTTTAACTTTGTTGTATATAATACGAATAAACTTTATACGAGAACCAAGTAAAGTATCAGTTATTAGATATATACTATGTCTATGTATCCGTGGGTTCTGAGCTCTATGTTACATATTTTGTTTTGGTCAAGTATGGAACAAATTAATTTTATTTTGTTGACAATGATTGAAGTAATAATTAAATAATATTATAATAACTACATATAATTCTCCTCCAAACCGCATTGGAGCAGCGTGGTGGAGTAGGTAAGCTTCAGGCCTCCCTCCAAAAAGGGGAGAGACTCGTGCCCAGCAGTGGGACGTAGAAGGGTTGCATTATTATACATATAATGTACCGCCTATCTATTAAACATTTATTTATTTATATTTTAAATAAAAATGGAAAGAAAAATTTGACTTCAGGCGAGACACGAACTCGCGGCCTATTGGGAATCTAGTCCAGTCAAATTTTCCTTTCCATTTTTCTTTAAAATATAAATATATTTCACAAGCATGTGTTAATGCGAAATAATATAAAACAAACATTTATTTACATTAATTTATTTAAACTAATGATTCTCCCTACATAATAATATATCAACATATAATATTGGTTACCTACTTCATTTTCTTGATCTATATTTGGTTTTGATTCATATATATAAATAAAAATCAATAATAATTGCTGCTCGTTAGTCTTGCTAAGACTCGAGAACGACCGAATTGGCTAATTTTGGTTTTGAATTATTTTTGGAAGCCCAGAAAAGGTGTATAAGGTAGGAAAATATTTTTGAAAAAATATTTTTTTATTTTTTATCAAAATTGAAGGGAAACAGTAAAAACCACAATTTTATTTTCCCATACAAATACTCCGTATCTATCAAACCTTTAATTCTGAGGCAATAAGAAATTTGCCGGGTCAGCTTGTATATTTATAGAAATAGAAGAAGGATTGTTATTTGGCTCATTAGGTAGACATATTTTCTTTTTATGTAATCCAGTGGCAAACAAGCATGCAGTTCACATTGATGTTAAGTGATGACTGCAGCCTGTGACACAAAGACCAAGGTCAAAATGCAGATACGTTACCACTTCTCGGGCCTAAGATGTTATTCCTCTGTGTCGGAAAGTACAGGGCCGTACATTACCACCCGACCGGAACACGGTAGAGCTGAACACTACCATTTAGCGGCAAGTATAATAGGTAATGCGATGGTGCCTATGCCTGCGAGCTCCGTTACTGGAGCTCTACCACCAGTATAAATATCTTAGATAGATTACATCCTTATTTATCTATTCTGTGGATTGCATGGTCGACGAAGATTCAATATAAGTTAAATTTTAGAAGGACCTACCTATATATTTACCATTGTTACGTACCTATAAAACTTTACTTTAGTAATTGATTATTATGATCATTTAGTTATGCGTTATATAAATCTTTTATTTATTTCATAGTGTTTTTTTTTCTGCAACATTTGCATTCACTAAAAGAAAGAAGAAAGAAAAGATCTAAAAGATATAAAAGATCCTTACAAATACTTTCAAAACGTCAAAAAATCATAAATTACCTATAGTGAATAACTGCCACTACTGAGAAGAACTCCGCTACCCAACAAACTCTGTAAGAACTCTTTTAAATGAGAGCTTAAATCTAGTATTTACCTACAGTCCTATGAACGTAAATGATATGAACGTCCATAGCGTAGATGCAAATAAACTGCTATCTACTAAATGAGATGTAGCTCTTGCAAACCAGAACAGACCAGTCCCCACCAACAGCACCCGTTCACGAGTATGACGCATGTGACAGCCATTGCCCTCCTCGACCATTTTAGAGGGAAGTGAGCAACCCGCCACACGACGCCGCCAAAGGCAAAGACATTTAAGCGTGCATGACTGTTCCGGATATGCGTAGGGCAAGATAGAACTGGTGGTAGAGTAACGGTGCTCGAATGCCAGAAATATAGTATTTTAAGAATTATAGTAAATCAACATTTTTATTCGTTTATATAAATACAATTTTACAGGATTATCAGAAATTAAACTGACTCGGTAGCCTAGTGGTAGCAGGCCACTACTACAACACTGAGATCCTGGGTTCGATTCCCGGGTAGGGGGTTATCAGAGATAATGGTGTAAAGTCCTTTATCTCTGGTTCTATTGGCATTTTTCCATTTTCTGGAAATTTCCCAGTACCTCGAAGTTTGGTTATGGGCCCGGAGATGTCAACAGGCTCGCCACTTGTTACATGGGCCAAAACGTAACCGGCGAATAGTGGGTTGGTTTGCGTGTATGCTTGAACGCGTGCATTTACCTCGGCCTACCTCTTCGGGGATTACAGGCGTGAAGTTACGTCGTATTTGAAACTAGCGCCACCTCTCGATTTATGTATTTATTGTCGAAACAGTTTTCTAGTATTAAGAACTTCTGAGCTAAGGTGTGAACAGACGAACAAATGCACAGAGGGATGGACAGACGAACGGATGGACGGATGGACGAATTGACGGACGGACTCATAGACTGACTAACGGACTTACGTACTGTCGGACTGACTGAAGAACGGAATAACAGACTAACAGACGGGCAGACTGACGGACTGGCGGATGGGCGGGCATGGCTTAGCTATAAGGGTATCTGAGTAATTCAACAATTTTTTATTATAAAATGTACCCTACGATTAATGAATAAATCAAAAAGAGGCGTAATTGTAAAATGGCCGGTTTTAGCATTAAATGTATTTAACAAAACTGATCTGTCTAAATCCGATACCTGGAAGTAGTCTAAAAGTCAAATTCAACATCAATCTGCTCTCGTCGGGTCCCTAAAATATCGACTTGAGAAGCACTTCGATTTAGAACGTTACGCCTCTATGTTCCAAAGTTTTCCCAACTTACGTTGCCGACTGTACCTACGTAAAAGCCATTAATTTTATGATTATAGTATATCTAGAATAGTATTATTTAAATATATTAAACGTTTACGATTTAAAACACAGTAGGTCGGTATGTTTATTAACTATAAATAAGAATAATCAAGTATAGTTTTATGATATTATAATATTTATGGTTTCTCAAGGCGATGTCAAGTGTAGTAATAATGGCCGTCGGTATAATGTTATGTTAAAATATTTTATTTTCCGAACGTTCGTCGGATTCTTTCGCTAATAATATAATTCATTTTTTTGGTTCGTTTTCGACCGAAATCGATGCGAGTTATCTTATTTCTTTATAAACGACATTTTAGATTGTTTATGATTCATTCATGCTGAATAGTGTTTTAGCTGAAAAAAAAAATGTTTTTCATATGCAGTTTACTTTTTAATTTAACCTAGGCAGATTACTTTTGTTAAATATGTTATAATTTTTCTTAAAACCGGCCGTTTTCTAATTACGTCCCTATTGATTTATTTAATTAAGCATAATATATATGTTTAAAATTAAAATTAGTTGAATTTCGCAGAATAACAAATGGTTGACATTATAGCAATAAATATTAGGTTCCTTAACATCTTGTTCAACATATACATTTGATTCGGTCTTCCTGCTGTTTGTCACTCCGTTGGGGTCGAGTTAGACTTGTTTATGGTAATTTTATTTTTTAACCGTACTCCTTAACATTCGTTTATAGTTCGTATTTATCTTTATAGGCGTTATGTTAGGAGGGGCATATACTGTCGGTTCACTGACAAGACGAATGCGCGGCGATTTTACGTTTCATTAATATGGCGAAGTGACTTTGAAGTGAATATGAATGAAGCATTAAAATTAACATTCGAATTGTAAACTGACCGATAAATTAAAACTATATGCGAAGTTTAAAATCTTTTGACGCTTATTTTTTACTATCTATAACTTTAGGTTTAGGTACCTCATATTTAGAAAAAGCCTAATCAACAGCAAGAAATAGGTTTTATATAATTGTTTTTATCACATCACATTAACACATGCTTGTGAAATATATTTTATTTAAAGAAAAATGGAAAGAAAAATTTGACTTCCGGCGAGACTCGAACTCGCGGCCTACTGGGAATCTAGTCCAGCCGCTCTTCCAATTGAGCTACTGAAGTCCTGCCCGATTTGTCAAATCTTTCCTTCACATTTATTGCCTTGCTTTATGGTAGCAGTAGCGACATCTATTGCCAACCATGCTAGTTAGGGTTTTAAATAGTTTTAATTTCGTCACAAATCATTACGTCAATAGTTTTTAAGATAATTTCGATTTTTCATTAAAAAAAATACCGATTACAAAACCCACCACTTGAGATGAAAATATCAGAAAACAGATTTCAACTCAAATCGCAACGTCTATTACAGTTTTGAATATTTAGAAGTCGGGTTGCCAATTACGCCAAACGAAATACTCGTACTTTGGCCACTACGTTCACTCGGCATGGTCTGAAATTTTGCAGGTCCTATATAGTGTAAAGCCAGGCCAAGGGATGCTTGCCAGGTTATATCTATCACAGCGATCCACGTTAGGTGTCGTTATGCATGTTCTACGTCAATACTTCGACGACCCGGTTAGTCCAGCGGTGTGAGATGACCGTTTGACTCGAAGGGTCGCAGGTTCGATCCCCGCACCGGAACAAATATTTGTATGGTCTACAGATATTTGTTTCGGATCTGGGTGTTTGTGTATGTGTTGTATGTGTACAACGGCACCCACGACACAGGTTTATACCTACTGTGGGGCTGTGAGTGTAAGCGTATTTATTTTTATTTTATTTGTATTTTATACCAATATACACTGAAAGCTCTACATTTACAATGTCCTATGTTTATAAATAATAAACCTTCATCTCAAAAAGAAGGTCTTTGACCAGTGATGACATACGGAACTGAAACGTGGTCGCTCACCACGGACCTCTTAGGAAGACTCAAGCTCAATAGAAAGAGCTATCCTTGGAGATTTCCTGCGAGATTGAAAAGGAGCAGACATAGCCCACCGAATAACGAAACTCAAGTGGCAATGGGCAACTACATAGCTCGAAGAATCGACGGCCTTTGGAGCCGAAGAGGTTTTTTAGTGGCGATCGCGTACATACCGGAAGACGAAGCGTACGGAACGGAGCCCTACCACGAGATGGACCGCCGACCTGGTGAAGGTCGAGGGAAATTCTTCAGAAGAATCAGAATCTCATTTATTCATTTAGGGTGACAGGCACCTCTTATGACACGTCAAAAACAAACAAAATAAATTAAAGTGAATAACAATTGATATACATGTCAAACAAGATAAAAAATATATGTAAAGTCAAGAATATCACTAAGATAAAACTAAATGTAATAAACTAATGTAAAAAGTATATCAGTAGAATGTCTCATTTCCCCTTTACAAACTGATAACAAAGAGTTAAAAGAAAAGAAAAAGAGTCATTCTTTGTCATTCACCGGCAAAGTTCCAAAGGCCAATATGATCTGTGAAAAACTTGCCGGAAAAAACTTCATTAGGTATGGTATACGATACAATAGGATAATCTCCAGGGCAGGCTTATGTACAGCTGTGGACGTCGTTTGGTTGAAATGATGATGATTTACCATCAACCTAAACCCTTTATTCAAAAACGTAGATTAGAAAAGAAAGCTGTTGTATACTTTGTCTTAGTCCATTACTTTGTCAATTGGGTAAGATAAAAAGAGATAAAAGAGTGATTAGCAACTCCTTAGCTAAAATACGTTTATGAATAACGGGGCTGAATGTATATAATACATATTTGTATGTTTAAAAGTTACCGCGAACTGAGAATCACAAGATGTTAGACGTAAAATTGTAAACTAGTAATGCAGCCACGTTGGATTGATTTATCGTAAGCAGTGCATACGTTTGTGTCGCTACAATAATAATAATTGCGCCTGCGCATGGTGCGCTACTACAAACTCAATGGATATACCATTGAATTTGTAATATGTAATAATACGTGTTTACTATGTATCGTATAACTATCGTCTTTAATTTTCCTGTCAGTATATTTCAAGCTTGTTTAAAAAACTCTATTTTTTTATTGCGCATGCGTGTATAGTTGAAAATATATCCTATTAATATCAATCTGTGTGCTACTAACAATTTTGTAAACCTATGTATTATATACAATCCTGTAAATATTACAAAATTAATGCTTCATAATGGCAACACTTGATACGTCCCACTGTTGGGGACGAGTCTCCTCCCCTTTTTGGGAGGAGGCCTAGAGCTTACTCCACCACGCAGCTCCAATGCGGGTTGGTGGAAACAAGGGTTAGTGGCCAACCCGTTGTCAGATGTTTTTCAAACCGCCCATAAGGCCTCCGACAAGGTTTAACGACTGCTATCTATGGATAGCAAACGGCACCGACGGCTTAACGTACCCTCCGAAGCACGGCAACGTGCATTTTAATTTACCACTAGCGGTCACCCATCACACACCCGACCGCGCCCGTATCCGATCTATACCAGCTGCGGGGCCATGCGCGCTTCTGCTTCGAATAAAACGTTAATAACACACAATCGAATTCTAATGTATTATAGGTATGTTTGACCAAGATTCTTTGTGTTCCAATCGGTCGTGTCGACGGTTCCAACGCACTTGTTCAAACAGATGAGACAAACATTTGTCGAGCTCGGTGCTGGAATGTTCCGACTTGTCAGGTTGATCCACATTTTTGTGGCGTTGATCGTTAACTATCAATTGGCATGTGCGATAAATAAGACTTTCCAGTGATCATCATCTTCAGCTTCAGCCGTAAAACGGTCACTACTGGTCAAAGCCTTCCCCAAAGACGCTTACAATAAGTTTCAACATGATGTCTATTATCGGAAAAAGATTGAAGCGGAAGGACGTTTAACTGACAAACATGAGAGGAGAGATGACGTGCTGGCCCCATCGCCTACACGTCAACACCACTGAACATATCAGCTTATGGTCTTGCGACCGATTGCCGACAAAAATTACAAGAAAAAAAAAAGTGTTTCGTTATTAGGTTGCGCATCATTAGAGGAGAATATGCCAAAATCGCCACGCTTGGCTGGTGCATTGGCAACCGCAGTGACTGCAGTTTTATTGAGGGACGCTGTTGCCAATCCCGCGTTGTTATTTTTACTACCGCCCTATTGTTGATGTTAATGGTTTGACCGCTATTCGGTTGACGGATTGCACTAGTGGAAGATTTCTCCTCCACTAGAGGGGGAGGGGGGCGATGGGGTCGTCACGTCCCGCCTTCAGATATCCAGTGATATGGAGCCTAAAGTCGTAGTGCCTGCCTTATTACGATAGTGGTCGAAGGCCACTGCTATGCTGTGTTCGAGTCTCAGTTTGGGGATTAAGTGCTGTTGGTTTTTTTCCACATTTGGCGGTTGACAGTGTTACCCTCGGAAATTGGTAAAAAAAATGTAACTTCCGGCTTGTATTCCCCGAAGTGGTAGGCAGAGGTAAATGCATGCATAGGCAAGTCGCAAGTCTTTGCATTTGTACTTTAATGTATGTATTTACTTTGCGATTAGATTGCGTCGGGACGTGACGCCTCCACCGCTCACTAGCAGAAGAATTTTCTTCTAATGGGAGAGAATAATCCCATTAGTAGTCCCCCATAGTCAGTCAATCGAGCAATGGCAGTCAAATCATTACAATGAGGCGGTCGTAAGTGCAATAAAGCGATATAAGCAGCAGCGTCCCGCGATAAAACTACCACCGCTGCGATCGCCAATCCGCATGCCAAGCTTGGTGAACATGGCAAATCCTCCTCATAGAGAGGCTGTGGTCCAGCAGTGCATATTTTTCGGATGAAATGGACTTTGCCGCCCTGCCATGCCTTATTGTCATAGACTATGTTCAATGAGAGATACCTTCCCGTTACCATGCGATTACCAAAAAGTTTTTATTTAAAGTTCCCATGGCTAATGCCATGGGAACTTTAAATAATAGTCAATAAAATATCCAATAACGAAAACTTGTCGATCAAACAGAACCAAGTCTGTATGCCGAGCGTGACTGATTTAATGACAAATCTGCAATTAGCAAGATGGCCGACCGCCGGGTGCGCGCGCGCTACATTGCCGACGTAAATCATCCGCCATGTTTATTTCCACTATTGAGCATATTTATTTTCGCTTACCGTCACCGGTTTCTTAAACGTGATCGCTTTTGTTGGCTCAATTTTTTTTTATTGACTCACTTCGATGTCTATCGACTGTTTTTTGGAAGCAATAATGTAATGACCTCGTTTGTTGTTCAATATCCCACTGCGGGTTTTTTAATAGGTAACCTACCTCATACTCAAGAAATTACTATAGCCTGAGGTACCTACATTCTCACTGAATGATTTTTTTAAATAGAATTGAGTAACATAATGTAAACAGTTTTGTTTCCAATGCTTTAAGAAGCAGTACTATGTTACAAATAATTAATGATGAAGGGATTAAAGTAAGGTAAAAATGTTCACTTAATATTCTGTATCGAGACTATTGAGATAGCAGGTATGTTACTAAATATTAGATACCTAATTAGATACTGAAAAGAAAACTGCAAATGTTATATAGACGAAGCTATCTTAAAACATTCTCATGTCAAAAATATATTAAAGGTAATAAATATAATAAAATTATGATAGGTAAATAACAAAATTCTGAAAGTGTCTGTTGTGTTCAATGTAATAGTAGGATTTTTTTTAATGTTATGGAATTGGCAAACAAGGATGCAGTTCACATTGATGTAAAGTGATGACTGTAGCCTATAGACACTTACACAAAGACCAAGGTCAAAATGCAGATGCGTTAACAATCCTGAGGCCTAAGGTGTTACGCCTCTGTGCCGGAAATTACAAGACCATACATTACCACCTGACCGGAACACGACAGTGCTTTACACTAGGTATATTAGGTAATGCGGTGGTGCCTACGCCCGCGAGATCCGTCACTAGTGCTCTACCACTAAAAATCTGAATTGATGTCTGTGATCAGTTTTTCAATGAGAATATTTTGTGCCTTCCAGTTCATGTTGTAATTTGAAGTAAGCTTTTTTAAGGACGTACGTGTTCAAAAGCATTTCACTTTCCTTTTATTTTTGCGTTTAATTTGGAATCGGTATCTAAATCTACGCTGTCTACATCGTAGTAGATTTTATTTTATTTAAAGAAAAATGGAAAGAAAAATTTGACTTCAAGCGAGACTCGAACTCGCGGCCTACTGGGAACTTCAGTAGCTCAATTGGAAGAGCGGCTGGACTAGATTCCCAGTAGGCCGCGAGTTCGAGTCTCACCTGAAGTCAAATTTTTCTTTCCATTTTTCTTTAAATAAAATATATTTCACAAGCATGTGTTAATGCGAAATAATATAAAACAAGTAGTAGATTTTGTTTGAACTAAGGTCGATTGCAGTGCTATTGTGTGAAGCATTGTTAGTATTCGTGCATATTTTTTTGGACGATTTTCCCTATGCGCAGGAGTCTTTAGCTAGTGAAGTTTTTTTGCTTATTTCACTCATAGTTTTTTCTTTATTTAGGATGCGATGTATATTAGTCGTAAGTGATCACACTCGAGCTGTTATCTCGATACTGATTTTTTCCATCTGACATTTGTGAAGATTTATCTAAAACGTCGGGTCGAGTTGCGGTCAAACATCTCTTTTTGTACATACTAACGTCCGTCACTCGATTTACATAAATACAACATTAGACGATGTTAATTGACACATTTCACGATTTATACCTTCAAGTTACTGAGTCAAATCATTCGGAATTTTTAGTGGCTGGACTTTTTTTGATGGAAACTAGTTTTTTTTTTCTAGATTATATTTATTGGTCGCCTATACATTATGTCCTGTTGATTTTGTTACGATTCTTACGTAGGCGTTTCCGGGGAAAATGTCAACGTGTCTCGATACATTCTTGATTTTATATTTCTTTTTGATCCTGTTATATAATACCTATAATATTCCAATGTTAGATTTGGGCAGTAAGAAAATATGGTTATACAGACACATACACACACACACACACACTATACGATGGAAATTATTTTTTAAATAAAACCTACTTCACGATATTTTAAAAACGGTTTAATCTAAGAATAAGGGTCAGGCCAAACGGGGGAGCGTTGCGTGGCGGAATGAGGCACCGTATTTCTTGAGGTTCTATTTTAGATTCGGTGTACGGAATCCTAAAGTATAATTGGTATACTTGGCCTTGGCCTAGACTTTGACTTTTGCTCTCAAATACACGGATTTTGTTATTATTCCCATTTTATGTTATTGAAATGATGCATATTATTTTTATTTATTTTGTAAGTTGTAACTTTTTTATCAAACTTGAAACCAGTTTTAATTTATATTTGTGGAAGAAATGCATAATTTTTTATGTATATTAATATATAGGCAACCCAGTGGATATATATTCTCTAGATTATAAATATTTATTTATTTATTCTTTATTGTTACAAAATAATTAACAAATGATGTAACAAATGGCGGACTTAATGCTAAAAGCATTCTCTACCAGTCAACCATTGGTAGTATAGAGAAAATAGTAACGGTGTAACGAATAAAGATATTATGTAACAGGTAAATCTAATCTAATAATAGAATATCCCATAAATATGCGTAAAAATTAGGTTTGCACCATATCTGGATGAACGAAATGATTCTGCAGTGGGATCCTAACCTATTATGTCATTCTTTAATAACAACAGTTGAAATAAAAGTTTTGCAGATTTTGACCAATAAGTAAAAGTAGACAATAAGACTCATTAGAAATCAGCATTCGTACGTTCAAAAAAAAAAAGGTTATTCAGAAGTATTTACCATGTACCTATTTCCAATTCCAGCAGATTTTTTTCTATAAATTGATGATTTTATCATATTTCTATGATTCATTATCACATTTTCTTTTTGTTATTATGGAATCGCTATTATGCATATTGCCAGTGTCCAGTAAAACGATATTTCCTATTCGTATTTATTTAAGCAGCGTAAAAGTTAATATACCTAATATAGTCAGTTAATTATTTATTAAGTATATATGTCAGTCAAGTGAGTTACAGTCAAGTTATTCGAGTAAAGCGATGGCTACTTTACCAGAACATTTACAATTAAGTTTTGGAGGCAACCTGAAAGGTCGTGTTTTCGCACTATTATTCTATTTCACGGCACTGTAATAAACCTATATCTGACAAAATGCCACCAACTTCATTCAATATAACTTAAAATTACACCAAGAAAATGAAATAAAATAAGAGCACCATACGCCTCTTTCAAGGTTCCCGCCAAAACTCATATTATCACATTATCACATAGAAATCTGTTAATTGATATTTGTAATAATGTGACAGGTACGTTGCAGAATCTATGGGATCTAATTACATAGTAACCTACATGTTATTAATATAAAGACGTGATTATTTATCATCACACATGTATGATTTTCTGAATTATAAATACTACTATTAATAATGACAAGCAGGTATATATCTTTTATTTTTTAAAGAAAAATGGAAAGAAAAATTTGACTTCAGGCGAGACTCGAACTCGCGGCCTACTGGGAATCTAGTCCAGCCGCTCTTCCAATTGAGCTACTGAAGTTTGCCTAACTAGCATGGTTGGCAATAGATGGCGCTACTGCTACCATAAAGCAAGGCAATAAATGTGAAGGAAAGATTTGACAAATCGGGCAGGACTTCAGTAGCTCAATTGATTGGAAGAGCGGCTGGACTAGATTCCCAGCAGGCCGCGAGTTCGAGTCTCGCCTGAAGTCAAATTTTTCTTTCCATTTTTCTTTAAAAAATAAAATATATTTTACAAGCATGTGTTAATGCGAAATAATATAAAAACAGATATATATCGTTTCGCAATGATTCATATATATGAATCATTGCGAAACGTGTAAAAGAAATATTTCCATATGACACGAAATTGCCTTTTTTTTTTGAGGAAATTTGATAGTGGCCGGAGCTTTATTAATAATGACATTTATCATTAAGTTCCTTGTAGTGTGACGTGTTCAGATATTAATAAATGTAAAAGTTTGAATGTTTGGATATTTGTTACGATGCCATGTTACGTTGTTTTTTTATTTAGTCCAGTGTGGTTATTGAGGATTCAAGTAACTGTGTGGACATTTTTAAAAGTTTTTTTTTAGGAATCGGCGTGCATGTATGAAGAGAATGATGAAGGTAGATGAGGCACGAGAGGTTTGTCAGGACCGGGTTATCTGGCGCTCTACACTCTCTGCCTACCCCGTTAGGGACCTGGCGTGAAGATACATAAAGCTCTATAGTCACTTCCTGGAATCGATGCCTTAGTTTTAACTTTCTGTCGTCCTATGCATATATATTTATAATATATTATTGTATATATTATCTATATACTGTATAAGTTATGTATATATTATTTATGATACGTAAATATAATAATTATATCTAATATATTTTTATCTTTTTATTGATTGTTAAATACAATTTATAATGTTTTTGTTTCTAAACAATACCTATTTCTTACTGTCCATATAGTTTTTATTATTGCACCCCTACTATCAGTATCCCACTACCTCAAGGTTGACTGGTAGAGAATGCCCTATGGCATTAAGTCCGCCTTATGTACTAGGTGCATTAAAGTTTAAATAAATAAATAAATAAATAAATACATATTATTTTTTTACTCAACAGTATTACTTGTATGTGATATCTACAAAAATGTGATTACTGTTTTGGCTTATTATATTTGATGGGGTTGATAAAATTAATATGCCTATATTGTATCTAACGCTGAGGAAACACTTCAGGGGGTAGTTTGTTTGCACGTTTGCGTATACATTTGGAAGAAAAAGTATTGATTCACCAACGTAACTCCTTACATTGAAATAAAAGGGAAAGAAAAAAAATTTTTTTTGCGGAATTTGAAAATTTTTTTTTGCGGAAATTGACCTTGTGGTTAAGTGTTAAGTAGTAGATTGACAAAGGGTGTCCTACAAAGAGCAACACGGACCACCGGCGCACCGGAGAGGAGTAGCCGTAGCGTTTATTACCGATGCAAAACAGTCTGTCATTTTTTGCGGGGAGAAATACGTGTGACGCGCACACGCACACAACAAAAATCGTCTATTACTATGAAACTCACACCTTGACTTTTCACGCACACATTGAAACATCTCGGGCCCACTTGGGCTTGTACTTTGACAGAGGGGAAAACCTGCATATGGCTACTCCCCTCCGTTCCGCCGCGCCCGGTGTTACTCTATGGGTGTCCTAGAAACCCGCCCAAACTAAATGTTTTCTTACCAATTTTATTTTAACTCACACGCTTATATTAAATAGCAAGACTCAAAATGACAATTACTCCTTTCATAGGTGAAGTGAAGATGGCAGTGTCTAGATTCATAAGGTTAAAGGAAATTTTAGCTTTAATGATGGTGTCATTAATGGATAAATTAATCGTAATAAACTGACCATCTCTAAATGGATATCAGAAAGTGACGTCATCGTAAATGTCAAATAAACCATACATCTTAATTACGACGCCTGCAGACAGCCAATTATATCTATACATACAAGATACCACGGAATAGATAAATAAGGATGGAAAGGCCTTTGCTTCAATTTAGTATTAGAACCAGTGTCGCCGCTTTTCTCCCACCGTGCAATTTCTTTCACAAATGTAACACCATCTCGACAATCACTCACACATTAATCTTAGGGCAGCTATTCGTTTGCGTAAGTTTGCATACTAAGATGTAACGCCCGTAGACAATAAACACTCGCACGCACACAACAATATACTCACCAATAAACTAGTCGAAGTGTAGCGAACGCATTACATGCTGTACATTGCCAGCGGAGACAGTAATAGCGTTAATTGAGCGAGTGCTTAACGAGCAATGTATTCGCTAGCAGTAACGTTTAAATAATGCAGTTTAAGTTCGAAAATTCATATTCCTTTGTATATTTATATGCTTTTTACAAGTATTATAACAATAAATGTTATTTGTGACTTACCGATCAAAAGATATACCTCCTCGCTTTATACTTGAGGTCTGACATTTCATATTACATGTTAAAATTGGCACTACATGGTATTTTACCAAGAGATGCGTCGTTCGAAGCAGTCTACACGACACTATGAGCGGCGAACGAATGGTTCTGCCGAACTGTGTGTGTTCACGCATAGTTGTCGTGCGCTTGCCACGCCCACATTACCATTCCATCAAAACAATTTTAGTGCACAACCATTTGCATATAAAACGTATTACTATATCTTATTCATTTTACCACTTTAGATAAATATAACAGGCAACTATTTATCAATATACAATTACATGACTAATTTATTAGTTTGCGTACCCCAAAAACCTTTGATCAACATATGTGTACAACACTATTATCGACAACAAAGAAAAGAGCGGGAAATCATCAATATGGCGGCCATTACGAAAAAAACATGGCGTTTTATATCCGCGTCAATCACAATCATCACGCGTATAATTTAATGGTTTAATAATCAAAGATCTTTTTTAAACTCCAAAGAATCGATGCGTATACGTATTTCCTACGCAGTTTGATCTTGGATCGTAAATTGCTATGTTTGTTGAATCGAATGTTTAAGAATGGCAAGTAAGTGTTTGTTTTCTATCAATCGTGGGCCAAATGTTTCGTTCGATTTCGCTAGTTACCGCTGTTTTGACAGGCTCACTCGTTGGTCGGAGGCAATAATGCTGTCTTCACTCTTGCTGCCAAATTAGATCGTTTACACATGCGTCGTGCAATTGAGTGGCGATTTGTGCTTGATAGCGCAATCATCTGTTACATACTTCGTAATCACTGTTGAATTCGAATGTTTTCAATTTGTATTCGGAATGGAAACGATTTCTTTCGGTTGGAATTCGTAATAAACAAAGTTTCGTACCCCATTTTTCACCCTTAAAGAGTGAATATTAAACAAAACCGGTCAAGTGCGTGTCGGGCCACGCGCAGTGTAGGGTTCCGTAGTGTTAAGCTTTGAATAATGTAATAAAAAAAATTTTTTTTCTATGAAGTTCTTTAAAATTTTCGAGTACAATACATTTGGTCGACTATTGGCCGAATACTCAAACGTCACTTAATTTTAAGCAATCCTCAAATGTGCGCTATCTCTATCATTTGAACGTGTTTTATAAAGACAGAAGACTTTTAAGTCCCACTTAGATTTGAGTGACGTTTGAGTATTTGGCCGTATTACTCGCAAACTTGGAAAGCCAACTTAAGTGTGATAGTTTTCCTTTGAATTTCATTATATGTAGCTTCTATTGCTGTAACGTTTGAATTTCTAAAACAACAGTTGGTAGAGAGGGGGCGAGGAGGGGACACTGACTAACGAAAATTGGCACTTTATAACTTAGGTAATAAGTCACGAACAGTTAACTAAATCGAAAAATGATATGAGCACATCCCTAACATTTTTGAACGACCTATCCAACGATATCCCATACTATATAGAAAACGAAAAATAAAAATATATCCGCGCGTTACATGTATGGGAGGCACCCTTAATAATATTATTTTTTTCATGTTTTTATTCTACCACTTTGTCGGCGTGATTAAGGTGTAGATATACTTGTGCCAAATTGCAAGTCTCCAGTATCAATAGTTTTTGCGCTAAACCGCTACGACGGACAGACAGATAGACAGACAGACGGACATGGCAAAACTTTATGCGTTCCTTGTTAACTATGGAACCCTAAAAAAGTAAAAGTTCTAAGTCTTTCTTTCACAGAATTACTATTAGAGACTTTATTAAGTTTGTATGTAAATTATTTTAGGTGTATTTTTTTATTTTTTAAAAGTGGCAAACAAGCATACAGTTCACATTGATGTTAAGTGATGACTGCAGCCTATAGACACCCACACAATGACCAGAGGTAAAAATGCAGATGCGTTACTACTCCTGAGGCCTAAGGTGTTATGCCTCTGTGCCGGAAATTACAGGGCCGTACATTACCACCTGACCGGAACACGATAGTGCTGAACACTACCATTTAGCGGCAAGTATATTAGGTAATGCGGTGGTGCCTCCGCCCGTGAGCTCCGTCACTGGAGCTCTACCACCAGTATTAAAATTATTTTATTTAACAATGCTTTGATAACGTACATATGTTTATTGTATGAGTATTATTACTCGTGTATTGATATGACAATTATCCTCCTAACTAGATCGCCAGATGTATTTAATAGCAGTAATTTTAATTAAAATATACAGTAAAAACTTATTTTATTAATAAAACAGCGTAGCATCAATAGCGCGCGAGGTCTCGGCGGTTGAATGAAATTAAATGTCAGGAGCGAAACCGCTTAAGACTGCGGGTTCCGTGCGCTTGGAAATATTATACCTATATTATACTATATTTAATGGTAACTTAACAAGGTATGATACGGATTTGTTTGGATTTATCATGCGATGATATGTTTGATAAATATTTGTAATGTAGGTAAATGACACTTCTAATTTGATAAAGTACCGGCTTAAGTGGAATGCATAAACGAAAAGAATAAGATGTAGTATTTAATAACAACGGAACTCTCATTCACTTCTCATTCTCTAGTATTAGAACAAAACGTAATTTAATTTTACCACTCAGCAAAGCAGAGACAGCGAACAAAGATAGTGTTTTTCTTCAAGTAAAACCTACTATAATCACTTGCGTCTCGAATCCTATACTAATTACTATATTTCCATTACATTTTTAAAAACTAGGTAACGAAGGTGATAAACAAGCGTGTTGTTCACATGGACGTCTACGTCTTATAGACATCTACAGAAATCAGAGGTCAAAATGTAGATTCGTTGCCACCCCGGCGACCTAAGCTGTTACATCTATGTGATAGTTATTACGGGGCCATACATTACCATCTAACTCGAAACTCAAAGTCAAACTTAACACTACCATTTGACAGCAGATGGGCTTATAGGTAATGCGGTGGTGCCTACTGCCTACGTCTTCGAGTTTCTATACTAGAGCTCTACCAATATTTGTATTCTTATTAAAATATGGACTGAAATTTGTTTTTAAAACTAAATGAATAAATGAATTTCTGATTCTGATTCTGATTCTATTTTATGTACGAGTAATTTCTTATAAACTAATTACATTGAAATAATTTTACTAACTTACATCCCACAAACATACAATACACTGGTCTCCCACAAAAAATGAACATCAAAAAACACGACGGAACCCCAACAATACTTTTAATTCCCCGGCAACGAAGTTCAAAACTGCGGCGCACGGGACTAAATCAATATGATATGACAGTTACGGTCAATTTATGGCTCCCAGTTAATTACGGGCGGTCGTGGGGGAGTGTAATGACTTGTGAAGATGCTGCGTTATCGCTCACATCCACTGAGACGTGCGTTGTGATGATTTGGTACTACATCTATGATTCTATGATTCTACGATATGGAGTCAATTCTTTCGTTATTTTGGCAGTTTACGACGACCCGGTTAGTCTAGCGGAGTGAAACCAAGTGCGGTGGGTTCGATCCCCGCACCGGGACAAATATTTGCATGGCCTACACATCGGGTTTTGGGTTCGGGTCTGGGTGTTTGTGTTCGTGTTTGTGTTTTATGTGTACAACGGCATCCACGACACAGGTTTATATAATACTTAATGTGGGCTCCATTTTTTAAGATCCAAACAAGAAAAATGGAGCCAAATTATAACGCAGTGGTATCCTAGAGATGAGAAAAGACATCGAGGATGACAACAAAAGCGCTAGGAGGATGAGCTTAAACTTACTGCGGGATCCAAATGTAGAAGAGTTGCTCAAGATCGCAAACAATGGAAGCTACTGGAGGAGGCCTTTGCCAACAGGCACACTGAGCTGAGAGACTTCTATAACAACTTCAACTTACTATGTTACCAGCAATGTCTAAATAAACAGATCTCTCACCCAGTTCGTAGGGCTAAATAAATAAATAAAAAATGTAGAGCTGTGAGTGTAAGCCTATTTTTAAAATGTTTGTAAGGATCGTTTATGATTTATAGTAAGAACGTCCACGGAGGCATGTATTTGTACATCTATAGTAGGACTTACAAGAAATATTGCACGTCGAGCCTACGAAAGAGACAATCGGCTAGTTTCGACTTCGTAGTGCGTTGTCTCTGCTGCACACTGCCTACGTAAGCCGGTATTGGTACTGTAGTCCGGTATTGGTATTGGGCAAACCTTGATCGAAATAATCGACAAACGTCACCTAGGCACACCGCGGACACTCCGCCAAAATTCCATACAAACGCTTAATTTGGTTTCTATTACACAGACATCAATCAGTGACGTGTATTTACACGCGCACCTGTGTGCGTAGCACATACAAAATACCAACCGTCGCCCATAAGCAGGGAAGGGGTTGAGTGATGCGAGCAAATCGGGCGGGACGTCGAAGTGTCCATTCTATACGTAATATTATTACATATTCTCTGACCTAGGTAAGATTCGAAAGAGATAACGCTCTACAGACCCGAAATAAGCCGAAGTCTCCTTCACCGTCGTTCACGAGTTACCTACGTAACTTGTTTAACACATTGTTTAGGGATTTACTGGTGAATTTACTGGTATTTTTTTTATTATGTAATGCAAGTGGCAAACAAGCATGCAGTTTACAGTGATTTAAGTGATGACGGCAACCTATAGACACCCACACAAAGACCAAGGTCAAAATGCAGATGCGTTACCACTCCTGAGACCTACGGCTACGGTGCTATGCTTCTGTGCTGGAAATTACAGTGCCGTACATTAAAACCTGACCGGAACACGATAGTGCTGAACACTACCATTTAGTGGCAAGTATATCAGGTAATGCTGTGGTGCCTACGTCCGCGAGCTCCGTCACCGGAGCTCTACCACTAGTAAATTCTTCTTTTAATTCTCATTGTTTACTTACTTACTACATTTAAAACTTAGATAGTGATTAAACTGAAAATTATTATAGCTATATACTAATAGGATACGCTACCATATCACACGTAATTGAAAAACTTTTTGCTTGTAATGCTGATATATATTCTAGATATAAACTGAACACAGGCGATATGGCGAGTATCGACCTATTTGTTCATTCGCCGGCGCGTCAGCTGTCAATCAATCAACTTATCAATCAGCCGAATAAATATTGGGCGTGTGTGTGTGCAAATTAAATCGACTTTTTGTTCGCGAATATTCTACGATTAATTTGTCAATGTGTGGTGATTGGAATAGCAGATTAGGCAGGTACGTGTTCTACTTGCTACGTGGACGATGGAAGGTTATATGCAATGGCTAAATAGTACAAAGGTCATTGGGCATTTTTGAGCCGGTCGCGAACAGTATTGAAATAGGTTTTTTTTAAAGGTTAAGGATAAGCATTATACGCAATGTTATATATTTTTTTAATTTATTTACTTATTTATTTCAGGCAACAAATGTAAGACTATAAGTAAAACAAAGGCTATATAAATATATACGTTATAGACTAACATACATATTAATAACACTAACTCTACACGTGATTACGGCGACGTGATGCGCGGTTTTTCTGCAGAGAGTTGTCCTCCTCGGAATTTCCGAAATAAGACTCCCTGCGGCCAGAACTCCTCCTTCATGAAAGTCGGCAGGTGCTGCGTCGGGACTCTTACCAAGTAGGAATTGAAATTTACTCTATGGCGAGACTCCAACCGCTCGACTCTCAGAGTGAAATTCGTCTTGACGCGGATGTAGTCGACGAGATCTTCAACTTTCCGCGCCGAGTGCAGTCTGGACACATACAGTTGTGTTGATGGTACAGCTTGGCGCAACAAGTTTTTATTTTTATCCAAATGCATGGGCGAAATAAGTTATGCGCTTAAACAAAAACATAAATGTTTCGTAAAACTGCCTCGGTAGCCTAGTGGTAGCAGGCCACTACTACTACGCTGAGGTCCTGGGTTCGGTTCCCGGGTAAGGGGTTAACGGGGATAATGGTGTTAAGTCCTTTAGAATAGAATAGAATAGAAAAACTTTATTTGTAACAACTTATAAAAACAAAAAACTAAAACTAAGAACACAAAATCAAAGTTGTTACAAAAAGGTCCCCAATTCAGCATAAAGCCGATCTTACGAGCGGCGCTGGTCTTCCATTGGGGCCGATTTTGTGACATAGGACCTAAATCACGTCAGCAAAGCGTCTGAAACTAAACAAAAATAATAGGCGTTATAAGAACTAGTATACCGTTGTAACGTTAGTTGCCGTTGCGAACAGTTCTAATGCCATTGACTTGTCAATCTTGACATTTGACATATTACATATTAACATATTAATTACAGAAAGAAGAACATTTATGAATTACAATCTTATCGCTTAAACTATATTATGAAGAAAAGTGCAAATAATAAAAGGAAGCAATAATATACACTAGAAATTATATACCTTGCGTAATATAAAACCAAAAAGTTACATAAAATATACTTAACCTTATCTTCAGGTAAGCTAAATTAGTACAAAGTTCATCAGTTCTGTATTTTGTCCGTGCGACATCAAAAAACACTAGTGTCATGTATAAGATCCTCCTCCGATTTCTGATGACGAAATATAAACTTTTTAATCGAGTGTTTAAAGCCATGTATACTTTGCAGGTTTCTTATAGGCGGTGGAATGTTATTCCAACATTTCGACGCGGAGTAACGGAAGCTACCTCTAAAGGCGTGTGAGCTGTGGCGTTGTGTCATTAACTGAACCGCACACTGTCGAGTTCCACGGGTACTAGACATCCAGGATAACTTTTTATGTAGATATGGAGGGATGTTAAATTTAATCACACCAAAAAGAAGACATGCCATATGAAGCTTTTGCCGATGTCTCGTTTTTAGCAAAGAACGACTGTTAAGAAATGGTGTGACATGAGCCCTGAACGGTATATCGAAGCAAAACCGGGCACAGGCATTTTGGACGCGCTGGATGAGTTTTTGTGTCTTGGTTAGAAGACGTGGGCCAAAGACTGTGTCCATATAATTCAGCTTTGATAATATTAGGCTTTCAGTTAACTGTATACGTAACTGTTCTTTCAAAAATGGTCTCATTTTATAAAGTACCTTCAACTTATAAAAACAATTTTTTATTGTATTAGCGACATGTTTTTCAAATCTGAGCTGGGAATCCATATGTAGACCTAGATTACGTGCTTCGTATACTCGTTCTAAAGGTTCTCCCATTAACAAGACAGCCCGGGATGAATTTAAATTCCTTAACAGATGGCCACTACCAAAAACTAAATATTTTGTTTTAGATGGGTTAAGAAACATACAATTTTTATGTGACCAATCAGCTAATCTTAAGAGATCTTCATTAAGTTTATCTATTGTGCTGTCTATATCAGAGGGTTTGCATGATATGTATATTTGTATATCGTCTGCATAAATATGGTACCTACAATTTTTTATGACGGTTTTAATGTCTGCTGAGTACAAATTAAAAAGAATTGGGCCAAGGATAGAGCCTTGAGGAATACCTCTACCTACCAGCCCCTCATCTGATATAACTTTATGACCTACCATGACCAAAAAGGTCGAGTTCTGTCTGATGGTGGGGTCAAAAGTCTTAGGAATCGGCGTGCATGTATGAAGAGAATGATGAAGGTAGACGAGGCACGTGAGGTTTGTCAGAACCGGGACATCTGGCGCTCTACACTCTCTGCCTACCCCGTTAGGGACCTGGCGTGAAGATACATACATACAAGTCCTTTATCTCTGGTTCTATTGGGCTTTTCCATTTTGTGGAAGTATCCCAGTAAGAGTTTGGTAATGTACCCGGAGATGTCAACAGGTTCGCCACCTGTTACATGGGCCAAAACGCAACCGACGAATCGTGGGTGTATGCTTGAATGCATGCATTTACCTCTGCCTACCCCTTCGGGGATTACAGACGTAAAGTTACTTTTTTAGTAACAAATTATTCCTGTTTATCATATTACTATAGATATGATAGAGAGGAAACATAGATGAAAAGTTATATTTGTGATATGCTATATATACCTATCAATACTTTCTATCGATTAAAACAACATCGAGATATCGAGTCTATCTCCTTAAACATCAATGATTACATCCTTTCAATATCATCTGCGACCTATTTTAGACCGTGTCGCCTGTCACGAAGGTCGATTGTCGCGTATCGTGGGCCCTGCAATATAAAGTATGCAATGTAATTACAGTGAATCAACCGGGCTGTCTGTCTATGTGTCAATCAATATGAGACGTACTGATGCGGATCGATCGGCTCTGATGTTTATAACGAAAATATGTTTGTAAATTGGCTGAGCTTTGTCGATATTAGGTCGAATAAAAATGTAATTTGTATTCGAATGATCGAAGTACGTTTATGAGGATGGTAGTAGAGTTTCAGTCTAGGAGCTGGAGGGTGTTGGCACCACCGCATTACCCAATCAATCTGCCGCTAAATGGTAGTGTTAAGCACTGTCGTGTTCCGGTTAGATTGAAATGTACCCATAATAACTTATCACAGAGACATATCAACTAAGGTCTCAAGGGTGGCAACGCATCTGCATTTTGACCTTCTGGTCCTTGTGTGGGTGTCTTTAGGCTGCAGTCATCACTTAACATCAATGTAAACTGCATGCAAAAAGAAGAAGGTCTTTGACCAGTGTGTGTTGCCAGTGATGACATACGGAACTGAAACGTGGTCGCTCACTATGGGCCTCATAAGAAGGTTCAAGGTCACTCAGAGAGCAATGGAGAGGGCTATGCTCGGAGTTTCTCTGCGAGATCGAATCAGAAATGAGGAGATCCGCATGAGAACCAAAGTAACCGACATAGCCCACCGAATAGCGAAACTGAAGTGGCAGTGGTCAGGGCACATGGTTGGGGCAGAAGAGTTCTAGAGTGGCGACCACGTACCGGAAAAAGAAACGTAGACAGGCCCCCCACGAGGTGGACCGACGACCTGGTGAAGGTCGCGGGCAATCGCTGGATGAGGGCGGCCCGGGACCGTTCGTTGTGGCATTCTTTGGGGAAGGCCTTTGTTCAGCAGTGGACGTTTTTGGCTGAAATTATGATGATGAAACTGCTTGTTTGCCACCTTCATTACATAAAAAAGTATGATGTCATGCGTTTTTTAAGGTCAGAAGAAAACATACTGCTTCAGCAGTGTAGTGGTAGAAGGTCACTGCTACTACGCTGGGCTTCTGGGTTCGATCTGAAAGTTTCCCCGTGCCCTCGGAGCTGGGTAATGTGTCCGGAGATGTCAGTAGGTTCTCCACCGTGACATGGGACAATATGTAACCGGCGCATAAGGGTCATAGCTCACTACAGCCACCCGGCACCCGACCAGCACTGTCGTTGTCGACGGGTGGTCCACGGGTGAACGACGCGATGTTACTTGTGAACCACTCTCTGACAGCGCGCGGTCCACTTGGGAACAGCGTATTGGCAATGCAAAGTTTAAGCAAGACAAGCTAGTGGTCATCGAGTGGTTAACTCGCAGACCGCGCGAGGACTGCGCGCCGCCCGTGCGTTGACGGCTTGCGGTCGAGGCAATACGGAGCGGAGTTGATGTAATGAGGGCAGACCGCTCGAGGCGGTCGGCCGCTGGTCGGGTAATGGGTGGCTCTAGTTAGCTATGACCCTAAATGTGGTGTTGTCAAAAGGTAGTGTTCATCACTAGTACCGTCCGATTAGATGGTAGATAATGTGCCTTGTAGTAACTGTTACAGGAGCCAAACAACTCCGACCTCGAGATTTGTAGTTCGACCTTCGATTTTTGTCTTAATGCCTAAAAAAAGTAACTTCACGCTGTTTACTGTAATCCCCGAAGAGGTAGGTAAATGCATGCATTCAAGCATACATGCAAGCACCCACGATTCGCCGGCTATGTTTTGGCCTATGTAACAGGTGGCGAGCCTGTTGACATCTGCGGGCACATTACCAAACTTCGAAGTACTGGGAAATTTCCAGAAAGATGGAAAAATCCCAATAGAACCAGAGATAAAGGATATTACAATATTATCTCTGATAGCCCCCTACCCGGGAATCGAACCCAGGACCCTAGCGTAGTAGTAGTGGCCTGCTACCACTAGGCTACTGAGGCTTGACGTCTATAGGTTATAATATAGTATTCACTTATGATACCACGCATGTGAATAATCGGCTTGTCTTATATATATAACAAAAAAAATCTTAGAATTGAACGGCATATTTTTTACAAGCTCAAATAAAAATGAATTCCACGTTGCTTAGATAAACTGCTTACAAATTGACGAGATTAAAGTTAATTATTATTATTATCATTTATTTAGCTTTTTACATATTTTGTATATTTTTACATACATATATTATTACAAAAATAAAAAAAACATACATATATAAAAACATACAAAATAGGTTCCGCCGCTAGCGGGAGCAGTGTCCTAGCTGCCGGTGGTTAGGGGCTTAGGGAGAGGAACCTCCTCACAATACGTGCGTGTCAAGAAGAACTGCCTTCTGCACCAAGCCCTTGACCCAATTTCCCAGCGAGAGCCTCTTGAGGTGTTGGTCGAGGCTCTTCGCTACGAGTCCGTTAACCGTGACGACTACCGGTACAATGACAGCAGAGTCCACGTCCCACATGGCGACAACCTCGTGGGATAAGTCAAGGTATTTTATTTGTTTATCCTTTTCAGCCTTCACGAGGTTCTCATCATGAGGGACGGTAATATCAACATAATTATTATTATTTGTATTATATTTTTTACTTTCTCCCTCAGTTGGGGGCCTATTACCACTTTACGGGTTTTTACCAAGTAAAGTGGTTTATGGTTTCTTCATGAGGAAATGGTAGACGTCGTTAAGAATTTTCGCACAATTCGACACGTGTTTAGTATGGCGGCTTTTTGGAGAAGGCTAATTAAGTATGACGGAATATTGAGTGTAGTGAGGCTATTGCGAAGGTTTTTGTGAATTACTCCAGTTGATGATAATACAATTGGTATTATGTGTACAGTTGTTGCTTTCCATTGCGTCTTGATCTCTATAGCTAAATCCTGATACTTGGACAGTTTGTCTGATATTGTACTTTGTATGTTATGTGTATTAGGTATGGCTATGTCAATTATATATACTGTTTTGCTGCATTTGTCGTAAAATGTAATATCTGGCCTGTTGTAGTGTATAGTCTTGTCGGTCAGTATTGTCCTATCCCAGTAAAGTTTGCATTTTTTGTTTTCCAGTACTATTTCAGGTATATATGTATAGTAGGGTTGTTTGTGCGTTACAAAAACATTTGTTATCGCCAAATGTTGATGTATGATGGATGCAACCTGATCGTGTCTGTGCTTATAGTCATTTTGGACTAAACATTTACATGCCCCTGTGATGTGTTGTATTGTTTCTGGTGCGCTGTAACATTGCCTGCAGGTATCAGATTGATGTACTAGTTCTTTGGTTATATGTTTTCTATAGTTGCGGGTGGGAATGACTTGATCTTGGATAGCTAATAAAAATCCTTCAGTTTCGGGAAAGAGTTCACCGCGTCTGAGCCATGTGTTTGATGTTTGATCTTTGTCGGTATGAGTCATACACAAATCAGCGCGGTGTCTGCCATGCATTGACTTTTGGGCCCACCCTTCTATCATTTGGCGTTTCGATATAATTTCTTCATTCAATTGTGGGTGAAGATCTTGAAGATTTAGGGGCGTGAGTTTACGGTCGATCTGCATGACACAGCTATGTAGCGGAGATTTAACTGCTTTAGTATGGAAAAAGTCTCTTAGTGTTGCTATCTGTTTATTATGTAAATTTCGGATATGTATAAATCCTCTACCACCGTCTTTCCGTGGGAGTGTCATTCTCTCTATGCATGATTTTGGGTGATGTTTTCTATATTTAGTTAGGCTAGTGTTTATTAAACGTTGCATTTGTAGTAAATCTGTTTGAGACCAGCTTATAATTCCAAAGGAGTATGTTAGTAATGGAATAGCGTAAGTATTTATTGCCTTTACCATGTTTCGTGCATTTAGTTGTGTCTTCATAATCAAGTGTAATCTATTTTTAAATTTATTTTTTAAATCGGTTTTCGTGTCTTTATGGTGAATTTGCTTAGATTGTCGATAACCCAAATATTTGTACGCTGTTGAGTCATCAATTGGTTCTATTTTATCTCCCGATTCTAATGTATATGTGATGTATTGTGGCTTGCCTTTTACTGTAGCATTAATTTTGCACTTATCAATCCCGAATTGCATTTTTATATCTGCAGAAAATTTTTCGGTAATATCAGCAATCTCAAAAAGTTCCGACTTATTACATCCGTAAAGTTTAATATCGTCCATGTACATCAAGTGCGATAGTGTATAGTGTAAACTGTTACATTTAAGATGGTAGCCAGCATTGGATGTATTCAATAAATGTGATAGTGGATTCAAGGCTATGCAGAACCAGAGTGGACTAAGAGCATCTCCTTGGAAAATGCCTCTCTGAATTTTGATGGGCGCCGTGTTTACCATTTTGTCATCCCGTTTGATACTTATATTTGTTTGCCAATTCTTCATTACATTATCTAAGAAATTTATTATTGTAGGATGGATTTTATAAATTTTCAGAACTTCTATTAGCCAGCTGTGTGGTACAGAATCGAATGCTTTCCTATAATCGATATACATTGTGTAAATACTTTTTTTTGTCTTAAGGGCTTGGTTCATTATTACGGCATCTATTGTAAGTTGTTCTTTACAACCCTGGCTATTTTTTCTACAGCCTTTTTGCTGTTCGGCTAGTATGTTGTGGTCTGCTAGGTAATTATAGATTGCTTGACTTATGCATGAGGTAATGATTTTATATATAGTTGTTAAGCATGTTATTGGTCTATAATTGGCTGGATTTTTTGTGTCACTGTCTTTCGGTATCATGAAAGTTTTTCCGTGTGTGATATACTTTGGTACAGTATGTGGTAGTTCAATAAACTGGTTAATATGTCGGTGTATATATGTATAAATGCTTGTTAATTTTTTATACCAGAAATTATGGATGTTGTCTGGGCCGGGCGTTTTCCAATTGTGAGTATTATTAATGACTTCTATAAGTGTGTCTATCGGAATTTCTTCAAAGTGCATATTACATTTTTCTATAGTAGTTTCAATATTTTCTATCCATGATGCCTCTTGATTGTGATGAATTGGGTTTTCCCAAATGTTTGCCCAGTAGTTATGCAGGCTTTCAGGCGTAGGTAGATTACTTTCGCTTGATGAGTCTTGCTTATCCTCTTTCCTGCACAGATTTCTATAAAATCCGCTCTCATTATTAAGAAAGGTGGCATTTTGTACTTTACGGTTTGTGCATGTTAAATATCTTTTTAGCCTACTAGCGGTAGTATTTAATTTTTGTTTAAGTGTGTCCAAGTAATGATCTACTTTAGTGTTAACATCTTCGTATTGTGCGTGTGTTTGGTATCTTTTTTGTATGTCTTCTACTGCTCTAATGACATTGAAACTTCTAATTCCGTTTTTGAAATGTGTAAGACGGCTTATGTCTCCTCTGAGCGTTTGAACTCTTAATTCAAGTCTTTTTTGCCATTTTGGTTTTTTTTGTTGATTAGATGGAGGTTGTTTATTATTTCTGTCTTTTACAATTTTAGATCCATTACATATTGTTGTTGTGTAAGCTGAAACGTATATAAGAGTATGTAACATATTGAAATCTTGACCTTCGTTTAAATGGGTGGGGAGTATTTTGGTATTAATATAATCTACAATTGCAAACAATTTTTGTGATGCTTTTTGCTTGGGAATGTATGGTCTGCAAGTTGGCTCAGTGTCTCTAAATTGTTGATATGCTACTTCAAATTGTTTCTCTATAGATGTATGGTCGATATGAATATTGCTGCTCAGCATTTCCTCTATGACAGCCTCATCATCATCGTGAGTTTGTTCTTCAGTATTAGTAATTCTTCTTTCTTCTGTGTGATTTATATCGTATTGTTGTATATCGTTAGTTTCGAGTGTACTCATTTGTGTTATTTCTGTCGGCTCATATCTCTGAATCTCTAGTTTAATTTGCTGTTTGATCTCTTCTATTCTGTTTTGTGTTATCATTTTGTTGTGAATTATTGTCCTTCTTTGGTCTGCGACCCGTTGTTCCGATATGTGTGATAATTGTGGATAACATTCTATGAATTTGGTATAAAGTTTTTGTCTGTAAGCAGTCATATTGTTTTCCAAGTCAGTCACTTGAAAATAGCATCTCATCAAAGTTTCATTCATCTCATCCGTCCATTTCAGTCTAGATTTGCTTAGTGTATTAACTGAGTGTTGTGAGTTGCTGTCATTTTGAGAAAATTGTGAAGATTGGTGTGTTTCTGTTGTTGTTTGTAAATAACGAGTAACTTCGGTTTTGATATCGTGTAATGTGCTTTGGGGCAGGAGTTTATTTCTAATAATTGCCCTACATTGATCACCTAACCGTTGCTTGGAAGCTTGCATGTCAGGGTAGTTTATTGAGAATTCATGGTGCAATGGGTCTAGATAACCTCTTTTTTTCGATTCAAGTTTAGTCACAATAAGATAGGTGCGCCAGATGAATTCATTAATATCTGTAGTCCATCTGCGTCTCGCACTGTTTGAGCCAGTGGTGGGTGCAGGTTTTTTAGCATTTGCTGCCCGCACAACATCCTCTGGCGTTGTTAATTCGGTAAAGTTAAGTATCTCACGTGATGAGTTATTTGACAAGCCTTCGTTTGAGAGAACAATAGTCTCACTTGAAATATCGCAGGATGTTATTGGCGTAGGAAGGCTATCTCGGTCGGCTGTTACATTTTCGGGTTCATACCCAGCGAGGGTCCGCCTGTTCAACACCTCGCCACCAACGGTTCGCATGCTGCTACACCCAGCGTCGGCTCCAGGTGAGCCCCGACGACCTCCGGGAAGCGGCCGTAAATAGTATCTCGTACGTTGCATGTTCATAGGATTTGGTTTGGGACCGTTAGTTTGGGAAGGTTGTTAAGATGTTATCGCTATTTCTGTTCCGTTGCTTTGGTGATCCTCCCCGTAAGCCCCCCCACCACGACAAGGTGGTCCCATGGGGGGGTTATTATTATTATTATTATCCATTTATTTCAGATTTCTCCATATTACACATTAAAAATTAATTACATATTAAAAATAAAATAATTCCACACAATATGAATATACAATCTATGTCATGCCTACAATTAAAAAATTAAGAAAAGAGAAAAAAAAAATTATAAAGTGATGGTCACATATTTTACAATCACGCAAATCAACATTACTTCGAAACTTCAGGAATATCTTCGAATAAATTATTACACAGAACGATGCATAATTAACTAAACCTATGCATGTTTCTATAGAAACAACATTCATTAAATGATAGCCGTATATTATACTTTTAAATTCATTTTCCGTTCCGTGCCCGTCACGTTACAACTCTGTTTAACTTGTAATTATGCGCCCGTACCTTATATGCTGATGGGTACATTCGTAATACCCGACACGGATACGACACGATGTTTATATTTGTTTTGAGAGAATGAGTTGTAATTGTAAGTTTGTAAATAATGTAACTCTTTTTATGTATCCATTTTAAAATAACATAACATAACATAAAATACGCTGACACTCACAGCCCCACAGTAAGTATAAACCTGTGTCGTGGGTGCCGTTGTACACATACAACACATACTCAAATACCCAGACCCGAAACAAATATCTGTAGGCCATACAAATATTTGTCCCAGTGCGGGGATCGAACCCGCGACCCTTCGAATCAAACGATGGTTTCACACCGCTGGACTAACCGGGTCGTCAAAATAAAATTTATCTTGTTGCTTAGTTCAATTATTTATATTTTTTATTCTGATGGTAGAGTCACGTGAAGCCAGATCGTTTGTCACGTCAGATTAAATACTGTTGATTTGTTGTTAGTGAACAAATAAATGAAATAATATACGCTTAAATTACATTAATACAGCCCAACACTTTGAGTGAGATTAACATACCGCACTACGATTTTACTTTTAGCAAATTACGCTTACGCGTGAGGAGTATCTACACGTGCACCTGTGTGTGTAGCACGTAGAGAATACCAAACGTCGCCATAAGAGGGGAGGAGGTTAGGTGAGGCGGGGAAATCGGGCGAGACGTTGATGTGTCCATTCTACACGTAGTTCTACGCGCCGTTGCATTGTAACCTACCCTCCCCTATTTATCTTAGCGTGGTTCTTAGCATTTCTCGATAAATGGGCTATCTAACACTGAAAGATTTTTCTAATCGGACCAGTAGATGCTGATTGTGAAAGGAAAATTTGATAAGATAGGATAACAAAACCAAATGTTATATTATGAAAAAATTTATACGTAGACCGACTTACAGTTGACTGGGTTTTTCAAATAAAGTTTTATGACCGGATCGTTTTACCAACCAAGTTAGGTATATATTATGTCTATCGTCGTCAATATATTATTCCCTCTTATTTTTATTGAAATAGTTAAGGTTTAACGAACCAATATGTTAAACTATGCATTTATGCAACCGTTTATACAGTCTCGCTTTATATTTAACCATAATTCAATTGATTTTGCACTTGCAAATTACAAAGACATAAAAATAGTTTTTTATTCAGTTTGTACTATTCTAACAGTGCGATGGAATGAAAATTATCATTTTGCAAGTAAAAAGTCGTCGATTATAAAAAAGCATCGAACAACAGTGAGTCGGCATTGTCAATTTTGTTTTATGGAGTATCCACGATAATTGCATTGCTGACCTTTACACTATGCAAATTTGACCTCCAACTACCATAGATCGTTAACTGCGAACGGTCTAGATGTTTTGAGGTAACAAATTAATCAGTTCTATGCATGACTGAGTAGGTAACTATTGGATATTGGCATAAAAAAGGAATAAATTTAATTTGGATTTGTGGGCTAACTCAACAGCTGCATTTATATCAGCGATTTTCATATTTTAAAAGGTTTACTCAACGTCATTAAGACGACCTGGTGAAGGTCGCAAGAAATAGAAATAGAGAAAAAATGGAAAATATTTTTATTTCGAATAGATCTTTACAGATACTTTCAAAACGCCAAGAAATATAAAATACCTAGAGTGAATAACCATTACTTGTACGTATTTTCCATACTGTTCATATTTGTACTGTGACTTAGTTAGGGCCCTGTCGACCGGATAGTGTAATAAGCGGCAACCCGGCGCTAGGCCACGCCCACCCTTTCTGCTGAACCCTGAATACCGTGTCGTACCTTTTATGCGTATAATAGTTACGGAGCCAAAGACGGGGACAAGTTAGTATCGAACACGATTAGGTAACGCGGTGTGACCTCCGCCCTTGAGCTCTGTCATTAGAACCACCTCAATCAAAATAGGACCGGACCACACACACCTAAACACACGCCTTCAGCTCTCCGTATTGGGTATATTAAAAAAATAAACGATTACTCAAACAATGAATATTCAAGAGAACTATCATGACAAACCTCTTGTAAACAATTTACTTATTAATTATTAAATTAAGCTAATAACGTAGCCTTAATTTGATAATTCGGATGCATGTTGAAATTGTTAGCTTATTTATTACAGAAAATCAAACATAATGGTGGACATGTGGTATTTCGTAGTTTTTTTTCGCCTCTACGTAACATTTCTTATCTGATCTTTGATTAAAATCATTCTTCTGACCCACTTTGTAATTCATAAGTTATTTTTTAACTAGTAAATAACTAGACATAAGTGTTAGAGCCTTGAAAAGGGAAGATAACATCGTATTTACTAAATCCGTCGTCAAATTATTACTCGTGTCTACTGTTCGTATTAGATGATATCTCTGATATATTTTTTATTCTTGAAAATAACAAGCCTACAGCTTACATTTAATTTTATGTTTACAAAAGTCCAAAAATTACTGAAGCTCTTTTGTCAAACAGTGGGTTTATCTTTATAATACGTCAACAATGATTAAAACAATGAATTAGCAGTGAGTTCATATAATTACTGTTCTTCGAGTAGCCGCAAAGTCGCCCACGCTCATTATTAGGTATGTTCTTAGCTACCAGAAAAAATATTTTTAAAAACTAAATTTAACGTAACTTCACGCCTGTATTCCCCGAAGGGGTAGGCAGAGGTAAATGCATACATTCAAGCATACATGCAAACACCCACGACTCGCCGGTTACGTTTTAGGCCCATGTAACAGGTGGCGAACCTGTTGCCATCTCCGGGCACATTACCAAACTTCGAGGTACTGGGAAACTTCCAGAAAATGGAAAAATCCCAATAGCAACCAGAGATAAGGGATTTTAAACCGTTATCTCTGATAGTCCCCGACCCGGGAATCGAACCCAGGACCCCCAGCGTAGTAGTAGTGGCCTGCTACCACTACGCTACTGAGGCAGTTAAACTAATTAACTAAATTTAATTACGAAAAATGATATTAATACATATTTATTGCAACGAAGTTTCTTATCGCGCGGTACGCTGGCTAAGAGGGCTAGGCGAGCGGCACGAAAAATCCTCGCGGCACTTTTGCTATAGTGCGTAGCGCTTGGGGAGGAGGCAGGCCGAGTATAGGTTTCGACTTATTCGTTCTTTCTCTCTCTCTCTCTCGACAGTGACAAGCCACGCGACGCGCGCGTCTTCTGTATAAGCGTACATTGTTTTGTCGTGGTCGTGTATCCGAAGTTTTAGTTATTGTAATATTTAAGAAAATAAACAATGGGTTGTGAAAGTGATTCATCAGAAGTTGTTGAGGAACTTCGTTCCAATCGGGTGTCCCACATGTGACACCTCAGACAGTTTTTAGGGTTTCGTACCTTAAAAGGAAAAAAGTAACCCTTATAGGATCACTCGTGCGTCTGTCTGTCTGTCTGTCTGTCTGTCTGTCTGTCCGTCTGTCACAGCCAATTTGCTCCGAAACTACTCGACCGATTGAGTGTAAATTGGTGACCCAAAGATGAACACGTCAAGTAAAATAATACATTTTAAACAGGGGGGCCACTTTCGGGGGATAAATCAGAAAATTAAAAAAAAAATCGTAACTGTGTCGTGTGACATATCAAATGAAAGAAGTTGTTGTCAGCATCTCAGATATATTTTTTTTATAATTTTTGCATAAACAAATTTGAAGTTATTTAAGAAAAACGACGAAAATTGACTATTCCCCTCCCTATCTCCGACCTACTGAACTTAAAATTTTGAAAAAAATGTAGAAAATAGTTCTTTGCCTATAGATTACGGGAAAACCTATAAGAAGTTTGAGTATTCAAAAAAACACATTAAATTTAGATTATGTACGGAACCCTCACCACGCTAGTCGAACTCGCACTTGTCCGGTTTTTTGTTATAAGAACATAATCAGATTGAATATTAGTGCAATAATACAGAAACAATGGTTTTAATATTGTAGAAATTAAACTTGCGGATTTTTTCGCGTATACCACACTCCCAAATTTCTTCATACACCCGACGTTTCGGTCGCTTTCCAGCTACCGTGGTCACGGGCTGACTGATTCATATCTATGGTGGTTAGAGCTACTATTGAGATATACAAGGGTAACATAATAATGTTATTGAAAACATTGTTCTAATGTTGACGTTCAGTTAGGACAGCGGTTCCAAACTGATTTAGTTTGGTTTGATATCGCGAGCTGTCGGCACCAGATTGATGTTCACGGGTTTACCTCGCTTTGATTTGTCACATTTATATGATGTTAGTTAATCTGCGAACGGGCTTACAGTTCATAAATATGGTAAGTGAATGCAATTCATTAGCATAACGTTAATTCCATGCAATAATGCCAGAAAATATACTAAAAACTATTTTGAAATACACAAACAGCTCAATTTGTGAATAGAAATTTTGGAGCAGATACTCAGAATGGCACACCATGAAAACTGGAGGTAGTTAGAGCAGTATGTTACATGTCAGAACTTTAATTGACTATCGAAACGTCTCTAAAAAATATTTTGCCTCGTTTTTTTATGAAAGCGCCAAACAAGCTTGCTCACACTTACTAAGTGGCTGCAACAGTCTCATTTCATCCTCATTGTTAAGAAGATATCTAAAACATCTTCACAACAATGAGAGGTCAAAATGCAGATGCGATAGCACCGCTGAGGATTAGGCCTGAAGGTGAGGATTATTTTAGGGCCATCTAATCGGAACACGATGACACTTCCATTTGGAGGTAGACAGTTTTGGTATCGCGTGGTGCCTACGCAAGCGAGTTCCTACAGTGGAACTGTACTACCAGTTCTTGATGATATTAAATAAGTATGAACGTAGTATCTAAGTAGTAGTATGTACGAGTATACGTACAGTATCCAACAAGAAATATTGCACATCAACCTTAGGAAAGAGACTTCGGCGTATTTCGGGTCTGTAGAGCGTTATCTTTTTCACACCTTACCTACATATTCGCTTTAAAAATTAAAGAAAAAACGGAAAGAAAAATTTGACTTCGGGCAGGAATCGAACTTGCTTGCCTTGCCCGAAAGCTGGGTAGCTTAGTGTTAAAGCGGCTGGACTGGTGATCCTGAGGTTGCAGGTTCGATTCCTGCCCGAAGTCAAATTTTTCTTTCCGTTTTTTCTTTAATTTCTAAAGTTCACTCGCATGCGTTATTGAGCAAAATAAATAGTGCAATTATACATACGCTTTTTGTTATACGCTTACACTCACAGTCCCACAGTAGGTATAAACCTGTGTCGTGGGTGCCGTTGTACACATAAAACACGTACACAAACACCCAGACCCGAAACAAATAACTGTAGGCCCTTCGAATCAAACGGTCATCTCACACCGCTGGACTAACCGGGTTGTCCACCATTTTGATCAATTTTTGACCAATGATCCGGCATTGGTCAAAAATTGACGGACTTACGTAGGCAGTGAGCAGCAAAGATAACGCTCTATGAAGTCGAAACTAGCCCAATTGTCTATTTCGAAGGCTCGCTGCGCAATATTTTTTGGGTACTGGATATAATTATTTAGTTCATTGTAGAAAGGCTGAAATGAATAGAATAAAATCTAAGTTGGGTGACATTCTTGAGAACACGCAAGATGTGTTAAAACGATGGAGCGCGTATTACGGGGAAATGTATGATTATGCTCACAACCCTGACGCCGGAGTTGCTGACTTGACGGTGCCGGCTTGTGAGGATATAACAATAGATGAGATTGTATGGGCGATACGAAGTTTGAAATGTGGTAAGTATTGATCAGGTTTCTGCCGAAATGATCAAATATAGTGGTGCTGCCCTTTGGGATTCTTTTTGGGTGTTGTGCAACCTTTGCTGGAGATCCTGAAGAATCCCAAAGGATTGGCGGTGTGCGGTCATCGTGCCTTTGTATAAAGGCAAGGGTTGACGTATGGACTGCACCAGTTATCGAGCGATCAGTTTGATCAGTTTGGCAGCTAAAGTGTATGGAAAAGTCTTAGAAAGAAGAATGAAAGAGAAGTCCGACGGGTTGTTGTGGGATGCACAGGGTGGTTTCAGAACTGGAAGACGATGTATGGATCAAGTTTTCTCCCTCCGCAACATCGTAGAGAAGCATCTGGCTGTGAGCCAGAAGGTTTTCTGCGGTTTTGTGGATTTGGAGAAGGCGTTTGATAGGGTATTACGAAAGGAGCTGTGGGATATTTTGCCAGAGTATGGTATTGATGGCAGTCTGCTCCGTGCAATACAGTCCACGTATGTGGGCTGTCAAGCATTTGTGCGGGTAGATGGTAACATGTCACCCTGGTTTGATGTTAACATCGGTGTCAAACAGGGTTGCGTGCTTTCGTCTAGGCTGTTTATTATATATCTGCACAAATGCCTCAAGAGGGTGAAGTTGATGGATGTGGGAGTGCGTATGGGTGACTTAGTGGTGAACTGTCTGCTTTACGCAGATGATGCGGTAATTGTTAGCTCTACACCATCTGGGCTACAAGCACTAGTCACAGTCATGAAAGAGGATTGTATGGAGAAAGGCTTACAATTGAATGTGGATAAAACTAAAGTATTATTATTTGAACGAGATGAACAGAGAACAAATGCAAGGGTAGTAGTAGGTGATGCAGTGTTAGAACAGGTTGATGAAATTGTATATCTTGGATGTGCTTTTAGCAAGGATGGTAGGTACACCACTGACATAGAAAGAAGAGTGCTTGCTGGGAATTGCGTGAATGGAGCGTTGGGTAAGCTGCTAGAATCTAAACATCTCAGCCAGCGGGCTCGACTAGCCGTACATAATGCTGTACTTACTTCAACGCTTTTATATGGAAGCGAGAGCTGGGTATGCAGGAAAGAGCATGAAAGTAAGTTGAACGCGGTCGAGATGAGATCTTTGCGCAAGATCTACGGTGTATCACTCACCGATCGAGTTCGTAATGAAGATGTAAGAAAGATACTTTGTGTGAATGATAGTATCGGTGTAAAAATGAAAAAAGGCATGCTCCGATGGTTCGAGCATATAGAAAGAATGTCGAATTAGCGAATGACTAAACAGATATACAATGCGAATGTGGATGGTTGCAGAGGCCCAGGAAGACCAAGACTGACCTACCATGACCAAATAGGTCGAGTTCTGTCTGATGGTGGGATCAAAAGTCTTAGGAATCGGCGTGCATGTATGAAGAGAATGATGAAGGTAGACGGAGGCACGAGAGGTTTGTCAGAACCGGGATATCTGGCGCTCTACACTCTCTGCCTACCCCGTTAGGGACCTGGTGTGAAGATACAACAATAGAAAGGCTGCAAATTTTAAAGAACAAGAAGAAAAAGACTTTCGTAAAACCCGAGTTATTATAGCCCACCAATCAACTATCGGTTTACCCACTATCAGACAAAATCAAGTGAAATTTAAACTGGAATTATCATTTCAAATTACAATTACAAAATATCGACAGCAACTATCGGGTTTCCTGTCAAATCGCGTCAAAAAGGCCGACGTGTTGCAAGCCACTGCGAAATTAACTATTTTCATATGGACAGCAAAATTTCAAGCGTGCAAGTTGCCCTTACCATGGTCCGTGATTTAGATTTATTGTCGAATCGTTTAATTGTTATACTTTTTATGGCGCGATTCAAAAATGACGAGAGTGAATTTCACGATGCGCGCGCACACTGACAGCTAAAGGCGACAGTCTGAAGTTTGTTGCTTAACAGATAAAAGCAACAGTCTAAAGTTAGTTGCTGAACTTTTTTGTAGTTTTGTTTTATTTGTTGAGTAATGGATGTTTATGCTCAAGAAGCATAGCTAAAATTACTCTATGAGAATCACGACTGAAACTTGTAAAGATAAACTGTGGCTTAATGTTTCAATTGCTGCAAAACATATTTAAACGGCATGTAGAGCAAGATTTTATTTTTACGTAATGAAAGTGGAAAACAAGCATGATGCTCCTCCTGTTACTGCTCCTGAGGGCAAGGTGTTATGCCTCTGTGCCGGGAATTACAGGGCCGTACATTACCACCTGACCGGAACATGATAGTGCTGAACACTACCTATATTAGGTAATGCGGAGGTGCCTATGCCCGCGAGCTCCGTCACTGGAGCTCTACCACAAGTGAAGATGCGAGTGAGTGCCATTACTGAAATGGTACACAATCGAATGCTAAACATCACTTTATTTATTTTACTTATTTCGTTGTATTTTTGCAATAACACCTGGGTGTTATTTGATATGTTTAAAAAAAATAATGTTGAATCTGGCTTTGGGCGGGACTTGAATTTGTGATTACTGGATCACCAGCCCAGTTCTAAGCTACCGAATTCGATTTTCTCTTTTCTCAATGCCACCCAAAAGGATGAAATAAAATGTGAAAAAGAAATTATCAAAATTCGGTAGCTTAGCAGGTAGAGCGACTGGCCTGGTGACTGTCATGGGTTCAACTCCCGCCTGAAGTATTTTTATTTTCCACTTTATCCATCACTCTGTTTCTAGAGAAGCTGTCTGTCTCTATCACTACAGAACACATTAAAATAACAGAGACAGCATTATACGTCAAAATCGCATGCCGTCACAATCAAAGCTTAAAGGGTTACTTAAAATCGTGTGTTTCAGTATTGGAGCTTTAAAGCATTTGATTGTGACACCGCTCGCAGCGCTCGTTGTCCTCATAGAGCAATTCCCAAAACGTACCCAGCTAACGGTCCCTGGTAACGCGCCTCTGTTTCTGGCGGCATTTTACAAAACAATCTGCCGTCAATCAACCGCGTAGGGTTGTCGCTTTTTATTGTCTAGCGTTATTTTATTAGAGCTAATATTAAGATTATTTAGAGATCCATTTGCGAGGAAACCAAGGGCGCAGGCCATATTACGTATTCAATCTGCAGCCAAATTATAATTATACTTAGGTTTGCAAGCTACAATTTTTAAAATAAATCTATTTTTAGAGATTTATCTCACGAAAGTATATGTAAATTAAATGATTACGAAAATTGGTTTTATTCGATATTTCGGTTCTACTTAATTGTTTTTTAAGAAACGGCGCGTAATCTTATCTCGTTAATATTAAATAATATAGGCGAGATATCCGTATCCGTAAAAACAGTTTAATTTTAATGTGTATTTTTTTTTTAATTTGGTCTAAAATGCTTTGCATATTTACTAGAAAGTATAACAAGGTCCAAGCGGTGTGATGATAACCGTTTGATTCGAAGGGTCGCGGGTTCGATTTCCCGCACCGGGACAAATATTTGTATTTTGTTTCGGGTATGGATGTTTGTGTATGTGTTGTATGTGTACACCGGCACCCACTACACAGGTTTATACCTAGTGTATATATAGTGATACAGCTCAATCTAACAAGAGTGCGTGTTATGCTTGCCAGCCCTACCGTCTAGTTGACCATCCACGCAATTTGCTCTGCAATAGTTACCGCTTTGCTAATTTACCCTTGCTTTATTGAATTCCATCGAGCGATGTCAGCTGGCGTTGCGGGAAAAAGCTAAGCGAGGATTTTTTTATTTATAGATTTTAAATTGATGAATGCAGTGAAATAGCCTAAAGATCTCATGATTTTCAATTTAGGAACTTAGTTGAATGGTGTTTTAAGTGCATCTTCACGCTAATCTTTGAAGTGGCAGAAGCAGAAACTACAGAATGGCTAACATGTCGGTCTTAGGTACAGAGTACCTGGTGTGTAACTAAAGGGCGTATAGCGCATTGATTCTGATTCAATACTAAAAGTAGATTAAGAATACAAGATATATTTTCAATTTACTTGGTAATATTTTCAGAAAATGTTGATCACCGAATACCAATTTATTAATAAAAATGTTTATGATCATATTATAAAGTAAAGTTCCCCTATTTTCTCTGTATGTATGTATGCGCTAATCTCGGAAAGTTGCAAACTGATTTTGTTCCGTAAAGTCATTTTACGGACCCTGACTTTATTTTACGTGATAGATAATGTCATAAGAAAGTATGCGTCACGAACCTCTATATTTTTTGTACCGTGTTCTCGCTTGCACGCTTGTTTCAGGCGGAACGTGACTCGTTTTCGTGCGTGAAGCCGGTGTTCACCGATTTATCACTACCACGTCAAACTAATAATGCCAGTGTCATGTAAAACAATATTTCGTATTCGTATTTATGCAGCGTAAAAGTTAGTATCAATCAGTCATTCAATTATTTATTATGTCAGTCAAGTGAGTCACAGTCAGTAAGTAATTCGAGTACAGCGTTGGCTACTTCACCAGAACCTTTACAATGAAGTTTTGGAGGCAACCTGAAAGGCCATGTTTTCGCACTATTTTATATATTTCGTTATTCTATTACATTATACATGTGCACTGTAATAAACATATATCAAACTAAAATGCCACCAACTATATTCAATTTATCTCAAAAAAACCGGACAAGTGCGAGTTCAACTCGCGTGGTGAGGGTTCCGTAATTTTAATAAATATTTTAGAAAATATTACGGATTTAAAATGCAGGGACATAGCGGTTACGGTGGTACCGGCAGGGGGGGTTATATTATTAAGAATTTTCGATTTAATTTGAATACTCAAACTTCTTCTTTTATTTTGCCGTATGCATATCCGGAACAGTCATGCACGCTTAAATGTCTTTGCCTTTGGCGGCGTCGTGTGGCGGGTTGCTCACTTCCCTCTAAAATGGTCGAGGAGGGCAATGGCTGTCACATGCGTCATACTCGTGAACGGGTGCTGTTGGTGGGGACTGGTCTGTTCTGGTTTGCAGGGGCTACATCACATTTAGTAGATAGCAGTTTATTTGCATCTATGCTATGGACGTTGACATTATTTGATTTTTCACGATAATCTGTACTAGATTTAAGCTCTCATTTAAAAGAGCTCTTACTGAGTTTGTTGGGTAGCGGAGTTCTTCTCAGTAGTGACTGCACTTGGAACTCTGCTAAGTGAATAACATTGATCTTGACGAATAAGTTTTTCTTTTTCTTCATTTATTATCACTGAAGGAATTGAAAAATTTTACGATTATTATGTTTTAACCAAATAGTTTAAATTTTAATTTTTAACTTACTATTAATATATGATTTTGCTTTTACTATATGTAATGGTTATTCGCTCTAGGTAGTTTATGATTTATTGACGTTTTGAAAGTATCTGTAAAGATCTATTCGAAATAAAAATATTTTCTATTTCTATTTCTATTTCTATTTCTTATAGGTTTTCCAGTAATCGATAGGCAAAGAACTATTTTCCACATTTTTTTCAAAATTTTAAGTTAGGAGATAGGGAGGGGAATGGTCAATTTTGTCGTTTTTCTTAAATAACTTCAAATTTGTTTATGCAAAAATTATAAAAAAAATATGTCTGAGATGCTGACAACAACTTTTTTTATTTGATATGTCACACGACACAGTTTACGAGTTTTTTTTTTAATTTTCTGATTTATCCCCCGAAAGTGGCCCCCCTGTTTAAAATGTATTATTTTACTTGACGTGTTCATCTTTGGGTCACCAATTTACATATATTCATCAAATTTCAACTCAATCGGTCGAGTAGTTTCGGAGCAAATCGGCTGTGACAGACGGACAGACAGACAGACAGACAGACGCACGAGTGATCCTATAAGGGTTCCTTTTTTCCTTTAAAGGTACGGAACCCTAAAAAATGAAATAAAATAAGAGCACCATACGCCTCTTTCAAGGTTTCCGCTAAAACTCCATCGGAATAACATAATAAAATGTATTTCAAAACTGAAACGTTTCACGTCACATTCGACTGACGTGAATCGTTTTTTAAAACTCGTTACAAATATATCTGATCTGATTCAATAATTTATTGTGTTCACCCGCTCTAATCCAAACAAATTGCACAGGTATAACTATCGTCCATTAACCGAGATTGATCAATATTGATGAAACATGTAAAAAATTGGGACATATATCAAATGAGATGGTTTATTTATTGCGGAGTTTTTTTATGCCAACGGTGTGTTGGTGATGTCGAGCACCGATCGACATTACGTCAGTATCGCACGTTCTTAAATGAGTATTCGTGTATGTAACTTCCTTGTGGAGCATACATCATCATCATTTCAGCCAAAAGACGTCCTCTGCTGCACAAAAGCCTACTTCAAAGATTGCCACAACGAACGGTCCTGGGCCGCCCTCATATAGCGATTGCCCATGACCATCACCAGGTCGTCGGTCCATCTTGTGGGGGGCCTGATCACGCTTCGTCTTCCACGTTACGTACGTTTCGAGGAGCATACATGGCACCCGGATATTGTAGGTAGTCATCATCATTACTTCAGCCGAAAGATGTCCACCGGTGGACAAAAGTTCCCACAACAGTGTTTTGCTTAATTAAGGGATTGCCACGCTTACAATAGTAAGATTAGATAATACGGTTGTGTCTATATCCTATAGTACATACTTCAGCTTTTTCGAACGCGTTTATGATAATGACAATTTGTGAGAATTTAAACAGTGTAAACTAGTAACAGTAATGATGGTAACTACCGGATGATGCCAAGATTTGTACAAAAAAATGATAAAAACGTACAAGGGGTAAAAACTATGGCATATGATTTTGAGAACATATAGAACATTTTCAGTTATTAAAACGGTTTTGTTGCTAAAAATATTCTTACCTCTCCGGATAAAAGTTAAAAATTGAAGATTAGTATGGAAGGCTTTTATTGTTCATATGAAATACCGTTTTTATACCGTTGAGGTTAAAACATTTTACGTATATCGGAGACGAACCACGAACCCATTGTGATCGTTGAATTTTATTACGCAATGTAATTTATTATTTTAGGGTAAAGAAAACATGTACTCCAACCCAATCCGCAAGAAACTGAGGTAGGCTCTGCTCATTCTGTCGACCTACATGGAATGCACCACACTTGTAGTTATTATTTTTTTTTTAATATGTCTACGGGAATGTATTTTCACTGCGATAAAATTGTGTTCCACAATTCCCAAAACATTATTGATCAACATTTTCAAAGCGTTTTTTGATCAACAAATGTACAAAGCGGACAATTAATTGTCGTCTTTTCTATCTGACCTCAAGTATCATCAACACATGAAACGTCATCAGTTAATTGATCTCAGGAAGCCAGCACCACAAATCATTTAATCTATCTAGCAGTTTCATTTGTCATGTTCCAACGACGCATTAATCCCGCCGATTCGTCCGGCTGTTTGAACAAAACGTTTCCGCGAGCATTTGACAACGTCTAGCGCCATGTTGGTTAAGATGTGACCACACTGGCGCGAAAGTCGTTATATCAATAATAGTTCATCATTAGAATAATAATAGATCATTAAAAAAAAAAATGACATGATATTGTTTGCAGTTTGATCAAGAATTACATTTAATATAGGTATATTTTTTTCATTTATTAAAAAGATGTTTTATTTTACAATGTAACAATGCTTATCTTTCATAGTCAAGTAAAATATGCTACGACTTACAGTTGTTGTCAACAGTTTAAAAAAAACGGACATCATTGATGGATACTCATAAACTTTTGAATCACAAAGCGGTTGTCAACAGTTTGCAACAATAAAATGAACATCGATAATTTTTTGTTAAAATATTTTAACGTGAACCAATTGTCAGTGTGTGTGCACCTTCGGTTGGTTTTTACGCTTTGAAAATAGATCGGAGTGAAGTGACTCGAAGTTGGCGTTGTCTGTCTTGGAGTTTGCTTTTTAATTACCCCGATAGCTTTTAGGCTGGTATTCTTAGAATGACGTTTAATTAGTCTATATATGAGTGTTGTTCACAAAAGTTTCGTGCGAATTTTATAACTCTTAATTTGGAAAGTTTGTTATATTTGTTAAAAGCTATTAAAAACATTTTTTGAAGCATAATTTAACTAACATTAGTTTCTTCTTCTTAGTCGTTGCACTCTTGACAGAGTGGTCGTGATTGTCATTTCAAGTTTTATTCGTGGCTCGCTTTACTATCCGGCGCCAATCCTCGCGTGCAGTTGCCTTTCGGGTGCACTCATGAAATGTATTTTTAGTGGCTCTTTTAATTTGGTCGACTCATCTCATCGCATACCTACCGCGTCCTCGTTTACCGTTAAAAGTCCCCTGCACTGTCAATCGTTCAATAGAGGTCTCACTTCGCCTCGAGACGTGTCCGAAAAAAGAGAGAATCCGAGACTGAACAACAGAGGATAGACGCTGTTTAACATCGAGTTCTTGAAGTATGGATATGTTGGTTTCAAATTGAGTCCACGATATTCTAAGCATCCTTCGCCAACACCACATTTCTAGGGCATCTATCCTCTTTTTCTCACTTTCCCTTAATGTCCACGTTTCAGATGCGTAAAGAAATATGGGAAACACTAATGCTCTAACAAGCCGGATTTTCGTGGCTTTCGTGATGTTTCGGTTTTTCCATATTTTAGTGAGCTTATCCATAGATGACCTTGTGATAGCCATGCGACGCTTAATTTCATCAGCACTACTACCATTATTCGTGATCAGAGCCCCCAAATATATATATGAATTAACAACTTCGCAATTTGCTATTCTTGTGACCTCTGGAGAATTATTGTTGGGACGATCGACGATCATAATTTTCGTTTTGCTGTGGTTGACTCTCAAACCAAACTCGTTGCTAGTGGCTTCCATTTTCCTCAGTAAATGCTCCATATGGTCGATGCTAGTTGTAATCAAAGTAGTATCGTCTGCATATCGGAGGTTCGAGATTTTAATTCCACCGATTGCAAATCCATCTGTCCAGTCTTGCAGGGTTATTCTCATTATGAGCTCGGTATATATATTAAATAGAAGCGGCGAGATAATGCACCCTTGATGAACTCCTGAGCTGGGATGGAAACGATTGGATAGAACATCGCCCGTCCTGACTGAAGCTGTGCCCTCTTCATACAACCGTTTGAGAAGGTATACAATATGCTTAGGTGTACCCATTGCTAACAGTGTTTCCCAGAGCTTTGGCCATTTTACTGAATCAAATGCCTTTGAAAAGTCTACGAAGCAGATGTATATTGGTGTGTTATATTCTCTCGCCTTTTCAACAATATGGCGGATCCTCAAGATCTGTTCCGGAGCGATTTCCCTGGACAAAGACGCTTTTAACCGTTCATTAAGTATGTGTAGAAAGATTTTACTTGCATGGGAAATTAAAGCAATTAGGCGGTAGTTACTGCATATTTTGGTGGAACCTTTCTTATGCAAAGAAACAAAAATGAAATGAGTCCAATCTTGTGGCCAGGTTCCCGTTTCCCAGACTTTGTTACACAGGACTGTAAATATTTCGACTCCATAATCCCCAGATGCTTTAATGGTTTCAATGGGTATTGCATCTAGTCTTGCGGTTTTTCCTATTTTGAGATGTTTAATTGCAGCTCTGACCTCATCCTTCAAGATGTAAGGTTCCAACTCATGATCCTGTGGTGCTGTCAAGACGAAACTTCGAGAAGATGGGACCTCAAATAGCGATTTGCAGTAGTCATGCCATACTTGGGCGATAGAGTTTATTTCAGTTATTGTCTCGCCTTGACAGTCCTCAACAGCCCATGTCTTGGATGATAGTGTTTTGGTGATAAGTTTAACTTTTTGATGCAAGTCTCTTGTTTCGTGTCTATTGGTATGCACTTCCACTTCGCATATGTTTTGTAGATATTTATTGCAATCACGTCTACATGCAGCTTGTATTTCAGCAGATTTAGAATTGAGAGTCCTCACATCAGCGCCCAAAGCCTTCATATTTCGCCTTTCATCTACAAGGTTTAAAGTATAGTCATTAATCCAGTGTTGTCGCTTGTTGTAGGGTCTTGTGGGTGGATTGGAACGATTAACTGCTGTTTCTAGAAGTTGTTTGACCTGGTTCCAAAGCTGGTCAGGGGTTGCTGCTTTAGTATCTACACCCGTCCATTTTGGCCATTGTTGTTCTATAGCACCTATGAACTTAGTTTGGTCAACTGGTTGGATCCCCTTTTTCTTTACAATTTTCCTCGCTGATTTAAGCTTTAGGTGGACCTTCGCTACTAGAAGTTGGTGATCTGACCCACAGTCAGCGCCGGGAAGTAGAACGAAGTATGAACACTTCTGACAGACGTTTTCCAGCGTGAGCTTATCATAAGGTAATCGATTTGGTTTCGATATTTAGCATCAGGCGAGGTCCAGGTATAAAGTCGCCGTGGATGATTCTGGAAAAATGTGTTTGATATCATCAAGTTGTTGTCAGCAGCAAATTGTATAAGACGGTCACCTCAATCGTTTCGCAGTCCCAAACCAAACTTTCCGACGCAATGGCTTAATTGATAGGCGTCAGCACCGACCTTAGCATTCATATCTCCCATGATAATGAGCATTTCTCTTTTTGGGATTTTCGATACGGTTTTTTCTACATCTGAATAAAAAGTCTCTATGTCCGCATCACGAGCAGTGCTTGTGGGTGCATACAATTGTATTATGTTCATATTAATTGGTTTTGCCTGGAGTTTTATACTGAGTATTCCGTCGCTCACGGGCTCGTATCCTATTACACAATTGTTCATGTTCTTCGGTAAAATAAATTCAACACCATTTCTGCTAGAATTATTGTTTCCAGAAAAATAAACAGCAAGTGCGTCTGTCAGATAATGACCATTGCCCTTCCAGTGTGTTTCGCTAAGGCCACAAATATTCAATTTACATCGTGTTAATTCTCTCTCTAAAATGGTCAGTTTTCCCACCTGGAGAAGTCCACGAACATTCCAAGTACCTATCTTTTGGATATGGCGCTTTTTCAATGAAATACAAGTATCTCGATTTCCACGCGGTGCCTGGTCTCCCACATCGACATGGCCGGTAGTCAATTTCACACCGCCTGCCCCGGACGCAGAGCGGCGCCGGTTGCTAAGCGGATCACATGGCCACATCTTGATTCTCTGTTTTTCTTTCATGACAATTTTCTTAGGAGGGTAGTGTGGTGGTTTCCTCTTGCCTTCCACACCAGTCTTTTAGAGGGTATTTAATTCCTCTGGGCTACTGAAGCCAGCCTAAACATCTGGGTGTGTTTAGGTGTGTCGGGTTATTTGACCGCCGCCCGATGCTCGGCGTTGCTCCTCATTTCGCACCACCCATTTCGCAACAGTAGTTTATAGATGTTTTCTTTGTTTTAATTTATATTTTTTATGTTCTGTCGCATTAAGGCTTTTTATTGATATTGATTTTTTTATGTAATAAAGAGCCATCTTTATTAGGTTCATAAAAAATGCTTGATATGTGTGCCAACACAAGCCTCTAGAGACTCTAGACACACAAAAACCAGAGGTCAAAATGCAGATGCGATGCCACCCCTGAGATCTTACTTGTTAAATTTCTGTGATAGTTAGTTATAATGTGGCAATTTTATACACCTACCAGCTGTACCATGCGCGCGTTGCTACGCCACCAACTAAAAAACGACAGTGGCGCCATCTGTCGAATTTGCCAACTCAGAAACCTTCATGGGCTCATGCACAACAACATTGCTAAAGATCATCACATGATCAAATGCGTAGTTAACGATTCTATAAGGGACATACAGACAAAGATTCATTTTTATAAATAAAGATTAATATCTAAAAATAATTGTGTTAATATAAAACCCTTGGTTGTCATCAAGTGCGTTAACCAAAAGCTAATCGATGACAAATAATAAAATTAAATAAAAAAAGCCAATTTATAAAAGAATGCTTCACCCCAGTACAGACTCGTGGAATGCGCTGAGTCACCGTTCCTAGGCCCTTGAGTTTCAAACAGATGTTTCGCGAAATGTGATCAAAACACATCTGGGAACTTTTGCTGATCATGCTGACTGTACGAAAGGTCTACCTTTTATCAATATTCTTAACTTTGGATTATTCTGAAACTTTAAGGTTTGATTTAAGCAAATTTAGAAAGTTTGAGAGTCTCAATAAATTTTAATAAGTCGTTTCCGTTAATTATGTAACATTAAATTTCTAGTAATTCATTTATTTCTATCTGAAGATAAAGCGTCTATATCTCTGGGACTAGAATAAACTCCCATTTTGTGAAATATTCTCGAATTTGCGTTTGTATTCGCATCTTGAAGCGCGCATGGCCCCGCAGCTGGCGTAGATCGGAAGCGATCTGCTCGGTTAAGCGATACGGGCGCGGTCGAGTGTGTGATGGGTGACCGCTAGTGGCAAATTAAAATCCGCGTTTCCGTGCTTCGGAGGACCCGTTAAACCGTCGGTCCCGGTTGCTATCGATAGAGTCTTATGGGCGGTTTGAAAACATTCGACAGCGGGTTGCCCACTCACCCTCATCCTCCACCAACCCGCATTGGAGCAGCGTGGTGAAGTAAGCTCCAAGCCTCCTCCCAAGAAGGGAGAGACTCGTGTCCAGCAGTGGGACATATCAAGGGTTGCCATTATTATTATTATTCGCATCTTCTTGAGGTTTTAGGGTTCCGAGTAGGACTACGGAACCCTTAGGTATGTGCCATCCAGACTCTTGAGGAGCCTCCACTCGGCACGAGTTTCGGCGAGTGGAGACTAGTCATCCACTCTCTTTTGACTTTATCCCGTTGCCTTACTTGCCTCGCCCCCTCGCGTCCCTCTCCCGTTACCTCTCCTACAAGTAAAGTGGGGATGTATTTTGCGCATAGTGTAGGGCGTTACAGATATCTATACTAATATTATAAAGGGGTAATATTTTTTGTTTGTTTGTTTGTATTGAATAAGCTCAATAACTACTGGAACGATTTTTAAAAATCTTTCACTATTCGAAAGCTACATTATCCACGGGTAACATAGGCTATATTTTATTTTGGAAAAATAAGGTTCCGTAAGATATTTGGGTTTTTCAGACACAAGGTGTAAAAAATCAATTAGAAAAGTTACTCATTTTGCGTACGCTGCCTAAACTATAGAAGATATCGAGGAAGGTTTTAGGCTATATCTATAATCATCACGCTAAGACGAATAGGAGAGGGTAGGTAACATTGCACCCGCGCGAAGCAGGGGCGGGCCGCTAGTGCCTTTATAAAAAACATAGCGGATGAAAGAGAACCATTTCTCAATTAAGAAAGTAGTTTGTAAAAGAATAAAGTTTTTTTTTCATTTCCTTTAGAAAGCATTCTTAATTATTTTTTTTAAATTGCACATTTAAAAATTTAGCTAATTAAAATCGAAACTTATTAAATTTAGTTGTGTCCTTCTAAACAAATCACATATTGATTACATAAAAAATATTCCACGTCTGTCCATCATAACTAAAATTGCTTATTACTCGGTTACATAAACGCACAAAATGTCGAAATTCCAAGCAATAATTTTAAATTAACAAAATCATATATTACCTACGTGGACAACATAGAATTATTAAATGAATACATAATTAACATAAACTGCAAATTAGAGACGCCAAACAAATCATCGGGATATATTAAAAGACTGTTTATTTACATAATTATAGCGTAAAGTATACTGTTTTGACATACAATCCTGCTTCAATACAAATGTGCGGTGACGGTCAGACAAAAAAAAACATGTTGATGTTCTTAGATGTTTGCTAGCTACACTCATTGAAATAAAAATATTTTTTACGGATTTATTTCGCGTACATTACACTAAAATGCGAAACGAACCGTCGATTGATTTCAAAATATAATTTCAGTATACATATTCCAAAAAAATTATGTCAGGACCGGAATGGCGCTCCACCCTCTGCCTACCCCGTTAGGGACCTGGCGTGAAGATACAAACATAAAAAATAGTTTTAAATGAAATGTTATTTACGCACTGTGATAAAATGAATTAGGTATGTTTGTAATATTATTTTTTTCGCAATTACATACACGAGCGAATTTTAGAATTTAAAGAAAAAATGGAAAGAAAAATGACTGACTGACTTTCTATTTTTACTTCATTTCTTAATTATGTTTTTTATAACTTTGAGAAATCGTTTTTTTTTAATTTAGGTATATGATACAAAGCTAAAGTGCTTCCAGTACCGTATTGTGTTTTTTATAACGGTTCTGAAGTTTGGCTTAAAATATATAAATAAATAAAAAAAGCTCATAATCATAATTTAGCATGAGCGGTATTTATTTATTTAAAATACTAGGCAATCTTTTACGTCACAGATAACCATGGCAATCTAAATTATAATCCGTTTTATTCAATTTTATATGGATAAAACCATTGATTGTGGTCCGTAGCTTGGTGCTACAAAATCACGTTCGTGTATCTATTTCGTAACTAGGGCTCTACGATACTATAGAGCTACGAACTACTAGACAGTACCGGAAAAAAAAAACTATAGCATACAGGATAAATATGAGTTTTGGAGAAATCTCCGAGTACATTACATAACTTCAAGGTAGGAACTGGGAAACTTTTAAAACTTCCCTATAACACTAGAGAATTTAAAGTCCCCGACCCGGGGACCGAACCCAGGTTAGTGGAAGGCCAGCATAGGCGTAGTGGAAAGTTGTATATAAGTGCTACTGAACATTTGCACCCCAGAGGTCTTATGTCCTGATGACGAGAAAGAGACAAAAGTATACAACATATAAAACAACATTTTCGTACATAAAATAAGCGTAAATCGAATAAAAATACCTGCACCTCATTATCAGCGTATCGAACCTAAAACCAGGTACCCCAAGACCGCATAATGGGGGGACTATAAAAATTAATGGAGTCACATCCTCATAAACTGTCAGATTCACGACTATGTCATTGGTTCAACGTCACCAGCGTACCATGACCTCTTGTTGCTATTGAATTGCAGAACTAAACTGAATCATTGATGCTTTGTCTCATTTCTTTACATGCATCGTCGTATACACAAGTGAAACAGAATTATAGCTATTTGGTTTAGGTTGACGATGATAGATGTCATGGAGACGATTGGTGGATTCCTTGAGGTCGCTTGATGGGCTTAATGCAAGCAGTTGATTAGATTTGGAAATTTAATACTCGACTGTTTTTGTACGACATGGGTGGTGAGATGATTTTTAAAAAGGGGACCGTTCTTCTCGTTATTAAGTTTTTATTTTGATGTCATTTTGTCATTAAAAGATACTGTATATATGCAGTGGATCCCCCGTAATCCGACAAGGTTTGCACGACAGTGTAGAACTATCGAATTTGTTGGATTATAGAATACTGTCTTATATACCGGTCCGGTTATAGTACGGATTTTTATACATAATAGTATGTTGTGGGTAATTCGAAAAATTACCGATTGATAAGACTCTATAATATGCTAAAGACCTTACAAAAAACAGATTACAACATATTATCAATACCTAAATGAGAGTTGTCACAGTGTTAGATATAGAACAAGTCCGTAACAAAAGTAACCGATAGTCAAAAAAATAAAAAAAGCGATGAGTCAAGCCCAAGTCACAGCCGATAGATAGCGATTGATGCCCATACATCACTCCATTAGGCCCATTTTCCACCGCGCCGGCTCACAAACAACATCATTTGTTATCTCATTCAATGTTTTTTGATGAAAGCCTGTGTTAATAAAATTGCACTTCATCCATTTTTGTCGATCATCGTCACTTAGCCGCGCCGCTTGATGTGGAGGGTGGCTATGGGTTTGGATAACTTGGGATATTTGTGGGTACATTCGTAGTTTTATTTCTTGGTGGTAATTATCTGCATCATTAAGCACCATGTGTGTATAAAGTAGTTGCAAGTTAGGCTTGAGATAAAAATCTTTGTGTGGATTAGAGTATCGGTATGAAAATGAAAAAAGCACGCTCCGGCGGTTTGGGCGTGGCCGTCTATAAGGAATGTGGAATGAGTGAATGACAATACAGATAGGTATATACAGACAATGCGAATGAGGTCTTGACCAAATAGGTCGTGTATTGAGCCCTCTTTCAGGTACAATAGGTAATTCAACCTATTGTACCTGAAAGAGGGCTCAATAGTCTTCGAAGTCGGAGTGCATGCATGAATAAAGTAATGAATATAGAAGCTTTCTGCTTTAAAAAGTCATGTAGTTTGGTACGTAAACATCGTATTTTCAATAAAACATTACAATAATTTAACGCAAAAACGAAGTGGCAAAAATATAGTGTTTGGCAGCTCTGTATATTTTTGTCAGTTGATGGACATTAGAGAAACATAATGATCGTAAGATACCTAAAAGGAATTGAACTGTAAAAATACACCTCTACAAACTGTATTGTGTTGGTGCTACATTGTAATTAATTTCAATGTAACCAGCAGTGAGTACTCCTGAATTTTCATTCGTTGATATTTTGCAGCTTATTAAATGTTAAAATCTGTATACGATATTTCGCGCTACCAAATGGAAGAACTCAATGAGCTTTAATATCATTGGAAGAACTACTGCACCCATGGATATGAAAGTTATCAATTGGAGCTCTTGGAAATATTACATGCACGAATGAGAATAAAAATATACCAAATACAACAGTTTCGCTCTAAAAAAATATATTTTGTTGTCCCACTTTACCGTGATCTCGTGGCCACCGCCACATTCAACAGGGTGCGATTCCGCCAGTCACGGCGCGGGCCCATTGTGTGCACCCTTTGACTTCACTACACTTCAACGATCTACTACACTACTGGCTAATCTGTGCTGAGTTTTAAATAATAACTCACGTAGCGACACTATTTTCTAGGAATCATTTTATCGCTATATGAATCTCAGAAAATTGTGTTTTCATGGATTTTTATTTATTACTTATTAACAATGTCAGTCGTCTTTGGAGGATGCCTTTACCCAACCTGAGGGGCTAGCTTAATGCATATTAATTGTAATAAGATAACTAGAAATAAGTCATTGAAAAGGAATGAGTAATGTTAGTCACTGAGCAATTACAAATATATAATTAACTAGCTGTTGCACGAGGGTTCACCCGCGTGGATGTCGTTTAAAAAGTAGACTATGTTCTTTCTCAAAGTCAACTCTATCACTGTACCAAATTTCATTTAAATAGGTTCAGTCGTATGGAAGTGAAAAGGTCACAGACAGACAAACAGACAGAGTTACTTTCGCATTTATAATATTAGTAGGGATTTAGAAACTTACAAAAAAAATTACATGATCAAATACTTATTAGCATTTTGTATTTTTTTACTTTTTATATTATAATTTTTTTTATTTATTAATAATGCCATTTGTGCAAATAGAGAGTTCTCTCAAAAACACTTTCAAGACTTTTTTGACGATTAAAAACCTAAGATGCTATGTATTTTACATCCTGCAATGTGCCTAGAAAGTGAAAATCATAATAATATGCCAAAGATGTTATTGAAAAAGTATGATCTTAGGCTCCACCTTCGAAGTGGAGCCTGAGATTTTTCTTGGCTAGGTTTTTTCTTAATGTAGAAGCGCGGACAACATAATTGATTTATTTATTTAAATAACTAATCAGTACAATAGTGACTTTTCATTACGTTAATAGCATTTTATTCTTTTTAATTTATTTACATTTTATTTTTTAATTTTGTTTATTAATACCTTAATTTAAAATAATTTATTAATAATTAGTATACTCTATAAATTGTTTTAATAAGAATGCCTGCTATATATTGTTTCAATTGAAGATTCAAAATAATCTAGACCTCAGCAGTAGCGTTGAAGCCTCTCCTTTTTTAAGATGTTTGTAGTCATTTGTAGACTGCTATCACATTTCATCCTGTGCAATGCAAGCTTGTTTAAAATGTTAATTTAATTTAATTGAGAACACTTTACTAAACTTGATTAACAACATATCAAAACGATTAATTGTTTAGCAGTTGAACCAAATGATTCCTGATTAGGCATGATAATGTTTGTTTACTGTCTCCTAATATGTATTTCGATTGACTACTAACATGCTTTTGAGTATTATTTGATTCATCTTCGATACTTGTGAACGCGATGACATCACATAATATGTCGGGTGTGGAGTAGGGATGTAAACATTGCAATGATAAATATTGACATATCGATACATTGAAGTTTTGCGAATAAAATGAAAATGGTCTGACACAGCTTCGAACAACATCTGTTTTTTTGGGTTCCTTATCCTGCGAGTAAGTTTATCTATGTCCTTCCATCCGCATCTTAGCTCAAATACTAGTGTAAAGCACTAGAAAGCTATAATGTCCTATGTATATGCATATGTATTAGTTACGCCAATAAAGTGGTAAAATACAGGTGGCAGTAAAAACAATAACACTCAGTAGCGTTCCACGAGAAACGTTCTGCCACTGCGATCATCAGTACGTTTAAAAAGCGTAGGGATTATGGTAGATTCTCCTCTAATAACGAGAGTGTAGTGGACACTCTTATTGCTATATTTGGGGAAGGTTTTTGTGCGAAATAATTTTATTTCAATCATTGTTGCAAGCGAACACCTAAGAACATATCGATGTTTTTGCACTGAAACGTGTGATGCTTACATCCCTAGTGTGGAGAAATGGGAAAGCTATGGAGTGTCGACATCTGTCACCGAACACCATTCATCCCCGGCCATGGAAGCGAAATATAATGGGACATATGAAGTTCCATTAGTCTTACTTAAATTGGTTGGAGTATGGGTATCAATGGTTTTGCTTTATTATTTCAAATCTGGCGCTATTTGGGTCGTATTTTGGGTTTGTTGCAGGGCTATAGAAACGACGACGTCTACTCATAATTGGACCTACTTATGCAACAAGGAACCAACATGATAAAATCGAGTTATATAGGTATAGATAGGCTTAACTACTGTTAATTCGAACTTGGAATGTTCGTGTATGGTTCCTTGTTGCAAAAGTAGGTCCAATTTAGGGTATAATAGTTGTTATCAGTCACGTATAAGATGATAAATTACGAATGTTTATGAAATTTATTGACACATTGTTATCTAGAAATCAATGGCAAAAATGAAAACAAACGATAAACTAAAAAACGAATTTCTTTCTTTTTACTTATTCAATGAAAAAATTATCTATTGAAGCAAAAAAGTTTCAGGCGTGATTCTTTTTGTTCACAGGTTTTTATTGTTAATTTTATCAAAGTAATTTCAAGAAACATTTCGGCAAAATTTTCCATTAAGTATTCAAAAAGTACATTTTTTTAAATAATTTAAAGAACTAAAGAAAGCTACTTGTAAAGTTTTATTTAGAGCAAACACTATCGGAAAAAAAATAAGGTTACCACCTCTCAGTATTCACAATCTAAAACAAAATATTATAATAGGTAGATATGTAAGTAAACATCGTGATCGTAATTAGATAAAACCACGACGAGCAGGTCTAATATGATCGGAAGTCGCATGTGAAGCGGTGGAGCCGCAAAGTGACTAAATGGAATTACGCGCCCACGGAACAAAATTTCCACCCATCCTTTACCATCATAGGCGAAATAAGTGCAGGTATCTTTGTATATAATCACAAAGCAAGCATGTACTGAAAGAATTGTAAAACATTTTGCCACTGCACAAGTTTTAGAAAGAGGTTTCAGGCGTAGAAAGAGAATTTTGATTATTTTGAAAAGTTCCTTCAGTCACCTTTCAGTTAATTGGCAGTCATTTACGAAGATTTTCGTGAAGCCATTAAATTGTGTGTGATTAATGAATACCTGTATGGAACATGGAGGAACATACTCCCAACATTGACGGGATGTAAATACTTACTACCATTATGTAAACTGCTTGTTTGTAACTGCCTAACGGTATAATAACTGCTGCTTTTACACAATAATCGGAGGTCAGAATGCAGATATATTCCCACCCCTGAAGCCTTTGTTGTTTTGTCTCTGTGATTGCTATTAAGGGGCCACGTATAGTGTATTTCGATAGATAATTTGCAAAGTTTTTTGTGTCGTTTCTCTTTTTTATCTGCATTGTTTATTTTTGTAATTTAGACTAAGTAACAATATTAAAAATATATTAAGCAAGTGATTGTATTAATGTGCAAGGATTCCCTCTTGAAAAAAGATAACATGACGCTGCCTACACCCTTCAGTTTCTCGACTAAAACTCTACTATCAATTTGCAGCAAAACCGACTGCTTTTCCACCTGTCAGCTAGCTATATAAGTGTCCTTCGGGAAAATCGTGACAGACTGGCCGATCTGTCGCGTATTATGAATACAAAATAAATCCGGCATTGACAGGCCGGGACGGGGCGGTACGGACCGCGACGGGTCGGGATGGTATGGGACAGGTTAATTAAACACTGAAACCGCTGGGTCACGGTTTGTCCATCATTGTGATTCCTTTGACTCGTCTGTTCCGATGGCCAAACAACGGTGGTGCGGCTCGCTTGCGACCTGCGGTTGATACCACTGAAAAAAAGCGGGTAAACATTCGAAAAATACGTGAAATAATTGAAAATAAATTATGAAAATACATTTTACTTTTACAATAATTTAAACAAATAAAACAATGTTCAAAATAAGTTTATAAACATGACAGAGTGAAAAAATACTTACGAGATACTTATACAAAACAGTAAAAAAAAATTAGAATTTATGGGTTTATTAAAACCTATTTCAATAATGGGTAATGATTTTTTACTCTTTACGTTAAAAAGAGGCAATAGGTTATTCAAAACCGAGATTAAAACCAAAATCGTTTCACATAATATATTCATTTTTGTTTTGGTTAAGTTGAAGATGTTTGTATCTTTACACTAAGTTCCTCACGGGGTAGGAAGTAGGCTCGGAGCGCCAGATATCACGGTTCTCATTACTTTTCGTGCCTCGTCTAATTTCTTCAATAACTGAAAGTTGAATAAGTTAACAAATTAAGAGTTCGTACTATAGAGACAAACTAGTAAATTCAAAATTAACATTCACATGAAAGTGGTTAAAATAACAACAATAAAAATCCCATAAAGAACCGAATCGGTAATTTAATTTCAAACGGCATCAATCAACCGGCCCGTAGTGGAGCGCACCAACAGCAATGACAGAATGCCGACAAAGCGGCCGACAGACCATACAACCGATCACTTCTAATTGTGTGATTTGATACGAAAATGCTATTGTTCACAGAAATCTCTATCGTAATCGATAGACACAACAAATTTTATCTTTTGTGCGCGCCGTACTCTCGTTTCACGACTTTTTGAGGGCCTAATTAAAGAGAACGGAACGGAACGGTACAACTGTTTGACTATTGTTCCGTGTTTGATTGTTTTTCACGATCTTCAAGATTTTTGATGAGTTTTTTTTTAATATTTGTGGTGAATGGATCTAGCGGTAAAATATGCGACATTTTTATACACTTTATTATGTTTAAAAATGTTTGTAAATCCACAGCTTCCACAGCAATGTACATATCGAATTGAAATAAAAATAGTTTTCTGATTTATTTCTCGTATATTAACTAATTACCTACTTAAAACTAAATTAAAAACCAACCCAAGGCCACGAAAGCTGAAAAGTGACCCAAACGTCGGGTTTGGTTTTAAATAATCATTTTTATACGCGTAATAAATCCGAAAACTAGTTACATTTCAAAGAGTTTAGTTCGCAAAACCTAAGAACATACAGAGGCGAACAATAAATATTGCACATCGAGCCTAGGAAGAAGACTTCGGCTTATTTCGGATCTGTGGAGCGTTATCTCTTTCGCACCGTACTTATTTGACGTTTGTCGACCATTTTGTTCAAGTTTTGACCAATACCGGACCGTCAGTGCTTACGTAGGCAGTGTGCAACAGAGATAACGCTCTACAAGGTCAATGAGCCAATCGTCTCTTTCGCAGGCTCGATGTGCAATTTTAATTGTTACCTTTGTAAATTTCGCCGGATATCTCCGGATAAATGTGAAACAATTGCTATAACAATAGATAGCTCTTGCAATTGTTTCAAATTTGCTTTCATACTAGGCATAGTGCGAAACCCAAAAAAACATTCAAATAATCATAGATTAGCAAGATGTTAAGTGAAATAAATCATTGTGTCATAATACACAGCCTTAACACTGAACTTGTGAACTGGGTCTCTGGCGTCGCCGATGCCAACGACCATTTTATGAAATGTCAATATGGCCATTTCATTATTCGGCTACTTAATGTTTCTGGTGACATTCTAGTCTAACGCTAAGTTTCTCAAAGTTTGAGTGACACAAATAATAAAAAAGTTGTTGTAAACTGCCTCTGGTTCTGGGTTCGATTCCCGGGTAGAGATAATGGTGTAAAGTCCTATATCTCTGGTTCTATTGGGATTTTTCAGTTTCCTGGAAATTTTCCGGTACCTCGAAGTTTGGTAATGTGCCCGGAGATGTCAACAGACTCGCCACCTGTTACATGGGCCAAAACGTAACCGGCGAATCGTAGATGTTTGCATGTATGCTTGAATGCATGCATTCACCTCTGCCTATTCCTTCGGGGGTTATAAGCGTGAAGTTACGTTTTGTTGTTATTTATTCGTATTTAATGCTATGAAAGTGTCAAACAGACATGCTTTTTTACCGTTGGTAGAGTCTGTCTGCCGCAAACTGGTAGTTCAGCACTATCGTATTCCGTATCGTAAATGAAAAGATTAATTTGTTTTCAGGCGGGATGAAACCCGCGACCATTGGAATCTAGTCCAGTGGCTCTCCCAACTGAGCTACCGAAGTCCATACCCAACAGTCGAATTTTTTCTTCACATGTATTGCCTCAGATTAGAGTAGTAGTAACTATTCAATAGTTCATTTTTCCAAGTTTAAACAGTCCAAAATCACTTGAGAGATTGCCAAGGATTGAATTCTTCGACCACTAAACCACTTAGCCAGCATATAATGGTCCGTCACTGGTGGTAAAGTTCCAGTAACAGAGCTCGCGGGAGTAGGCACCACCGCATTACCTAATATATTTTCCGCTAAATGGTAGTCGTCGGCGTGTTCCGGTCAGGTGGTAATGTACGGCCCTGTAATTACGGGCACAGAGGCATAACACCTTACGTCTCAGGAGTGGTAACGCATCTGCATTTTGACCTTGGTCTTTGTGTGGGTGTCTATAGGCTACAGTCATCACTTAACATCAATGTGAACTGTATGCTTGTTTACGACTTCCATTACATAAAAAAAAATAGAATTAATTTTAATTATCAAGTGCAAAAATAGTTCGTATGTACTATGTCCGACGTTGTTTAGGAATTTAAGAATTATGACAATACGATATATATGAAGAAATTTGGGAACCATTGGCCCAGTGTTAAGCTTGTAACCAAATGACTAAATTGGGCATTTTGTTCTCTAGAAAATTGCTAATTTATGTGGTTTCCTCAGATTCGGGCATCATTAGTGTTAACATTTGTATAACAAGTTAGGAAGTTGACTCACACCAGTAAAAACTAAGTTATTACCTTTTTAAATTATTTAAGATAAGTTTTTAATCAGACAAAGCTTGCTAAATTGCGAATTGATACATTTAACATTATGCTAAGTTTATGAGATTGATTTATTTATTATAGTGGTGTGTGATTTAGGAACATTTATTTTTACTGAAAAGGTTCATTGCCCATTTAAGTGGTCTAGATAATAAAAGTTATAATAAAAGTAAGTCCAATGACGAAGCTTGCGGGCGTAGGCACCACCGCAGTTATTTTTTTTTTTTCGTAACTTCACGCCTGTAATCCCCGAAGGGGTAGGCAGAGGTAAATGCATGCATTCAAGCATACATGCAAACACCCACGATTCGCCGGTTACGTTTTGGCCCATGTAACAGGTGGCGAGCCTGTTGACATCTCCTCATCTCTTTTTTCATTTATTTAAACATACTTAAAACTTTGTTGAAATTAAACTTGCGGTTTTTCTCGCGTATTTCCGGCACAGAATCATAATATCAAATATAATAACGTCTCACTCCCAAACTTCTTCATACACCCGACGTTTCGGTCGCCTCCCAGCTACCGTGGTCACGGGCAGACTGCTAATCCGCAAGTTTAATTTCAACGATGTATGAAGCTCGCGAAAACCTACGAAAAAGTTATACTTAAAACTATTGTACAATTTGAACTACATCAAAAAGCCTGAAGAGGTTTGTGCTGATGCAGGTATTCGTTCAACATGTAAAATTCATAATATAATAATAATTAATTACCTAATAAACTTGCCGCTAATTGATAGTGTTCAGCACTATCGTGTTCCGCTCAGGTGGTAACGTACGGCCCTGTAATTTCCGACACAGAGGCATAACACGTTAGGCCTCAGGAGTGGCAACGCATTTTGTCCTCTGGTCTTTCTGTGGGTTCTATAGGCTGCAGTCATCACTTAACAACAATATGAAGTGTATGCTTGTTTTCCATTTTGTTACATAAAAAATGCCCTAAAACGAATAATTTTATTGCGAATATTAACATTTGCAAAAAAAAAATAGAATAGTTTTGATGTCCAATACTCTGTTGCTGGTAGGTACATACCATTTTTTTTTTAAGGAAACGAGGTGGCTTAACTTTTTCGTAATGTATTCTACGAATTCTTGTTCTTGTTATGTTGTTTTATTCAAAATTAAAAAATAGGTGTGCTGTGTAACTTTATATATATATTATACCTATCTATATTTTAAAAGCAATGTCATTTTGGATAAGTGCGTGCCTCCATTTTAATTTGTAACCATTTAGTATTTATGTAGCTTCACGCCAAGACCCATCCGGGATAGGCAGAGAGTATGGATCAGTATGTAAATAAAATAAAAAATGTTGCAAAGTATGTTAGTTTCAACGTCATAAGATTTTTTGGAAGTTTCCCAGTACCTATGTCAATAGGCTCGCCACCTGTTACATGGGCCGAAACGTAACCGGCAAATCGTGGGTGTTTGCATGCTTGAATGCATGCATTTACCTCTGCCTACCCCTTCGGGGATTATAGGGGTGAAGTTACGTTTAAGATTTTAAGATACAATTTTATGCCCAACAGTGTTAATTCATCTGCATGAAAGGAAGATGTCTAGACAGTATCGAATTACTTAAAATACTGTCTCAATGACCTGAAGTGGCCGTTGGCCTTTAAATCAAGGTTTTTCCTCCACTTCCTATCCTGCATAATTCCTCGCAGGCCAATTTCCATCTCTCCGACCATAGAGCAACACCGGAGGGGGGTAGCCATATGCAGGCTTTCCCTTCTGTCAAAGTACAAGCCCAAATGGCCCTATACCTGTCACCTATATGTTTAAAAATGTGCGTGAAATTGTTTCTGTATTTTGTTAAAGTCAAGGTGTGAGTTTCGTAGTAATAGACGATTTTTGTGGTGTGCGTGTGTGTCGCACAAATTTCCCCCCCCCCACAAAAAATGACAGACTGTTTTGCATCGGTAATACACGCTATGGCTACTCCCCTCCAGTCCGCCGCGGCCGTTGAGCCGCGTTGTTCTATGTCCCCGACAATATTTGGGCTTACAGAATAATGTTGAGTTAAAATTATCTTCTAATTATAACGTAAAAGTTTTTCAAGACAACCACAACTAAATAAAATCAAGTCATGACACCGAAGCAATTATTATTATAGAATGTTTATCACTAGGGTTGTCAACTGTTATACATAATGTGTTCTTAGATTTTCGCGAGCTACACTTATTGAAATAAGACATTTTTTATGGATTTCTCTCAGGTCTATTAAACTAAAGTGATTTTTAAAGGGAACTAATATTTATGAGAATACTGCAACCTAACGTATGTGCAAAATCATACAAAAACTAAAAAATCTTAATGCAGATGCATCCAAAACTTAAGGAGCCGTACATAGTGATCTAAACCTTACAAAATACAACTTTAAATTACCATTTAGGGACAGACATATTATTAATACTTTTTCAACAATACTTTGGTTGGAATAGTCAACCATTATGGTTGGCAACCCTGTCTCACGCACACAGCGCAGCGGGCGGCGGACGACTATATCGTGCGCCTGCGCATATTTACCTCCTGATTTATACTGCACCGCGATGCTTTACACTTTGATTAACTGCCGATTTTTATTGCCTGATGATTTAACGAGATAATGTTTTTAAGTGATAGAATTTTACTTTGGGTTTGTTTAATGAGAAATTTTGAATTTATTGTCGGTTGCTTAATGGTTGATTGAGCTTAGAGTCCTGGGTAGAAAATACTGGTAGAAGGGAAGTCACTAAAATTAAATTATTATTCTGGTGGTAGAGCTACAGTGACGGAGCTCGCAGGCGTAGGTACCACCGCATTACCTAATATACTTGCCGCTAAATGGTAGTGTTCAGCACTATCGTGTTCCGGTCAGGTGTTAATGTACGGCCCTGTAATTTCCGGTACAGAGGCATAACGCCTCAGGAATGGGAGCGTATCTGCATTTTGACCTCTGTTCTTTGTGTAAGTGTCTATAGGCTGCAGTCATCACTTGACATCAATGTGAACTGCATGCCTCTTTGCCATTTTTATCACAAAAAAAATTGTAAGTATCCCATCTTTTCCTCTACCCAAAGCTTGTCTGGAAATCGCTCATATAGCGATAAGACCGCCTATTGTACTGCGTTAAGTTCTCTTTTCTGTATTTCTCTTAATGTTGTGTCTGGTGAACAATAAAGTTACTGTTGTTCTTGTTGTTCTTGTTGTTGTTGTGAGTATCTACTTACCCCGACCCGGGGATTAAACCCGAGCCTCACTCAAGCGCTTGTGGCCTTCTACCGCTAGAAGCCTAGAATACTGAGATAGTAAATATTTCCAATACCAGTTTCTACGGTACTCAAGTTGTTTAATTAGCACGATGAGTTACCGTTCGTTGGCAAACAGTGGATATCTGTGAATTTATCGTAAACCGAACATGTTCTTTGCGGAGAGATTAATTTATAAGCTTTCAAAGTTATTGACGTTGCGAGAGTTATGCGTTGTTGGTTCATAGTCTAGAAAACCGAGATAATCTGCTGTAGTACATTTTTTTTTATGTAATGGAAGTGGCAAACAAGCATGCAGTTCACATTGATGTTAAGTGATGACTGCAGCACAAATACCAAGGTCAAATTAGAGATGCGTTACCACTCCTGAAGCCTAAGGTGGTTTGCCTCTGAGCCGGAAATTACAGGGCCCGTACATTACCACCTGACCGGAACACGATAGTGCTGAACACTATCATTTAGCGGCAAGTACCTATATTAGGTAATGCGGTGGTACCTACGCCCGCGAACTCCGTCACTGGAGCTGTATCACCAGTAAAACTGTTATGGGCGTCTTTGGGGAAGGCTTTTTCCAGCTGTTGACGTCTTTTTACCATATTGCCTAATACTTGCCGCTAAATGGTAGTGTTCAGCACTCTCGTGTTCCGGTCAGGAGGTAATGTATGGCAATCTAATCTATCAAAGTTTAACGACTGCTATCTAGCAGTCGTTAAACTAACTTTGTCGGAGGCCTTATGGGCGGTTTGAAAACATGCGACAGCGGGTTGGCCACTAACCGGTATCACCACCAATCCGCATTGGAGCAGCGTGGTGGAGTAAGCGCCAGGCCTCCCCCCAAAAAGGGGAGAGACTCGTGCCCAGCAGTGGAACGTATAATGTGTTGCCACAATTATTATTTTATTAGTGTTTCTGATTTAATGATTCCGTTTAAAATAATTATAGTAACTGTGAAAGGCAGTTTTATTATTTAATCCATAATATATCTGGATTACTTGACCAGACTTTCTTCGTTTATTGATTCATAAGTCTGGTTGGCGCCGTGGCGATGCTTATAAATTTTGGGCGTAAGACAGTTAATGTCTTTATATTGAGAGGTTGTTTCATGACTTTGATTATGGTTTTCAATATTGAGACCATCATTAGTGGTATTGACCGCCTTTTTTGTGTATTTTAATCAACGAAGGGGGGAAATTATGTAGATGATACAGGTACTTTCTTAAGCTCTGTTACTGGAGCTCTGCTACGAATATATGTATTTTTTTTGTAAAATTTTTGAGAGACAAGTAGACGGACAAACAGATAGAAAGTGGTTACCCTATGAATATTAACTAGTACCTAATTGGCCTATGAATATTTTGAGCATCGAGAGAGTTGTATTTTTTATCGCAATAACACGAAATTATTTCATTATAATAATGTCCTCCAGACATCATTTCGGTCACGACGGCCAATCTCAACGGAGACTAGCCAACTGCGCGGGAGATATTATAGTGCACAAGTGCATGCGCAAACACAGGTGCACTCTCTATTCCCTCACTCTCATAGCCCGATGGGACGACAATCCGACACGACCGGAGAGAGATTGGGCGCAGGACCGACGGCTTTACGTGCTCTCCGAGGCACAACCAGACTCCGGGCTACTACTGGGAATTTCCTCACAGAACAAATCCAATAACAAATTTTCGGGATCGAACCTAGGACCTCAGGCTTCATCATCGCGATTGCGACCACTGAGCCAACGAAGCAGTCATTATTTCATTAATTTCTAAATTGAGGGAGTTGTCAATGCGCTGCCAGCCCTGAAGGTCTCTTTTGATTGCCTCAGAGGGTAGTTCGTCTCATAATTCGCACGTTTTAGGTGATAACGAACGCGTGAATCGAACTGTTGAGCACTTTCATGTATCATATTCTTATTTCTGATGCCAAGTCCATCTGGGGATGATTTGAATATATTTATATTCGAACTTTATAACGGTTTAATGAATTCATTCTGAGAGTAAGTTACACTACGCCTAACTAATGTATATATTTCTTCTTTTCAGATCCATGTGCCTACTGTAATAATGTGGAGTGAAGTGTGAAGCAATGTAAGTAAATATTTTTTTTACTGGTGGTGGAGCTCCAGTGATGGAGCTCGCGGGCGTAGGCACCACCGCATTACCCAATATACTTGCCGCTAAATGGTAGTGTTCAGCACTATCGTGTTCCGGTCAGGTGGTAATGTACGGCCCTGTAATTTTCGGCTCAGAGGCATAACACCTTAAGCCTCGGGAGTGGTAACGCATCTGCATTTTGACCTTGGTCTTTGTGTGGGTGTCTATAGGCTGCAGTCATCACTTAACATCAATGTGAACTGCATGCTTGTTTGCCACTTCCATAACATAAAAAAAAGAATGTAATATTATTACTGGTTATTCACTCTAGGTAGTTTAAAAAAAGACCATGTTTAAGTGCTCTCCAGGACCCAATTATATGAAATATATATACATGCGTACTCCTTTTTTACTACCTTCACATTCATCAGGCACTGGTAAGTATTTACCAATTTGGAAATGTTTAAATTAAGATTTCAAAAATATCCCATTGCTTTTCTTATATTTATATCAACACACAGGACGTATTATTATTACGTATTCTCTGACACAGGTATGGTTAAGAGAAAAAAAAATGTAAAAAGTAAAAACATAAACCAAACTTTAAAACTTTTACATTAATGATAAGCTACATTATCATCAGCTAACATAAGGTATTAATCTTATTTGTCCTCCACTTGGTTGTCTGGAAGAGATCGCTGTTAGCTATAAGACCGCCAATTTTACATAACGTTTTTTAATCCCGTTGCTGTGTTCTGTCTTAGGTGTACAATAAAAAAATTGTATTGTATTTGTATTGTATCAATATTTCCACATTTGCATTTGCGGGCTAAGCCGCGCAGCATATTGCCTGCTATACATAAAACCGAATCATAAGACGTTTTTTTTTATTCTTTGTTTGAAGAGTTTGGTCAAAGACCATGACGCTCTATGAATCATAAGACGTTGATTGCGGAAATCCACAAAGGAAGTCCAGACTTTTGACCTAACAATCAATACAAAACAAAATCTAGCACTCAACAAGACCAAAGGGTTAGACCACCAACAGAGGCACTCTATTCCTAGGTGTTCGGATTCCCAGAACACGCACTAATATAGCCAGCGTGCGCGACCGGTGCGGAGAGATGCGCGTGCGCAGGGATAAACTGTCACGAGTCTCTCATGGTCTAAGTGAAAATAGAATTTTAGATGTCTGTATGGGTTTGGATTCGATTTGTGATCTGTTTATATAAAAAGAAAAGTCGTGACTCTCTGACATACAATATCAATACCCAGCCTAAATACTTGGACCAAGAAGGCTGAAAAATGCAAAACCTAATTTACTTGCCGATAAATGATAGTGTTCAGCACTATCGTGTTCCGGTAAGGTGGTAATGTACGGCCCTGTAATTTCTGCATAGAGGCATTAGGCCTCAGGAGTGGTAACGCAACTGCATTTTGACCTTGGTCTTCGTGTGTGGTGTCAATAAGCTGCAGTCAACATTTGAAATCAATGTAAACTGCATGCTTGTTTGCCACTTCCATTACATTAAAAAAACGATCATAAATTCATTTACAAATTTTCATAAATTCACTCCCTCAACATTTTTATGGGTAAAATATCTCCCATTTCACGCGGATGAAATCGCGGATGAAAAAGCATTGGCAAATTAACAAATAATGTAACATATAATATACGTAGCGCGTGATTAGTGTGGAGAGAGGTGCAGGGACAAGTTGGTGCGACCCTCTTGTGGTTTTTAAATTTAACGTTTTCGTAGGTTTTCGCGAGCTTCATACATTGTAGAAATTAAACGATTTAGGAATTAAACGTCGGGTGTAAGAAGTTTGGGAGTGTTGTATACGCGAGAAAATCCGCAAGTTTTTAAATTTATTAAATTTTGTTTTCGGTCAAGATTTGAACAGGACAATCATTATGGACAGCGATATTGTTACGATATTGTTTTATTATAAAGTTTGCCATATCGGTACTTTTAACAACGACAAATGCTGCCCCAGATAAGGTTTGATTTTTCGCAATAGGTACCTATCACCTGCGTGATTGCTTTTCTTTCCATTTTTCTTAAAAAAAGGGAGAAAAATGGATAGTAATATTTGACTTCAGGCGGAGCTTGTGGATTTCGGTAGCTCAGTAGGGAGAGCGGCTGGACTCCCTAGTAATCGCGGGTTCTAGTCCCCGTGTGGAGTCAAACTTTTCTTTAAAAATACTTCTAGAAGATAAATATTGCAAGATAAATAATAGTGATGACGTTAGTAGGTACACATAGATTTGAATAATATTTATTTAGAATAGGACTGTCTACTGTCTGTCTACGCGTTCGTGTGAAGTCAGGAAGACTTCATACGAATGCGGTCGCCAACTCGATATCTCTTCCACTATTGATAGTGCAATAATGGACGATGTCTCTATAACGAAAATGGACATCCACATCAACTATTCATTTAACAAGGGCAGCCCTTCGTCTTACACGGTTCATTGATGGGTATTACAGTACATCTTCCAAAATGGATAGATGTTAATGACTCAATAATGAGTCATTAACCGGCGAATCGTGGGTGTTCGCATGTATGATTGAATGCATGCATTTACCCCTACCTACCCCTTCGGGGATAACAGGCGTGAAGTTATTTTCTTTAAGTGCGTGTCGCGCGTGGCCCTACACGCACTTGACCGATTTTTTTAAGCAAAAGTCTTTCACCATCCAAATTGGGACGTGTCCTTGTCCCCGTCAACTTTTTAATCAAAAATCAACTTTAATCCCGCCACGCAGACATCAAATCGTCTTGTAATTAACACGCAAGCACCAATTGTCTTTGTAGTTGAAATTGATTTATTTGACAGGTCTCAGTCCGTCACCGATTCTTGGTACTCGTAAATACCGAGTCGTGCCCGTATCGTCTTCACGGATTGCCTTTTGATGGGACAGTAAATCATGGATGATTTATTCGTGCGAATAACTACGTTTCCTCGTCATTTTTGGACGGTTATTTGCAGATATGATATTTGGAGATTCTTGAGTGTGACGCAGCAGTGTGTTGATGAGATTTGGGACTTAAAATAGTTAAACGTAAGAAAACAATATAAGCACATAAATAATAGACTGTTGTACGAGCTACCACTCGTATATTTTTGCAAACTTCGAATTAAGTGTCAATGTCTCAGGAATAAGAAACAGTTTCAACACGACATTCATTTGGACCGATCGGACTCGTTATATTGCATTTGATATTGCATTTATAACAAGTGCGGAGTCACAATTTGCAGTGACCGCACATGGTTTTGGTCCTTCGAGGTGGATGGGTAAGGAGTACATAAAGTAGGTTATCGCATTTGAAGTTTTGCAGAATGCCGTCTTCACTCATACAAACGCAAATTCATTAGGGTTGTTGCATTTTTGGTTTTTGTTTATATTGCTTGTAACACATCAGTTTACGTTGATAATAGAAACGTTCTTTAGACCGTGGTATAACAACATCTGATTGTGAAGTTGTGGCTATACCGGCCACACACCGTACGTTTGATCTATGAAAATTTAAGCTTGCAAAAGTTAACAATGGAGGATGTCTGTTGTGTGAGTTGGCGCAAAAATTAAAACTTTACGTTTTTATGCAATAGAAGTGGCCAACAAGCATGCAGATCACATTGATGTTAAGTGATAACTACAGCCTATAAACATCTTCATAAACCTGAGAGGTCAAAATACAGATGCGTTGCCTCACTGAACTGACCCCTGAGGCCTTAAATTCGGGGGATGAAGTGCGGGATCCCGATATTGGAATCTGCATTTGCCACTTCGACGGCTTAAATCTTTTTGTATAGTAGAATTACAGAGATGTATTCTACATAAGTAGCAGATCTGTACAACACGGTATTTGGTAATGACCGTAGCATTACCAACACTGTATCCTATGTGTATTGCTCGTCACTTCCATGATAAAAACTAAAAAATTAAGAAATATTTTATTTCACATACAAAATTGTTAACCTTCATCAAGTTAAGATAATCAGGACATAGACATCTATCACTTATTTTCTAGGTTACTAACAAAATTCATTTACATCACTCATCCTTCGGCCATAGCGTGATTCGCTAAACCCTTCACAATTCCAGGCTTACTTATGACATTGTCAGATTTGTCAAGATTTCCAGATCGTGATTCAGGGTCTAGTTTTCAACAATCCAACTGTCAAGGTTCCAATCAAAATTAGCATGAACTGTACAAGAATTAATGTCTTACGGAATAGCTTGTGAACGTAAAGCTAGATTTACATTTGTTTGTTGTGTTTGACGCGTCTGATTAGAACTCCCTTTATAGGTATGGCACTGACGCAATTGACTGGATCCTCGGTCAATAGGATCAGACAGATCTGAATAAAAAATGTATTTCAATTTGAATAAAACTAGTATCAGATTTATCTCGCATAGCTGCCGTAATCTGCCGTTTCGGTCGCTTTTCAGCTTCCAGGTATTTAATATACATCTTAATACTAAATATTTGTAGAGTAGAACGAAAAAAATTGTAGCGTGGAGCGTAAACAACTCTATCTTTTTCTGCTGCGCTTTTCTACTATCATCATCATCAACATTTCAGCCAAAAGACGTCCACGGCTGGACAATGGCCTCCCCCAAAGAATGCCACTACGAACGGTCCTGGGCCGCCCTCATCCAACGATTGCCCGCGACCTTCACCAGGTCGTCGGTCCACCTCGTGGGGGGCCTGCCTACGCTTCGTCTTCCGGTACGCGGTCGCTACTCCAGAACTCTTCTGCCCCAACGGCCGTCAGTTCTGCGAGCTATGTGCCCTGCCCACTGCCACTTCAGTTTCGCTATTCGGTGAGCTAATTCGATTACTTTGGTCCTCATGCGGATCTCCTCATTTCTGATTCGATCTCGCAGAGTAACTCCGACCATAGCCCTCCCCATTGCTCTCTGAGTGACCTTGAGCCTTCTTATGAGGCCCATAGTGAGCGACCACGTTTCTGTTCTGTATGTCATCACTGGCAACACACACTGGTCAAAGACTTTCTTTTTCAGACACTGCGGTAAATTGGACGAGAAGATATAACGCAGCTTTCCGAACGCTGCCCATCCGAGTTGGATTCGGCGATTGACCTCTTTCTCGAAGTCGGACCTACCTAACTGGACCGTTTGTCCCAGATATACGTAATCGTAAACAACTTCGAGTGTAGTACCCTCGACCATAACAGGAGTGGGCGTAACAAGGACATTCGACATAATTTTCGTCTCGTCCATGTTCATTTTAAGGCCCACTCGTTGGGAGGCCCTACTGAGGCCATTGAGCATTGTGCCAAGGTCTTCAAGGGTCTCAGCCATGACTACGATATCATCCGTAAATCGGAGGTGGGAGATGTACTCGCCGTTAAATGTTGATGCCGAGTCCGTTCCAGTCCAGAAGCTTGAAGACATCTTCCAATGCAGATGATGAACAGTTTCGGAGATATGACATCTCACTGTCTTACACCTCGCTGCAGTTGGATAGGTTTCGAGTTCTGGTCCTGTAGGCGCACCGACATAGTTGCGTTTTCGTACAAGCTCCTTAGCACCTCGATGTATCGGTAGTCGACTTGGCACCTCTGGAGTGACTGTAGCACAGCCCAAATCTTCACCAAATCGAAGGCTTTCTCATAGTCCACAAACGCTAGACAGAGGGGCTGGTTATACTCTTCTGTCTTCTGTATAACCTGCCGCAGCGTGTGTTGGTCTATGGTACTAAAACCTTTACGGAACCCGGATTGTTTTTGAGCTGTTTGAGAGCCGTGTTAATCTCGTCTAGACTGACGTCCGGGATATCTTCGGTGTAGTGTCGGGTCAGTCCGGCTCTAGGATCTGCTGCCGGACTGTTAAAAGGTGGTCGTGCTGTCGTGTATAACTGTCCGTAAAACCGTTCGATCTCTTCTGCAAGCTCAGGTTTCGACGATACGATACTGTTGTCCTCTGTCTTCAGCTTAGTGAGACGGCTTTGCCCTAAGGACAGATCTTTGGCGAACACTTTAGAGCCCTTGTACCGCTCTATGGCTGCTTTAATACTATCAGTATTAAAGTGCCGAAGGTCGCGAGTCAATGACTTCGAGATCTGTCTGTTGAGCCGCCTGTACACTAAAGCATCTTCAGAGGACTTCAGAACCATACCGCGCCTCTCCTCCATGAGCTTGAGAGTTGGGCTGGAGATCTTTTTGGTTTTATTCGTAGGGCGGGTCTTGAAAAACTTAGAACCCGCCGTACGGACACTTTCCACTAACCTGTTATTGTAATTGTCCACATCTACGCACTCACTCAGGCATTCGAAGCGATTTTGTAGCTCGAGTTGAAAGCTCTCGGGGTTTTGGATTTGGGCAGGTGCTGGGCGGAGCGTAGACTTCATTAGTCGGGTTCTTTCGATCTTGACCTTTATATTCAGTGTGCCTCTTACCATTCGGTGATTACTCCCGGTTTTTACCGAATTGATCACAGAGACATCACTGAATATATGTCGCCTCGTGGACATAATGAAGTCTATCTCATTTTGAGTCACACCATCAGGACTGATCCAGGTCCACTTCCGGCACTCCCGCTTCTTGAAGAAAGAGTTCATCATGAAGAGGCTATCTTTCTCCATGAAGTCAGCCAGAGTCTGGCTCCTGGTGTTTCGTCGCCCATATCCAAATCGTCCCACTTTCAGCTAATGATCACCTCGAACGCCCAATTTCGCGTTGAAATCCCCCATGACAACGTTGTAGTGGGTCTTCGAACTATGTATGGCTCTGGAAATGTCCTCATACATAGTTTCTACCTCATCATCGGAGTGTGCGGAGGTTGGGGCGTAGACCTGTATGACCTTCAGCGAATACCGTTTGGTTATTCTGAGTATGCCACGCGACGAGTATGGTACGCCACTCTCGACGACACACTCGATCTTTACAACGTTGTTCACGAGGGACTTGTGGACGATGAACCCGACACCACCTTGGGACAGTTGGTCGCCCTCCCGGAAATAGAGCAGGTTACCAGACTTGAGGGTTATCGAGTCCTCCCCCTGTCTTCGGACTTCCGATAACCCTACAATGTGTTACCGTAACAGTTGTCGTCGGGTGTGATACCCTGGCATCTCCCGGTGATTCTTAGCACCCTCTGCCCCGCCGTTACCATGACCGGTACCACCATGGTCAGGAATAGCGGAGCTACCGGGGACTAGGGGCCGTTGTGTATTGGTGTGAATCATTTGGGGTGATTTGCCATAATCTCCACGCTTGGCATGCGGGTTGCCGATCGCAGTGGCGGAAATTTTATCGCGGGACGCTGCTGCCCATCCCGGATACTCCTACCGCCATGGTTTGACCGCCATTGTTCGGTTGACTGACTGCACTCCCTCCCTCCACTAAAAGAGAATTCTTCCGCTAGCGGGCGATGGGGTCGTCACATCCCGACGCCTATACATCCCGACTTTTCTACTAGTATATTTATTATTCTTTTCACACGTGGTACACGTGGTAGGTAGGTATCGAAAATTCTCGACTCCTTTCGACATGCAATTTTTGGTGAAAGAGCTCTAGTGATCCTCATCCTAATCTCATCACGAAGAGGTGTTGTTCAGCTCTAATTCGTATTTTGTTATTATAGATGAAATTAAGCTGTTTAAGAATGGTAACGCAATAAGTCCTCTTGTAGGTGTCCATAGACTGTATAAATTTAGACTGAACTGACTGAAGAGAAACTGAGAAAAACTCTGTCGCGTTGTGTCTTAATACCTAATGTGTTTGTAGCTTTAGTTTTGTTATGACAAGTACGGCGGTAAATCAAAGGCACGTTTACAAATGAACGGAATATCGAGATGGTATTGTACCGCCATTACGATTTGATGCGGCGACATTTTAAATCCCCGCGTCTGTGTTTTGACTTGTTTGATTGGCGGATTTGATTTTATCTGCGTCCTATTCGATTATTAGCATTAAAACTCAATTTCTATGAAAATTTATTTCTTTCGTCGAAGGTCATCATCGAGATATGGCGACCCCACCGCCCACTGGTGGACAAGAATTCTTCCGGTTCTGTAGTCAGTCTAACAATGGCGGTCAAACCATCCATAGAGAACGGTAGTAAATGCAAAATGTGTGATAGGCGTCGCGGAAGGATTTTGTTCAGGACGTATTACAACTCATGTGATAATGATTTCTATCGTCTTCTGCTTATGTTTACGCAGAGGGCTATGGAGAGAGTTGTACCCGGCGTTTTCCTGCTAAATCTAATCACAAATGAGGAGATCGCATAAGAACCAAATTAGCCAACATACCCCCTTGTTAATCTTAAGTGGTAGTGGGCAGGGCATATAGCTCGAAGAATCGACGGCTGTTGGCGGTATCGAGAGATGGCTTTAGGCTGTAGTAGTCTTACCATTCATGTGAACTGCATGCTTATTGACAATCTACATTACATAGAAAATAAATAATGTCTTCTTATTCAAATATCCTGAGCCTTGAGTTCGATAGAATAATATCAATATACAAGGTGTCACCGAAAGGTCCAACAATATTGAAAGGTGTTCATCTCACTCAGTTTCAAATCACACTACGTAAACAATAAATATGAAATCACACTTTTTTTTTTCATAAAAAGTTTAAAAATTAATTATTGGGTTTTTTACTTGACAACCCTAACAAGTGGTCAATGAAAACGCTCAGCATTTCACAGACAAATATACCGTGCGTGGTGATGGTGAGGCGAATGAAATACAATACGCATAGCGTTCGCCTTCGACTGATACGCTGTCTGTTGTTATTAGGGTTGAAATGCATAAAATTTGAATCAAAGTTTTACTCGTAATAACTGATGATTTTACATTCTCAAAACCTTGGGGATGAAGTCAACATAAGTATAGGCATGGACCATACTTATGTTGAAATATTGTTGGACCTTTCCGTTACACCTTGTAAACGTATGTACGTTTATTATTTGGGTCACAGTACCAACAGTACTCACGGCTGGACCAATAAAGTGTCTTTCTTTCTTTCTATGTTTGTAAAGTTTTCACACCAAAACTACTGAACCAATTTCAAAAATTCTTTCATAATTACACAGCTACATCTTCACTAAGTAACACAGGCTACATTCATTGCACCCGTGCAAATCAGGAGCGAGCCGCTAGTATAGAATAAACAAACAATAAAATATGCACAACATTAATTAATGTATGAATGCTAACGGAACCTCGAAATAAACGTATTGATTGGTGGCGACAGGCAGTTTATTTTTATTGCTTGATCTATTGCTAATTTGGGCGGCAACCTATTTTGAAGGGAAATAGGTTTTTGTGTCAACTAATGGACGAGGCGAGGGCATCACTGTCAGCAACATGTTGATGTTGCACATGAGAATGCTGTTAGTGTGCTGTTTTTGGAAAAATCAAGGTCTTATTTTTATCCATGTTCTTGAATAACTCGCTAAAATACACATTTTTTTGCTCGGTGTGTTTTGAGACCGATATTTGTTTTTACTAATGCTGAACTATCCCCAAAGAGAGACGACGGCTAGTCGAAGATGCTATTTATTGAACTCTTATTTTTATCGACACATAAATATAATAATATTTTGGCGATCTAATTCTTATGCCTTTCATGTGTGGTTAACAACAACCAGCAATGAATTAATGGATGCCGAAGTTGCGGATCTATCATAATAGATTCAATTTAATCTATGGCATCCCACTGTAACTAATAGTATCCTATAAATTGAAATGGAATTTGGGCTATCAAATTTGTTTTAAAATTTGATCCAAAAATAAGTAATATAGGTTTTAATTAGCAGCAAAGAGGAACAGACAATGTATGCTCTTATAATATTCCATGCTCAATCCGTAAACAAATCTGGTGCAGAAAAGATTGAAATCTGAACAATAATTTTGAAATGGGGTCAATCATCGTCTTTGAATGGTTTTCAAACATCCGTCCAATGGTCGCTTTTGTTGTTAACAAATAAATCTTTAATCGTCAGGATATACGCAGATTGGCGGTATTGTCCACCCCATTGTTGATGTGAACTCATTACCGCTGGGTAAATTTCAATCAAGTGTTCGATTTCTGTTATCGAATGGTTTAAAAGATATGTTCCCTTTCTTATTCTTAGATTTGCTCCTCCATCTTAAGTAATTTGTTGAGGTGAATTTTGAAAGTTGAGGATGAATTTCCTGTACCTAACCTTAAAAACGTTTACGTCAATTTTCGTTATTGTCAACCTATGTCTCAACAATTAAATGCCTCAAAATTTGACTAATTTTAATACATGTATGAATCTTAGAAATATGGTAACTAGTGAAATTAAATTATGTATTTGATATTCTAATACCATTAGCAATTTTTGCTCTTTCTTTATTTCTTCAGTTTTTTTAACTTTGAAATAGTTAAATTGTCAACACAAAACAAAAAAGAAAATAATAATTTGCTGCTATGACTCTAGGTTAGTTTAGTTAAAAATGACGATGTAAAAGTGCTCTCCAGGAGCCTAATTATATGAAATAAATGAATAAACTAAACTGAATAAACTAGACATCTCTAGGAATTTTACCAAACTTTGCGGAAGGAACTGGAAAATTTACAAAAATTTGAAAATATCTGCTGTCTATTATATAATATTTTTTTATGTACTAGAAGTGGCTAACAAGCATGCAGTTCACATTGATATGAAGTGATGACTGCGGCCTATAGACACTTACACAAAGACCAAGGTCTAAATGCAGATGCGTTACCACTCCTAAGTCCTAAGGTGTTATGCCTCTCTGTCGGAAATTACAGGGCCGTACAAATCTAAAAGAACTTACTTTCCGACCCAAGAAACACAGGTCCTCAACGCAGAACACAGGGCCTTAGCTCAGCAGCAGTGACCTGTCAATTAACTACTATGACCATCGAAGTCTTTTTAATGATGAGACACGTCTATCCTAATCTAATATTTAATTTCGTCAGAGCAGTCAAAGGTACTTCCCGACATGATGATGTGATAGATCCTAGTGTTGATATGATCAGTCGCCATCACTCCACCTATTGTGTGATGGCCGTGACTCGTGATTATCTGCTTGGACATTGATGGTATCAGTGAGCTCCTTTGAAATCATTCAAATGAAATTTTGTGATATTGACGTGATCAATATAAAAAAATATGTTTAACTACTAGAAATAGAAATAGAAAATATTTTTATTTCGAATAGATCTTTACAGATACTTTCAAAACGTCAATAAATCATAAACTACCTAGAGTGAATAACCATTACATATAGTAAAAGAAAAATCATATATTAATAGTAAATTAAAAATTAAAATTTAAACTACTTGGTTAAAACATAATAATCACAAAATTTATCAATTCCTTCAATGATGATAAATGAAGAAAGAGAAAAACTTATTCGTCAAGATCAAAGTTATTCACTTAGCAGAGTTCCAAGTGCAGTCACTACTGAGAAGAACTCCGCTACCCAACAAACATCAGTAAGAGCTCTTTTAAATGAGAGCTTAAATCTAGTACAGATTATCGTGAAAAATCAAATAATGTGAACGTCCATAGCATAGATGCAAATAAACTGCTATCTACTAAATGTGATGTAGCTCCTGCAAACCAGAACAGACCAGTCCCCACCAACAGCACCCGTTCACGAATATGACGCATGTGACAGCCATTGCCCTCCTCGACCATTTTAGAGGGAAGTGAGCAACCCGCCACACGACGCCGCCAAAGGCGAAGACATTTAAGCGTGCATGACTGCTCCGGATATGCATACGGCGAAATAAAAGATGGAATTAATTTACAGCCAGGGTATTCACATTATTCAACCCTTAACAATACTAATTACAGAATACACGAAATAACAGTATCATGAAATAGCCTGGCAGCGATCGCTATAATCCCAAGATGTACTATCATTAAGATAATCACAGGTCTTATAGTAATTACATTTATATAAACGTTCTTTCATTACTTTCTTATATTTATTGATCGATAGACTTTGAACGTTTTTGGGTATTTGATTAAAGAACCGTATACATTGACCTCTGAAAGAATTACTGACCCTATTCAGCCGCGTTGCATGCACGGACAATTTGTATTTGTTCCTAGTATTTATACTGTGATTGTTACCTATTGTAGGAAACTCATTTATGTTTTTACGGACATATAATACATTTTCATAAATGTATTGCGAAGCTACAGTCAGAATATTTATTTCTTTAAATTTGTCTCTAAGAGATACCCTCGGACTCAGCCCGTAGATCGCCCGGACAGCTCTCTTTTGCAGTACGAAAATAGTGTTGACGTCGGCGGCATTTCCCCATAGCAAAATGCCATAGGACATTATACTGCGAAAATAACTAAAATGAACAAGGCGAGCCGTCTCGACGTCTGTTAATAGTCTAATCCTTTTCACAGCAAACGCTGCCGAGCTAAGTCTATTAGCTAATTTGGCAATATGGGGACCCCATTGCAATTTAGCATCCACGGTAATGCCAAGAAATACCGTGGACTCTACGATCTCCAATACTTCCTCATTTATCTTAACATTGGTTTCAACCTTTTTTACGTTAGGAGTAGTAAATTTAATACATTTTGTCTTACTGCTATTCAACGAAAGGTTATTGGCGCTAAACCAATGTACTATATGAGAGAGAGCAATACTCTCTCTCACTCTCTCTTTACACCGTTAAAATCTACCTCCTGTCTTTTAATTTTGAACACTAAAGAAGTATCGTCAGCAAACAATACCATCTCTTGGCCAACATTGATAATGTAGGGTAAGTCATTAATATAGACTAAGAAAAGAAAATAATCGTAGCGTTTACCTATTAATATTGATTGTTACTGAATAAAGTAACGTTAAAACTATTTACAGTTAGAATACTCTCCACTTTGCCAGAGATGAATCAAATATATCTTTCATTAGGTACTGTGTATGGGAACCAGCCAGTTTCAAACGCGTTGTCACTTCCAAAGATCTTAGCTGTTTTGTCCCTGTGTCAGAAATAACAAGAGTAACGGCTAATTAAGTCCTTGATTTGGAATTCATTGATTTTATTATAATTTAATGGTATCAGGTTGCCATTAACGTGATTTAAGGTGTCACTAGGACACAATGTTTACGTCTTGGGAATCTTTCAGATGTTGCGTGAGGTAGGAGCTGAAATAATTAATCACTCTGCGTTTTCTTAACATTAGTTAAGTTAAAGTTAAGTTACAATTTAATAAGTTTCGGTTGCACCAAGATATCTGTTAAAGTTATTGTAATATTTCACATCCTTTTCTAACTTAAAGATTTCTTTAAGTCGTGGTTCAACCCAGGCTTAGATTGACTTTAACAATTACAGCAAAATATGAAAGTAGTCAGGGTTGATAGATAACCTCAAAATCTGACAGATATTTAAGGTTAAGTTTTAAATTAATGAGTTCTGGTCAGCTGGTTATAATTAGCAGTTAAAGTTATCACGTTATTTAATAATTTTCAAATGGCGAAACTAGTTTTTTGCTTTACCGTTACTTCAACTAATTTCTTAAAGCTAAAGTAAGGTGTCAGGCCCAGTCTAATAGTATTTAGTATAAAACAAAATCAAACTCAAAAATTTAATCGCGTGCATTGTAGAAATTAAATTTTCGGATTTTCTTGCGCATACAGTTATACACTCGCATACTTCTTCTAGTCTATCCGTGACCTGGAAAGCGACCGAAAAGTCGGGTATAAGAAAAAATTTCAACAAAAATTTAATTGTTCCAAAAATTTGCTACGCACGTCATACCTAATATTATAAACTTAATTGCTGAAATGGAATTTGCGCTATTTTCAGTTGAGTAAATGTGTTTTCCCATCTTCCAAATCCCATACAATAAACATATTATTTTGAACACGTTACATACAATAAATAACACAGTATTTTCTCATGCATCAAGGTTCATCTGCGATTGCAGCGCGATGCAAATCTAATACTGAGCTGACGTCGATGTGATTCGACGTCACGTCGGAATACGACGACGTCCCGGCTCTCTTGACGTCTAATAACGTCTCGCGATCTGACAGCTTTGAAATTGTGACGTGGTTTCTTGTCTTTGTTGAAAATTTAAGAAAACCTTCCTACTTAAATTTAGTTTATGCAAAAAATGTGACGTAAAGTATTATCAGTGGAACCGTTGATTTGGGATTAGGTAATTTTTTGGCTCAATTAAAATGTATTTTTCATGATATCTAATTAAAGCAAAATACGATTAAATTGGAAACAAAATACAAGTTATCATGCATCAAGAGTACGTAGACAGACTACTATTGCAGTGCAATGCAGATTTAATATCGGGCTGACGCGACGTCGATGTGATTCAACGTGACGTTGGGATGCGACGATGACGTCCCGGCTCTCTTGACGTCTAATAACGTCTCGCGATCCAACTGCCGTGAAATTGTGACGTGTTTTCTTTATTTTATTATGAATTTAGGTCAACATTTATGAAGCATTGTCTCATTAAACCTAATAAATTAAACATTATGGATGAATTCATGCTTAAATACTAACCCCCTTATTCATAAACATATTTTAGCTAAAGTGTTGCTAATCTCTTCTTTGTATTTTTCTATCCTGCACATTTGACAATGCAACTGACAAAGACAAAGCATTCTATAGCTAAAACGTAGCTAATGTACGTTTATGAATAAGGGGGTAACATTTTACGATTCGTCATTATTAGCGTTTTGACCAATGTAACAAAGAGCAAAAATTATAGTTGCTTATATTTTTTATTTTAAAGAAAAATGGAAAGAAAAAATTGGACCTACTGGGAATCTCCCAGTAGGCCGCGAGTTCGAGTCTCGCTTGAAGTCAATTTTTTCTTTCCATTTTTCTTTAAAATAAAATATATTTCACAAGCATGTGTTAATGCGAAATAATATAAAACAGTTGTTTATATTATTTGATAGTACACCAATTAATTCCCTTTTTTTTTCATTGCTTTTTTTACAATCAGAGCTTTAAAAAGGGTTGAAGATAAATGATACCTTTTGCAGTTTGATGGACGAGAAGTCGATCTTGTCTTCCATCTCATATATGGCATTAAAATATGTAATTTTATAGTTTTTGTTTTAAGTTTTAATTAAAAAAAAAAAACATCAATAAAAACCATAACATGCTTGTTTGTCTTCATCTATGAATACTTGTAAGTCTGTTACTTAGCAACCAATAAGTGAAGTGGTGCGGCAATGACAGTTTCTCTCACACCATCGACATTTGAAATAAAAACAATCTTTTTTGTGTAGTGAAGGTGGCAAAGAAGCGTGCATTTCACATTGATGTTGAGTGATGACTGCAGCCTATAGACACACAAAGACCAGAAGTCAAAAGGCAGATGCATTGCCACCCCTAAAACCTTAGTTTTTGTTAAAGAAACGTCTCTATTATAGTCATTACGGGGATTACATACATCACCATCTAACCGGAACACGATAGTGCTGAACACTACCATTTGGCGGCAACTACATTAGGTAATGCGGTGGTGCCTACGCCCTCGAGCTCCTACACTGGAACTACCACCAGTTAAAACTAACTATTAACTAAAAGTATCGTTAAAAATCGTTCACCGACCCTAAAATCGGTTAAAAATCAAAAAGGGAAAGCAAAATTTGACGCATCGGTGTGGGACTTCGGTATCTTAGTGGTAAAGCTGGTTATCTGTCTGGGTAAAATTGGTTATCATGAGGTCGCGGGTTCAATTCCTGTCCGAAGTCAAATTTTTCTTTCCGTTTTTTCTTTAATTTCTAAAGATCACTCGCATCTGTTATTGCGAAAAATAAATAATAGAATAACTAAAAGTAGTTTGTGAAACAAAGGTCAAGAGTACGGTATGCACTATTTTACGAGATTATTCCCCGGTTTCTATTAAACAAACAATTAAATTATAATCGAACGACTTCAAAATGTCCAAATGAAAGTGGCTAACATTTCAATCATGCTCGTAGCTGTGTTATTAGCAATCGTAAAACATGCTCCGATGATCATTCGACTTTTAATTATTTATGGGTCTTTTTAAGCAATTACATTCTGAAATAAAATGTTTGTTAAAATCGTTAAACGTTAATTAAGTATGAATTAATAAGTTATCGGGTAGGTAAACGGTCTCAGTAGCGTAGTGGTACCAGGCCATTACTACTACGCTGGAGGTCCTGAGTTCGATTCCCGGGTCGGGGGCTATCAGAGTTAACGGTTTATAATCCTTTATCTCTGGTTCTATTGGTATTTTTCCATTTTCGGGTAGTTTCCAAGTATCTCGGAGTTTGGTAATGTGCCCAGAGCTGGCAACAGGTTCGCCACAAAATGTAACCGGCGAGTCGTGGGTGTTTGCATGTATGCTTGAATGCATGCATTTACCTACCCCTTCAGTGATTACAGGCGTGAAGTTACGAAGTTACGTTATAGGTAGGAAGGTATTACTTGATAGAGCTTTGGAGAATCCGTGACGGAGTTCGGAGGCACCACCGCGTTTCCTAATCTAAGTACTTGACGCTAAATGAAATCTCTGGTTTAATGAAGAAGTTTAAAGGCTATTTTTATGTAATGGAAGTGGCAAACAAGCATGCAGTTCACATTGGTGTTAAGTGATGACTGCAGCCTATAGACACCCACACAAAGACTAAGGTCAAAAGGCAGATGCGTTACCACTCGTGAGGTTTCTATGCCTCTGTGCCGGAAATTACGGGGTACATTACCACCTGACCGGAACACGATAGTGCCGAACACTACCATTTAGCGGCAAGTATAATAGGTAATGCGGTGGTGCCTACGCCCGTGAGCTCCGTCACGACACTGGAGCTCTACCACCAGTCACCAGTAGGCTGCAGGCAGCATTGAACATGTGAACTGCATGTTTATTTGCCACCTTCGAAACATTAAAAAAAACATACATAATACATAGGTAGAAATGTACCTCTACCCATCCCTTCGGAAAATGTAACCGTGCAGTTAACATTATGTTTTAAGCTTGAGCACACCTTACAATGTTAGATATCGAATATTCATTCGTCTCAGTCTGTCAATTACGTATGCACATGAAATTACTGAACCGACGCAAATCCGCGTTTTTTTCTCTGTGAATTATTTTCTAACTCGTCAATTATCGTCTATGTGAGCGGAGCTTAATTAATTTTCACACACTTTATTATTTAATGTAAGAATCTGTCTGCAATGAGCATTATTTTAATTTTGATAAATTACTCGTTGTAATATTTATTTTTCGCAACAACACATGCGAGTGAACTTTAGAAATTAAAGAAAAGAAATAACGGAAAGAAAAATTTGACTTCGGGCAGGAATGGAACCTTCGACCTCAAGTTAACCAGTCCAGCCGCTTTACTTGTGGGACTTCGGTAGCTTAGTGATTAAGCGTCTGGACTGGTTATCCTGAGGTCGCAAGTTCGATTCCTGCCCGAAGTCAAATTTTTCTTTCCGTTTTTTCTTTAATTACTTGTTTACTACTTAACTGCCTCCGTAGTCTGGTGGTATCAGACCACTACTATTATGGTGGAGTTCGATTCCCGGGTCGGGGTTATCAGAGATCTATTAAATAAATAAATTCGCTTACACTTACACTCACAGCCCAACATTTGGCATAAACGTGTGTCGAGGGTGCCGTTGTACACACACAACATATACACAGACACCCATACCCGAAACACATATCTGTAAGCCATACAAATATTTGTGCCGGTGAGGGGATCGAACCCGCGACTCTTTGAATCAAACGGTAGGCTCACATCGCTCGACTAACCGGGTCATCTGGAATGGTTTGACCGCCATTGTTCAGTTGACGGACTGCAAATGCTGACTTTTTTCTTATTTTTTCATACGACAGAAATAGAACATCTCTCGAAATCCCTCCAAATCAAATTGAGATAAATTCTTCCCAAATTCTGAAATAATTTCACCAGACAAAATAAGATATCAACCCTTCCGATTTATGAAACATATCACAAGTTTCAGCTGGCTGTAACCGATAGATTATGTCGCTGATAGGTTATCTGGAATAAGGCTGCATTTCATCCGCTATCAGCCGTCTCACCTGACCCGATCAGATGCTCTGCCCCTGTCACTGGCTTATGCAATGTGATTATAGAACTCAGAAATACATAAAATGAACTCTACAGTGTCTACAGTGTAGGTAAATTTAATAGTGTGAAGTTAATCGTTAAATTTTTACTGGTGGTAGAGCTCCAGGGACGGAGCTCGCGGGCGTAGGCACCACCGCATTACCTAATATACTTGCCGATAAATGGTAGTGTTCAGCACTATCGTGTTCCGGCCAGGTGGTAATGTACGACCCTGTAATTCCGGCACAGAGGCATAATACCTTAGGCCTCAGGAGTGGTAATGCATCTGCATTTTGACCTTGGTCTTTGTGCGGGTGTCTCTAGGCTGCAGTCACTCAACATCAATGTGAACTGAATGCTTGTTGCCACTTCTATTACATACCTAAAAAAAAGACTTATACAATGTCAAACTATTTTATTTTTACTTATTTTATTCACGCCAATTCCCCGTGAGGGAATTGAATATGAATATTAATTTTTCGGGCAGTATTGTAGGGCCCCGTAATTTTCCGTAAAATCTCAGGCCTCATGATTGGCTAGGCAACTGCATTGAAATGTTTGCTTTTTATGTAGGTTATAGGTATAACACTGACACCCGACATAGTCGACTGGTGAAGGTCGAACCGTTCGTTGTGGCAATCTTCTAGGGAGGTTTTTGTCTAGAAATCGGCGCGTCTTTGGGCTGAAATGCTGATGATGCTATAGGCTACAGTAAATATTCATTTGCTATCAATGTTAGCTTGTTTGCTGCTCTCATGACATAAAAAACGGAGTTTTCCTTTTTTTTTACGGCATTTATGATGAATGTGGTCTTCTGTCCCCTTTCCACCAAAGAAGATTAGATGGAGGTTAGTTTGACAGATAAATTAATTTTTCGTCAAGAACAAATAAATCTTGTCGCGAATGACCGATTGAAAACTGGAATTCATTGAATATCGAATAGGTAGTCTACAAAATTATTAGCGATTAATTGTGAGGTTAAGCTTTCAGGTACAGTTAAGGTATAGCCTCGCTATTGCAATTATGTAGAACATTAGGTATACCTAATAGACCGATGAGACCGTTTTTGTAAGTTCGTAAAAATATTTAAAAGTACACATATGTATATTATATATACATAAACAAAATACAGGGATAAATTGTTGCTTGGAATTTAATCTTCAACTTTGACAACATTAGCTATGAAAAATTATACATGAATCGGTATTTTTTATAGCCATGTCGCCTGGTTGCTGACATTCAAATAACCCCAATCGAGAGATATTCATTGACTTTGTCTATCATTGAATAACATGAGGTACCTACCTAATAGACCTTTTTTACTGGTGGTAGAGCTCCAGTGACGGAGCTCGCGGGCGTAGGCACCACCGCACTACCTAATATACTTGCCGCTAAATGGTAGTGTTCAGCACTATCGTGTTCCGGTCAGGTGGTAATGTACGGCCCTGTAATTTCCGGCACAGAGGCATTACACCTTAGGCCTCAGGAGTGGTAACGCATCTGCATTTTTACCTCTGGTCATTGTGTGGGTGTCTATAGGCTGCAGTCATCACTTAACATCAATGTGAACTGTATGCTTGTTTGCCACTTTTCAAACATAGAAAAAAAAAATAGACATTACACGGGTGATTTTTTTTTATTGAACACTCTTTGAAACCGTGCAGTTTATTGTCAATGATTACTTAGGCACTTTTATGCCGCAAGATTTAACGCACATAATAAATGCATTCACACATTTAACCATTGACATTATTATGTTAAATAGCCGTATGTTAAAACAAGCAACGGAAACCCGAACTTCCAACACCAATGCATATTCAATTAACAAATTAACTAACACCAATACCTGGTTTAGGGGACCAAAAAGTCGCATCAAAACGCGTAGGCGCAACCCCCGTCTAAATCAAACGCACCGCGATGCGTGGGCACAATTTGCATAGCTTCATTAACGCGTTATCGCAACCGAACTGCGCATGCGTTATTTTTTTTATATAAAAATCAGCTGTTAATTAACACCGTGTGAGGTCCAGCACCCGCTGTAATTGCGCCGATACTGGATTAGTCGTGATGATTTTTAATGAAGCACTGCACGTGATGTGAATTTGATTGTCGATTTACTGGACGCGTCACATTTTATTGTGCTTGTTTGTGGTAGATATCATTATAGCCGCCTGAAAAATAATCAATTATACCTATTGTTTAATTTTTTTAGGGGAACCAACTAAACGGTTGTTGTTAAAAATTCAAATGTTACGGCAATAGTCGCTATATAATATATAACGAAATTACAAGTTTGTGAGTAATAGTCGACCAAATGTATTTTACTTGAAAAGTTCGAACAACACCAGAAAATATTTTTTTTTTCATAACATTATTCCTATTATAATTTCTTTCTTTCTATATTTAAATAATATAATTATATATTAACCTATAAAAACTACGGGACCCTACACTGAGCGTGTTCCGACACGAAATTGACGTGGTCTGTGCTTCTATCATTATGTAGGTAAGTATATAAAGTTTGAAATCAACTCATGAAAATAGCCTTTTTTCAGTTAGGCTTACGAAGGCGGGCTCTAATAAAACAAGTTTTATCGGTACTGGCTTTTAAGTGACTATAGCTCCAGCACAGCCCAACTAAATCATTGTGGGAACGCCGCATCTTAGTGACCATGTTCATTAATTTAATCTATGGTCCTGTTCATTATTTTCAAGCAATATACATCAAAGCATTTCATAACAGGCTGTTATGCCTCTGGACAAGAAAAAACTGTACTACCACGAAACACAATAGCGATGAGTAACTACCTTTTAGACGGAAGTCAATAAGATAGTCCGGTGGTGACTACGCTCTCAAGCTCCGTGACTGTAGGTCTACCACCAATGATACGATAAGGTACTTTCCTTTAATATCTGCACTTATTTTAAACAATCGACACAAGACTTCAAAACGCCAACACTCCAATCAAACATTTCTCGTCACGTATTTTCCGTTTAAAAACATGAACGATCGATCCCACATCAAATAAGCCGCCCAAAGAAGTCGCCGGCGTCGCTTTCATTACGGTTTTTTTCAATGTTGCACTTTGCGTCTGTCACCCCCCTCTGTGAAGACTGTTTGGTCTTTAGATAAAGCCTGGGTGCAGCGTCGAGCGATTTGGAGCGCATCAAATCTCACGAGCGCTTGCGTTTATGTAAAGGTGATGGATAATAGAGAGCGATTCGGAGTTTTTAATGGACGTATGTAGGCAACTCATCTCGAGACGACTGCAGTTTCGTTTAACGTGCGATTGGAGAGCGCTGAGGGCTTTCATTCTTAATATTTAAATAAAGGAAAGAAAGTTTCAAGTTATTGTAATAGACTTTATGAAATATGGATATACTGTTAGGTTGCCGTTACTACAAACAATTATTAGACATTATAACACACAGTTTACATTGAATATAAACTGATACTAATTGAGTAAGTTGATACTGCAGCTGTATACATTTCAGTGGAGATGCAGAATTCTTTTAGCGAAAGTTTTTCTTTTTTTACCTGTAGGTAGAATAATATGATAGTGACCACATAGTGAAAAACAAATGAAATCATAAAATATCACAACTAAAATAGTATCGACAATATTTCTTAAATTTACTACTTTATTGAATGTAAAGAATTATGCTTGCGTATTTCAGATTCAAATTATAACGAGAGATAGGATTTTACTATTTATTCGTTTTAGGGTAATCATTTCTCAGAATAATCATTAGGTATGTGTAGAATTTGAACCTAATTCGACAACAATAATGTATTAAATATTAATGTAAAACTACACTTGTCTCGCTAATCCCGCTGTTCATTCGTTCGCACTTTAAGAGCACACCAGTCCGGATATGGAGATAGCGGACGGAAAAACAACCACGACAAGCCGTTGAGATGAGTTATATTTTGTTCTTGCACTTTTTTGTTTTACATATTGTTCGACGTCTTTTTGTCTTTTTGTCGCCTCGTCTATCGATTCCCCCAGATGGCGCTTTATTGCTATCGGCTTTTTCTGTGATTGAGTTCGTCTCCAGTTTGCATTTAGCCCTCTTTTTGATTGTGCGAAATGTCTGAACAGATACTTAGGACGTGACGAGATATTTGGTTCAGCGGTGTGTGACGACCGTTTTAACCGAGGCTCACGGGTTCGATATCCGTACCGAGACAAATATTTGTATGGCCTACAGATATTGGTTTCGGGTCTGGGTGTTTGTGTATGTGTTGTGTGTGTACAATGGAACCCACGACACAGCTTTATACCTAGTGTGGGGCTGTAAGTGTAAGCGTATTTTTTTATGTAATGGAAGTGGCAAACAAGCATGCAGTTCACATTGATGTTAAGTGATGACTGCAGCCTATAGACATTTACACAAAGACCAAGGTCAAATTTTAATGCAGATGCGTTATGACTCCTGAGGCCGAAGGTGTTATGCCTCTGTGCCGGAAATTACAGTGCCGTACAATAATTTATTTTACATTAATTTTATTTTCTATATATGTCGGACAAAGAACGTTAATCTCGACATCATCATTAGTGGTTATGTGTTTAGTGGGCGTCTTGAGGGTTAGATGCTAGCACAAAACAATAAGTCACTATTATCGGTCAGATTTAATCACTTTAACAGAATATCACTGCTTAACTTTACACTCAAAACTCTTTGATATAATTACACTTTTAAACTTTTAAGTACAATGAGCAGCGGGTTCGCGACACCGATCTTATTTCGCCAATCAAATAGTACTCCACTGTCCAACCAAAGAATGATCCACCTCGATCAACAACGACACATTTTATAACCTCCGTTAACGGCGATCTGTCAGATGGCGCCTCGACCCCGCTCGAGGCTTACCCTCAACTCGGTAATGTAATTTTATAATACAATTACTCTTTAAATGAAATAATGATTTTAAACGATAACAAAATCTAAGAAATCAAATTAAGTTAAAATAATATTTTTAGCAAGGTATTTGTATTGCTTAGAACTTTAACCAACAATAAACTTCTTGCTTCGACATATACGTTGATTTTGGCGAGTATTCAAATTTAAATAGCAATTATTTTTTTGTTTTATAGTGCGCTTGCTTACGATCTCACACAGATCTTACACTACTTGAACTAGTATTTTACATGTAGAAGTAAAGTGCCAGCTATAACTCTACCTAGCAATAAATCTTTTTATATCTCGGCTAATAATTAGATGCGTGAGAAACAATAAGCAAGTCAATCATTACATCTTAGACAATCAAATATCATCAATTGTCTTTGAACTAATTGTCTTTATTTCCATCTCTTTCCCCCACAATTAATACGAAAAAGACACAATCACAAAAAAACCACGACCTTTCTCAACGTTGTGAATGAATTAAATTCATAGTCGCAATAAAAATTTTATAATGTCAAGTTATACCGATTAAAGTTAAGAGTAACGGTGAGTTAACCATCCGTTTAATGAACATTTAATGTAACTTACATTCGTTTCGGTTTAAGTACTTTTGTTTGTAATTGTGTTAAATGTTTACTTTTAATTTTAACGAAGATATATGCTATTGAATACAGTGTTTGTTATTCTTTATATTTGTAGTTATCTTCATATATTTCATTTTTGGTAGATTTCCAGAAACAGGGTAACAGGCACAGAGGCCTTGAAAGTGGCAATGTGTTGATGTCGATACCTCTAAAATTATTATACAGAAGTTTAAAGGCTAAAGTACCTATTTACTAGCTATCAATGTATAGTAAATGGTGAATCGTAGTGTTGTATGTGATCATTCATCGTGGTGATAGCCAACGTGGTCGGTTGTTCCACTCAGAACATTTGGTAAATTTTAAAATTAGTTTTTAGCATCGTCCATATAGTTTTCGAGCTCTACCATAAGTAAAACTTCCCTTTTCATTATTCAAGGTTTACAAACCTACACACCATTTCAGGCTTGCATAAAATTCTAAATTAGTACATTTTAGTGCCTAACAGGTTTGCGCCGAGTTGTCAATAACATAAATTACATATCTGTAATGCACTAACATTGATGTCTGTCTGTGGAAGGACTGGCTTTGTCACTAAGTGTTAACTTATAGTGATTAAGCGGGGCGGAGAGCGATTAACAGATTAACAGAATGTGAATAATTTTATTATGATATGCATTACGATGAGCAGATAATGAACTGCCTACATGTAACGCTTAGTAATTTCTGTCACAAAGATGACAGTTTAAGCCTGAGGTATGGCACCGCATCTACATTTCCATCTCTGATTCCATAGCATGCAAAGCACATTAGGGTTCTTTGCAGGCTATGGAACCGCAGTCTGTCTGCAGCTTAGCGCAGAGACTCTTACACTTAGTAGTAGAAAGCTGAAACTTGGCATGATATACATGTTGTATATTAATTACGCCTACAAAATGGTAAAATGAAATGTTCAAACTTTTTTTTACTTAACTTCCTCTACAAGTAAAGTAGGGATAATATTTTATTTTCTTGCGCACCCCATCGTGTGTGACCTCCTTGAATAGGTATTTGATTTCTCGATGAAATTTTTCGATATTTACTGCTAGGAGACTGCTAAACTACAATAACAACTCGACTGGTGGTAGAGCTCCAGTGACGGAGCTCGCGGGCGTAGGCACCACCGCATTACCTAATATACTTGCCGCTAAATGGTAGTGTTCAACACTATCGTGTTCCGGTCAGGTGGTAATGTACGGCCCTGTAATTTCCGGCACAGAGGCATAAGACCTTAGGCCTCAGGAGTGGTAACGCATCTGCATTTTGACCTTGGTCTTTGTGTGGGTGTCTATAGGCTGCAGTCATCACTTAACATCAATGTGAACTGCATGCTTGTTTACCACTTCCATAACAAAAAAAAAATGTTATTGTATTGTTATTGCAGTCTCGCATAACCCGCTATCATCGTCGCTTCCGCAAGTAACATGGCCAACGCGTGATAACCCAGGCATTCGCCACACCGGTGTCACGATGCAGCTTTTAATGCTATAAAATTTTTATTGTCACATAATTTAGTACTCGTCTCATCCGACCAATCAGGTGCTGCTGTCAGTGCTCTGACATTACCGGCTAACTTATGATTGAGCCGCTGCGTTCCTCGCATTACCATATTTTACTTTGCGATAAAAATCACACGATGTTTATTACTTTAAGATATTCCTTTTATTGCGATCCGATGTTGCTATCGATGTGTTTCGTCTTTCGATTAATTGGACGAATCGCGTGTGTCGCTCTAGAAGGTCAATGTACTTAGTTTTAAAAAAATGTTTACGTTTAGTTTTTTTTTTTTTTGTATATTGGGACTTCAATTGATCGAGTACAGGGTGTACAACTGAATGAATTTATTTAAATTGTAGGTACCACTAAAATAACATAGTTTTGCATAATAACGTTACTAGATTTTTTACTACAAATGATGAATGCAAGGTAGTGAATTTTTAGGTATCATATACCTATCTATTTCACAAAAAAACGTGCAGCTAGAACTTAAAAACATAATAATAATTTGTTCTTTTCACAACTTTTATTCTTTTCTTTCAATATATTTCTACTTTGCAAAAGGTTAATAGAGGTATTTACATATTGTAATAATAAGAGTTGATTTTGTTTTTGTATAAAATACTAGCTGTTGCCCGCGTCTTCGCCCGCGTGCATGTCGTTTTATAAATAACTAAGTAGCCTATATTTTTTCTCAAAGTCAGCTCTATCTCTGTACCAAATTACATTAAAATCGGTTCAGTCGTTTGGACCTGAAAAGGTAACAGACAGACAGACAGACAGACGGACAGACAGACAGAGTTACTTTCGCATTTAAAATATTAGTAGGGAAGTAGGGATTATATATTATATCAAAGAACAATATTTACATGATTTGAACGAAGAAAGCCGAATTTTGAATAGTGCTTATCTCGTTTGCGTTTAATATCCATTTTAATTTTTCCGTTCTATAAATAATTACATAAACATTAACTTTTTTTGCTAATTGATTTATTGGCGCCATATTTTATTATTAACATTTTTATAGAAGTTTAATATTTTACGACTGACAACCGGAATATTTATTAAAATGTCAAATCTATTACATTTTGATCTTGATTGATTTGATGATGTCAGATCGAATAAATCTTTTCAGTGAATGACACAAGCCACAGTGATGTAATCGATAAAATTTATTCGGTGTATCCTAGCATACTAATATTTTCTTCCGGACTTACTTTCGCGTTTTCCTGACTAGTTATCTGCAATATGAATTTGTTGCTGTAGTCTGTACATGATGTTGTTTTGATTTACAGCCAAGCAAGCAGCTCAGTTGTTAAGTGAGCAGCATGTAATACATTAACAGAAAAAATAGATATCAAAATGCAGATACGTTGCGATCCAGAGCAGAGGCGGCTCTTCCTTAAGAGCGCTGGTGCAGTGCACTCCCACGAAAGTTATATACTTACACTAGCGGCCCGTACCGGCTTCGCACGGTGGCAATTTAGGTACTTACATAATATTACGACTATGAATTGAGATGAATGCTATCCTATCTTTTAAGTTGGATCGAACTGCACATGGTGTGCGAATTTTATTATAATCGGTTAAGTGGTTTAGGAGTCCATTGAGGACAAACATTGTGACACGAGATTTATATATATTAAGATAATAATAACAACATATTGTATTTTTTTTTATAACTTGCTATCCTTACATAACACTCTTTCTATTCTACAATACCTAAACTAGTCTATTAAATTATCTTTATTAAGCGTACATTCTGCGTCAAATTGTAAGGAGTGGAGCGCCAGCGATTGCGCTCCTATGAAACGAAGTTTACTACAATTCCTAGCTCTGTATTCAATGAGTGCGAAAGGGAAACACCGACACAGGCCGGCGTGCGAAACAGAACATTTTGTATCAGAAATTAGCCTAATGCGGAGCGCCGCTCGCACGTGATCACGTGACAGTGTCGAAACGCGGCCAGAGAATAAATACGCGGCGCCCGCAAGTGCGCGGGAATAATACCCTGTGTTGCTTTTGCCGTTTTATGTATACAAACAAACGTGTCGTCAAAAATTCGTTAGTTATGTTTCAGTTTTTAATTTAAATAAATATTTAAAATGAAATGAAAAAAGGAGTAGGTATGTAACGTTTTCGTAGGTTTTCGCGAGCTTCGTACCTAGCGTAGGTAAAATACATACCTACTATGTAGGTATGTAAAAATACATACCTACATAGTAGGTATATATTTTTTTGTGAACCTCCACTAAAAAACGTCAAGAGCCACTTCTGATCCAGAGGAGGCAACGAATCAGCATTCCTATATGTGGTGGTCTGGTCTGATGGCATCAGGATGCCTAAATTATTATATTTTGCCTCTCTGTGATGTGATCTTACCAGAATATGACGGTGCAGAACACTATCATTTTGCGGTACCTACAATATAAATTAGGTAATGCAACGGTGTCTACGCCCTCGAGCTCCAACAATAGACCTATGAATTCATAGGTCATAAGACCTATGAATTCTTATGCTATGATTGTTGATTATTCTAAATGATTACGCTGAAACTTTCCTGAAATATAACGTGGATGACGAGGTTTCGGAAATAAAGGAATAATCTTTATCCAAGCCATCGTTTATGTTCGGTTAAGCTTTGTTCTTTAAACTATACTTATCTTTAAAAAATATATATGTGGATACTAAACAAAAGAAAAATATTCAATAATAAAATAAAAAAAGGTAAACTATTGCGTTTATTGTAATATGGGTTCAACCAACTAAACCATAATTAAGAAACAGTGGTTTACCATTGGGTTCATTAGTCTCTTAATATCTTTAAGTTATTTAAACAAGTACATACATTTACTTTACGTACCAGGTTTCCATGACCAGATAAGTTTTATATCTTCATACCGTTAATTGGTATGCAATGTATTCTTACCTTAAAATTAACACCAGTTAAAGTTATCGTAAAACCAGCCTCACTAATATAAAAACTTGACAAATGGTAATACATTGCCCGCCATTTTTAATTAAAAAAATATCGGCAGGTGAATGTATAATTATTGGTGTTAATTGATTCCATAATCATGGCAATAACTATTGCCATCCTCGCGTTTAGCGCGCGGTCACGCGAAATGTCAGTAACTGATAAAAATATAGTTAAAAAGACATTAATTATACGAGTACATATTGTGACATAATAGTAGGGGAGCCCAGGATGCTATTTTTGGATTTACTTGAGCGCGTATGATAAAGATATGGGAGATTCCTTGAACCCCGCTGGTTATCTCCACTAAATCTAAGGTTCGTATATAAAGACGCGGTCGAAAAATAGTCTTAAAAAAAATTATAAATGTCGCTACGATCTTACTCATCTTCCGAATTGTCTGAATTTTTGATAGGAGCATTGTTTGGCCACATTTTAAACCCTCACAGAATATCTGACACGCTCTTGACCCAAGACGTTGATGCCGCGTCCTCTTCAAAAACATTTGATTCGTTCAAAAATGAAGGTGAAAAATTACTCAAGAATGTCAGATACTCAGAGGGGATCTAAAGTGAACCCCATCAAAGCTCTCATCCAAAATTCTGACAATTTGGATGCGAGGCAAGCTCGTGGCGGAAGCCCTAAGGGTTCGGCCTTTTATGGAAATCTTAGATTTGGTGGAGGTACTGAATTATTGGGTGCAAGGTATCTCCTATAACTTACTCTGACGCGCTGGAGTAAATTCAAAAATCCCCTCTTGGGCTCCCATACTATAAGCAGCCGATGAAATAAAAACCTAGTGGGTGACAGCCTTTTTAGTCTTTTATTAAGACATTGGACGTCATGATCCTTATCGAATTCTAAATTATCACACTTTTAACAGCCTCGGTAGCCTAGTGGTAGCAGGCCACTAGTACTACGCTGAGGTCCTTGGTTCGATTCCCGGGTAGGGGGTTATCAGAGATACTGGTGAAAAAGCCTTTATCTCTGGTTCTATTGAGATTTTTCCATTTGCTCGAAATTTCCCAGTACCTCGAAGTTTGGTAATGTGTGCGGAGATGTTAACAGGCTCACCACCTGTTACATGGGCCAAAACGTAACCGGCGAATCGTGAGTGCTTGCATGTATGCTTGAATGCATGCATTTATCTCTGCCTACCCCTTGGGCGTGAAGTTACGTACGTAAATTATCACATTGGTGGCAGATAGGTAGAATAGATTATGCGGTGATGCCTACGTTCATGTGTGCGGAGATGTTAACAGGCTCACCACCTGTTACATGGGCCAAAACGTAACCGGCGAATCGTGAGTGCTTGCATGTATGCTTGAATGCATGCATTTATCTCTGCCTACCCCTTGGGCGTGAAGTTACGTACGTAAATTATCACATTGGTGGCAGATAGGTAGAATAGATTATGCGGTGATGCCTACGTTCAGTTAGATGGTAAACTATGAGCTTATAATTTCGGGAATGCAGGCATTAGATTATTATTTATTATATTAGTAACAGCTTTGAATAAATTCACGAATAGTCACAATTCGTCAGTTACGCTTTGGCCCATTTCAGGTGAAGTGAGCAAATTCCGTGATACTTACTGGTTTAGTTCATTTTCTGAACATTTTCAGAAAAAAACAAAGAAAAAAACTAATGGTACGAGATATATATTTATTTTATTGCATGTTACAGGTCTGTCAGATCTTATAAAATATATAAAAGTACAGGTGACGTCCTGTAAGGGCACGGCCAAACATAAGGGGGCAACTAGCTGCCATATTATAATTATAGCCTTTTTTTTTCTTAACAAAAAAAATAATTTTTCATTTTAAATTACATAGTTATATTTAACATTAACACATTATAATTATTTTTAATAAAAACAAATACAATTTATTCCATTCATATTATTACCTATATTGTATATAGATAACACCTTTCTCCCATCTCTTTTAACCATTTCTAATAGCCCCCAACCCGGTGATTGAACCCAGGACCCCAGCATATAAGCCTGTAGCACTTTCAGGACTTCAAAAAAGCTATTAGGTTCGAAGCAGGCCTCGAGTTCTACCATTCGAAGAGTCCTGACTCACGAGTCAAGGAGCCCATCAATACGCGAGACGGACAGACAACACATTATTAGTAGTCACATGAATCATGCGCCCTTATTGGTGCAAGTGACACATGAATCTCAATTGTGGGGAGCAATAAACTCGTTTGTGATATTTTTTGTTGTATTACATTATTTTAAATATTCTGTATTTCTTAACTGCGTGAATGACAGCTGGTTTTAACCGCTATTCGATACAGGGCAAACAGTAAAAGAATTTGAATTTTGATTATTTGATTAATCGAGCGGTGGGACAACAGCTTGATACGAGGGTTGCGTGTTCGCCTGGGACAATTTGTATGGCCTACGTTTTTTGGGTCTGGGTAAACACCCACACAAACGTGTATGTGTTGTTTGTGTACAGCATCACCAAATTTCCAGGTTTGTACCTATCTAGTGTGGGGCTGTAAGAGTAGGATAAATTTGGGTACACTTTTTAAAAAATTGAAATTAAACAAAACTGGTGGGGATAGAGCTCCAGTAATGGAGCTTGCAGGCGTAGGCACCACCGCATTACCTAATATACTTGCCGCTAAATAGTAGTGTTCAGCACTATCGTGTTCCGGTCAGGTAGCAATTTACAGCCCTGTAATTTCCGGCACAGAGGCATAACATCTTAGGCCTCAGGAGTGGTAACGCATCTGCATTTTGCCCTTGGTCTTTGTGTGGGTGTCTATAGGCTGCAGTCATCACTTAACATCAATGTGACATGCAGCCACATACATAAAAAAATACAAAAGTATTTAAAGACCGATTTGAGATATTTAATTAGGTACAATATTTAGTACTATTCTAATATTATATCAACAATTTGAGTAGCCAGTATGAGTACATCTGCCTTGAACTTTCATTTGACTGTGTCGCTAGCCTGCTATGTCTTACCATTAATATCCACGTTCAAATTATACAAATCTCCAATCAATACACCACTTTATTACGTTGTTTACGATGATTTCCAAGATATAACGTTGCACATATTAATTTCATATACATCACATATTTTATCGCAAAGACGCAACTAAGTAGCAAGTCTGAGTATATCGCATACCATGAAGACCGCTGGCCTATTAGATCTCTCTAATGAGCTGATGACACCGCGTCAATCGACTACCACACGGAAGCCCAGATCCTTGGTGTTTAAAATAAATCATAGTTGCAGAGCATTCATCAAAGACTATAATTTGTATCTGTCAACCGTTTGGCGCGTCTATCTTAGTAATTTTCTATGCTAATCTTAGCTTGTTTTATTTGTAATGAATTTTCATTAATAAATCTATTTGGATGAGAGTTATATTTTGCTGGTTATAGGTTTAAATGCTGCTGTAGCTAGCATTTAAAACTATATTATAAATAAAATATTTTTTAACAAGTTTCATGTAAAAACTCGTATTTTTTATGTCATGAAGTGACAAACAAACATATAGATTAAGTAGATGGTAAGTAATACTGTAGCCAATCAACATCTACACGACACCCAAGATTTCAGTGTAGAAGCGTTTTCACTCCTGATGCCTGAGGTATTAGGCATCTGTGCCGCAAATTACAGGGTCATACAGTACCACCTGACCGGAACACGATAGTGCTGAACACTGTCATTCGGCGGTAAGTTGATAAGGTAATGCGATGGTGCCTACGGCCGCGAGCTCTGTCACTAAAGCTCTACCACCAGTAAAAGTCTTGTAAACGATATGTGGATTCAAAATTTAATGCTTCGACAAATTATGCGTTGCATGTAAACTGCAACTAAATAAAGATTTTTATTTGGATCAATATAAAGCCGAGTGTATCGTGCCCTTTCATAAATAACTCATAACTGGGCTCGTCGTTGCCAAAAGCCCGCCAATTTGTCTGTCTGTCTGCCACGCGGAGGTATGTAATTTCTTGATCGCTCTTGTCACCGTCGCTACACCGACATAGATTAAATAACGCCGACTGACATGGTACCTCCTATTTTTATACCCACTAATATTATGTCTCTGAGCGGCACACTCGTGATTTACCTGATTGAATCTACTCAATTACTGCCAGTAATGCCTTTGATATTATAATCTGGGTTGATAAATGTTTCGTTTCATGTTTCCTATAGCGTGCTATGATTTTAATTGGCGTGATATCAAGTTGTAACTGCGACAATGATATACGCGCGGTGCGAGTATTTAAATCATGATTGTTTGACTACTGGTGATGCACGTGCAGACTCTGGTAAGATGTGGCCGCGTCAAGAGAAACTGTTTGATTAAAGTACTTTCTATATATACAGATTATACCGTAAGTGGTGTAGCTGCATGTGTTTCAAAGATTTAATTCAGGTTATATTTACCGTTTTTTCGTTAGAAGTTGTCAAAATAGAATAAAAAAGAAGATGATTGTTCTTTTTGACATTAGCTAGCAGTATTGTTATGTAGCATTAGGACTTAGTATAAGCAATGAGTATAGAAATAGTTAGTTAACATATTCTAGGAGTTTTGTCATGTAAAAACTAACCAATTGCCGCAAATATTACAGAAAAATCGATTGATAGGTAGCTTAAAGTACAAAGAACCTTATAAATGTGGGCAGGTTAGTGTATAAATGTTTAATCTATTAACGATGATTGAAACTGATCTATGTTATCTAATAAATGATCTACAAAGACAAAAAAAAATAAATGTGGTGAGCTGCAATTAATATTTGCAAAAAAATACCAAGTTCTTTTGTCATGCATACAGTTAATTACGAGGTCTTAAGTATACTTATATTAAAAAACCATAATATTCAAGATTTGACCCTTACTACTGACATACGTATTGTCACATCAAAACACGAACTTGAAAAATATATCTAAGTTTCTAAAAATGTTTACCGATCGCTCTTAAGTATTGATAGATATTAACTTAATAAACTCCACGTTAACAGTTTCTCATTACACTTAGTAGTGATTGTCGATATAACCTCAAACACAAGCCCTTCTCGAACGCAATCGAAAAAGATAAAAGTCACGGCTGCGAATAAAATAATAAACCGAGCTCTGAGCATCGACACTAATTGGCGCGCCCCGATTGGGAGTGATAATCAAAGAGCATTGCGATAGCCAGGTGGTCTATGAATAAAATATATTCATTACACTTATCTCGGCGAACTCTCTTATATTTGAGATCTAAACTGCGGATTGTCTCTGGCGAGACGTAACAGAATTAAACCTGTAACCGAACACCGCAACAACTCCTGTCGCATTCATTACACTCACCAACACTTGCGCCCGAGTCGACTGATGTTTGCGATTGATACCTAACGACGCTTCTGCGGCAATCGACTCTATGCACATTTCATTAGAATTCCCTTTCAAACGGCGGCCAGTAAAGTAGAATCTCGTCTTATTAAGCGAGAAACGAGGCATCAGCATCCATCATAATTCTGCCTCATTTTGTAATGCGGCTGCGCGATGCGATATTTTCATATGCAAATGCAATATTGTGTTTACTGTGGCTGTTAGCTTTAAGCTGTTGGAATAAGGATGAATCTGGTGTAGTTTTCAGCAAAATATCCTTGTTGAATAAGTGCGTAGGTACGGTATCCCCGGTCAGACTAGTTGTTCGCGAAAGTTGTTGTTGCTAGCGGTTATTTTTCTAATCCGTTGAGATTTCTCTGAAGGAGGATGTTTGATTTGCCAACAGATTTTACTGAGATGTTCAGGTGGTGACATCATTGATATACTCCGTGATTTTCCTTGTTAACTGTGTTATTATATTACACTGGGTAGCTATAAGGACCATCAAATGCATTGGGGAATTGTCGCTACACTCGATAGAATTAATTGCTATTACTTGCCATTTTCTTTCGTACTCTTCAAGAAATGTTGTTATTAGGAAAAATGGAAGTAAGAAAAAAAAATAATCGACTGGATATTTTTGAATATTTGGCGGTCACAGTCAAACATTTGCTACAACTAGTTAACCTTGGTGAAAATTCACTTGACATGAAAACCTGCGGCGGTCGCAGGTTTCCACAATTACCTAGCTGCCTTTTCGTTAGTATTATGTTTTTTTATGTAAGGCAGGCGGCAAACAAACAGCTCACATTCTATAGACCGTCAACACAAAAACAGAGGCCAAAATGCAGATGCGTTGCCACCTCTGAAACCTAAGTTCACTTTTTGTAGGTGTCTGTCTATAGGCTGCAGTCACCATTTAACATCAATGTGAACTGCAAGCTTGTTTGCCAGTTCCATTACTTAAAAAAACAGTTGTTATGTCTCTGGGATAGTTTTTAAGGGGCCATACATTGCCATCTAACCGGCGAACGATAGTGAAGACTAGGAACCAATTGGCGGCATTTAAAGGTAATGCGGTGGTGACAACGCCCGCGAGCTCTATCACTGAAGCCTTACCACCAGTAAAGTGATGTGTTTGTAAAATAACACACAAAACTCCATAACAGCTCAATTATCAGCAAACAAAATCATTCCTAACATCACAATAGTTTTTATGTCATTATGATCGGTGGGTTATTATGCAGGCAATGACAAAACACTAGGCGTCCGCGGCAGGTGTTTCAATCGGTGGTCCAATGCCACTTCACACATCAACGTTATAAATAACCAGATATTAGGCCTGGCTAATATTTAATTCGTGACTGGAAATCGATAGCTTTTTAATCGGCTTGTAAATGATAGAGCAAAGTTTTCTGCTAGTGCCATACCTCCATTTTAGGCAACTTCGATATAGGGCGAAGATCTTTGACAGCTGTTCATTTGGTACCTATAGTCTGGTGCGCGAAGACTTGTCGTCTTCGAAATATGCTGAGCTCATTTCTATGAAGTTAATGCCACTGCTATGTTTGTGCTTCGAACTGCTGGATATTGGTCGTTTTGGAACTGAAAATGTTCGAGAAAACTTCGTAGGTATGAGCTATAAAGCCAAAGATTATGCAGTTTGAAAAATATGTTGTGACATTCTTTTTTAAAACGAAAGATTGAAACGTTACGTGACATTCACTGATGTAGTCCCGAAACGGGTTGGCAGAAGTAAATGCGTATATTCAAGCATAATAATATGTATGCTTACCTATGCATACATCCTCGATTCGCCAGATACGTATTTATCTTCCAAATATGTGGTGTGCCTATTAACATCTCCAGATTTTTTGACCTCCGACTGTAACACTGGGTAACTACAGAAAATTTTAAAATTCCTATAGCACTTACCCCCCAACCTGGGGTCAAACATGGAACCCAGTTGCAGCAATAACAGCCTATTACCACTAGAATAACGAAGCAGTTCCATCTATTTTAGCGAAATATAACTTCAAGTTTATGGAGTCAAGATCCTAATAAACTTATTGAAATTTATTTTATTTTTAAAGAAAAATGGAAAGAAAAATTTGACTTCAGGCGAGACTCGAACTCGCGACCTACTGGGAATCTAGTCCAGCCGCTCTTCCAATTGAACTACTGAAGCCCTGCCCGATTTGTCAAATTCAGTTGGTAATAGATGGCGCTGCTGCTACCATAAAGCAATGCAATAGATGTGAAGGAAAGATTTGACAAATCGGGCAGGGCTTCAGTAGCTCAATTGGAAGAGCGGCTGGACTAGATTCCCAGTAGGTCGCGAGTTCGAGTCACGCCTGAAGTCAAATTTTTCTTTCCATTTTTCTTTAAAAATAAAATATATTTCACAAGCATGTGTTAATGCGAAATAATATAAAACAATTATTGAAATTTGTCTTTTATCTAGATGTACCTATGTCGTATGGATTAGAAATTAAATTAGATCAACTCTGATCCTTTCTAGTTACTCCAGCTTTTCATACCAGATCATCATATTAAACTGCTCGTCAACACAACATTCAACGGCAAAATTCGATCACATGCCGAAAATAAAGTTTTGACATGTTTTAATCACCAATATCATTATCTGCCGGGGCTGTATTAATCACGCCCGACACGAGATATCTTAATTAAGGCTTTATTATTAAAAACTCAGTTGAAATTAACTGCACATTTTTGAACGAAAATCCTAAGGGATGACATTTATAGTGTACGATGAAGACCAGTGAAATAGAACGCACTACGAGTACGTCTACGAGGTGTAGCTGGAAAGGTCCAACAATATTTCATGACTCTACTGATGTTGACTCAATCCCACCAGTTCTTTTTTCCTTAGAACATAAAATCATCAGTTATTACGAGTCAAACTTTGATTCAAATTGTATGCAACCCTGACAACAACAGCTGACAGCTTATATCAGTCGAAGGCGAACTCTACGCGTGTGTGCGTAGGTATGAATTACTGAGATGCTGCATGTCATACACGCGTACCGTTCGCCTCACCGCACCGTCACCACGACCGATATGTGGTGTGTAATGCCACAGTAAATAGATTGTAAACAGTAAAGTAACTACATACAAAGCGTTCAAAACGGCACACTCACTCAAACATGCGCATCTACGAGGCCTCTAAGCGGTTTTCGCAGTGCTACAGTAGCGAGTGTCGCGTCGAGACGAACGGTCACGTTGCGATTTGTTTTTATTTCCAAGAGTGTTTTAAAGATGCCACGAGCGTATTGCGTGGTATACGACTGTTTGATCTCTGCATCATAAAAACCGGAGCTATCGTTTTTTAAACTTCCTCGTGATTTTGAAAGGCAAGAATGATGTATTGTTATCATATCTAACATATTTAAAAAAATCGCGTATGACAGTGTTTTTAACAATACTCCTCCGCAGCGGTTAGACCGATCATTATGAAATTTTGTGTGTATGAGAATCGGTTGTAGTCTTTTTTTATATCCCTAAATGGTAAGGGTGATTTTCACCATTTTTTTTTTTCGATAATTTGAACATTTAATTTGTTTATACCTCTAAGGCGATACGAAGTTTGTCGGGGTAGCTATTTATTATCCTGCCTACCCGAGTGGGTGAGGGGAAGAGAAAATCGCCCGGTCTCGACAACTCGTTGCAGTATTCCACAGATTGTACTGTCGTCAGAACTATAAAAAACACCCAAGTAATTAGCACTCAGTTTTGTTATTTTTAAGACAAAACAAAAAACAAAGATCTACAAGTTATATCAAAATTGAACTGTCTGCCGTATTTAAAACTATATTAATAATAAGATCAAGGTTGGATCATGGGTCAAATACAGAAGGCGGTACTCCTCGGCACGGCACGTATAGTGAGGAGGTTCCTGTCTCCGTGACCCTAACCACCGATAGCTTGGACCCTGTTCCCGCTGCCGGCGGCGCACTATTTCTTAATTTCTTATAGTATATGTTTGTTTTTTTTATAACTACTTATGTATGTAGAAAATATTAAACCTGTGTCGTGGGTGCCGTTGTACACATACACCACATACACAAACAGCCAGACCCGAAACAAATATCTGTAGGCCATAAAAATATTTGTTCCGGTGCGGAAATAGAACCCGCGGCCCTTCGAATCAAACGGTGGTTTCGCACCGCTGGACTAACCGGGTCGTTTAGGCCGTTTTGAGTCATTTCACAATTCGCAACATTTTGAATCGTTATATCTTAACAACTTTTAAGTACTTATTGACTATATGTTTCAAAGACAAATAGTATTTATTTATCCAATACTATTACAGGGTAACCAATAAAAAAATAGACAACATCCCAATACGATTGAGTAAACGTCAGTAAATGCAAAAATAATAACACCATTATTTAAAAAAAATAGTGACACCCCTGTTGCTTCAATGGAGTGTAGGTAAATATTTTATAAAATGAAGCCCATTTTGTTGCCATACTGTTTGTATCTATTTACTGTGGTAATGCTGAGCGTTTTCATTGACGATTTGTTAGGGTTGTCAAATAAAAAAAACAAATAAAAAATTTGTAAACTTTGTATGAAAAATAAAGTTGTGATTTCATTGTTATTGTTTGCGTTAAATAATTTGAAACTTGATGCATATGAACACCCTCTAATATAGTTGGACCTTTTCGGCTACACCTTGTATATTTACGTCAATGCTAATAAGAGGTGCAGCATATTTATATAGTTTTAACTACATTGAGCATATTATCAGCTGCAAATGGTACTGGATTATCATTCATTTTAACAGTACTGAAGGAGGATCTCTAGTGTCGTAGTTCGACGGTGTAGGCACTACCGAACTTAATCTACTTGCCACTTAATGACAGTGTTCAGCACTATCGAATTCCGGTCAGGTGGTATTGTATGGACCCGTACTTTCTGCATAGATGCATAAGAAATTAGGTCTCTAAAGCAGCATCTAAATTTAAATCTTTGGTATTGATTGGATGCTTATAATTTATAGTATTCACTCGTAATCAATGTGAGCGATATGCTTATTAACCACTTAATGGCATGAAAAACAGACAATTTATGTCCAACTCCTGGGCTGAGGATAGACTAAGGTTTCTTTCTCCTTCTTAAAAACATATTATGCCCATACATTATTTATCTATAAAATATTATGCTGTCACATGACAGGTTGTTAAACACAGTAAGGTGTAAGTAGGTTATGAGTCAAATAATTAGCAGAAGGTCCTAAGCGGCTTAAAGCTATCTGATTTAACTTACGTGTTTTGCCTGTTGCCTCTTCATATACCTACAGTGTAAATAGGTCAGTCAGACAGACAGTACAAAATTAAATAGCCGTTGCATAACGAAGGCGAAAATAAAAACAATTGTTTACCAATTACGTGCCCGTTTCTAGAATGTCCTGGCATTGTAGTATTGTTTATTTAATCCATTGTAATGGTATTGTGCGATTTTGTGCAAAACATAAAAACAAAAAAAGGCTACAGTTTGCGCTAAACGTCAACACAGTATTTATAACATATTATGCCGATCGCTTCGCATTGTGAGTGGAGCGTTGCCGTTTTATACAGATAGTCAATAGATAAATAATTTATCCATCGATAGAACCTGCGTTTTGTCGTCGATGAATATATCAAATAGCAAATAAGCAGACGAAGCGTACAGTTGTTAGTAGGTGTTTGGTCAAATTATTGGCAAAATATCTTAAGCAGCTTGTTGGATGATTTTTTTCATCATTAAACGTCCACCGCTGGACAAAAGCCATAAGGGGAGATATGCCATAATCGCCACGCTTGACATGTGGATTGGCGATCGCAGTGGCGGTTAATAATCGTATCGTTGTCGTCCCGTCACGTATAAACATTCGAATATCAATATCCGCCAATATCCAGGTAATGAGGGGTCGGTAATTAAATGTCGTCTGTCACAGCCGTCGCCGCGTCAAATTATGTGTATATGCAAAATGGCGGCTGTGACGTCACACCGCACGTCCGCTGGATTTACTTTATTTCCATGTGACGTGATGTTGATATGAAATATTGGGTATTAATTGGAATTGGACAGTTTTATATCATCTGTTTCGGGTTGGCAGCGCTCTCGTCCATTTTCCTGGTGCCCTGCCCTGTCTATCGTATGTATGTGATATATGATGAGGTTTTTTTTCCCGGAACATAAACAATAAAAGTTGTGCTACGATGCCTTACCGTTCTGTAGCTACGTCAAATGCATTTTTTTAAAAATATTATTTTCAACTGCCTCGGTAGCCTTGTGGGGTAGCAGGCCACTACTACTACACTGAGGTCCTGGGTTCAATTCCCGGGAAGGGGGCTGGGTTCAATTCCCGGGAAGGGGGCTATCAGAGATAATGCTGTAAAGTCCTTTATCTCTGGTTTTATTGGAATTTTTCCATTTTCTGGAAATTACCCAGTAACTCAATGTTTGGTAATGTTCCCGGAGATGTCGACAAGCTCTGTGGGTGTTTGCGTGTATGCTTGAATGCATGCATTTTCCTCCATCGGGGATTACGGGCGTTAAGATACGTTTTTATTATTTTAATGTGATGTCAGTTAATGCCAGTAGGTTAAAGTTTATAGTAGGGGAGCTGAGACTAGGTGGACCTTCACCCATCTGTTTACCAAATGAAACATTACTTTTATGAAGAGCGGCTGGACTAGATTCCCAGTGGCCGCGAGTTCGAGTCTCGCCTGAAGTAAAATTTTTCTTTTCGTTTTTCCTTAAAAAAATATATCCGTATCAAATAAATTAAAAATTAATGTGATATCATATTTCTTGGATTTTGTTTACCTAATAAGCTTCTTTCTACTTTTAGTAATTTAATTGCTCAAGGAGCTCAAAAATTAGAAAAAGTGAACGGCATTAAGTTTTGTAAACTTAAACAATAGAAAATATTTTGTAGTTATGTTCATCTAAGAAAGAAAGTAATTGTACAATAGGCAATCGGACAGCTATCGAAAATGAATGTAAACTATGATTAGAATGAATGTTTGTGAAATAATACGATGACTCATTAAATATTTTCGTGAAATATTAATGATTTATATTTTTAAATTGCAAAATAAAATGAAATAATTTTAATATTTTTTATCTGTGCTCCATGTTGAACGAAACATCAATCGCAGGACGTGACGTCATATGTTTGTACAACAAATATTTAACACAAGTGATACTTTGATTTATTGGCTCTTTTTTTTGGATATTTTCTACGTTATTTACACAAAAAATAAGTTATACGGAATTCAACAAAATTAATTTGCTCTTGGTTAGTCGTATGGAATTAAAAGATTCACTTTGATTGCAAACAGTTGACGTCACAATGTTCAGAGTCATTCGGCACCGTTTACGCGGCATTTTTGAAATTGCAAAATGTATGTGTAGTTTCTGGTACTTTAATATGTTTAAATAATAAAATTAATATTTTTTATGGTTAAATAAACGTATAAAGAATAATTTTAGACACATACTCAAAAATTGTCCGATTCCCTATTCATTGTATAATTTCTATTCACTTTCTTTGCCCTAATAAGTACAATCACGTCAACGCTCCACTAACAATGCGAGGCGATCGTCAAAAGATGTTATAAATATTGTTTTGACGTTTAGCACAAACTGTAGCCTTTTGTACGCGCGTTTTGCACAAAATCGCACAATACCATTTACAATGGATTAAATAAACAATGCTACAATTCCAGGACTTTCCAGAAACGGGCACGTAATTGGTAAACAATGGATTTTTTCCACTTTCGTTATGCAACGGTTATCTGTTGTGGTATTATTGTGCTGTCTGTCTGTCCTATTCACAGTTCATATGAAGACGAAACTGGAGCTAGAAATATGTGCGTTGAGGTTGAATTCAACTTGTGTCATGGTAAAATATAAGAACTAAATATTTTATTGGAATAAAACTATAAAATTAACCGACTTCAAAAAAGGAGGTTCTATGTTTTACTGTAGGTATGTACGTTTTTTATGAAGCTTTGTTCACCGATTAGGCCGTGAATTGTATACCTACCGATTTCATAATTTTTAATGTCGTTTGAAAGAATCCAATTTCAAGTTGGTCTCATTGCCACCAAATTGGGATTTCATGATAATTTCATTTGGAAATTGAGGGTAATCCTCAAAATTTTTATGACAAGGTTAAAATTGTGTTTTCTTAAAAGAAATTACGTATTTACTTCTGAAAACATCATTTAATGCCACTAAGCTCACTTTGGCAACACAGCGCCACTTAACTATTAGGAATTACGCCTACATATATTACTGCGTTCCTATTACTTTGCTGCCGGTAACGTTTTTTTTTTTCATTCTCATATACCTACTTGTATGTTGTATAGTGTAATTTTTCATATTTTATTTAAAGAAAAATGGAAAGAAAAATTTGACTTAAGGCGAGACTCGAACTCGCGGCCTACTGGGAATCTAGTCCAGCCGCTCTTCCAATTGAGCTACTGAAGTCTGCTAGATTCCCAGTAGGCCGCGAGTTCGAGTCTCGCCTGAAGTCAAATTTTTCTTTCCATTTTTCTTTAAATAAAATATATTTCACAAGCATGCTAATGCGAAATAATAAAACAATTAATTTTTCGATTTTTATCGAGGAAGATTACCGTCATCCAAATATTCTGTCAAATCATCCCATAAACGTACATGACCTACCGATCTTCCTTCGATGGTACATTCATTTTTACTGTTACTTTAATTTAATAAGCAATACTTATAATGTAACTATAACTACTTACATAATCTAAGAACGGCGACTACCTACATTTTGTATTATAACATTGTTGCATGTTTCTCGATAAGTGACGTGTTTGTCTTTCTGAGAAATAAATGTCTTTAAACTGAAACTGAATTAATTTTTCATAATTAAGAACGTGCCTACTTTAATTCAATTAAAACGACCTTCCTACAAATGTTACCTACCGTACCGTAAGACTACATAACTTATTTGCTACATCCTACTACCTATTTATTTATTTTACAACGTCTTCAAAATAAGTAAGTAATTGGTGCTCGCGACGTCAAACACGTCAGCAGCTTACAAAGTCTTGCAAATAATGTTGAAGTGCGACTGTGACCACTCACTCATCAGTTAATTGGTCTAGTATTGTTTTAAGATAAGAGAGGTAGAGGTAAATGCATGCATTCGAGCATAAACGCAAACACTCACGATACGCCGGTTACGTTTTTGGTCCATGTAAACAGGTGGCGAGCCGCAGCGAGAGAAAAGTAGATCCGTGGATCAAACTCAGGACCACAGCGTAGCAGTAATGGCCTACTACCACCAGATTACTGAGGCTGTTAATACTTTTTTAATTCAACGAGAGAGGGCAAACAAGTATGCAGACATCTACATCAAAACCAGAGGTCAAAATGCAGAAGCGTTGCCACCCCTGAGACCTTACTTATTATATTTGTCTCTCTGTGATAGTGATAATAGGACCAGATGTTCGTAATCATCAATCAACATCCCTTCTTATGCTTTTTGGCTGAAAAAAAAATTGTGTTTTTAGTAAAGTTAATCGCCTTAGAAACATAATATTTTGCAGAATATAAGTAATAAAATGGTTAATAAATAAAATGTAATACTTATCTAGGAAAACAGAAACGCTCCACGTGAGTGTAGAGATTGTAGTGACGTATTTGAAAATTTCATAAAGTTTTAACAAATTATTATATTGTATTTTAATTCTAGGCTCACTTTACATACATCCAGTCCCTATGTCATGGCCATTAAAACGTTTAATAAGTTTAATTACCAGAATCCTTAAAATGCGAAACGAAAAATAAAATATTTCTTAAGAATTTATAAAACGTACTTGTAAAAAAATGCTTTAGATATATATAATATAAAAGAATACTTTAACGATAATTTATTATATTTATAAAACAGTACTAAACCAATTTTCTATTTACTTCTCTGGGAGATTTTTTTTTACCTATTTATAAAAATAATTTTGCTATGAACAGCCTCTCCTCTTCTAATATCATATAATTTTGCTGTGCCCAAACGGATCTGTTAATGTGATACAGAAAATATTATTTTATTGTCCAACGACATTTGTCCTTGCAGAATGCAAATAAATTATTGAATTGAATACAATAATAGGTATGTTTATATTACAGAATAAATCAAAAACAGCTAAATGAACACGAAAACTCAATTTCATAATAATTGGTAATAGAAAACGTCGAATGGTAAGAAGCTCATCAGAGCAGGTGGCGGTTGCCGCTTAGAGCGTCGCGTCGTATCGGCTGTCAAAAACTTGTAAAATATCGCCTCGCGCGGCCCGTCGGCCCGAGGCGTTGCGTCCCTCACAAAGATAACTCAAAGATTTATTCGGCCGTCTACAATGGGGAACGTTTTAATTCTTTTCATATGCGACAGATTTATGCATGCACGGATGCAGGGTGCCGATAGCGTTTGACACCTGATTTGGGACCAAAAACTTCGACAGATGTGGCTGTGTGTGCTTAAAGAATCTGTAAGCTAGCGTCGATAATTTAATTATACAGTATTATATTATTGAATTTATCAACAAAAGTATGTAAATGAAACAAAATAAATTCTATGCTAGTTCTAAGATATTTTATTTCCTTATTATTATTCCACTTATTTTTTTTTACTTATAATTTTTTTTTCCTTATTATTATTAAAGGGTAGATCGCCAATCGAAAGTGCAGTACTGGAACTGGCTGTTAATGAATAACCCGTTTTTGAAGAAACTCCGTGCTTAAATTTCACCGACGGGTGGTAAGCAGACATATTTACTGCAATCGAATCCCGCATCATACATGATACATATCATAGGTACTTATAATAATAAATAATAATAATAATGGCAACCCATTATACTTCCCACTGCTGGGCACGAGTCTCTCCCCTTTTTGGGGGGAGGCCTGGAGGCTTACTCCACCACGCTGCTCCAATGCGGATTGGTGGAGGTGGGTGGGTTAGTGGCCAACCCACATAGGTACTTATATAACTTATATTAATTAGATTAGGGATGCTATTGAGAATGCTCTTTATATATTGCAAACATCTCATGCTAGGAATCGAACTCGGTACAGGCTTAACAGTAGCGACATGTGCTTTCATTAATCCACCATAGCATTTTAGAAAAAAATAATTTTGTTTTGTACTTTTTAAAAATTATTATTTTTATTTATTCTAACTTCAATTCGATATACACAGACATAAAAAACTTGTACATAAATTTATCCTTTCCGTGACATATGGAAAATGACGTCACACCCCAAAAATTCCACACTCAAAAAAGGTGCAATAAAATAATACGACCAATCAATGCCGGATAAAGTAACGTCAGCTTTAATCAATATAATATATTCGAGTGAAAGAAACAAAAAAAATACTGTCTCGGTGGGTCCACTTAATAAATTGTTAGGTTGTGTGGAAGGAAAAAAGTGTATAAATCGTACACCAATAACAATATAGTGCGGGGTTTATGGTGACGCCCGTGATCTCGGCTATCGGGGCGAAGATTTTTTATTGACTCTATATGGGGCGACATACGGGGAGGGATTGCGGGCGGGTGCGAGCTCCTTTTATGGTAGGTATACAAGGTCATTTTTATACCTTAGCCAATCATTTATAGATTTTTTTTGACAATTCTTTAAGGGGTACTATAGCTATAGCCAATCCTGATGTCGCGAGAAAATATTTGCTGTTAAATACATTATGTTGTGCTGTGATGGAGATTTAACAAGAATTTTATTTTTAAGAAAAATTTTTACAAGAATGTAGAATTTAAATATTTTTATAATTATTTCATCAAAGTTATGTCTACCGGATCTACCCATAACAGATAATTATTTGTTAGAATTGCACTAACCAATGCATACAGTAGTGTACAGAGTTAGTTAGTAAAGGTGTAGATTTAATTTATTATAATTTCCTTAAACTTGTGTAGCTACGTATCAACGTTTGAATAAATTTAAACTATTGTTCATCTCGCTTGTTTGTATTAGTTTTTCTTTGGAATTAAAACTCCATAACATAAAATATTAAAATTCCTTTGTTTTCTTCAAATATTATACGCTTTTTCTATAAGTCATTCAAATATAAAAAAACAAAAGTAGGATAATTTTTGGTATAAGTTTTTACGATATTGAGCCTGTATCGTTTCCTTTGTTTGTTTAATTGATGTTTTAGATTTGTTTTCTTTTAGTATGTAGTGGGTATAACAGGGATGATGACTAGGTATGAATCAACTACTTTGTACCATATCACATAAAAGCGACTTGCAAATGAGATATAATGATACAAAAAATTTGAAAATTCGAAGTTGAATCGTATGAGATAGAAGAATTTAAAAGTGTCGAAAATTCGTGAACCTAAAAGTTAAGTTTAAATTAAAAGTAATTTCACTTTTACATTCTATAAACGATATCCAACAAATTTTGATAAGAATGTTTTTACAAAAAACGCAGTATTGACGAAGATATTTTAAAATGTTTTGATTTCACCATCCAATTCACAAGTTTTAACTCTAACGTGACGTCGGAATAGAGTATCATTTTGTATGAGCCGTTTTGAGTCGTTTCACAACTCGCAACGAATTGAATCGGTATATCTTTAAAATTATTAGCTATTGAGTAGACGTTTCAAAGACAATATTTATTTATTTTACCTATACTTTTTGAAATAACAATTAAAAAAAACTAGTCATCATCCCTACTGTACCTACAATTATCTGGTAAGATTTTTTTTCTGCTTTTTATTTAGATTAAAATTACATATAAAACCAAATGTTCTTCACAATCTGAACAAACTTAAAATAACATGATAAACGTATCAAAAAATGCTCATTAACATAATCCCCAATAACTTCAACATCTCATACGTTTGCAATATCATTCCGTGTGTTTCTGTCATTAAGCTAACTGATTTACAAGACGCCGCGCCGGCAGATTCCAGGGCCTGTGATGTGGCCACCGGACCAATAATCGTTAAGGACGCTTTAATTCATTATGCGATTAAAAATATGGCAACATTTGATAGCGTTTAAGTTGCCGTATGTGGAATGGGCCTACTGTCGTATGCTTGAAGGGGAATAAGCTAAAGAACGTATGAGACGTTTATTACAATTTACAGGAAAGGATATTCATGAATTTGATAAGTTTTAAAGGTTTTTGAATAAGAGAATGAGAATGACGTTCGTTTGAGTTATTTTAAATTAGTACAAACATTGTGATGGACATATCTGAACATGCATCCTTTTTTACGTAAAGTCCGTATTAGTACAATCTTAGTCCCAGAACATGGCCTTAAGATCCCGTTTAATGTGAAAAAAAACGTGATCTTAAGATCGTCTCAAGAACTGATATCTGTTTATTATAATACTGATCATAATCTAGCAAAATATATCCTGGAATTTAGCAAATAAAAAATTAAGCCAAAAATGTTGCCGATAACTTTTTATGAATTTTGATTTAAAATATTGATACATTTTACTTTATCCACTACAAATATATTAGGTATTATAAAAAAAGTTTAAGTAAACTTCTTATTTATAATGCAATTGATAGAATAGTCATGGCATATAGATTGGAAGCGCGCTTCAGTATACCTTTTAATTTCTTACGGTCCGATACTTGTAGGACGTTTCCGGAAATGGACGCGTCTGTCTCTAGTCTGTTGAGTTCTTGATTGTAACCCTCTCTGAGAAATCCCTAGGATCTGACTCCACCAACTCTAACCTGCACTACCAGGCGTACCATGACAATCGGGCATTATAATGTGGTATATAGGTAATAACATCCATCTTTGAATGAATTGGTCAGGATCAGGAATTTTATACAAGAGGTGCAGTCTTTAAAATTTGAGAAGAGAGCTTGCAGAAATGTAGTTAATGATCTAGTAATCTAGTAATATTTTAAAAAAAATACGCTTATACTCACAGCCCCACAGTAGGTATAAACCTGTGTCGTGGGTGACGTTGTACACATACAACATATACACAAACACCCAGACCCGAAACAAATATCTGTAGGCCATACAAATATTTGTCCTAGTGCGGGGATCGAACCCGCGACCCTTCGAATCAAACGGTCATCTCACACCGCTGGACTAACCGGGTCGTCGGTCGATAAAATATAACACTCAGTAACTTTTCTCGCACACTTATCAATTATGGTATCTTTGCAATATTAATTATATTTAATGTGCAGTGTATTTATGGAAATTAATTAAAACACATACATAGTTATGTTCACATTGACAAATACTGCACATTGACTGCTGCCAATACCGATGTCCGTATCTATTTCATTTCGTACAACCATCACCAAAAGTGCTTTGTATAAAAAATACAGGCACATTCCTTTACACACCTCAGGTTTCAGGTAGCCGTTACATAAGAGTTTTATAGCATCAATCCATGTGTACAGTCGTTTACACCTCCACATTACAAGTACATTTATATGGGATACCGCAACACTAATAAAAAAGGATTCGACATAAAGTGCGTTGAAAAGGAAACTCAATTACTGCTACCGATTATGAAACTTGAATAATTAAAACACAAAGTGGTCCGTGCATTAAGATTAACAGGACTAATAAATGTACTAAGTGACCGGTAATGAAAGTTAGGTGTTATTAAAAATGACTTTTTCGGCGTGATCAAAGTCTATTTTTATATAAACAAGGTCAGGACTAATGCAGAAACATTAATTATACTTTTTTGTTGACTGATATATTGACATATTAATGCCTGATTGATTTTGGGATTTGTCGGTATATTTATGTAATCCACTCCAAGTAGGTACCAAACTACGTACTTACCTGTAAAATTATATTATAATTAACCTGTATTTATATAATTTTTCAGTGAAAAATGCAAGTGCTGTAGATTATGACGCCTATAAACATTCTGTATGTAGATAATGAATTCGAATTCTGTGATTGATAAAGAATAATATACATCTTCGAAGATGCATATATAATATTTATACATACTCGTATTTATATAAATTGTATTATTTGTTTAATGTTTATCATAAATATGTGTTCCAATTTGTGTAGGTATTATGTATGTATCTTTGATGGATTTATGAATATTATAAATGAATAATAAACATTAATTTTTATTTAAAAATTATACAGAATATTAAAATTTATTTTATTAAGGCATTATAATAAGCAATTTGTTCTATTTTCCATTGTGCATTTATTATTTTGTCACATTTCAATAAAGACATTTATTGTTTTTTTTAACGCATTATTTATCAGAAATAGAAGGATATTTTGTAATTGAATGTACGTAAAGGATATCGTATCACAAAAAGTTTTGATTTATCATACTACCTACGAAGGCATTGTACGTCTTATCCATACGTCAAACAAAACAATATTAATCAAAGTGAAAAACAAAAAAAAACGACGCGTTCATCATAAATCGCCGTATCAACGCATCTCGTCACTATCGCATTACATTGTGCGTTTGATACCGAATTTATTACAGCTCGGAATCACTCGAAACCCGTCATTCGATGTTCCTCATAAATTCTGTCACATATCGATTTTTTCCCGAATCGTTCGCTTTTGTGCTCGCTATTACTTGTAGATTACGGTCGAAAATGGTGCGCTGTCTTTTTTAAACTTATTATTATTCCATGACTTTGATACTTGGCTTTTTAGTCTGCGGTTGAAGTGATTTAGGTCATCCTGTTCTGTTTCTTGTATATAGTGACTAATGAATTTGTTTATTAGTACACGGCCTCTTGTAATAGGTTTTTCATATTAACTGCTATTTATTTTCCGAAATACATATACCAATTTGACTTGATTCGCTTTTCGGTTAGCCATGTGTGTATTCTGAAGATCCTGATATATTGATAGTGGCTGACTGGAAATTACACTTAATCGTTTTTTTTTGTACTGTTGCCATGACGATGTAAAAATCCTGCCTGACAAATTTTTGACGCGTAGGCGCACATGGATGGTCAATCCTTTAAAGAAGTTAAAAATACAGATATTTAAATATTTTTATTGAGGTTTACAGCTGTATTTTTTTCTACAGAAAAAAATAATGTTATCTTACGAAAGTTCAAAAAGATATTTGTTTTAATGTGTTATGTTGTTCTGTCTATGTGATAATTATAACAGGGCCAAACATTACTATCTTTTTTTATGTAATGGAAGTGGTAAACAAGCTTGCAGTTCACATTGATGTTAAGTGATGACTGCAGCCTAAAGACACCCACACAAAGACCAAGGTCAAAATGCAGATGCGTTATCACTACTGAGGCCTAAGGTGTTACGCCTCTGTGCCGGAAATAACAGGGCCGTACATTACCACCTGACCGGAACACGATAGTGCTGAACACTACCATTTAGCGGCAAGTATCGCGAGCTCCGTCACTGGAGCACTACCACCAGTAATTATAGATGAGGTTTAAAGTATCATTTATTTAAAAATAGATAATTCCTTTGCGAAAATCGCATAAAAGTAACTAATACAGAGTATTGTGATTGACAGATGAGAACGCGTCGGGGCGGGTGGGGCCACTAGATATGCGCTCCAAGCAGCAGCCGCGACCCTCCTACCGCTGGCTCAACACTAACGATAACGGTGAGTCTTTTTCAATTAAAAATGTAGTCTAAGATTATACCTATATTTTTAAAATAAAAGGAAGTGTTTTTTTAAAGAAAAATGGAAAGAAAAATTTGACTTCAGCAGGCGAGACTTGAACTCGCGGCCACTGGGAATCTAGTCCAGCCGCTCTTCCAACTGAGCTACCGAAAACCTGCCCGATTTGTCAAATCTTTCCTTCACATTTATTGCATTGCCTTATGGTGGCAGTAGCGACATCTATTGCCAACAATGCTAGTTTGGGAATCGATATAATAAACTTTGCAGTTTATTAAATATCGTAAATAAGGCGCTTTTACCCTTAATAATTGTTTTTATATTATTTCGAGATCGAGTTATTATTTCGCGAGTTCGAGTCTCGCCTGAAGTCAAATTTTTCTTTAAAAAAAATATATTTCACAAGCATGTGTTAATGCGAAATAATATAAAAACAAATGTGCCATGTGCGATATAAGTATCTACTGTATTTTTGGAAAAATTATTCCACATTCATACAAAATTAACATCAAAATTATTTAAACCGGTATTACCTGGAATCTGCCATGCTCAATTATTATTTCACAACAATTAAAATCAACCACTGACAAACAAATGACTCCATTTATGACAATAACTAAGTTTTTAGGTCGACCATAACTTTTTTTAATGGCCGCACATCGGAAACTCGATCGTAAATCGTGCGCGCAAAGTCCTAAATCGCCTGCAATTTCGTCCATGTAAGAGTAACACTGCACACGAATTGAATGCGGCACCGTGACGTGACAACTTTGAATATTCAACTAAAACGCGCAATAAATATAAAGTTATGACCATAGAAAAAAACGCGTTGTACAAAACACAAAATGTAATACGGCGTTATAACTCATAGGTCTTTTTGTACGAAACTAAGCCACCGTGAAGCGATAAATAATATTTATTTTTGCTATTATACGCGTTTTGTCAGTTGTAATGGGTGTTAAAGCACAGGGCGGGTGGCGGTCCGTTCGGCCACGGAATCGGCGGTGATCTAGTTACATGCATGATGGTTAACCTTGTGTGTGAACTTTATTAATATTATACGTATTATTATGGAGACTTCTGTTTCGCTAAATTATGATATTAGCACCATTAGAATCCATTAACGAACAATGTTGCGCTCTCATGAATTATATATTTTGAATACTAAACCTATTATAATCGAGATAAAAGCGAAATATACTCGTAAATTTTGTATAGTGTGAAGCTATAGTAAACATATGTAGTCATCATGTAACATATTGACATTCAGTTTTTAATTAATAATTATTATTAACAATATTAATAGCTTAGCATTAATGAAAATGGTGATTAAATTGATTTGTTAGAGTGTAATTTATGGCCGATTTATTAATAAATTCGAAGTAGTTTTTCTGCCAGTAGTACAAATGTCAACGTCGCCGGATTTTTAATGTGATTTATGAGATATTCAAATACAAATTGTATTTTCACTAAATTTGAATATATTTAATCATTAGAAGATTTAAAACTTGATGGAAGAATATTTTATGTGTTTGTCATACTTGTGTTTTGAAAGCATGATTTCGAATGATATTTTGTGATATATATTTGGCGCAGAGCAGACATAAATAAACTGTTAGGTACGTTTCTATGACTCCATTTTCACAATTTTCGATACAAACAAATTTCTGGGATCTAGTTGTATAAGCCGTCATTCCCGGAGAACAACGTAAAATAAAAACAAAAAAAAAAAAACACTAAATTGTCATTCAAATATTACCATATTGCACATTTGGGTTCTATGCATTTACATCAATTGATTTTTTCTTCGTCTTAAATAGCTACAGGCATTCAGGGGGCGATATAAGTAAATTTAAACTATGTAATAGTACCGTAAAATTATATTTGATTATATTTCAGAGGTGCATTGCATCTTGCATCTTGTTTTAGACTTTTTTAATAATTTTATTCTTCGGGGAGAGTGAAATTTTCTCATGAAACACCATTGAACTTATACTTCTAAGCGCACATTGAAGAATTTTTGATTGGTGGAAAGATATAACAACAACAACAATATTCTTTATTGTACACACAGGAATACGTTAGATACAATTTAAGGACAAGCACAAATGGCGGCCTTATTGCTATACATACATTTCTTCTAAGCAACCGGATCAAAAGGAAAATACAAGATTAATAACAAAAGGGGCGTACAAATTACAAGGAATATAATAATATAGCACTTACTTTACAGAACCAATAATAATAACGTTATACTACAGAATAAAAGAATAATATCGGAGGTATAGGAAGTATAATTAACGTAACTTCACGCCTGTAATCCCCGAAGGGGTAGGCAGAGGTAAATGCATGCATTCAAGCATACATGCAAACACCCACGATTTTGGCCCATATATATAGTATAATTAAACGGGCAGATAATGATTTATTACTTGCGATTTAAATGAATCGATAGTTTTAGCCTGCCTCACGGCGAAGGGGAATGATATGTATGATACTATAATTCTTATTTGTAGTACTTGAAGTATTGGTTGAAAACAAGAAGTAAGTATAAATATTTTAATTTTTTAAAATGAGTTGATTTAATACTTTTGAAACTACGTACTGTTTGTGGAGTTCTGGAGTTCCAACAACGTACTTTTGTCCTCACCTTATATATTCTGTCATCATACGCGCTAGCTTGTTTTATGGCCCAACTTACCCTTGAGAGGGTAGTGCGCTTACTTATGTGCATCGACGTCTTTGCTTTATAAAAACTTTTTTCTTTTTACAGTTTAAATTAGACATATGTAATATAAAAAAATTGATAATTATAATAAGCTATATTATTGTAGTTATGCATGTATGTATGTATATTCACGCCAGGTCCCTAACGGGGTAGGCAGAGAGTGTTGAGCGCCAGATGTTCCGGTCTTGACACACCTCCCGTGCCTCATCTACTTTCATTATTTTCTTCATACAGACACGCCGATTCCTAAGACTTTTGACCCCAACATCAGATAGAACTCGACCGGTAAGATTTTCCGGTGTTTCGGTAAGATGGTTAATATAGGACTCCGTAATAACTATCACAGAGAGATAACAACTAAGCCGGTGTATGGATTTGTAAACATTCCTTAATGACCGATCCTTTGGAACGTAGACGTTTTTTGATTACGGTCGAATGGACCACGGTCCTTTCTTTCTAGTCCGTTTAGACTAAGTACCTGTTCTCAGGGGTGGTAATGCATCTTCATTTGACCTCTGGTTTTTGTGTAGATATATCTCTATAGGCTGCAGTCATCACTTAACTTTTTTTTTATCTAATGAAAGTGGCAAACAATTATGCAGTTCACATTGATGTTAAGTGATGACTGCAGCCTATAGACACCCACACAAAGACTAAGGTCAAAGTGCAGATGCGTTACCACTCCTGAGGTCTAAGGTGTTACGCCTTTGTGCCGGAAATTACCGGGCCGTATATTTAACATCCACTTGACCTGCATGATTGACTGGCTGCAGGAAAAGCTATCATTTGATAGTCCATCATAAATTCAAGAAATATCATTTTAGTACATCACTTACTGCACAAATCGAAACTTTCTACATTTAGAAAGCAGCTGCATCAAAACCAAAGTGTCCTCAACACAATAACTCAGAAGCAATAAAAACTGTGTGCAGTGCATAGTTTAGTGAAATTTATGACTTCGAGCTCAAATTACAGACGTCATGCTTACTGTCATTGTTTGACCGTCGGGGGGCTCGGGCCCTGTATCATTTCCATATTTACTCGTTTTGATTATGTTAATTTTGGTTAGGAAGCGTTTTATGGGTATTTAGTTGTTCTAGTTTTGAAGATTTGGTTGTATTTATACTTCTCTTTTTAATATTCAAATGGCGTGAACAGACAGCGTTGACAGAATTTTAACCCAGACTTTGAGTGACCCAACATAACATTTTTTAAGTATGAAAATTATGCTTTCAACTATTTGACATTCGTAAACTTTGAATTTATTTTTATTTCTGCTATTATAATTATCTACTTGACATTTAATTTAAATAATATAAAAATCAACTTAATTATTATACGTTTGATAGGTTTAACCCGCGACTTCGTTCGCGTGTTCTTTTAATCGTTATATGTTGTAGCCTATAGCTATCTTGTTTCAATTTATAGCCTATATTACTGTAGAGTTTCGTCAAAATCCATCCAGTAGTTTTTTTCTTTGCATGAGTAACAAACATTCATACTTACAAACTTTTGCATTTAAAATACAATAAACGAAGGGATAATTCACATGACTGTACCTTTTTTGCAAAAAAAGGGATGGTGTCCAGTTGGTGAAAACATAAAAGTGGTTTTATTTGTGTTTCGCTATGTAGAGACACGCAAAAATATTGTCGTGTCCAGACGACGAAATAACAAGTCATAATAATTTCAAGTTTAACCAACTGGACACACGTGTGTCCGATCATTTGTGTCGAGTTGACGAAAAACCCGCAGTCATCACTTAACATTCATGTGAACCGTAAGCTCGTTTGCCACCTTCATTACATAAAAAAAACAAGACCAGATTTAGTATGTTACATAAAGTTCTAATACCGTTCCACCAATAGGGTCCTTAACCCAAACTACTAATGAAACCCATTAAAAGTTTACGCCATGTTATGTTACGGTAGATCACCGGATTCTCACTTAAATCAATCCGTCCATACAGTGACACTGATTCGGCCGTCACAGGTTTTATCACCGCTTTTTATACACGTGAGAAAACAATTGTTTGCCCACAAACCGTCAAGGGCCAATAAAGTGGAGGGTTTACGTTTTCGTTTTACGACGACTCCGCGGCTCCCAGTCTTGCCTTTTTATTGGCCATCCTTTATGCAGTGAGTGATTATATTGTACCTCATTGTGGTTAGTTTCACGTATTCGGTAATTGTTTATGACTTTACCACCTCTTTACTTTAAACAATGATTTATAACTGGTTTTAACGCAATATTAATGACAATTAAAGTATCTGAAAGAAATATTTTTTGACGTGAAAACATCTTGTAAGTTGAACGCTGGCTGCACGCACGAAAAAGTGTGAGTTTCCATCTGAGTCGAGAGTGCAAGCGAGAGCGCGGAAAAAGAGATAGAGAGGCACGATCGGCTCACGTGTTCAGCTTGTGACGTCATCACGTAAAAGTATCGTCCGTAAACCGATTTTACAGACAACGGATGTTTCTTTTCCATCTTCACAATAAAACCGAATCGCCAAAAATTGTCAACAAAAAATAGGCAATACGTCGCGTAAAACTTCTGTTTACAAACAGCGAACGTTTAATCTTTACGATCGCGCACCGAATAGGCCCGAATACCCCCGATGTCTGATTTATTGACTATGGAATAGCTCCCGTCTTTTAAACGGTACGTCCAATCGCTAAATTTACGACTTCATAGAGTTTTATAACTGATTTTATCCATCGTAAAGTTTTACAAGGCGATTCGACCGCCTTTCATTAAGGCCGCTTGCACACGTTCGCTTGTATTTATAAATCAGGCATCGACAAGACTCCTTTCACTAATCACACCCTGTTATGTCTGTTTACGGTTAAGAACGACGTTTCTGGGCACGATATATCGAATAACTTATCGAGTTATCGACGCGACAATTAACTGTTTAAGCTAATTTGTGATTCTCTTTTAGATAAACAAAGATAATATGAAAATACAAATTTAAATTAACAGGAAACGGAAATATTAATACACATTAAAAAAATCGCAAGCACATCTAAAATACTTTATCCGATGCTCGGTAGCCGATTGCCGTCGTCACAAGACGATTAATATTTCGCCGAGCCATAAAAACTGCCGATTAGATCGCATATACCCCGAGAAAAGTATTAAATCATTAATAAAATAGATTTAGGACCGTAGTAAGGCCGTAAAGTGCGTTTTGTTGTCAATAAAAGCGCGTAAATAGTTGTCGAGTTGAATTCCACGTCGTAAACCGGACTATCGCCGCCTGTGTGGCCCCACACGACTATTCATTCCTATACTTTGATTGTTATCGAAGAATTTTATATTGAAGTCAAAAGATGCTATGTTTTTCTTAATGAAAAGTTTCCTTTATTTTATAGTTCTGTTGATAAGTTGTAATAGCTTGTTTGAAATTTGGAATGTTTTATTTAAATTAATTTAAGAATTTCAGATACACGTTGATGTTCACGAGAGATTTGGCAAAGATTTTTTTGAAATTATATTTATGTATCGTGTATAGAGCGAGATGAAGATCAGTAATAAATACCACAGAGACAACAACTAGTGACTAAGGTCTCAGGGGTGGCAACGTATGTGCATTTTGGCCTCTGGTCTTTATGTGAGTGTCTGAAGGGTGCAGTCATCACTTAACATCAATGTGAATTGCATGTTTGTTTGTCACCTTCCTGACGTTAAAAAAAACCGTGGGAACCGTTGTACACACTCAACACATACACAAACACCCAGATCCGAAATAAATACCAGGAGGCCTAACAAATATTTGTCGCGGTGCGGGTATCGAACCCGCTACCCTTCGAATCAAACGGTCACTTCACACCGCTGGACTAACTAACTGGATCGTCTCTAATAAATAATATTACTTGGTACGTTTGTTTATTGGCTACTGTCCGAAGCTCAAAATAGATTTTCTCCATAATGTTTATGAAAGGCCGTCAATCTGATGAATGTAGTGAAGACAGCTGGAATTGTTTAAGGAGCGTTAGGTTCGGCTGGGGATTGGATGGGTGATATCACAATACGGAGTAATTTATTTTTTTGGTCGCAAGCCTTCCTATTTGATGGTAAGTGAACACTTAAGCCTGTAGCACACCGCGGACACTCCGCCAAAATTCCATACAAACACTTAATTTGGTCTCTATTACACAGACATCAATCAGTGACGTGTATTTACACGTGCACCTGTGTGCGTAGCACGTAGAAAAAACCAACCGTCGCCCATAAGAAGGGAAGAGGTTGGATGAGGCGGGAAAATCGGACGGGACGTCGAAGTGTCCATTCCATACGTAGTATTATATTATTACATATTCTCTGCCTGTAGATAGGTTTCTGGTGTTAAAAGTAGAGCTCTCAATGTTGACGTTGATAGACTCAAGATTTTATGCGTTCTGCGCAAACTCATTACAATAGGATCGGAGTCAAAAAAAATCCTCACTCACCCTATAAAAAATGAGCGGCTTTTCGAGTATTTGGGAGCAACTAAATTAATTTAGACATCTTCTGTCTCTATTCTATTGCTCGATAAAAATGTCGATACCGGTGACACCGGTGCAAAAGAAACTATGCAGCTCTCATTCGCCAATCCGCCAAGCTTTGCGATTATGGTATGCTAGCTGTTGCCCGCGAATCCGCCCCCGTGTAGGTTGCTTTTCGTGTAACCTGTGGAATTTCATCAAATCATCCCATGGCATCCCACAGGAACATTTTTCATATAAAAAGTATCCTATAATCTAAGTCAGCTAATACCCTATCTGTATAACAAATTTCATCAAATTCCGTACGGTAGTTTCGGCGTGATTGACGGACAAACCTCCAAACATCCAAACAAAGAAATTTTCACATTAGTGTGATGTGATGTGATTCTCCCAATATATATTAGTGTGATGTGATGTGATTCTCCCTTAATGACGTACAAAACTGTTGCGAGCATATTTGGGGAAGGTCTATGTGCGCAGACGTCTTTCGTTTGAAGTGATGATGATTTTACTGATGATTTGATGAGATAGATTGTAGTTTACTTGTATTGCCGACTCGGTTAGTCCAGCGGTGTGAGACGACCGTTTGATTCGAAGGGTCGCCAGTTCGATCCCCGCACCGGGACAAATATTTTGTATGGCGTACAGATATTTTTTATTTAAAGAAAAATTTGACTTCAGGTGAGACTCGAACTCGCGGCCTACTACTAACTAGCATAGTTTGGCAATAGATGGCGCTGCTGCTACCATAAAACAATGCAATAAATGTGAAGGAAAGATTTGACAAATCGGGCAGGACTTCAGTAGCTCAGTTGGAAGAGCGGCTGGACTAGATTCCCAGTAGGCCGCGAGTTCGAGTCTCGCCTGAAGTCAAATTATTCTTTCCATTTTCTTTAAATAAAATATATTTCACAAAAATGTGTGAATGCGAAATAATATAAAACAACTACTGATATTTGTTTCGGGTCTGGGTGTTTGTGTATGTGTTGTGTTGTTTTTTAGAGGCCGAAAATATTAAGGTCTACGCTTAAGGTCAAGCTTATCTACTGAAACTTTCTCTACCAGTAATTTCTCATCGACAGCTTGTTATGTCTTTCGGCTCTGATAGAGAAAATTGCCATTAACTGCGCTATTAAATACGCTTACCCTTAATTAACATAAGTAAAATGGATCCACTAAACTTCGAGAGCTTCCAACTATTATATCACTCCTAATCACGGCATTAAACCGTGTGAATAACGCGTCAAGATAAAAATAAATTTCTCCAAGCAAATCTAAATTCAAGCAATCGGTTGTTTGGTGTAAAACAAAATTATAATATTAAAATAAGATATCAGACTATCAGAGCTCATTATAAATGTAAATTAGTATTGAGTATTGAATTTTTAAGCTCGACCTTAATTGGAGCAATGACTTCGAAATGTTTAGAAGCTTTTAAGTGTTGACGCACGGGAATAACTTTGTCCGGTGCCGCGGCGTTGTATTTTTTTTCAAGTGAAAATAAATGAACATAATAATAATAAATTAATATTATACCGGTACATACTTAAGTCACTAATTTAATTATTATGTTACCGGTGTACCTACAATTTACATAAAAAATTACTTCCTTCTAAATTTTTCAAAAGATTAGCATACATGCACACGTGCATTAGGGACAAATGGTTTGAGGATAATGTTTAATTTAGTTTACTGTTGGTAGAGTTCCAGAGTGGCGACTGGGGGTCGTGGGCACCATTACCCAATCTGCCTGTCGCCAAGTGGTAGTATCGTATTTCGGTTAGATGGCAATTTATGGCTCTGTAATAACACAGACATTACAGCTAAGGTCTGAGGGGTGGCAACGCATCTGCATTTTGACCTCTGGTTTTAGTGGCTTCTATAGGCTGCAGTCATGACGAACAGCACGCTTGTTGGCTACCTTAGTAACATACAAAAATGATTTATAAATCCTATGTTGGTGTAGAGTTGAGTCCACTGACATATGAAATCGAAAGAATACCACTGATATTAATGTTAACTTGGATAATCCAGGGATCGTTATAAAAATAAAGCTATTTAAACGGATTTATCTCACGTACTTATTATTGAACTTACGATTTTTAAAATCGACCCGTCAGTTTGGTCGGTTATCAGCTCATCAAGCAGTGATTTTTTAAACAATAACAGCAACCGCTCCACGGTTATACGCAATAAACTTCCGTGAGTAGCCATATTAACGGTAGCACATTTTAATGTAATGTCCACTGTATCTAATTAACTAAAATATTATCATTCTGACGGAATCCGGCAACGATACATCTAAATCTTTGTGTTATTGCTAATCGACCGTTACTGACAAATAATTTTGGTGATTTGCGGCATTTATCTTGAGGTATGGGACTAGATTTTTTGGTATATTTTAATAATTAGTAGACTATTTGGTTTTAAATGTGTGTGCGCTTTGCGTGTTGATATAAGTGTTTTTGATCTGATTTTCATTAAAAATTGAAAAGTGTCAAGGTTTTGATAACGTTTTATGAGTGTTATCTATTTTATAGATTATCTCAAGTTTTAGAGGATCTCAGGTTCCAAATGATGAATAATAAGAGTAAGTTTTGGATTGGAGAACTAAATTAATAAAGCTATGTTATACAGACTATGTGTTTGGTCTTACAAACTGTAGGATTCTATTTTACTGTTCTATTTTAATTTATCTGCCGTAGAAATGAAAGTGAAATATAAGTTTATTAGTATAAAGTTGCAAAAATCTTTTTTTTAATTCTTTCAGTTGAAAGACAAAAGGGAGTTTAAATTGAGTTTTATTTATGTCATGAAGTTGCAAACAAGCATACAGTATACATTGATGGTAAATAATATTATAGCCTATAAACATCTAGGTACCTACATGAAACCAGAGATTTCAATGGAGATGCGTTACCACTCCTGAGGCCTAAGGTGTTATGCCTCTACTGGATGTTACAGGGCCATATATTACCACCTGACCGGAACACGGTAGTACTGAACATTTAGCGGCAAGTAATCTACTTGCCGCTAAACCGCACTACTGCCTCCGCGAACGCCGTCACTGGAGTAGTAGTAAGATGTATTCGAAATCAAAATATGTTCCGTTATTCTCTCTTTCTTAGCAGTAGCTTACCTACTACCGAGAGGCAAGCCAAGGCAAGGCAAGTTAGTTATCTATATTAAAACTGAAACATCTTCATTTTAATCAAAGTTGTTCAGCGTACCTACCCACGTATCTTAGGTAATCAATTCTATAAAATTCGTGCGTAAACTCGATCACACTTTACTGTAAATACGTCTCAATGATACTTCCACAAGACGATAATCATTCGATTTGACGATTTACACTCGAATCGCAGTCGACATTCTAGATCCGACATATTTATTAGCGCCGCCGAAATACGAGTATCAATATAAATTATTTAAATAATCCAACGACACGGCTATTAGTATACACGCAAATTTAACCCGCGTCCAAAAAAGCTGAACACCAAACGAAACTGTTCCTAATTCAGTTTAAGCGACGGTAGAATTAAGTTTGTCGTATTCACTTAACTCGATACCGTTTCATGGAATCGTTATCGATGATATTCAATAACCGTTCCGTATCGATATATTGTTATTGCTGACGTGAGTTACCGATTCGGAGATGGCAATAGAAACAATCGAATAAATATCGGATAGAATTTATCTTTATTTCGTATCTATTCGCGGAGATCGAATGCCGTTGAAAGTTTAAATGTTACACCCCTTGTTTATGCTAGTGTGTTTGATTTACTATGTTTTGTTTGATTGTGACATGTCTGAACGATTATCTCATTATTTTCCTTTAGGTATAATACTGATCTGACCATCTGTCTCTGCTACTATAGCCGTTTAATCTATGACCGGCGGTCTTGATTCATGGCTAAATTTTGGTCATTTTACAGAATTGTAGAAATTAAACTTGCGGATTTTCTCGCGTATACAACACTTCCAAACTTCTTCATACATCCGACGTTTCGGTCGCTTTCCAGCTACCGTGGTCACGGGCTGACTAATTCGACGATGTTCAGCCAACCGACCATAAGACCAGGCTGAACATCGTCGAATTAGTCAGCCCGTGACCACGGTAGCTGGAAAGCGACCGAAACGTCGGGTGTATGAAGAAGTTTGGGAGTGTTGTATACGCGAGAAAATCCGCAAGTTTAATTTCTACAATGTATGAAGCTCGCGAAAACCTACGAAAACGTCATTTTACAGAAGATTGTAAGCAAAGACCGGTCAAGTGCGTGTTAGGCAGTGTAGGGTTCCGTAGTTTTTAGGTTTGATTAATGTAATTAATAAAAAACAAAAATTCTGTGGAGTTGTTAAAAAATTTCAAGTATTACATTTGGTCGACTATTACTCGTCAACTTGTAAAGCCAACTTAGGTGTTAGTTTTCCTTTTATTTTCGTTATATATAGCTACTATTACCGTAACGTTTGAATTTCTAACAACAACCGTTTAGTTGGTAGAGGGGGATGGGGCCACTTGACTCTAACGAAAATTGGCACTTTAAAGTTTAATAAGTTACGAACAGTTAACTCAATCGAAAAATGATATTAGCACACCTCTAACAGTTTTAAAAGACCTATCCAACAATATCCCACACTACATAGAAAACGAAAATATTTTTTTATCCGCATGTTACGTGTAGGGGGTACCTTAAATAATTTTACTTTTCATGGTTTTATTCTATTATGTCTTTATCTATTTTGTTTTATTCTGCCACTCCTGACACTTAGGTTTTTTTGCCTTTATGCCGCAAAAGCAGAGGTGTACCTACAACGCCATTACACGCCTGTTAGTTGAGAGCCCTTTGCACTCGCCGAATGCCTGATGAAGAAGACTACGTTCGTCTCGAGGCAAACTGCCTACACATGCCAAATAAAAAAAATACAATATCGATGTTAATGTCAAATGGGGCTCCAAGGAAACATAAAAAAAATATGTACATTGATCACATTATAAATTTATCTACTGTATAATTATGCATAAAGATACCTAATACGAATTTTAATGAAGAGATCTTCCCTGCTTTAAGTATTTGTTAGAGAGCGGGTTGTACGATATCACTAGGAGTAGCTATATCTAAAACAGTACGATATCGCTATAGTAGTTAAGCTATGCGATGTTTATGGCTATCTGGCGTAGTTTATCGTGTCGGAGTCGTCACGTTGTTAGATGGATGTTAATGCTCTAGTCCACTCAACCTGCGATCTGCAGATTGATATACGGCGACTGGACGCTTAAAATGCTGCTGAGTTTTTTGTTACTTTACTGTCTGTATCTACTACTTCTAACAAGGAAATCCTTTGAAACTTGGCCCACGAAAGAAAATGGCTCATATTACTGGTTAGTAAGATAGCTTTTGACAGCTAAATGAATTTTTAGAATACGTTGTTGTAATATTTTCATTTTTCGCAATAAAATATGCGAGTGAATTACGTCCATGAATAACAATTTTAAATAATGTTGTTAAAAAAAATATCTTTTCAGATATAGTTTGCGCATATGAAATAAAGTATATTATGTGGAATTTACTACTTTTTGCAAAAAATTGGATGGAAATGGTTGTATGAGGTTCCAATATCGCTCCCCCCGAGGGTGCCCGCCTCCCCCACGAGGGTTTCCTCCCCCCTCCGAGGGTTTCCGCCTTGTCGTGGCGGGGGGGCTCAGTACCCAGTGGTCATCCTCACACCGGCGAAGCCAAAAGGAACCCAGAGAGGGGGCGGCGTTTGGCGTGGCTCAGCCCGCCACTCGCTGCCGTGGAAAGGAGACGGCTGGGGTGGAGGTGTACGGGTATTTCGTTGGCCCTGCACCCTATCCCCAGCCGCCTAACGGTGGTCCCGCAGTCGGATAGAGACGTGGTGGGGCCGCGAGGGAGTGGTTGAGTGTCGAATTCTTTCGACGCTGCCGCTCCTTTGAGGCCGAACTGTGTACCTAAACCCCTCCACCCGGCCGTCTTGGGACGCCTGGTGTTGTGAGTGGTTTGGGCAGGGACCTCCGGGCGTCGGACTAGGGGATGTCCGTCGCCCGAATGGAAAGAGGTCCCTAGGTGGGTGGCGTACACGTGTTCTGCACGTCACTATTGTCGGTTGGAGCCAATGGGCTCAAACCTCGGAGGGCTCGGAAACAAGTAAGCGTTCCCGTGACCCCGCCACTAATGGCGGACGAGTCGGAACACCGCGGGGTTTTAGTGAGTACGAGTCTCACACTGCCCGCTGTCCGTTCCCCTTAGACGGCGGGTGCCCATGAGGGTTTAACCGAGTCAAAAAAAAAAAAAAAAAAAAAGGTTCCAATATCGCCTAGCTGAAGATATTGCAAAATATTGTTTATATAATAAGAAAAAATCTTTATCACAATAATATGTACAGACTGAATACAGAATTAATTTTAATAATCTTTTCATAGTATATAAGACGGACACACGAAAATAGTCCTTAGTCAAACGGCGCATTTACTAAAAGCTATACTTCCATATAAATCTGTTATTTCTACCGAATATAAATTAATATAATAAAATAAATTTTCTTTAACAACATTCGACACTCAAGGGGTGGTCTAAAATTCTTCGCGTAGGTCGCGCCCCAGCTGTGGGGCAATTTAAATTCTAGAACACACATTTCTGACTATCTAAGGCTGTCTACAATTTAGACAAATATATTAAAGTGTTCTTTTGTCCATCATGTCGCGTCTTTATAGTCTTAATTAAAATTCTTATGGCAAGAAATTGATGTTAACTGCCTAAAATATACCTAGACGACAAACGGACAGCGATATCGTAATTTCGTTTGTCACCTTATTAGTTGCAAGCTAGTTTTGTTAATTTTATTCATAATTAACTAAAAGTGTCGCGAGCAATGTATATCTTTATATAAAATATGCTGTTTTATGAATAAATAATTTAGAAAAAATGGCATTATTTTGATTCTTGACTCGTTTTGTTTTGGAGAGATTTAAATTTGAGGAATTATTATCATCTGATACGTTATTACTGTTATGTGCCTGTTCGATAACATTTCAGAATTTATTTCATTATGTGGTATATTTTTTTTCCCCATTCAGCTATTTTGAAGAAATATTATGAAGTTTTACCCATACTCGTGAGTGTTACATTTTATGTAGAATATAAACCTGAGATATAAAAAAAAAAGAAAAACTTGATTTTGGGCAGGAATCGAACCTGCGACCTTAAGATAATCAGTCCAGCCGCAACCTCTAAGCCACCGAAGCCCTGACTGATGCCAAATTGTTATTTCCATTTTTTCTTCCATTTCTTAATTCACTAGCATGTGTTAGTGTGGGTACACACTACACAATTAAGTAATAAAATTGTAATTTGAGGCATAAAATATGCTTGATAAAGTTCACTCGAAATAAACAGGTAAATAAACTGAATACGACAAGAGAACTTTGGTTCATTCTGTATTTTCGTCGACCCAAAACAGTAGCGCCAGATTAATCTCACAGGAAGCGTTCTCAAGATTTAAAAGCAGCTTAAATTAGTGCGCGTGGGCACGCGTAGACATGTTTATATGTTTTGTTACCGAATTTTAATTAACCGCCACTTAATTGAGCATTAAGACGCTTTAAAGGAGGGTATGCAGCATTTTATGGGCCATATAGTCCTATTTCAAGTCAGTTCGGATATTTGTATGTTGATTATTTATGGAAATCAATTGTGTTTGACATGTCCACATCATTGTGAACGTTGAAAGATATACCCGCACAGTCGGTACTGCGAAGGTACAGTTTAGATTATATTAGCTTACCTGGTTGTAAAATAGTACTGACTGCCGAGAAAATATCTGATTTAAATGGTTAATACCGAAATAGACGGTCTGAAATTGTAAGGAGCCCAGGTGTGGCTTTAGTACTTACAAAAAAAAACTATTGATTTTACTATACACTTTTTTACAAATAGTGCTATAATGTTAAACTCAAAACAGCAATTCGATTTTTTGTGCCCGGAGATGGCAACAGGCTCTCCACCTGTTACATGGGTCAAAAACGTAACCGGCGAATCGTGGGTGTTTGCATGTATGCTTGAATGCATGCATTTACCTCTGTCTACCCCTTTAAGGATTTCAGGCGTGAAGTTACGTTTAAATAAATCTCTATATTTGTATGTTAATGGTACAGGGTATATAACCACACCAGAAACAAACCCTCTTCATTGGAATCAGATATTAATAGGATAAGGCATACCTACTCAATATAACTGCATACTACTGCAAAACATCTCGATGCTTTAGGCGAAAAGCAAAACTGCTTACACTTAAGATTAATCCTTGGTTATACTATAACAAAAAATCTCCACTTTCGTCCTCGATGTGGCAATGTGTCCAATGAAAATCAACAGGAATTTGTGTATTTTTTGGAGTCAGTGCAAAATAAAATAAGGCTGGCGAATTAATATTGTACGCGTGAATATTTTTTTTATGTAATGGAAGTGATAATAAGCATGCAGTTCACATTGATGTTAAGTGATGACTGCAGTCTATAGAATATACACAAAGACCAAGGTCAAAATGCAGATGCGTTACCACACCTGAAGCTTAAGGCATTATGCCTCTGTGTCGGAAATTACAGGGTCGTACATTACCACCTGACCGGAACACGATAGTGCTGAACACTACCATTAAGCGGCAAGTATGCGGTGGTGCCTATACCAGCGAGCTTCGTCACTGGAGCTCTACCACCAGAAAAAAAATTACGTATATTACTATGTACCTAAGCATACCTCTGTCTGTAACCTTTAGAGAATCAAAGGTGAGTTTCTAGTCTAGGATCATCAAACTGATTACGACAAGCTTTACCCTCAAACAGGGTTGTTTTGCATTAGCGGGACGGGCCGGGGAAGCCACAAGTCGCCAGGTATCCCGACTTACCGGCTGTATGATTTTAACGCGCTGTGACGCCACCACGTTCCATGCTCAACTTTATTCGTGTGGCCCAAGTCATGACCTGTAGCGGGTTATGAGTAAAAACGTTACTTCACGCCTGTAATCTCCGAAGGTGTAGGCAGAGGTAAATGCATGCATTCAAGCGTACATGCAAACACCCACGATCGCCGGTTACGTTTTGGGTAAATAAATTATAATTAAAAAGGTCGCGTTAGCCCATTTGTTTAGAAAGTAAAATGTCATGACTGAGTTGGTGAATTCATTATTATCATCATTACTACAGCCGAAAGACGTCCATTCCTGGACAAATTATTCAAGAAAGATGAAAGAATTTATGTCCATGGGAATATTTTTAAGAAATTAAAAAATATTCCAATATATATGTGAATTGTATATATTTAATTTAAATTTTAATTATATTGACATTAATAAAATAAAAATGTAATAATAATGTTGACAGATTATAATTTAATTCAACATTTTAACTTTTTACTATTGTAAAATCTTTGCTAACCCTTTATTATGTAAATTATCGAATTCTTATGTTATGACTGAAATCAATGATTATATTATAAGTAATTATCCTATGAAATTTAAATGAGGATTATTTAAATACTTCATGAAATTTATTGAAATAATAGTTTAATAATTACCTACATTGTAAATTCAAAATTTTGCACGTCTTAACAGGTGGAACTTGGCGAAACAACTATTTATTTTGTAACAACAATTCTTTATACCCATGTTTATGCAAATAAAGTGAATTGAATTGAATTGAAATTGAAATGGTTAGTTATCGTATGGTGCGATGTCAGTTAAATATCATGTAGTATATAATGTATCCAAATTGGTCGCTATTTTTCAGATGCTAACAACTGAAAAATTACAAGACATTTACAAATTAACCGCTCATCGGTTATAACTCGAACCACTCACTAAGCTCGATCGTTGATAAATTCTATCAATAAGAGAGGCGAGAGCCGTCGGGTGCCTTCAATAGTGTTTACCCCGTCGAGTGTGAAATTAGACGTTTAGTCTAACTTGAGTCGCCCGGTTTGTCCTTGTTAGGTATAGATAGGTACCTATTATAATACGAATTTCAGGATCCAACGATGGCTGAAAAAAAAAGACAGACGTATGAAGATCAAAGATTTTTTTTAAATGGCGTCAAAACAGACCTTCAGTTATGCCAGGGCGTTAGGAACTCCTTAGGTGTTACTAATGTTCATAAGCGACAGTGACCACTTTCCTTTATCAGAAATAACCAGCGGAGTCAAGTGATTACTCTCACGACTGCATTAAGTTGCACTTGCCACCGGCTGCGATGGAACGAAGCTTAAACAGACTCATTTACTCACCGTTCTGGTGGGGCACCTTGTTCACTGACTATTTGCTTTAGACCAGAGGTTTCCAAACTATTTCTTCTTGTAGACCCCTTTCAATTTTTTTCTGGTTTCGGTGGACCACCTTGCTAACATTTATATCACTTTCCCATATATCCCATTTTTATTTACGCATATACGTAGACCCCACCGAGTCTCCCATAGACCCCAGGTGGTCTATATGGACCACTTTGGGAATCACTGCTTTAGACTAAAGACGTTAATCGTAACTGTCACTGATTATTTACCACCGCTAAATATGAACTTGTTAAAGCAAGTTTCTCACGGACAAGTGTGAAGACAGGCTGGAAATGCCACGTGTTTTGAGTTACGACCATCGTGATAGTTCACCTGGCGCAACGCTTGAATGTCGTGTGTCGAGGATAGGCCTATATACTATTATTACTTGAATTATCTAAATTATAAATAGATTGTTAGAAACCTAACTTCACGCTTGTAATTCCATGAAACAGGTGGCGAGCCTGTTGACATTTCCGGGGTTATTACCAAACTCCGAGGTATTGGAATAGTTCCCCAAAATTGAATAATCCCAAAAGAATCAGAAATTATGGATCTCATACAGTTATCTCTGATAGCCCTCAACCTGGGAATTGAACTCAGGACTCCAGCGTGGCCTACTATCACTAGAGTACTGAGGCAGATTATAATCGATCCATTCAGAAACAGTATGTGGGTGATTCGTAGCGCTTTTCTATTCGCTCATAGTGCTCCGATCCATAGGATTGAAGTATAAATATCCGTCATTTTAGTTCAATGAGTATGTGGTATTCATTGCTTGTATTATCAATTTTTTCTAGAGATGACCCGAGGTATCTTTGCAATAGAAAATAAAAATTTCCCTATCTCTTACGAGGAAATTTTGATACTCAGATAAACGTCAAGCCAATTGTGTCTAATATTGTTTTCTGATTTCTCGAATCGACCATCAAGCAAAAATTTATAAATGTATTGCAATCGGCGTTGTACCGTTGTCCTGTGATCCTCGGTTCACTAATAACATTAATTTGATCCGTGATGCTATGATGCGATATCATTACCTGCAAAGGACCTGAATGGCTCATGATTGTTGGTTGCGGACCAACGGTCTGGAATCTAAACTTCAAACGTGATGTTATCATCGCTGAAATCGTGTTACATTGCGTAGAATACAACATACATTTATTCTCCATTTTAACTGCAGAAGCAATGTAACTAGTGTTGTTTTCTGGAATTTATTTATGATGATTTTGGGTATTTTATAGATCACTTCAATTAAGACATTGGTTGTGTGTATTTTAAGAAGATTGTGATATCCATTATTTCCAGATAGTCTGAGTTATAGGTGATATTTCAATTTATTTTTGGAGATACTTAAGCTCGAGACGCTTGTTCCATTTATAATCTTTTGCTTTTGTATTTTTAGGACAGTATTAGAAGAGATTAAAAACAGTTTTAATCATCAATTACGAAGATTTTTCTTTTCTTGTGTTTCCATGACATCGAATAAACGATTCCTAAGGTAACAGTTGCTGTTAGTTGGTGAACATAATTATACTTTTCATTTTTATCCTTCAATATTTAGGGTAGTGTTCAAATAAAGTTAGGTTGGTAGTTAGCAAATAAAGCAGTTTCAGTTTCAGTTTCAGTAGTTTCAGTTTGTTCCAACATTAATTCGAAATAGATCAATCTTGCTTCGATGCTTGATTACTCATTTATGAGCTTTAGCAGCAATCTCTCAGCCACCTGTGGCGTTTCTTGCTTGTTGCTCATCAATCCATTGTTGAGAATTAATACGTGGAGTGAATTACACTGATGTAACGGGTGTTTAAAGGTGATATGATTATGAACGTAGTCATTGTAATTTGGATTTTTGAATAAATTTCTTACTGTTGTAGTATGGATTACCATTTGTTTAGTGGCTATTAAGCCACTTCTCCTACAATAGGGTCATGGGTTCAATTCCTTGGGTCGGGTGCTATCAGAGATGATGGTGTGAAATCCTTTATTTCTGTATCTATTGGGATTTTTCCATTATCTAGAAGTTTCTCTGTACCTCCGAGTTTGGTAATGTGCCCGGAGTTGTCAACAAGCTCGCCACCTGTTACAGAGCCCAAAAAGTAACCGGCAAATCGTGGGTGTTTGCATGTATGCTTGAAAGCATGCATTTATCGTATGTTTGTTTAGATTACTTATATCAAAATGTAATATCCAAACTGCGGGAATATAAAAAAAAACGAATTGTCATTAGACTTTTCACAGTTTGCATTATTTGCAATCGCACCTTAGAGTTTGGAAGTAAACTTCCACCGATATTCCGTAACGATAGGACTACAGTTATTTAAATGGCACAGTCCAAAGTATGGCCTCCATTTATTGACAGCTTCATAGTGAGACCAGCAGTTTACCTTCTGCATTCGGTATGTCGTGGTACCTCGCGAATACATGGCAAAGACGGTGTAATAAATCTCGAGTACACCATCCCGCGTGTTCTCGAGACCCTGTCGCTTCTTGTTCTGGTGATATGTGTCGGCTGCTGGTACGATTTATTCCGTGTGATGTCTTGGACACTCGCTATAATTCTGTTCCTGAACTTTAAGATTTCCGGGTTGGTCCATACATAATTTTGAAACACACTCAGGTTGGAGTTTACTTTGATGATATGTGAAGATTTGTGTTTATAAACATGAGATAGATCTCAATGTCTTCGCATTCCTATGGCCGAAAATGTTTTCTTCTCTGTCGGTAATTGTCGAGTTCTGTTACTGGTCTTCTATCACCAGTGTCTGTATGCATCGAAGTGTATGCAATATTATCTTGCACTTTCAGAATATTGTGGTAGGGGTTCCAGGGTCCAGGATACATGGCAAGAATGGAAATAAGTAGTAATAAGTAAGTGTAATAAGTCGTGGGAATACGACTCCTCAATTCCTTGTTCTGGTTTTATGTTGGAGACTGAATGATTCTGGTTTTATATATGTATCTTCACGCCAGGTCCCTAACGGGATAGGCAAAGAGGGTAGAGCGCCAGATATCCCGGTACTGACACACCTCCCGTGCCTCATCTACATTCATCAATCTCTTCATACGTGCACGCCGATTCCTAAGACTTTTGACCCACCGTCAGACAGTACTCGACCTATTTGGTGATGTAGGTCAGTGTTGGTCTTCCTGGGCCTCTCTAACTTTTCAATCTGGTTTTTATGTCTCTATTTTCAATTCATTGCCTGATAGGGTCGAGGAATATTTCAAAACATCCATTCAACTCTTTTTAGTGTTCGTTTTAAATATTATTATATTATCTATTTAATTCACTGTTTGTACATTGTAAAGATTCGACTTATTTAGTTTTACATTTTTAAACACGACCTCCTATAATTCCTTTGCTTTCCATATTGATTCTGCTCCAATAAAACAACCTAAGTTGCCGATGCTTTTAAATAACAATTATCTTGCGGGAATCATGGCATACGATAACGGGTCTAAGTACTGGGCATAATGAAGCTCCACGATTACGAGCGATTTCACTTCACAATTTATTGGTGGTAAACGGTGTTGGGCTGTTGCTCGTCGGATGCGCGTACGCGTCGATAAAACGTTGCTATTATCTGCTGCTGTGGGCACACTGCGCTTTTTGTGGAGTCACTTTCTTTTTTTTTGTTCATTATTTTATCTGTCTGCGATTTAAAGCTAAATAATGGAAATGGTAGTGAATAGGAGACGGCTGAAGGACGAAGAGGTGGCTGCTAGGTTATATTTCATATATCAGTAATATCATAATTTTTAGATTTCCTGATTCTAAAAGATTAAATTAAGTGAAACTAACTTCTAATTCTTCTTCTTACTGTTAAGATAACAGGTATTGTCGTATCTTATAATTGTACATTTTACCTACTTAGTTGGTAAAGGGAAAGGTTAGTAAGTTGAAGTGGCTATGGGCCGGTCATGTTCGCAGAGAAGGCCGATAGCGGAGCAGACTTGCGTTGGAATGGAACAAATGGCAAATGTAGGTAAACGTAGCGTGGGAGCAACGACTTAAGAAAAGTAGCTGGAGTCGGTTGGATGCAAGCCGCCCCGGATCGAGTTAGATTGCTCAAAGATAGGCGTACGTTTTTTATTAATGTTACGAAAGTGGCAAGCAAGCATGCTGCTCATATGGATGCTGAGTGATAACTGCAGCCTATAGATATCTACACAAAAACCAGAGGTCAAAATGCAGATGCGTTTCCACCCCTGAGCCAGAGAATATGTAATAATACTACGTTTATAATGGTCACTTTGACGTCCCGCCTCATTTTCCCGCATCACCCAACCTCTTTCCCTCGTATAGGCGACGGTTGATATTTTGTACGTTCTACGCACACAGTTGCACGTGTAAATACACGTCACTGATTGATATCTGTGTAATAGAGACCAAATTAAACGTTTGTACGGATTTTTGGCGGAGTGTCCGCGGTGTGCCTAAGCTCTAAGTTGGTATGTCTCTGTGAAGTTATTACCGGGCCATACATTATCATCTAACCGGAACACAATAGTGCTGAACACTACCATTTAGCGGTAGTTAAATTAGGTAATATGGTGGTGCCTACGCCCTCGACCTTCTAGACTGGAATTGTACCAGCAGTGTTTATTTTTATTTAATAAAAGTGGCAAACAAGCGTGCAGTTCACATTGATGTTAAGTGATGACTGCAGCCTATAGACACCCACACAATGATCAGTGGTCAAAATGCAGATGCGCTGCCACTCCTGAGGCATTAGGTGTTATGCCTCTGTGCCGGAAATTACAGAGCCGTACATTACCACCTGACCGGAACACGATATTGCTGAACACTACCATTTAGCGGCAAGTAAATTAAGTAAGGCATAGGCACCACCCTACGCCCGCGAGCTCCGTCACTGGAGCTCTACCACCAGTAGAAAAATAAAGGTTTGAAAGGTATGATACACACTGAATATCTCTCAGTGTGCATCCCACCGTATCCTGCGTGTTCCGATTGCGGTGGATGGCGGTGGTGCGTCTTACATTAATTACCGTTACCGATTCTGGATTGCCGGTGATTTACCGGTACTGCCTTTTATATCGGTAATTTTGCTATTCAATTAGGCCCTGAAGTTTTTGCTGATGAACGCTATGGGATTCTTGGGAATTTGCTGGATTTTTTATGGTTTTTATAGCTTTTATGCACCTGTCTACTTGCTGTTCTGATTTGAACTGAAACTTAAGAACATTTTTTTATTTCTTTATTTAACGAAGGTAACAAACAATCATACAGTTCACATTGATGTTAAGTGATGATTGCAGACTATAGACACCCACACGGAGACCAGACGTCAAAATGAAATCGAAATCACAATTCATGGCGCATCTAATGGATTTTTTCGAAGAATCCCAAGTTATCAAAAACTGATCGCTCTTTATAACCGACTTCGAAAAAAGGAGGAGGTTCTCAATTCATCCGAATCTTTTTTTTTTAACGTAACTTCACGCCTGTAATCCCTGAAGGGGTAGGCAGAGGTAAATGCATGCATTCAAGCATACATGCAAATACCCACGACTCGCCGGTTACGGTTTTTTGGCCCATGTAACAGGTGGCGAACCTGTTGCCATCTCCGGGCACATTACCAAACTCCGAGGGACTGGGAAACTTCCAGAAAATCCCAACAGAACCAGAGATAAAGGATTTTAAACCGTTACCTCTGACAGTCCCCGACCCGGGAATCGAACCCGGGACCCCCAGCGTAGTAGTAGTGGCCTGCTATCACTACGCTACTGAGGCAGTTTTTTTTTAAATAATATTTTCATGTATATGAAAGTGGCATGTATTTTTTGCGCACGTTTTTTGTGTGGATGTAGTTGAATAGGTCTTAAAAAAAAGTGTTTCAGAAAATCCTCCCTCCATTGACAATTACTTGTTTGCGAAATAGTCAGACCCTCAGTGGCATTTGAACGTGTGAAGACATTCACGGTAATCTTAATGTAGGCTTATATAAATTACGTGACACAGTGTTTGTCCGCGATGGACTCCTAAACTACTTAACCGATTTTTATGAAACTTGCACACCGCGTGCAGTTTGATCCAACTTACCAGATAGGATAGCGTACATTACAATTTATAGTTTTAATATTATGTAAGTACCTAAATTGCACCCGCGCGAAGCCGGTGCGGGCCGGTAGAAAATCGTATATCGTTTCTAAATACCATAGAGCAACACGGGCCACGAGCCGCGGCGGACTGGAGAGGAGTAGCCATAGCGTTTATTACCGATACAAAACAGTCTGTCATTTTTTGCGGAGGTAAATGCGTACGACAGACACGCACACTACAAAACTCGTCTATTACTACGAAACTCACACCTTGATTTTAACAAAATACAGAAACAATTTCACGCACAAATTTAAACACCTAGGCGACAGATATAGATATTTGGCTTGTACTTTGACGGAGGGGAAAGCCTGCATATGGCTACTCCCCTCCGGTGTTACTCTACGTTTAATACTAAGTCTCATTCAAACCAACCGATGACCTCCAAATCACAATTCAAGGCGTCTTTAATAGATTTTTTGGAACGATCCAAATCAAACGACAGGCAAGTTGTAATCAAAAAGTGATCGCTCTTTCATTAACCAGCATTGAGCCGAAATCTTGCAGCATTGTCTTGCCGCGCTTTGTTAGTCCAGGAGTCGTCGCGGATATTAACTCGCGTCACGTCGTGATTGCGTCCACTGGCGCTTTTGATTCAAATGTGCTCGGTTGTCTTTCAATAGTGATTGTGAATAAGAAATTGCTTGGACTTTTGTTTTTTGGAACGAAGTTTTGGAATGAAGTTCCTTATCGCGCGGTACGCTGGCTAAGGGGACTAGGCGAGCGTCACGAAAAATCCTCACGACTCTTTTGCTATAGTGCGTAGCGCTCGGAGAGGGGGCAGGCCGAGTATAGATTTCGACTTATTCGTTGTCTCTCACACACTCTCTCTCTCAAACTTAAACTCAAAAATGTATTTAACTACTGAAAATAATAGAATTGGCTTGTGATAGGTCAAATTTCATAATATAAAATTAAAATTCTCTCTCTCTCTCTCGACAGTGACAAGCCACGCAACGGGCGCGTCAGAATCCGAATCACAGAATCAATGCTGTGTATGCGTTGTTTTGTCGTATTCGTGTGTATGTAGATCTCAGACAATTTTTTATAAATACTGAATCTGATTCAATCCAAGCGATGAAAACCAAATCACAATTCAAGGCGATTTTAAAAGATTTTTTCGAACAATTCCAATCAAACGACGGGCAAGTTGTAATCAAAAAGTGATCGCTCTTTCATTAACCAGCATTGAGCCGAAATCTTGCAGCATTGTCTTGCCGCGCTTTGTTAGTCCAGGAGTCGTCGCGGATATTAACTCGCGTCACGTCGTGATTGCGTCCACTGGCGCTTTTGTTTCAAATGTGCTCGGTTGCCTTTCAATTGCGATTCTGATTAAGAAATTGTTTAATAAAAACACCAACTTTTTTTAAAACCCTATATGCTATTATTATTGTAAAGTTGAAAGCTCGAAATGTTTATTGTATGTTTATTGTATTTCGAGACGAAGGAGGTTATCAATTAATAGAACTCTTTTATTTAATGATGTTCATAATTATGGCTTTATCAGGAGGCCGACCGCCTAACGCTTACGTTTTTAAAGCATTTTGCTCTAAAGGATGTACGAAAATAATTCTAGGAAAATGTTAGGCGGTACGAGGCTGATTACATGGCGTCGTAGTCGAACGCATCACGTTAGGCGGTCGGCTCACAATTTTTTTCGCGTTCGGTTCTACAGCTCAACGAGTCATCATCATCATTTCAGCCAAAAGACGTTTACTGCTGAACAAATGCCTCTCCCAAAGAATGTTCAAACGGTCCTGGACCGCCCTCATCCAGCGATTGCCCGCAACCTTCACCAGATCGTCGGTCCATCTTGTGGGGGGCCTGCCTACCTAACGAGTAATGGTCTTGAAATAAAACAACTTTATGGATCTTGCGCATATTAAACTAAAATGATTTTTAAAATCAACCCGACGTTTTAAACTGCTGCCAGGCAGACTGAGGTGACATTGAGAGTAATGGTCTATCAACCTATGCAATGGCCTTAGAGTCCCGGCACGCACTTATCCGGTTTTTTAGGTTCTTAATTACTTATAAAAACTGGCTTGTCGCAATATACCTTACAATAATTGAAGTAAGTAAATGTTCTAAATCAATTGGTACTCAAAAGTGATACTAAATATATACCTGTTGATGTGTTAAACCAAATTTATACTAATAAAAAGAAAAAAAAATACGCTTACACTAACAGCCCCACACTAGGTAGGTATAACCTTTGTCGTGGTTGCCGTTGTATACACACAACACATACACAAACACCCAGACCCGAATATATCTGTAGGCCATACAAATATTTGTCTCGGTACGGGATCGAACCCGTGAACTTCGGTTAAAACGGTCGTCATACACCGCTGTACCAAATGACATCAATAGGATTTTTTATTCAAGTAGGTACGTGATTATACAATAGAGATTATCGCTCCCACTTCAACAGATTATTTTAAAACAGGCTGCTATACAAACAGCGAGCTCTCGGTCTACACGTCACGGCTGACAGTATCGTCTGTCTATCGATCACGCGACGACACGACACCGATACGATCGCGATACTAACGCCATTGTGTCTGGAAAAGATACGCTTTATAGAAAACTGGTAAAGACAGCTGGATTTGCGACGATATTTCCTGTTAATATAAAAATATGTGAATGTCGTTGATATATTTATTTATAATTTCATGTTATCTTCCTTGGAGGGATAGACGTAGATCCAAATTTACTTTTTTTTTACATTACCTAATTTACTTGCCGCTAAATGGTAGTGTTCAGCACTATCGTGTTACGGTCAGGTGGTAATTTCCGACACAGAGGCATAATATCTTAAGCCTCAGGAGTGGTAACGGATCTGCATTTTGACCTTGGTCTTCTTGTGGGTGTCTATAGGCTGCAGTCATCACTTAACATCAATTTAAACTGCAAGCTTGTTTGCCACTTCCATTACAAAAAAAAAAAGGTACCTAATGTTCAAGTTTTCTGTACAAAAAATGTAAGTGATAATGTATATTTGAAGTCACCACGGGTCTTAATTGAACACCGCACGTTTGTTAGACTTGTAACAATTACGTAATGAGCCTTCTTTAAATTTGTAATATGCTGCAGCCGGACCTCTATCTGGCTGCATCAATGGCTTATGTGTGTAAGCCATGGATGTAAATACGTTAATATATCTCTACAACGATAGAAAATGTTCACAAGTTCAAGTTTATCCAAGTTTTCAAGTATGAGAGAGAAGATGGTTGGCGATTGTCACCAACATGAGATCCAATACTCAGTAGAATTAAAGCCCAACCGCAACAGTCTGTAAGACCGCAAGATACAACTAGTAACTTTTGTGTTAATCCTGAACGCTACTCGAGACGTTTGCGAAATAGATGGAGGTAGCTGCACATTGCACATAATAATTATTCAAACTGCTGACAGACAATTGTTACCTCAGTCTGCCTGAGACCATGGAAGCTAAAAAGCGACCGAAACGTCGGGTTCGATTTTAAATAATCATTTTAGTTTAAATTACGCGAGATAAATCCGAAAACTAGTTTTATTTCAATGAGTGTAGCTCGCGAAAACCTAAAAACCTACTGCCTTAGTAGTATAGAGGCAGTATTAAGCAGTTAGCAGGCTTCTATTGAACGCTGTGGTCCTGAGTTCAATCACCGAGTAGGGGGCTATCAGAGATAAAAGTTTTGAATTCTTTATCTAATTTTTTCATTATCAGAGACAAAGTTGTAGAATTCGTTATGCTGCTTCTTTTGCGATTTTTCCATTTTCTGGAAGTTTCTCAGTATCTTGGTGTTTGGTAATGTGCTCAAAGATGACAACAGGCTCGTTGCATGTGACATATCAGGCGAATCGTGTGTGTTTTGCATGTATATATACTACCTCTCTACGAGCAAAAGGCTCGATCGGGGCACGAACAAATTTAACCCCTATGTGTGTCTTAAATGAATAATAAATAATAATAAATAATCTTTATTTCAATATCAAAATCTTTTAGGACACAAATAGGCTGGAGTCCCCTTTTAAGCATTGTAAAATGCCTGTGCCAGAGGGCTCCGCTCTTCTAATTTACCATTCATTTGTTAGATTTTTTTATTGTTACAATAGGTACCTACCAGAGATAGAATAGGTTCTATCGAAGAAATATCCGGTCCGTCACGTAAGTGACTTATACTTATAATACATTCACCCCTGCCTACCCGTTCCGGTCTTACAGGTGTGATATTAGTTTTATATGATTATTTTGTTTCACAAAAGCTCACAGTTAAAAGCACACAACCTATCCCTCTCTAACTTGAAAATGTAAGAGATGTTAAAAAAAAAATTAGTAGGTAGATATCTCTCTCATTGACTACAGTCTCACATAAAAATCAGTTACATCTACTGCAGTAATAAAACCAATTTATATTACAGGTCCAAATGTCACATCGACCAATAGTAAAAATACGAAACGATCAGGTTTATTGCAGAAAAAACGGTCAAATCGGCGCAGGCGCATCGTGGGCGTACATAATCATCTGTCCCTTTCAGTCCTGATGCATAACCCTATTTCTGTCTCATTCCATTCACACAATGTATGCGTATGGGCGTATTTATTGTCTATTGAATGCGTTTATTGTTGCAGTATGGGTATGTATGCAGGTTTAGGGTCTGTTTGTTGAGTTTGCTTGCAAAAATTCAATTATGTCAACGGTTATTAAGAGTTAATTGTAAAAAGCACCGGTGGTAGAGTTCCATTGTCAGAGTTCGAGAGCGTAGGCACAACAGCATTTTCGAATCAAATAGAGTCGCTTGGCAGACTGATTGGCTATCGCAGTGGCGGTAGTTTTATCGCAGGATCCTGCTGCTCATCCTGCATTATTTTATTTACTACCACCCTACATATTGGAATGGTTAGACCGCCATTGTTCGGTTGACTGATTGCACTATAGTTTGACCAGAACCGCTGTACCGCGCCTTGGGTATGCGCGCAGCGAGACGGGGGGTAGCATCGGCTGTAAAGCGTTCTGTCAGTCTGCTGTCATCACAAATATATATGGTTCGTATTTTTAACCGTCTCCCCGACTCGCTGCGTATACTTAGGGAGCGGTATAGGGCTTTTAGTCAAGCTATACCGGAAGATTTCTCCTCCAAGAGGTCGTCACGTCCCGACGCCTGCCATAGAAGAATAAAATCTTACAAACAATAAAAACTCAGGATACATCCCTGTTCTAAATGGATGCGTTACTTGCATAATTAGGCAACCATATATTATGTCTTTTGCCGCATCCATAAACTTGCGTATTTACGACTCGGCGATATTGTGGGTTTTAATTAGGGATGCCAACATCGTAAAGTTAAAGACCGTTTGATTTGATTATCGATGTTTGAAATAAAAGCACCGATGTTTGAAGACATCGTTCAAAAGAATCGATGTTTCAATATTGCTGTCTTTTAGAATATTTATGCTTATAATTTCATTTACTTTCAAGTTTTTACGTCTGATAAATCGATGAACGCACGAAAAAGTGTCACGTGTGTGTTCACGTTTCGCCTGATCCGAGCTTGCAAGCGCGAGCACGAAACAAGCGATAGAGAGGCATTATGTGACGTTATTACGTAAAATCCGTAAACCGTCTAACCGTGTCTATAAGACAAGTAATTATTTATTTTTAATTATGTTTTTATATGACGTGTAACAAACTTACCCGAGACTAATTTGTTCAGAGTCGATAACCGAATCGATTTCAGACATTTTTAATATAGGTAAAATTTTGGCCCAAAATGTTGGACAAATGTATGTATTACAATTAAGAAAATTATGATAATAAAGTACGCTTACACTCACAGCCCCACAGTAGGTATAAACCTGTGTCGTAGGTGCCGTTGTACACATACAACATATACACAAACACCCAGACCCGAAACAAATATCTGTAGGCCATACAAAAATTTGTCCCGGTGTGGGGATCGAACCCGCGACCCTTCGAATCAAACGGTCATCTCACACCACTGGACTAACCGGGTCGTCAATGATGGTGATAAGTGTGATGACTGTTAACATACAAACTAAAATGAGACTAACGTCTATCTAAAATAAAATGCTAGTCTCACCAATTTATTAAAACGCATCACTCAACTTCGATCATAAACGTCGCTTAACAGCGATACAACGACGGTTTGAAAAAATATTCATCGATATTTAAAAAACATCGACGTAACCTTTGCATCCCTAGATATCACAAGAGTTTTGATGAATTTAGTGGCACTACTGAATTTAAAATATCGTGTTGGCTACATATCAGTTGGCGTTGATTTAAATATGTCCCCGTGAGGAATGAAAGCAAGAAATAAAGTTTAGGTCGCCGTGACTCAAGAGAATAATGATTTGAAACACTGTAATATGATATAGACTATTATAGACACTAGAGCCATTTGGTCTAGTGGTGTTCCCAACTATCATGTTCCTTGACTTTGATTTTTTAGAAGACGGACTTTTTTATGTAATGGTAGTGGCAAACTTAAAAAACTATTAACTGGTGGTAGAGCTCCAGTGACGAAGCTCACGGGCGTAGGCACCTACTACCGCATTACCTAATATACTTGCCGCTAAATGGTAGTGTTCAGAACTATCGTGTTTCGGTCAGGTGGTAATGTACGGCCCCGTAATTTCCGGCACAGAGGCATAACAACTCAGGAATGGTAACGCATCTACATTTTGACCTTGGTCTTTGTGCGGGTGTCTATAGGCTGCAGTCATCACTTAACATCAATGTGAACTGCATGCTTGTTTGCACAGACCTACCAGCCTTCCATAGTCGATGCTTGTTTGCCACTACCATTACAAACAACATTAAAAAAAACAAGCATCCATTGCACATTGATATTAAGTGATGACTGCAGCCCATAGACACTAACACAAAGTCCAAGGCCAAAATGCAGGTGCGTTGTTACCCTTGAGACCTTAGTTGTTGCGTCCCTGGGATAGTAATTACCTGGCCATACATAACCAGCTATCCGGAACACGATAGTGCTGAACACTACCATTTGGCGGCACACCCATTAGGTAATGCGGTGGTGCCTACGCCCTTCAGTCCCTACAAAAGAACACTACCACCAGTAAAAACCTATTGTAATTCTGTTAAGCTAAGTACTACTTTATTGCAAGTCCCTTATCAGAAAGTTACACTTAACACAAAACTGTATGTTTAATACACTTTCTTATTAAGGCAGCCTGAGCACGAGAAATTCAATATTTTTTTCATAACATACATTTTGCAGTTATGTTTTTTCTGAGTAAAACAAATAGTTATATGCAATAAAATAACCAAGAAATGTAAGCGGTGTTACACTTAAAAGTTTTCAAAGACAACATTTCGATAAGCGCTCTAAGAACTGACAGAAGACTAATGAGTATTATCCTAAACGCAAACAAATCAACACTATTCTAGTTTCAAAAGACTACAATTCAACTCTTAAAATACTCGCGTTTAACACCATTTTCACTGATTTTACGAACCGGGCCGTGATCGCTGACCAACCACGCCGAATTATCGGAATAAAGATAAAGAAAGTGTTTTTATCCAATAATCTATGTCGCGTCACGACTCGGTTCGTAAAATTAGTGAAATAACTACAATTAATTAGACTGATCAACTTAATCATCGTTACCATATTATATTATTCATGTAATCTCATCCATTTAAGGATTTTGATTGACTTCATCCAAAAGTCGTCCACTACTAGAAAAAATATTTCCTCAAAGATGCTCACATCAGAATTCTGCGTCATTAGGTACGTCCATGCCATAATCCCTATGCTTGGCAAGCGGTTTGGCGGTCGCAGTGGACAATGTGACCCCCCTTAGAGAATTTACTGCCTTACTGGAAGGGTTTGATTGACTGACTGCGCTAGTGGAATAATTCTACTTCACTCATGCGTGGCGTTATTACGTGCCGACGCAAATTTTGATTATGGATTACTAATGAGACTAACGCCTTCTTTTATCAGGCTTTCTTTAGGTCATTTCCTGTTTTAGCTGTAGTAAAAATCATCTGGGCTTGCTGAAAAAGATCATTCTAAAACCCTGCTTTAAAAATAATCTACATTTTCCGATCGCAGTCGACCGTTTGCGCGCAGCCTATAATCGGGGACCATGTTTACAAACACGACTAGGTCCTAGAATAATTGTGAAATCGCTAATCGTGAGCAATAACACGTTCGGTTTCCTGACTTCACACCTGTTCCGTTTGTTGAACAATGGCTTCGTGAGCGTGAGTGCGTTGACCCACTGGTCAAGAGGTCATTTATGCTGTGGTTTGTATGTTGATTATATTTTTCAGGTTTTTATGGATGTGTTACGTGGTGCCACAGGTTACTTATTTGCACATGAAAGTTAACCTAATTAGTTTAAGACGAATTAAACAATATTACTAAAATATGCAGATAAAGTTTTTTATGTAACGAAGGTGGTAAACCAGCGCGAATATCACATTAATGTTAAGAGATGACTGCAGCCTATAGATATTTACACCTAAACCAGAAGTCAAAATGCAGATGCTTTGCCACCCCTGAGACCAAAGCAAAACAAAAAGAAAGCCTCCTTCAAATATTGCTACAACGAACGTTCACACGGTCACCAGGTCTTCGGTCCACCTTGTGGAGATCTGCCTACGCTTCGTCTTCCGGTACGTGGTCGCCATTCGAGAACTCTCCTACTTCAAACGGCCGTCAGTTCTTCTAGCTATGTGCCCTGCCCACGTCCACCTTAGTTTCACTATGAAAATGAAAATTTTTGATTCAATCTCGCCGAGAAACTGCAAGCATAACTCTCCTCTGTTCCCTGCGTGACCTTACTTCTTATGAGGTCCATAGTGTGTAAGTCTAAACGCAAACAAAACGTGAGTGTGTGGCCGCAAGCTCGTAATGATTGAATTAGTTGACTACAAGCGAATCCTTTTTTAAAATACCTTACACCACCCAGTATCAAATGTCAGTAGGAGTCCAAAAACAAAACGAAAAGAGCATAAGGATTTTGTATCGATAATTAACGAATTGTAAGTGGCAAATCTCAGGCAACTGATTAAGCTTGTCCGATTCTCTCTATATAAATCGATTCTTCACCCCCGCATTAAGGATTCGCGCGGACAAAAAAGGACCACCGTGTCCCGGCGAGACGAGTGTAAGGTACCTTTTAATGTAAAGAGAAAGAATGCCATGAGGGATGTGCCACTTTTATGTTCTTTTTTTTGTGATCGAATAGAATTGTGTTTTGGAGACAGCGTTGAAAGCACATTTAATGAAGAATCAAAACTGAATGTGCTACGATTTACAGTTGTCTGAATTAAGAATGTCATGAGGGATGACATGTGCCACGTTTATGTTCTTTTTCTGGTGATCGAATAAAATTGCGTTTCAGGGACAGCGTTGAAAGCACATTTAATGTAGGATCAAAACTAAATGTGCTAGGATTAACAGTTGTCTGAATTAAGAATGTTATCACGGATGTGCCATTTTTATGTTTTTTTTTGTGATTAAATAGGGAGATGCCACTTTTATGTTCTATTTTTGGTTATCGAATATAATTGTGTTTTATAGACAGCATTGAAAGCTCATTAATTTAATACGGAATCAAAACTAAAGATTATAGTTGTATTTTAAATCTGAGGTATCTTTCATTTTTCTAACTCGATACAATATTATAAGCTAATGTGTAATAGATAACACCAACATAATAATGCTACATGCTTATGTACCAGAATAGTTCAGGGGGTAGCTTACTGCAATGAGAGTGACTGTTTTCGATGTTTAATCGCCTGGTTTTGTTTGCTATAGGTATGATTTTGTTGAGAACCAGAGGGTTTGATGGTTTTTTGGTGTTCTGTTGTCTGCTAAACCTATGTTACTTTTTTCACAATAATAATTTTATTTATTAATTCTATACTGTAACTTTTCGTTAAGTATAAGATTTGTATCTTTTTAACCGACTTCAAAAAAAAGAGGGATTCTCAATTCGTCCTGATCTTGTGTTTTATATAGATACCTGGTCTAAAAAATAGCTAAAACGGGTAAAATTGACACCAAAAAAACTTATTTCCTATTATATCCTAAACTATTTTCCACAAAAAAATATCTATAGATAAAATATGCAGCGCATCTACTTATAATGCACTTCAGATTTTAACAGGACTAAGTCCGAGTATTCGCTCTACAATTGTGCAGACTGATTAGCAATCGAGAGGTACAAAAGAGAATAATTAAATCCGAGTCGCGATCGCAACTTACTCGATTATAAATCGAGACATTTTATCCGACTATTTCGAATTAACCTATAAGTTATGCCAGCCAATTAAATATCTGCTCCAATATTGTACGCTTTTGAACTAGATAGAGTCGCTCTATTTTTAATATGCCAATGCGCTGTATTTTCTTTAGAATTCGACGAGATTATGAAATTATTATTTAAATTAGATTTCTTAGTCGTTTGGGTAGTGGGCATAGTTTACGATAGCTGATACGTTTCCTAGAACCACTTTCTTGACAAGTTTGAATTTGATTTCTGGGAGTTAAATAATGTTTGTGTGATCCATCTTATTATCTAAGTTGATTATTACTTGTTTTTATATTATTTCGCATTAACACATGCTTGTGAAATATATTTTATTTTTAAAGAAAAATGGAAAGAAAAATTTGACTTCAGGCGAGACTCGAACTCTGGGAATCTAGTCCAGCCGCTCTTCCAATTGAGCTACTGAAGCCCTGCCCGATTTGTCAAATCTTTCCTTCACATCTATTGCATTGCTTTATGGTAGCAGCAGCGCCATCCATTACCAACTATGCTAGTTAGGCAACCGATATAGTAGACTTTTCAGTTTATTGAATATCGTAAAGAAGTCGCTTTTACCCTTAATAATTGTTTTTATATTATTTCGCATTAACACATGCTTGTGAAATATATTTTATTTTTAAAGAAAAATGGAAAGAAAAATTTGACTTCAGGCGAGACTCGAACTCGCGACCTACTGGGAATCTAGTCCAGCCGCTCTTCCAATTGAGCTACTGAAGCCCTGCCCGATTTGTCAAATCTTTCCTTCACATCTATTGCATTGCTTTATGGTAGCAGCAGCGCCATCCATTACCTACTATGCTAGTTAGGCAACCGATATAGTAGACTTTTCAGTTTATTGAATATCGTAAAGAAGTCGCTTTTACCCTTAATAATTGTTTTTATATTATTTCGCATTAACACATGCTTGTGAAATATATTTTATTTTTAAAGAAAAATGGAAAGAAAAATTTGACTTCAGGCGAGACTCGAACTCGCGACCTACTGGGAATCTAGTCCAGCCGCTCTTCCAATTGAGCTACTGAAGCCCTGCCCGATTTGTCAAATCTTTCCTTCACATCTATTGCATTGCTTTATGGTAGCAGCAGCGCCATCCATTACCAACTATGCTAGTTAGGCAACCGATATAGTAGACTTTTCAGTTTATTGAATATCGTAAAGAAGTCGCTTTTACCCTTAATAATTGTTTTTATATTATTTCGCATTAACACATGCTTGTGAAATATATTTTATTTTTAAAGAAAAATGGAAAGAAAAATTTGACTTCAGGCGAGACTCGAACTCGCGACCTACTGGGAATCTAGTCCAGCCGCTCTTCCAATTGAGCTACTGAAGCTCTGCCCGATTTGTCAAATCTTTCCTTCACATTTATTGCATTGCTTTATGGTAGCAGCAGCGCCATCCATTACCAACTATGCTAGTTAGGCAACCGATATAGTAGACTTTTCAGTTTATTGAATATCGTAAAGAAGTCGCTTTTACCCTTAATAATTGTTTTTATATTATTTCGCATTAACACATGCTTGTGAAATATATTTTATTTTTAAAGAAAAATGGAAAGAAAAATTTGACTTCAGGCGAGACTCGAACTCGCGACCTACTGGGAATCTAGTCCAGCCGCTCTTCCAATTGAGCTACTGAAGCCCTGTCCGATTTGTCAAATCTTTCCTTCACATCTATTGCATTGCTTTATGGTAGTGATTATTACTTAATAATACAACACAACAAATTAAAATATTAATGCAATAGAAAGGTTGTATACAACTTACATTTTTTTCATTTAGTTCAATTATATCCCAAAAGAGTCGTAACAGTTAATATAGTAACCACCACAATAAAGTGTTTAGTTTTCTTGGTTCTTTAGTTCCAGCGACGGTTTGAAAATATGTTTGCTAACATACTTACCTCAAAAAGATACTTTTTCGCCTGGTGGTAATATACGGACCTGTGATTTCTGAAACAGAGGCAAAATAGCATATTGTTGGCACCGGGAGCGGCAACACATCTGAACTAAAACATCACTAGGAGACTAATTTATATATCTTATGAAAATTAAACACGCTGCTGCGGTTCAGAAAGTAACTTGAAATGAAATCATGAACACCGAAAAATCACAAAAATAAGGCCGGCTATAAGGCACTACCTTTGATGCCTCCTTGTTATTGAACCGATGGGGTTTTTAGGTATTAGGATTAAGGGTTGAGTGGTAAAATTCCAAGCCCAAGGGCGTAGGCATGCACGGCATTATCTTGTCTATCTACTACTTTTTAATCTGTCAGGTTTGATGGTAATGTACGACATTTTAAATGCCGGAACACAGGCAGAACAACTTAGGCCTCAGTAGTAGCTACTTCGTTTTGACATCTGATTTTTGAGTGGTTGTCTATAGATGTACCTACTTCGGTCCATATTATGTACGCGCGTCTTTTTATTACAATATATACAAATAAATAAAATTGGAGTGTCTGTTTATAATATAAAAATAACCGCTTTTTACTAAATGCGTATGTATATACACGGTACATATACCAAAACAACATTTTTTACAATTTTTGTCTGTCTGTCTGTTTGTTCCCGCTAATCTCAGGAACGGCTGGATGGATTTTGATGGGACTTTCACTTTCAGATAGCTTATGTAATAAGGAGTAACTTAGGCTACTTTTATACTGGCTGCGCTCACGACTTCGTCCGGGTAGATACTGAACAATCTTATATACTCACGCGGACGAAGTCGCGGGCACAGCTAGTAAAAAATATAAGCATACAATTTATTTTAATTTTTAAACTGCCTCGATCCGAAACATGATTTAGCCTAAAAATTAAATCATAACCGTTATTTCTTAAAAAACAACACAGTCATCTCCAATCTATTCTATGTCCGATACCTGGATTCTTTTTTGTCTCGTCAGTGTAGTCCGAAATGAAGTAGCCCGTGTGCGAGTGGACAGGCTTTAATTAAAGGTCGGCTATAAGGTTCAGCACTACCTTTGATGCCTCCTTGTGATTGAACCGAAGGGGTTTTTATTAGGATTAAGGGTTGAGTGCGTTGTCTGGGGCTGTTCACCCTTGTTTGATTATTTTCTTTAAAGATTGAATTAGGTGCGGATTTGTATTGTATTTGATCTGATTTAATTAAATTAATTAAATAAAGCAAACCTTTTTTGTTTTAAATACGAACAAATTAAATACAGAAGCATTTTGTACAGTCTTGTAATTTCTGGCACAGAGGCATAACACCTTAGGCTTCAGGAGTGCATCTGCATATTGACCTTGGTCTTTATGTAAGTGTCTATAGGCTGCAGTCATCACTTAACATCAATTTGAACTGCACGCTAGTTAGCCACACAAAAAAATAGGTAGGTGAATGTAAGGATGGGGAAAAGAATATTTGGTTGCGCATTATGAAAGCAATTTAAAGTTAAATTAACATTACCTTATTTTTTTAATGTTACAAAGGTGGCAAGCAAGCATGCAGCTCACATAGATGTTAAGTGATGACTACAGCCTGTAGCTATAGACATCTACACAAAAACTAGAGATCGAAATATAGATGCGTTGCCAGCCTTGAGACCGAAGTTGTTACCTCTCTGTGCTCGTGATTACGGGGCCATAAATATTTAAATATTTATTTATTTTATGTGTCTTAATTAAATATTAATATAAATGATAAATATTAATTATATTTAAAGAAAAATGGAAAGAAAAATTTGACTTCAGGCGAGACTTGAACTCGCGGCCACTGGGAATCTAGTCCAGTCCAACTGAGCTACCGAAGTCCTGCCCGAATTGTCAAATCTTTCCTTCACATTTATTGCATTGCCTTATGGTGGCAGTAGCGCCATCTATTGCCATACTATGCTAGTTAGGCAACCGATACAATAAACTTTGCAGTTTATTAAATATCGTTAATAAGTCGCTTTTACCCTTAATAATTGTTTTACATTATTTCGCATTAACACTTGTCATGCTTGTAAAATATGTTTTTAAAGAAAACTGGAAAGAAAAATTTGACTTCAGTCGAGACTCGAACTCGCGGCCACTGGGAATCTAGTCTTGACTAATAATATAAAACTAAAAATATTAATTCATTAATTTAATATTTGATTATTATATTAAAAAAGTATTATACTATTATGATTATTTTTCACTAATAAAACAATATTTGTTTCAGGTATGTCCTTTAAATTCAATCATATTTATGGTTTTGGAGCTACGAGTTCTTGGTAAGAGTATATTTAAATGATTTCTTAGGGTATTAGGAACGAAGAAAAAACCTGCAACATACCAGTTAACAACTGGTGTACTGGTGGTAGAGCTCCAGTGACGGAGCTCGCGGGCGTAGGCACCACCGCATTACCTAATATACTTGCCGCTAAATGGTAGTGTTCAGCACTATCGTGTTCCGGTCAGGTGGTAATGTACGGCCCTGTACTTTCAGGCACAGAGGCCATAACACCTTAGGCCTCAGGAGTGGCAGCGCATCTGCATTTTGACCTCTGGTCATTGTGTGGGTGTCTATAGGCTGCAGTCATCACTTAACATCAATGTGAACTGCATGATTGTTTGCCACTTTCATTACATAAAAAAAAAAAAACAAGCAGACGCTAGTAAAAATTTTTTTTTACAAGTACATAATAATTTATTGACCTTACATCATATTATTAAAGGTAAACGGCAAACAAGTTCGAACTAAACCCACAGACATTCAAATTTGTTTATTGATGGCAATTACGTTGATGACGTCACTTTTTTAGGGTTCCTTGGGTAAAAATGGGACCGTATTACTAAGTCTCCATCCATCCGTATGTCCGTGTATTTCCATCCTACTGTCACCAGTAAAGATCAACCGTATTAAAAAACACAAAAAAAAATCACACATGCTCTATTTCTGTTGGTAAAGCGCCAACAGAAATAGAGCATGTGTGAATTTTACGAGAAACGGTTTCTTTTTTACCGTTTTTTTCAAAGATAATGATAGGGAAATTCTCGCACACTTGTGTAGAATGCAACTATGTTTGTAAACAACGTTCAATGCTCATTTGTGTTATGGTCGCGAATAGTATTTGTAGAGTCATTGTAATATCGCAGTCTAACGAAAACGAAAATGTTAAGTAATATCATATAATTACGGTATACCCACCTATGAAACTTGATGGATCAGTTTATAATAGGTTGGGGAAAAGGTCTTTTCGCATTATAGTATGTATGAACTTGTAATAAAATCTCTTTGGCTGTAGTATTTGTATCTGGCTGGTTTTGGTATCATTGAAAGTTAAAATTTTAAAGAACATAATTCCAAATTCAAATTAGGCAAATGTGTGATTTTCATTTGTTTTTCCTACTGTCAAGATGAGTGAATCTAATGAAGAAATTCGATACATTTTAAAATTTTACTACAAAAAAGATAAAAAAGCAACGCAAGCCGCGAAAAAAAATTGCGATGTTTATGGACCTAGTGCAGTGTCTGTGAGAGTAGCACAAATTTGGTTTAAGCGTTTTCAATCCGGAAATTTTGATGTCAAAGATGCACCTCGCTCTGGTCGCCCTATTACGGATAAAATGGATGCCATTTTTGAAAAAGTGGAGCAAGATCCACATATCAGTAGTTACGACGTAGCTGAAGAACTGAGAATTGATCACAAAACAGTTTTGGCGCATTTGAAAAAAGCTGGGTACAAAAAAAGCTCGATATTTGGGTACCTCACGAGCTCACTGAAAGAAACCTAATGAACCGTGTACTCATTTGTGATTCTTTATTACGACGTAATGAAACCGAATCATTTTTGAAGAAGCTGATAACTGGTGATGAAAAGTGGATCACGTACGACAAGAACGTGCGAAAAAGGTCGTGGTCAAAGGCCGGTCAGGCTTCACAGACTGTGGCGAAACCCGGGTTAACTCGCAATAAGGTGATGTTGTGTGTGTGGTGGGATTGGAAGGGCATTATTCATTATGAGCTATTACCACCAGGCAGGACTATCGATTCTGAACTCTACTGCGAACAACTGATGAGATTAAAGCAAGAAGTTGAGAGAAAGCGGCCGGAATTGATCAACAGAAGGGGTGTGGTGTTTCATCATGATAACGCTAGACCACACACATCTATAGCCACTCAGCAAAAATTAAGAGAGTTTGGCTGGGAGGTGATAATGCATCCGCCGTATAGTCCTGACTTATAGCCTCCTTTATAGCAATGGGATCATGTCCCTACCTACAAGATGGCAAAAGGTTATCGAACAAAATGGTACATACATACTTTAGTTAAATTTGAATAAACTATATTAAAAAATGTTTTGAATTATCTTGAAAAATGCGAAGAAACTTTTCCCCCAACCTTTGTATCGAATATCTATAATATAAAAATAAGTCGGGTTTTCCTTCCTGACGCTATAACTTCAGAACGCACGAACCGATTTCCACGGTTTTGCATTCGTTGGAAAGGTCTCGGGCTCCGTGAGGTTTATAGCAAAGAATATTCAGAATATTCAACGCGGGCGGAGCCGCGGGCAACAGCTAGTGTATAATATAAATAAGTCGGGTTTTCCTTCCTGACGCTATAACTCCAGAACGCACGAACCGATTTCCACGGTTTTGCATTCGTTGGAAAGGTCTCGGTCTCCGTGAGGTTTATAGCAAAGAAAATGCAGGATTATAAAACGACATCCACGCGGGCGAAGCTGCGGGCAACAGCTAGTTCCTTATAAGAACCATGTTGTGGAGGTAATCATCCGCGGTCGAACGAATCTGTAGGGAGGTATGGTTATTTTGGATTAAAAGTATATATAACTCACTCCTTGTGAATGAGAGAGCTAACAGGTTATATTTTTACGGAACTGGGGTTGGCCGTCATTAAAGATGTTTTTTTTTTTTTTTATTTTGATGGCTTGATGTGGGTATATCTACATAATGAACAGAGATCTATATATGCAAAATGTCGTAGATAATAGACTTTTAAAAAGGAGGCTTTATGTTGGACAAAGCAATATTTTATTCAAATCACATCATCGTAGATAGCTTTTTATCTGTTAATAACAAACATCCTACAAACATAAAGCCTTACCGTTATACCCTAGTTGACTGGTGACCTTATCTTGTTATATTTTACTAAAGTAAAATAAAATATCTACTAAATAAAATAACTCTAGTAATTAAAGAAAAACCCTTTTTAGAAATGTTACAAATTCAATTGTTACGGCAATAGTAGCTTTTTATAATGAAATTAAAAGGAAAATTACCACACTTAAGTTGGCTTTACAAGTTTGCGAGTAATAGTCGACCAAATGTATTTTATTCGAAAATTTCAAACAACTCCACAGAAAATATTTCTTTTTCATTACATTATTCAAACCTAAAAACTACGAAACCCTACACTGCGCGTGGCCCGACATGCACTTGACCAGCTTTTTTTATTTCTATGTAGACTATTCCATTATTGCTTGCCAGTTACTTTTATTGTACAAAATGTACATAATAATATGTGCATCTGCTAATATCATGGTACGAAAATAAAGCTTGACCGTTAGTCAGTTGACTCATGACCTACCCAACCGTATGCGTTATACGAGTAACAGATAGCCGTTTCATTCATTTCTTCATCCCATAGAAGTCTGATGTGCGCCCACGCACGTTGCCGCGCTTAGGGTTGTCAATTTTCTGGTACCTCTTTTTAAAATTATTTTTTATGTAATGAGGGCATAAAACAAGCACGCAGCTCACATTGATGTTAAGTGATGACTGCAGCCTATAGACACCTACACAAGGACCACAGGTCAAAATGCAGATGTACTGCCACCTCTGTTGCTACCTTAGTTGTTATGTCTCTGTGATAGTTATTTCGGGGCCACACATTACCACCTGACGGGAACACGATTGTCCCGAGCACTACCATTTAACGGCAAGTAAATAAGGTAATGCGGTGGTGTCTACGCCCGCGAGCACCGTCACTGGAGCTCTACCACCAATAATACATGCATGCGTACGTAACGTACCGAACAAATATCGTGTCACTGTACTCGTAATCATCATCACCATATTAGCCGAAAGATGTCCACTGCTGGACCAAAGCCTGCCCTAGGGCCTGCCTTAGGCCTGGGGAGATATGCCATTATCGCCACTCTTGGCTTGCGGACTGGCGATCGCAGTAACGGTAGTTTATCGCTGCTGCCCATCTTGCGTATTGCACTCACTACCGCTACCCCATTGCAATGGATTGACCGCCATTGCATGCAGTAGTTGAACAATTCCCTGCTTGGGGTTTTGCTGTTAGAACAGCAAACCTCACCTCTTCAGCACGAACCTCTTCAGGCTTTTTGATGTAGTCCAAATTGTACAATAGTCTTAAATATGTTTAAATAAATGAAAAAAAAAACGTACCTTCAGGCCTGTAATCCCGAAGGGGTAGGCAGAGGTAAATGCATGCATTCAATCATACATGCAAACTCCCACGATTCGCCGGTTACGTTTTTGGCCCATGTTACAGGTGGTGAGCATGTTGCCATCAACACGCACATTACCAAACTCCGAGGTACTGGGAAATTTTTCAGAAAATGGAAATATCCCTATAGAACCAGAGATAAAGGATTTTATACCGATATCTCTGATAGCCCTCGACCCGGGAATCGAACCCAGGACCTCTAGCGTAGTAGTAGTGGCCTGCTACCACTAGGCTACTGAGGCAGTTAATTCCCTTCAAGTAGAATAAAATTCTTCTGCTAGTGAACGATGGGGCCGTCACGTCCCGATCCCATTACGACTAAAAACTACATGAATTTAACTTTTACATCAATTTTTAAAAACTTGCATGTAGTTCACATTGATGTTAAGTGATGACTGCACAGGCTGCAGACACACAAAGACCAGAGGTCATAATGCAGGTGCATTGCCACCCCTGAGATCTTAATTGTTATGTCTCTGTGTGACACGATAGTGCTGAACACTACCATTTGGCGGCAGATAGATTAGGTAATACGGTGGTGATTATGCCCTCGAGTTCCTGCTCTGGAACTCTGCCACCAGTAAAAATACACGAACATCAATTCGAAATAGCCATTTTTAAGTCTTTACATTGTACATCTCAAGGAAAACAATAAATTTGACGCGTCTCCCTACATTCACACATACAATTGAGCGTGGTCACGGATGAGAGAGCACCCTACCGCCCTGCCCACTCGGTAGCCATTCGAAAACATTACTGTAACGAACATCTCTTCAGAGGCGACATGTTTATTCCATCTTATACTCATTACGGCCTTTTTTATGGGCCAACTCTATGGTAAATTATTTGTTGGATGTCCATGTTCCATGTTTCTGTTTTTAACTGGCTTTAAAAAGGATTATTATCTTATTATAAATCTTTGGATCTGTTTTCGGATTTCGATTTTGAGATGTCTTGATCGAAACGGTTTTAATGTTGATTAAAATATTGTCGTCTATGGATTATGCTCCCGTGGAAAAAATGCTTTTTAATTTTGGATCTTTGAAGCTGAACTCCGAAATACACGACCGGTGCCCAAATTCCAATTTATGCAATAAATTATAAATATAGAGAAGATAAGACTCCACCCAAATCTTCGACTGGTGCAGTGACGCGAACATATATTTTTTTATGTATTGGAAGTCGTAAACAAGCATGCAGTTCACATTGATGTTAAGTGTTGACTCAGCCAACAATGATGGAAAGAAAAAAGAAAATATTTTAAATAGAATAGATTTTTACAGATACTTTTCAAAATGTCAAGATTATAAATAACCTAGGGTGAATAACCATTACATATATTATAGTAAAAGCAAAATTAATAGTAAATTAAAATTAGAATTTAAAGTACTTAGTTAAAATATCATTATCACAAAATGTTTCAATTCCTTCAATCAAGTCAAGATCAAAGTTATTCGCTTAGCAGAGTTCCAAGTGCAGTCACTACTGAAAAGAACTCCGCTACCCGACAAACTCAGTAAGAGCTCTTTTAAATGAGAGCTTAAATCTAGTACAGATTATCATGAAAATCAAATGGTCAAACCTTTCCAATAGGGTAGTAAAAACGATAAATAAATAAAATAAAAATAAAATACGCTTACACTCACAGCCCCACAGTAGGTATAAACCTGTGTCGTGGGTGCCGTTGTTCACAAACAACACATACACAAACACCCAGACCCGAAACAAATATCTGTAGGCCATACAAATATTTGTCCCGGTGCGGGGATCGAACCCGCCACCCTTCGAATCAAACGGTCATCTCACACCGCTGGACTAATGGAGTCTTCAAAACGTTAGTAAAAACTACCGCCACTGCGATCTTCAAACTGCATACCAAGCCTGGCGAGTATTGCCATACTTTCCCCCCCTATCCCCCTTATGTTTTGTCCACCAAGACTTTCATATCTCTTTTTACATATTAAAGCACAGATATCACTTCTATTCACTCAAACTTTTCTCAAATTTACTCGCCCTCCAAAGGTCCCATTGACCAATTCTGGCTAACTAACACAAATCGATTACATTTGACAGCTTAATCTGGCGCCGGCGGGATATCGTAATTAATGTGCCTACCTCATTATGTCATCTTTGATTGCTCTGTCATATGTAAATGGACGTGTTGTTGACATACCTACATAATAATGTAGCCTTCGGAAACATTTTCCTCGTTATGATGGCATCGAAATTGCTGGCTGTATTTTTGGTTTGCAAAGGTTTTTTTTATGTAATGAAAGTGGTAAACAAGCATGCAGTTCATATTGACGTTAAGTGATGACTGCAGCCTATAGACACCCACACAAAGACCAAGGTCAAAATGCAGATGCGTTACCACTCCTGAGGCCTAAGGTGTCATGCCTCTGTGCCGGGAATTACAGGGTCGTACCATTACCACATGACCGGAACACGATAGTGCTGAACACTATCATTTAGCGGCATGTATATTCGAGCTTCGTCTGTCTGTTCTACCACCAGTAAAGGTATTATTTACGTGGTAATGGATTATTATCATTATTGTTCGTCCCACTATCAATGGCGAAACCACTTAGATTCCAATTTTGGAAATCCATCTGCAACTTGACCTCTGGTTCTAGATCTATTAAAACCAGTGAAGGATTTTTAACCTTTTTGAAAGCACTTAGGTGACATGTTTACTAGTATCAAAATAAAATATCTCTGAAAAGCTTATCAAAGTTTTTTTTTTTTTATGTAATCGAAGTTGCAAACAAGCATGCAGTTCACATTGATGTTAAGTGATGACTGCAGCCTATAGACAACACAAAGACCAAGGTCAAAATGCAGATGCGTTACCACTCCTGAGGCCTAAGGTGTTATGCCTCTGTGCCGGGAATTACAGGGTCGCACATTACCACATGACCGGAACACGATAGTGCTGAACACTATCATTTAGCGGCATGTATATTCGAGCTTCGTCTGTCCGCTCTACCACCAGTAAAGATATTATTTACGTGGTAATTGATTATTATTATTATTGTTCGTCCCACTATCAATGGCGAAACAACTTAGATTCCAATTGTGGAAATCCATCTACAACTTGACCTCTGGTTCTAGATCTATTAAAACCAGTGAAGGATTTTTAACCTTTTTGAAAGCACTTAGGTGACATGTTTATCAAAATAAAATATCTCTGAAAAGCTTATCAAAGTTTTTTTTTTTTTTTATGTAATCGAAGTGGCAAACAAGCATGCAGTTCACATTGACGTTAAGTGATGACTGCAGCCTATAGACACCCACACAAAGACCACGATCAAAATGCAGATGCGTTACCACTCCTGAGGCCTAAGGTGTTATGCCTCTGTGCCGGGAATTACAGGATCGTACATTACCACATGACCGGAACACGATAGTGCTGAACACTATCATTTAGCGGCATGTATATTCGAGCTTCGTCTGTCCGCTCTACCACCAGTAAAGGTATTATTTACGTGGTAATTGATTATTATTATTATTGTTCGTCCCACTATCAATGGCGAAACAACTTAGATTCCAATTGTGGAAATCCATCTACAACTTGACCTCTGGTTCTAGATCTATTAAAACCAGTGAAGGATTTTTAACCTTTTTGAAAGCACTTAGGTGACATGTTTACGAGTATCAAAATAAAATATCTCTGAAAAGCTTATCAAAGTTTTTTTTTTTTTTTTTTTTATGTAATCGAAGTGGCAAACAAGCATGCAGTTCACATTGATGTTAAGTGATGACTGCAGCCTATAGACACCCACACAAAGACCACGATCAAAATGCAGATGCGTTACCACTCCTGAGGCCTAAGGTGTTATGCCTCTGTGCCGGAAATTACAGGGCCGTACATTACCACCTGACCGGAACACGATAGTGCTGAACTACCATTTAGCGGCAAGTATATTAGAAAGTCCGTTTTATATAAATTTTAAGCAGAAGCGTATTATTGTCAGAATTTTTTATCGATATAAATACACAGAACCCATCCTTTTCTATCGAGTACTCGATTAAGCGTCACACGTTAGTTCAAGAGTTAGCGATATAAAGTTAGGGCGGCGCGGATGTGCGCACGTGACAGCGGATATAAAAACTCCGCTCAGCTCTATTGTCTGGCCTCACACCCAACCGCAGCTAGAATAAACTTGTGAGGGAATGTACACACTGAAACATCGGACACTGACCGGCCTGATCGGCTACGTAGTGTAGCTGACTTTTGGTGTAAAGGAATATAAACACTGAAGCTGGCAACACATTCCGGCAGTGTTGGCTTCTAATTGTTAAAACCTTTTTTATTTAGTTGCAAATTTTTATAGATGCAGAAATCAAACTCTAGAATGTAAAATGAGCAGTCGTATACCTATACACAACTAAAACAGTTTCTAATTCACATAATTAAAATAAATTATTTCATAAGATTTTTCGTAATCAAATTATACGAGAAGCGAGCACGTCACGTACAAGATTCGCATATAACATAATATAATGCATTATGCAAATTAATTTGACAGTAAGGCTTCGTGGCATTAAGGAGCGTTTACACAGTCCGCTGCACGTGACACAGCGGTGTCTTGGCGCGAGTTGAAAGCGATGGGATTGTATTAAATGTACCAGCTTAAAACAGCTTTATCAATTTAAAATATTAGTAGCTGTCCTAAAGCATCGAGTAAGAACTTGAAAATTTAAAAATAAAAAGTATTGAATGAATCAGCTTTAGCCTGATATTTCGTAAACGCATCCTGTTCCGGAGATATTTTTAGGAAATCCTTTCTTAGTGCTCCTGTACTCTATCCAATGAGGTTACATGCCCAATTTTAGCTCTCTACGACAATTTAAGGTTTTTTAAGCCTGTAAATCACTCAGTCAATTCGTAGCAAATGAAGTAGGTATTATGTGTATTTTATTGATGATAAAAATAATGCGACAAGCTCTTCCTAATCTTCCAAATAGTAGGGGAACACTCAAGAATAGATTTTGTACCTTATGCCCGTTCAGTATCTTCACCAAATCTGACCTGTCGATATTTAACCCCTTGGGCAGATGCTTTTGATTTTTTTTTAAAAAGCTGCTCTGTTGTTGCTGTTTTTCAAATCGTTAAAATTTTAGATAAGAACTTGTTTTGGGTATGTTTACCATCCTCTCAGTGTATATGACGCGTGCGTCCTTGACTTGTGACGTTTTCAAAACAGTCGAAAATGGTAGTGAAAACTACTCAAGCAGGAATGATACTTAGAGGGACTGTTAAATACACGATATCTATACAAAATTCTGACGATTTGAAAATGAGACAGGTTCTTAAAATTTTAAACTGAAATATTTGATCACAATTGGTCAGTTGGGCTCTTCCCAAAAAACATTCTTCCGCTAGTCGGCGACAATAATATACAAACATAATACAATTTCCTTGACCCTCCCGCCGCTCGTGTGTTAGACCGCGCCCAAGTCGGAGACAATTGGCACGTCACAGGCAGAGGTCGCTGGCAACCACAAATCACAAGTGTCGCCGGTCAAACGCCGGGCCGCATGCTTCATTGGCCACCGGTTCGGTTAGTGCGTCATCTCCGTTATACACCCACTGGCGTGCGGTTTTCTAAATTATAAGTTGGTGACATAACTTCATAATTTCCGAGGTAGGCTCATGGTCAAATACTCAAACTTCACTTAAATCTAAGTGGGACTTAAAATTTTTCTGTCTTTATAAAACACGTTCAAACGATAGAGATAGCGCACATTTGAGGGTTGCTTAAAATAAATTGCTTAAAAAACGAGTGACGTTTGAGTATTCGGGCATAACACCCATATTCTAAGACGTTACTCGAAACATTCGTTGACTCACACTTAGCTTAAGATACATTATGAGGACGCCTCTAAATCCATATTCTTAGTTGTATTTGACAGTAACTCATGTGTACGGATTTCCATAGAGTTAATTCAAAAGTCTTAAAAATCCATTTCTATAGAAAAATTGTACTATTTATTTTTGGCAATAACACATGTCATGCGAGTGAACTTTAGAAATTAAAGAAAAAACGGAAAGAAAAAATTGAAATCGGGCAGGAATCGAACCTGCGACCTCGGGATAACCAGTCCAGCCGCTTTACCACTAAGCTACCGAAGTCCCTTAGTATTTAGTATACCTAGTTTGTTTGTATCGCTAGCTAGTTTCCGGTGGCTAGCTTAATTTCGCGTTTTTTCTCGGTTCACCTACTACAATACGTATACAGTATACATATTTGACGAGATATGTCAAATTGAATATAGAAGAAAAAAAATCAGATCGGACACGTTATTTTACCTTTCATCAACAGAGATAAATTTAGTTTTACAAAGATATTTTTCTTTCATTTTTTTTCCATCATATGATTTTTCTAAAAAATTAATAGAAACATATCCAAGCATTGGAAAAACTTCGGCAAATTACCCATCACTGTACGTCTTTTTCCTGAACATTGCCAAGCGTCGCCAAACTTCGAGATAAGCCAACAGACGTCTCAGATCTTTCAACACAGAAAACTAATAAACTTGAATCACCACTCCAAAAAGTCGTTTCATTCGAAACCTAGGCAAGTTTCCTAGGCTCCCATTAGACACTAAGGTGTCGTTATATAATACAAATAAATACCAACTGCTGTAATTCAAATTAAAAACCGTATAACCCGAAAGATACCGAAACTTTCTCGAAGGCCGTAAACCCCTTCCCCTCCCGTGGCGGTCATCTCACAAAATCACTGCAAGTTGCATAGCTTTGAGTGCGAGGGAGATAGGCAATGGGTATTGTGTGTGGGAGAGGGACGGAGAACGTTTTGCAGTTGTCATAATTTCGCCCGGCAGACTAATAATAAAGATAAACCCCGGGGGTGGGTTACGACTGTCTGCTTTGCTCTAAGGGTTTTCATTTCTTAAGCTTTTGTTTTCGCTTTTTTTTCGAATTTGGATTGTGTTTTTGGTTGGCTTCTAAGTTAATTGATGTATTGAATGCAGGTTTTTCAAAATTGCTTATTCAAAATTTTGTAAGTAGGTAGGTACTCATATTTTACCTAAAAAGTATGATGTACTTTTTAATGAAAACTAGTTTTATTTCAATTAGTGTAGCTCGCGAAAACCGATGAACATACTCGTACTATGTTAAAACTTTTTAAATTGATCGATTTTCATTAATTACATAATCAGATAGATGAAGTCAGGCCTGTACTATTTGCCTAATGTGGTAGGCAGATAAAGAAATTTTGATTAGTTATATCACACTAATATTATAAATGCGAAAGTTTCTTTGTTTGGATGTTTGTCCATCAATCACGCCGAAACTACTGAACATATTTTGATGAAATTTGATATACAGATAGGTAGGTTTAGCTGACTTAGATTATAGGATACTTTTTATCCCAAAAAAATGTCCCTGTGGCTTGCCATGGGATGATTGGATGAGTTGCCACTGGTTACGCGAAAAGCGACTTACACGCGCGCGAAGCCGCGTATTGAATGTCTACAGAATTCTAAACCCCATGTGAACTCATCATAAACAACTAGCACAGTTAAATAACACCCATTTAGTTAAAAGGTGTAGTTACGAATAGAGAACTCAGTTTAACTGACAATGGTGCAATCATCGTTATCTCGCTTCCGGGAATCGAACCTACGATCCCGGTTTGTAGCTGGTTATTATGACGTAAGGTCACGCTGGCACATTCCGAAGGGGTAGGTAGAAGTAACTACATAAATGCTTTTTATGTAGTTACTTACCGGAATGCTTTTTATGTGCCGGAAACTCTACCACTAGTGGTGGTAAAGTAAACGCCACCAAAACCACCACCACCACAACCAATGTCACCAACGACCCCAAAACTACCAACAACACCACCAACATCACCAACGCCACCAATGCCTCCACCGCCAGTAAAACCACCGCCAGCACCACTAACGCCACCAACACCACCTATGCCACCAACGACACCAACGCCCCCACTACCACCACCATTACCATCATCATAATCACATCCGAAAGACGTCCATCCGTCTCCGCTGGACAAAGCCTTTCCCGAAGATGCTTAAAAGTGTTGTGCGTCATAAGGAAAGAATACGCCATAATTGCCACGCTTGGCATGCTGAATGGTGATCATAGCGGAGATTGTTTTATGCCGGGACGCTGCTATGCGGTATGCTTAATATTACTAACAGAGAAAAACCGGCCAAGTGCGAGTCGAACTCGTGCACGAAGGGTTCCGTACAAAAAATGCCATAAAAATTTCGTTTGTGGAAGGTAAAATTCTGTGAAAATTTTAAGTGTCTACTTGATACCGTTATTGATATCGAGCAAAAAATATACGAAAAAAACACGTTTATTGTATGCCCCCTTGGACCCTTAATATTTTCATTTTCTTATTTTTAGTATTCAATTTTGTCGCTATAGGCGCTATAGCGGTAACAGAAATACATAATTTGTGAAAATTTTAGCTTTCTACCTATCATTGTTTATGAGATACAGCCTGGAGACAGACAGACGGATAGACGGACAGACAGGCAGACAGCGGAGGATGAGTAATAGGGTCCGTTTTTACGTTTTAGACACAGAACCCTAAAAAAGATAGATTCAGATTAGTTAAAAAATATTCGATATTATTCTTTAAATTAACGTAACTTTTTTACTTCTGAACCGATTGACATGAAACAAACAGTAAATAGTAAGTGAAACTTACCACAATATAACTGTAACTGTATATAAGCCATTTCTTAAATTAGCGTGCACAAACACACAGACAAACATACATTTTCCGGGATAAAAAGTACCCAGTGTTGTGCGCCAAAGGTTAAAATATAAATATACCAAGTTTCATCGTAATCGGACCTTTAGATTTTGTGTGATGCTTGAACAAACAGAGAGACAAAAAAAATTCTAATCACATATTTGTGTTCGGTATCGATCTAGTAACATCCCCTGGTATTTATTTTTTCAATATTTTCAATGTACAGAATTTACACTTCTACAGTTTTATTATAAGTATAGATTCATATAATTAGGCTCCTTGAGAGCACTTTTACATCGTCATTTTTTTAAACTAACCTAGAGTGAATAACCGCTAATAATAATTAATATCACATAATAAATTAAAAAGAAACAACAATTTTGTATAATATTGAAAGCATCAATTATTTACCAATTCCTCCATTTCTCCATTTGAAAGGTCAACATTCAGAGCCATAACTAAGACAAATGCGTGCGGCAAGCACAAGCCAGAACCATCAGAGAACCGAGAGTAGGCAGGGCTGGCAAATGCCAACTTGGCTATATGATCAGTCCGACGATGGGCAGGACAGGATATCATTACAACAGACGCTTTTTTACTGGTGGTAGAGCTCCAGTGACGGAGCTCGCGGGCGTAGGCACCACCGCATTACCTAATATACTTGCCGCTAAATGGTAGTGTTCAGCACTATCGTGTTTCGGTTAGGTGGTAATGTACGGCCCTGTGATTTCCGGCACAGAGCAGAGTGGTAGCACATCTCCATTTTGACCTCGGTCTTTGTGTGGGTGTCTATAGGCTGGAGTCATCACTTTATATCAACGTGAACTGCATGCTTGTTTGCCACTTTTATTACATTAAAAAAAAACTTATTGAGTCCTAATAAAAACAAAGTTTAACAACTATAACGTGTCACATATTTGGCACAAAAAAATCCGCATAAAATTAATGCAATTACTAGGTGTAAACACACGCTTTTAATTTTTTTTATGTCATATGATTGACAGACAAGCATACGGGCCACCTGATGGAAAGTGGTTACCGTTGCCTATGAACATTTGCAACACCAACGCGCTGCCAGCCCTGAAGGACTCTTTTGAAGCCAGTTTTGAAGAACCCCATATTGTAGCGCATTAGGTGTTATACCTCTGTGCCGGAAATTACAGAGCCGTACATTACCACCTGACCGGAACACGATAGTGCTGAACACTACCATTTAGCGGCAAGTATATTAGGTAATGCGGTGGTGACTACGCCCGCGAGCTCCGTCACTGAAACTCTACCACCAGTAAGTTTGGTTACATACCTACACACCCAAAATCGAGATACATTATGTCTCAAAACATGAAAACAAAATGCATCCCTACCACATAAAATTCCATATTTTATCGTAGATTGTACTGCTAAACAACTTCTCAACAAATGATTTGTGGGCGTTGCGGAAAGATCGATGCTGTACAGATTGAGTAATCACGATTTATTCACGTTTATGTAGAAAGCGCATCGAGATTTAATCGGTTGGCAATGCCTTGTGTTTCAGTCTAAGTTTTTAAATAGGTGAGCTAAGAATAATTCTATGGTGTCAAGGGAAAAGGAGATGAGTCTAACTGTGGTGTCAAAGAAAAAGGGGTTAAGTCAATTTTCGTCTTATATCTCCTTTTTCTTTGACACCACAGTTGATTCATCTCCTTTTTCCTTGACACCACAGAATTTTTCTGCCACCAAATGGCAGTGTAACGGTTGTCTAACCAATACCATTACCTTGCTACCATCTGATACTACTTCATAACTATCACAATGTTCCATCGTCTCCTTATGATCATCGCAAGCTCTGGACATTGAGTCTTCACCCAGGTGCACCCGCTGCAGGTGCTGCCTCATTCTGAATGGCTCACCACCTATTTGGTATTGGTACCAAGTCTAGCTAGTACATCGGCCGTTTATTGCCCATGTTTCCTGGTGCTGCCTCATTCTGAATGGCTCACCACCTATTTGGTATTGGTACCAAGTCTAGCTAGTTCATCGGCCGTTTAGTGCCCATGTTTCCTGGTGCTGCCTCATTCTGAATGGCTCACCACCTATTTGGTATTGGGACCAAGTCTAGCTAGTTCATCGGCCGTTTATTGCCCATGTTTCCTGGTGCTGCCTCATTCTGAATGACTCACCACCTATTTGGTATTGGGACCAAGTCTAGCTAGTTCATCGGCCGTTTATTGTCCATGTTTCCTGGTGCTGCCTCATTCTGAATGGCTCACCACCTATTTGGTATTGGGACCAAGTCTAGCTAGTTCATCGGCCGTTTATTGTCCATGTTTCCTGGTGCTGCCTCATTCTGAATGGCTCACCACCTATTTGGTATTGGGACCAAGTCTAGCTAGTTCATCGGCCGTTTATAGCCCATGTTTCCTGGTGCTGCCTCATTCTGAATGGCTCACCACTTATTTGGTATAGGTACCAATTCTAGCTAGTTCATCGGCCGTTTATAGCCCATGTTTCCTGGTGCTGCCTCATTCTGAATGGCTCACCACCTATTTGGTATTGGTACCAAGTCAAGCTAGTTCATCGGCCGTTTATTGTCCATGTTTCCTGGTGCTGCCTCATTCTGAATGGCTCACCACTTATTTGGTATTGGGACCAAGTCTAGCTAGTTCATCGGCCGTTTATTGCCCATGTTTCCTTCATGCCCCGGCGACAATACTGCCCTAACTGTGTTGTTGTTGTTTCGTTTATTAAGGGTTTTCACACACTCAAGTATCAGCCTCGAGTTAACCCTAAACTGCTATCGCTGAGAATATCTTTGGCGACTCTACCTCTTGACAGATTCGATTATATTATTAGCGCATGCCACAACGGCATAAGCCTCAACTTGGAAAACTGTTACATAATTATAGTATCCCATACTTTGACTACACTAGTAGTCACATCCGTCTACTCCGGTCATTTTTGCTTTACTTGCATCAAATTTTACCAAGGTAAATGTACTCAGAAACATTATGGGAGATTGTATATACATATCATATTCGTGTTTATAAAACAAATAGCCAAACATACAAAATCACACATGTATGAACGAGGCAAATGCAAATGACTTATGGTTTCGCAGCAGCAAATCTGTTATATTAGATGTTAGAGCCCTGCTACACTACTTACCGCTCACTAATGATTGTAACTAGATCGACGACAGATATAATCTACTATTAGATGCTCTACACACGAGATACGGCACGGTTTCTATCTATGATGCATAAGAATTTAATTAGTATTTATTATTTTCGTAATTATGATAGTTGATTTGCATTAAGCAACTATCATAATTACGGAAGGGATACAGGCCAAGTGGTTTTTTCTTGAGAAAAAAAACTATCAAACTCTAATTTTACTTACAAAAAGTGCATGGTGTACCTGGTACACCATGCACTTTTTTGTACCTGGTACACACCATGCTACTAGTGATGAGAAGTAACTGGTTTTATGTTGATGTTTATAGGTTTCAGTATGAACTTAACACCAATGTGAACTGTAAGTTTGTTTGGCGCTTCATGACATTAAAAAACACAAATCGTGGCAAACAAGCAAGTTGTTCACATGGAGATATAAAATACCATTCCGGGGCCATAAAAAAAAAATGTGAGTGTTCTTGTACCTACAAACCACACACATGGAACCATTTTGCGAGTTTTCTCAATCGAAACTCATTTGTGTGCCGCCGCGTCTCCAACGCTTTTGGTATGGAACACACCTTATTATTCCTAACCTGCATCCATAACGTTGACTTGAGAAACAACTGATAATCAGGTCCATAACCGTTCGTCGCCCAAATGAGGTTGAATCGGTGTGTTACTGTACGCATTTGGCAAGTCTCGCAAGTTGCTGTTAAAATGGCTGGATTTACGTTAGAGAAAGGTAAAGTACGTAAAACATAGTTTACCTTCTCAGCATAACGGATTATTAAAACTTTATAAACTAGGTCTTTTTTTTCCTTGCAATGATTTGTTTCACAACAGGTTTAAAAGAAGTTGGTAGATCCAAATAGAGCCCTTGCTTATGGATATGAGCGACCCAAATTAGTTTTATTAAATTTTGTGGTTAAATACTATAAGTTTTCTTATGTTAAATTAATGTATGTATTTTTTTAAATCAAAAGTATACATAACGGGTAAACTAGGTTGATTGCTTCAGTAGTACACTTGCAGCAGGCTACTATTGCTACGCTGAGGACCCGCGTGACCGGGTTTTGCATGTTTTCTGAATCTATAAAGAAAATAGATTGTCGCGTCTTCAACGCTTTTGGTGTGGAACACACCTTATTACTCCTAACCTGCGTCGGTGACTTGTGAAACAACTGTTAATCAGGTCCATAACCGTTCGTCGCCCAAATGAGTTTGTATACGCATTTGGCAAGTCTTGCAAGTCGTTGTTGAAATGGCTGGATATACCTGTGTTATTGATTGCCCTTCTCAGGTCTCGGGACGTATCGACCCTACTGCCAACTCAACCGAATAATGGTGGTCAAACCATTCGAATAAAGTAGTAAATGGTTCTACTGGTGGTAGAGTTTCGAGTGTAGGAGCTCGAGGGCGTCTATCTGCCGCTAATTGGTAGTGTTCGGCACTATCGTGTTCCGGTGGGATGGTAATGCAGGTATGGCCTCGTAATAACTATCACAGAGACATGACACCTGATACCTAAGGTCTCAGGGGTGGCAACGCATCTGCATTTTCAGCTCTGGTTTTGATGTAGATGTCTATAGGCTACAGTCATCACTTAACATCAATGTGAGCTGCATGCTTGTTTGTCACCTTCCTGAAAAATTCGTCATAAATTGACATAACATGGGTTTCTAGTTCACCCTCAATCAAAACTACCTATTTATTTATCTGGGACGTTAACGTCTCTCCAAATTAAAATCTGTTTTTCTGTAGATTCTATTTTTGTCTACTTAGGTAGGTATATGTATTCACTTAATAAATAATAATGGTAACCCATTATACGTCCCACTGCTCGGCACGAGTCTCTCCCCTTTTTCGGGGGAGGTCTGGAGCTTACTCCACCACGCTACTCCAATGCGGATTGGTGGAGGTGGATGGGTTAGTGGCCAACCCGTTGTCGGATGTTTTCAAACCACCCATAAGGCCCCCGACAAGGTTAAACGACTGCTATCTATCGATAGCAACCGGGACCGACGGCTTAACGTGCCCTCCGAAGCACGGGAATTATTCGTATTATTATAAGTATTCACTTACCATCCACGTAAACTGCATGCTTATTTGGTACCTATATAACATAAAAAACGCATTCCTTCAAAGGAACATAGTCGTGAAATTATGTCTAGTCACATTTTACACTTTCTAACGCTATAATTGCTTACGTCCTGTATCGTAAAGATTTCAACTCTGAGGCCAGAGATCAAACATTATTTTAAAATTAAAAAAAAACCGCCTTCAAAAAAAAATTCAAAACTGGATATACAAAAACACTAAAAAGCGAAAAATAAACTCAATTACTTTAATATTGGCTACGTACTTACCTACTCATAGGTTTGAAGTCGGTGCCAAGGCAATAGTGCGCTTCAAATAGCCGTATTTGATAGCTTAACATAGTAGGTACTGCAACACCACAACATTAGTCCTAACGCGCGGGCCGCACTATTGGCTTGGCACCGACTTCAAACCTATGAGTAGGTAAGTACGTAGCCCATATTAAAGTAATTGAGTTTATTTTTCGCTTTTAAGTGTTTTTGTATATTCAGTTTTGAATTTTTTTTGAAGGCGGTTTTTTTTAAATTTTAAAATAATTTATTTTTTACTTTTCAGTGGTGTAACTATTATTAATATTAAGTAAAACAGTAAAATTAGGTCGGTATTTCAACTACGAAAGTACTATCTATAGTCTTTATCATCAGTTCTAGAGGTGCATAATAGCGGCTTTTCTGGAACGGCAACGAACCGCTATTGAACTCTAATAGCAGATTCGAAAACTATCTATTCCAGTAGCTGGTTTTAAGGCAGTTAAGCAAAAGGCTGATTAAAAGTGTAGTGATATTATCATCATCACTTTAATCATCATTACCTCAATCATCGTCACCTCCATCATCATCACCTTCATCACCATCACCACCATCATCATCACCTACATCATCACCTTCATCATTATCATCTCCATCATCATGACCCCCATCATCATCATCACCTTGATCATCATCTCCTCCATCATAATCATCTTCATCATCACCTCTATCATTTTAACCTCCATCATCATCACCTCCACCGTCATCACCATCATCATTACCATCATCACCACCATCATCATCACCATCATCACCACGGTCATCATCACCTCTCATCATTACCACCTCTATCAATATCATTATCTCCACCATCATCACCTCCATCATCATCACTTCCATCATCATCACTTCCACCATCATCACCTCCATCATCATCTCCTTTCAAGTGTGCTATGAAATTTGAGTAGTTCCCTCGATATTTCGATCCAGGATCCCATAATCACATCTTGACATGGTGACAATGGGCCCACCTGTGAGGTGGAGTATACCAATACAAAAAACATGTCCAAATTGGTACAGGCATTTTCGAACAATCGCGGTTTATAATAACAATGTTTTAAACAGACGAGTAACTATTATTAGTATTATTACAGTAAAAGTAGGTATTTCAACTAAGAAGGTACCATATATAGTCTTCATCATCAGTTCCACTTCATCAAATTGTGCCTTCCGAAAGCAAACACACGGAACAATGTTATATATATAAAAAATATCGAAATCTTTCTAGTGTGCTTTGTGTTCAAAATTTGAAGAGTTCCTTCGATTTCTCCAGGATCCTATCATCACATATTAACATGGTTACAATGGGACCAACTGGGAGGCACACCCTTTCAAACGAAACCAAAATTATCGAAATCGGTACAGGCGTTTTCGAATAATCGGGGAACATACATAAAAAATAAAAAAAAAAGATCCGGACGAATTGAGATCCTCCTCCTTTTTTCGAAGTCGGTTAAAAAGCGGTTAAGAACTCTTGCGGAAAGGGTTCCTAACAATTTTTTGAATTTCTATATGCTAGGTACATATAATAAGCTTCTCAGACGTTGTACTGTAATTAGGTAACCTACTTAAAAAAACAATTCTTTTGTTATTTTTTTTTGAGATGTAAGTCCTAACGATTTCGAAGATAAAGAGAAGATTGGGCGCCGGTATCGCTTGTTTGTTCAAATAAATGTAAAACTGTTTATTTGAAAAATAATATATTTAAAAAAGTTCAATAAATTTTTTTCTCTTAATAATTTTTTTCTCTTATTTGTTTAACAATACAGTTTAGAAATTAAAGACAAATGACAAGAAAAATGTGACTTCGGTCAGGAATCGAAACTGCGACCTCAGGACGTTCAGTCCACCTGGATTTTGTGGTCCGGTTAGATGGTAATGCATAACCCGTAATAATTATCATAACATAACAACTTAGGTCTCAGGGGTGGTAACGCATTTACATTACACATTTTGACCTCTGGTTTGTGAAGATGTCTATAGGCTGCAGTCATCACTTAACATCTATGTGAGCTGCAAGTTTACTTATCACGTTCGTTAACCCGGCAGCTAGCGAGAAAAATACGACAATTGATTTCTTATTGTTCGTGGACGATTATCGTCTCCGCGTTGCTCAACCTATTAAATTAAAAAAAGACACGCAAATTAAAGGCCAAATTTTCCTTTTGTGTTAAGGGACCCTAAAATATGTACATCTGACCATAAAATAGCTTGATGCATTTATACGCAGATGCTGCATTAGCATGGGAATGTGTCTGTCGGCTTCGACTAGAATTATATTCGTGGCGTCGTACCGATTGGATTGACAGAACTGGATTTTTCCAGAGAAACTGATCTTTCCTTTATATGGAATAGGTACATATCTTTTTGGAAATTCCCGGAGATTTGATTTAAGATTGATTAAGTTAAGCCCAGATGGCGAACCTGTTGACATCTCCGGCCACATTACAAGATTCAGAGGTACTGGGCAATTTCCAAAAAGATATGTATTCCATATAAAGGAAAGATCAGTTTATCTGGAAAAACCGGCGAATCGTGGCGGTGGCGGTATGACCTCGGTGCTACAATATGTGGTTCTTCAAAAATAGCGTCAAAAGAGTTATTCAGGGCTGGCATCGCGTTGGCAACTCCCCTGGTGTTGCAAATGTTCATAGGCGACGGTGACCACTTTCCATCATAAAAAAAAAGGAATAATGTGATCGCTCATTATAGCGGTAATTGCTAAGTAAGGCAACACAGCGATGTTGATGCTTACGAGCATTACCACCGGAGTTCTAAAATAATGCTCATTAATGGTGCATGAAGCTACGAGACTTTTAAGACGGCGATTGGTCACTTGCTTTCGTCTCAGAATAATCGGTTTTGAAACGGGTGTTACGCATGTTAAGCCATGGAGAGCTTTAAGTGGTAAATATAAAATTTGTGACTTAAAAATGATTGCTGCATAATATAAGTCGAGAAATTATGGGATGGTAAGATTGAAATGTATGACGATGTGACTAAAGGTTAAATGAGCGTATGTAAGAATAAGAAATGACTTTATATCTTACTATACATGTTTATTGTCAAACGTCGGGGGCTAACATTATCGTTTGTATATTGTTCATTCATTTAATATTGTATTTTTTTTTTAATAAAATCTTTTTTTTAATTTAAATTTATTTTACCTTTGCTTACCCTTTCGGGGATTACAGGCGTGAAGTCACTTTTTTATTTTAATAAAGATGATCAGGAAACGGAAACTAAAGTTTAGTTTAGTTTTACTGGTGGTGGAGCTCCAGTGACGGAGCTCGCGGGCGTAGGCACCACCGCATTACCTAATTTACTTGCCGCTAAATGGTAGTGTTCAGCACTATCTTGTTCCGGTCAGATGGAAATGTATGCAATTTCCGGCACAGAGGCATAACACCTTAGACCTCAGGAGTGGTAACGTATCTGCATTTTGACCTTGGTCTTCATGTGGGTATCTTTAGGCTGAAATCATCACTTAACATCAATGTGAACTGCACACTTGTTAGCCACTTTCATTACATAAAAAAAACAATCATAAATTTAAGCTTCCTCCCAAGTCTCTGTTTGTCAATGTCCTTGCGCTTCTTCTTCTTCTTCTCGTGTCAGCGGTTCGACTTAAATTTTATCGGCCCAATATTTCGCTACAATTATTGCTGCGTCGTTTGCAGTACTTAGATCTTCCCAAGTGCAAAAGCTGGGGCAGAGCGGGCATTGGAGCCTGTGTTCCATTGTTTGAGCTATGGCTCCACAGTCACACCACTCCATTGTCGGAGGGATGAAACCCCAGTTGCACAAGTTTTGTGTGCAACGCCCTACCTGAGTGCGGAGAAGGTTGAGTGATCTCCAGATCGGCCATTGCAGATCATGACCTGGGGGAGCTCTTCTCGCAGGTTTGCGTGTGGAGGATGGGGATGTTTCATCTTCCAACGTATCACTCTTTTGCTGGTGGCAGAGAGTAATCAAGCAGGAGGTGTCGATGGTCAGACTCCTGTCTTCTCTTCTCAACGCAACAGGCGACGTCTCTTCTGACATCGGGAGGAGCAATACCAGCTAGAGGGAAGAGTTTATCTAGTGGGATGGGTTTGAGACAACCTGTAATTATGCGGCATGTCTTGTTTAAGGCTATGTCGACCTGTTTAGCATGGGCGGATCTATGCCATACACAGCACGTGAATTCGCCAGCCGAAAAGCACAAAGCTGAGCCTGTTGTCCGGATCACGTGCGGCGCTGCTCCCCATTTTGCGCTATATTCACATTATCATTGTTGAAAATGTTAAAACTTTACGTACCCCGAATTTAATCAGATCGGAATCCAAACATAAACAAGCTCGAGATAACGTCGTATTCATCAATATTAATGCTGATTTACAATTTCAATCACATTAAAAACATAATTAAGTTTCACACTCGGTGTCATGAATATGCTTTATTTTATCATAAACAGTTCACGTTTGGAAGTTTTTGAGGCCATATATGCTATTACGCGCATGGCCCAGCGGCTGGCGCGCATGGCCCAGCGGCTGGCGCGAGACAGCAGTCGTTAAACCTTGTCGGAGGCCTTATGGGCGGTTCGAAAAACATCCGACAGCGGGTTGGCCACTAAACCACCCACCTCCATCAATCCTCATTGGAGCAGCGTTGTGGAGTAAGCTCCAGGCCTCCTCCCAAAAAAGGGGAGAGACTCGTTCCCAGCTGTAGGACATGTAATGGGTTGCCATTATTATATGCCTTAATCTTGGCCACATATGATACACGGGATTTGGTTTATGAGTGCCAGTTGGTCTCAGTGTCCCGGTCAGGTGATAATTTACGGCACAGAGGTGTAATACATTAGGCCTCAAGAGTGGCAACGCATCTACATTCAAATCTCTAGTTTTATGTAGATATTTATAGGCTACAGTATTATTTACCGTAAATGTAAACTAGTGGTAGAGTTCCAATGTTGGAGCTCGAGGTCGTAGGCGCCATCGGATTACCTAATCTATCTGCCGCCAAACGGTAGTGTTTATTTATCTATTTGGAAAACCAACATCACAAGACATATTTAACAAAATGAAAGGAATAAAGACAGAGGTCCACTTAAAGGTTCAGCGTTATTGTGTTCCGGTTAGATGGTAATGTATGGCCCCATTATCACAGAGATATAACAACTAAGGTCTCAGGGGTGGCAATGCACTTTGACCTCTGATCTTTGTGTTAGTGTCTTTAAGCTGCAGTCATCAAAACGTTACTTCACGCCTGTGATCCCCGAAGGGGTAGGCAGAGGTAAATGCATGCATTCAAGCATACATGCAAACACCCACGATTCGCCGGTTACGTTTTGGCAAATGTAATAAGTGGCGAGCCTGTTGACATCTCCGGGCACATTACCAAACTTCGAGGTACTGGGAAATTTCCAGAAAATAGAAAAATCCCAATAGAACCAGAGATAAAGGACTTTACACCATTACCTCTGATAACCCTCTACCCGGAAATCGAACCCAGGACCTCAGCGTAGTAGCACTGGCCTGCTACCACTAGGCTACCGAGGCAGTTGCAGTTATCAGTTAACATCAATGTGAACTGTATGTTTGTTACCAACTTTCATTACATAAAAAAACTGTACACTTGCTTGCCACTTAGTGACATAAATAATCAAGTTTATTTTGTGGTAATATAATGTTTGAATCCGTTGAGAGTTGACCAAAGTTATGCTTATATCAACTTGTTTTGGATGTAGTCCGACATAGAATTATATAAATGTTTCGTGAAGTCGTCAGGATTACCAGAGCTTCCCAGTTTGATAGATTGATACAGTTCTAGTTTGCCTAGCCTTGAACAACAAATTGCTTTAGTGCTAGATCTCCGATCGTAATATTTGTTTAACGTGGTTTAATGGCATATAAGCATACGATATTTCACGTCTATAATAATGGCAACCCATTATATGTCTCACTGGGCATGAGTCTCTCCCCTTTTTGGGGGTGGCCTGGGGCTTACTCCACCACGCTGCTAAAATGCGGGTTGGTGGAAATACTGGTTAGTGGCCAACCCGATGTCGGATGTTTTCAAACCAACATAAGGCTTCCGACAAGGTTTAACGACTGCTATCTATCGATAGCAACCGGGATCGGCTTAACTTGTCGAAATTAAAAAAATACGTGTTTCCGTGCTTTGGAGGGCACCCAAAGTACGGATACACGTATTTTTTAATTTTGCCACAAGTGGTCACCCATCACACACCCGACCGCGCCCGTATCGCTTAACCGAGTAGATTGCTTACCATCTACACTATCCGCGGGGTCAAGCGCGATTCACGTCTATGGTATGTGGATATTGCGGTCTAAATAGATAAGAACAGTAACTTATTGTACTGGTGGTAGAATTCCAATGAAGGAGCTCGAGGGCGAAAGTACCACCGCATTACCTATCTAATCAATCTGGCGCTAAATGATAGTGTTAAGCACTATCGTGGGTTTATTCCCGTTGTCCCCGTGAGCCGCGTGTACCGGTTAGATGGTAATGAATGGCCCCGTAATAACTTATCACAGAGACATGACACCTTAGGTCTCAGGAGTGGCAACGCGTCTACATTTTGACCTCTGGTTTTCGTTTTGTGTAGATGTCTATAGGCTGCGATCATCACTTAACATCAACGTGAGCTGCAAGTTTGTTTGCCACCTTCCTTCCATAAAAAAATTGCTTTGCTACTACTCAGCTTTAAGAGCTATTGCTTCTTTTTTTTTTGAAAAGCTAATTACCTTTGACATTATCAGAGTCCTTTGTTGCACAAGTGTCTACTTACCATGATATTTACCATTTTTCACATTACCACTAAGGTCCTGTAGTTTCTCAGAAAATAATTCTCATCCTAATAGAATTCTATGAAATCAAATTCAGACCATAGCGTAATCGTAAAATACCTAACATATGAAGACTCACGCAAAACATACTATGTTAATCCAGCGATGGACCAATCAGGTCGTCTTATGTAATTCCTGCTTTATATGCATACAAATAGGACAGTTTCTGAGATATACCACTGATTGCTCAGCGGGGGACCCTTGATTCTATAAAATACGATGATTCTGGTACGTGTGTTCATAACGTTGTTTATTAGACTCGGTTCACGTGTTGGCCGCGAGAACTTCACTGGGACATCATTATGTTATCTAGTTGGTTTGGCATAAATTATTGTAGGCTTACCCCCTTATTCATAAACGTACTTTAGATACGTTTTAGCTATAGAATGCTTTGTCTTTGTCTGTTGCATTGACAAATGTGCAGGATAGAAAAAGACAAAGGAGAGATTAGCAACACTTTAGCTAAAATACGTTTATGAATAAGGGGGTTAGTCTTGGTGGAATCGACGAATATGTAGCTTGGAGCTGTGAGTTTGGATGCTTTTTTCATCGGGATACTTGCTTATATACACACACTTAATGCGCATCAGGCTTCGTACCTACGCACATGTTCAAAATTTTGTGGCGGATAAAAAAAATTAGCAATATACATCGAGCATTTTCGTTGTGTCACCTCTTTCGTGGGTCTACCCCCGTTCCTACAGTTTCGTTTGAAAAGGTTGACAGATAAGCATACGGGCCACATTATGGAAAGAGGTTACCATCGCTTATAGATATTTACAAATATCGGCGGAGTTGCCAAATTGCTGCCTGAAGGACTACGATTGCGCTTGTTTATTGCCTCATATTACAGCACCGAGAGAAAACATTAATTGGAAGTTTATTCCGTTATTTTGTTCAAAGTTCAAACTTTTAATATATGTAGACAAATCATCTTTAGTGTTAAATCTAATTAATAATCGTTCTATATTTATATAACCAAATCATTACAATAATATAATTTATGCAACGGATATAGTTCGAACGTACCCGGAGCGCGTCAACTAGCTCCAATTACGTGCTCCGCGTGATGTGCAATTTTTATGATTTTCGAATACAACAAAAAGTAAATTGTTTTATATTATTTCGCATTAACACATGCCTGGGAAATATTTTTTAAAGAAAAATGGAAAGAACTTGTTGCCTAACTTGTTGCCTAACTAGCATAGTTGCCAATAGATGGCGCTGCTGCTACCATAAAGCAATGCAATAAATGTGAAGGAAAGATTTGACAAATCGGGCAGGACTTCAGTAGCTCAATTGGAAGAGCGGCTGGACTAGATTCCCAGTAGGCCGCGAGTTCGAGTCTCGCCTGAAGTCAAATTTTTCTTTCCATTTTTCTTTAAAAACAAAAAATAAAGACTATCTCTTGCTATTAAAATGCTCCATTATTGACGAATGTTATAAAATATCTTATAATATACGTTACGGAGATACATCGAACATTCGCGAAGCGAGTCAGCTCTCGTCACCCACAGTGACGTTGACGCAACGCGAGACAGCGTGACGCGACGTGACGCGACGTGACAAGTGTCACGCGGCGTGTCACGCTCCGTTAGCAAAGAACATCGATCTGACGGATTTTCCTTGTATGGAAATCGAATATTGGAATACCGATATTAGAGAAATTGGTTTATGTCGGTGATGTTCCCGTTTGTCTCTTATATTTGTGCCAGGTAAGGTAGCAAATATGGATATCTACATTGATTTTGTTTTTGTGTACAAATATCATGACGTTATACCTATACTCACAGTTTTTTTGCAGTTGTATACAAGACTAGCGGCCCGCCCCGACTTCGCGCGGTGCATTGTTGCCTACCCTCTCCTATTCGTTTTAGCGTGATGATTATATTATAGATATAGCCTAAAGTCTTCCTCGATATCTTTTATAGTTTAGGCAGCGTACGCAAAATAAGTAACTTTTCAGGTTGATTTTTTACACCTTGTGTCTGAAAAACCCAAATATGTTAAGGAACCCTATTTTTTCCAAAATAAAATATAGCCTTTGTTCCCCGTGGAATATGTAGCTTTTGAATAGTGAAATAAACTATAAAATATATTCCTCGCTATCTTTTATAGTTTAGGAAGTGTACGCAAAATGAGTAACTTTTCTGGTTGATTTTTTACACCTTATGTCTGAAAAACCCAAATATCTTACGGAACCCTATTTTTCCAAAATAAAATGTTATGTTATGCCTTTGTTACCCGTGGATAATGTAGCTTTCGAATAGTGAAAGAATTTTTAAAATCGGTCCAGTAGTTATTGAGCCTATTCATTACAAACAAACAAACAAAAAAAAAATATTACCTCTTTATAATATTAGTTAAGATGGTAAGTGGCAAGATGGTAAGATGGTAAATAGCTACTGCAGCCTATATATGGGCTGCAGTAGCTACTTACCATCCAGGTAGGCTGAAAGTCAGAACGCCTAACATTTCTCTGACAATAGAGTTCGGAGTTCTAGGCCCTAGAGCCTTGGAATGTGACTGACTGGTAGTTATCAGCACTATCGCGTTCCGTTAAGATGGTAATGTATGACCCCCTAATTTGTATAACTGAGGCAAAATGATTTAGCCCTCAGTGGTGTCCACGCACGTTGATTGGGATGTATTATCTTAGTTTTTTTACGTTTGTAGGCTATAGTTCCCACTTACTTTACTGGTGGTAGAGCTCCAGTGACGGAGGCTCGCGGGCGTATGCACCACTGCATTACCTAATAAACTTGCCGCTAAATGGTAGTATTCAGCACTTTCGTGTGTTCCGGACAGGTGGTAATGTACGGCCCTGTAATTTCCGGCACAGAGGCATAACACCTTAGGCCCCAGGAGTGGTTGACCCCGAGGTCAACCACTCCTGGGGCCTAAGGTGTTATGCCTGAATTATAATCACCCACACAAAGACCGATCTTTGTGTGGGTGATTATAGGCTGCAGTCATCACTTAACATGAATGTGAACTGCATGCTTGTTTGCCACTTCCATAACATAAAAAAAAACTTATCTTCTATGAACTGCATGCTTACTCGAATAAAAAAATCAGATAGGTTGTTTATTTTCTTCACTCACATAACAGATATTATTTTTGGCTTCTCTACTATAAAGATTGATATTCTAATGAAACCATCAGTTTTCAAGATTTATTATTCTCAACTCATACTTATTCTCTCGATCCACGCCTTATCAGGTGTAATATTGCAGTATTCTCAGGTAAGTGGGATGCAATCCACATCGGACGCCGTTCGTCTTCGCCGCTGCCATCAATCATGGTTTGCACTTCAAACGTCAGAGTAAATCATGCTTAAATTAGCACATACATAGCACTTTGAATATACTTTATTTAAAAAAATAAGAAATGTTATGATGTACAGTTTTATTTTGGAATATCGGACATCGCTGAGTAACAAAGACTAAAAGAAAAAGGGAAAGATAGTATTGATATAATATTTAGATAGATTGGCAATCTTTGCGTCAATGTCCCAGGACTCACAGATAGACTCGAAAATATTCCTGCCTTGGTCTTAGAATTCTGAAAAAAATCCTACGATGTAAACAGAGACAAATAAAGGATTTTTCCAAATTCATCCCCAAAGGTGGCGTAGAACAATTTAAAAATGGTACGAAGAAAGAAATCACCAATCGCTTTGCACATATAACAAATCAAGTGTTGTGAATATTAAATCAAAAAGTTTATGAAAGCTTACGAAATCGTTCGCATTTTAAAAATGTGGTTAAGTAAAGGCAAACATAAAATCAAACAAAGTAAGAGTCCTAAATGCTAATTCAATCAATCACGATCACACACGTCTACCATTCCCATTTCCTTATGGCTTGCTACTTTAATAAATAGTCCAGTGAAGATAGCAACAATGTTGCGAAATGCAATCGTAGGTTGCAACCAATGTTTATATTAGGTTCGTGAAATACGGTCATATTAAATAAGTTACATATCTAAGTAAACGTGAAAATGACGTTTACTCTCAATGAATGTAGAGGCTATGAGCGTGACGTCGCCACAAATTGGTGTCTCTTCGACACCAATTACAGTGATCTGTCAAACCTTGTCATATACTTTGTACATATGATTTAATGTTAGCAAGCGAAACAATAGAATGTATCTTGAACATTCAAGAACGCATTTGCGGCTCAATTTGTTATAGCAATATTTTCTTTCTACGCGCATTATTCCCTTTGCTGTGAGAATTTTGTAAAATCCTCTCTTATTGTATCCCTAAACACTCTCTATTTTATCTTTCTGCGACCAGCTGTTTGGGCTGTGCGATGTTCATCAGAGACTCATTCACTCACAGTCAGTAACGGAAGAGTTTTATTTATATCGATAACAGTTTGACATCCGACAAAAGAACAAAAATCCTACGAAAGGGCAAGAATACAAATAATGTAAGAAATCGCGACCCAACGTCACCTCAGAAGTAATGTAACAAGGCACGATCCGACATCGGCATGACGATGTTACGACCCGGACGTTATTTAGGCGTGGAATACGAGCTTTTTTAATAAATTCTTCAACACTTGTGGTCGGTATATTTTAGATTTTTTTATATTTTATTTTTTGTTGCAGGTGCTACATTTATTAATTTTCGGAATCAAATAAATCTTTCAAAATTTCACGAATCTGACAGTGATAAAAAGTTGGACCAATACATTATTTTTTCAAAATTAAATACAAGTTAAGAATATAATAATAATTTAACTTAACAGATCATTGATCTCCACGTATAATGAATATAAATAAGATCTACTTAAAATATCAGAAAATGTAAATTTCAGTTCACTATCCGATTATCTGCGGAAAAGCGCAGAAAACAATAACACCCGAGATATAACAATGATTGTTTCACATTAACCCGCAGATAAGCTACCAGGTTTGATGACTTCCAGCCTCCCGAACAAGCCGGTTTCCGAAAAGGCTATAGTACCATACACCACATACACACGCTGCGGCAGGTTATACAGAAGTCCGAGGAGTATAACCGGCCATTATGCTTAGCGTTCGTGGACTATGAGAAAGCCTTTGATTCGGTTGAAACATGGGCTGTGCTGCAGTCTTTACAGCGTTGCCACATTGACTATCGGTATATCGAAGTGTTGAAGTGTCTGTATAAAAACGCCACCATGTCAGTCCGAGTACAGGACCAATGCACGAGGGCGATTCCTTTGCAGAGGGGAGTAAGACAGGGAGATGTCATTTCACCCCTGCTCTTCACCAATGCAATGGAAGACGCCTTCAAGCTCCTGGAATGGCAAGGACTAGGCATCAATGTCAACGGCGAATACATCACTCACCTTCGGTTTGCCGACGATATTATAGTCATGGCAGAGTCGCTGGAAGATCTCAGCACAATGCTCGAAGACCTCAATCGAGTGTCCCAAAGAGTGGGCCTTAAAATGAACATGGATAAGACCAAGGTCATGTTTAATAACCTTGTATCGCCCACTCCAGTATCCGTTGGGAACTCGATCCTCGAAGTTGTCGACGAATATGTCTATTTAGGACACACCATACAACTAGGCAGGTCGAACTTCGAGAAAGAGGTCATTCGCCGAATCCAACTCGGCTGGGCAGCGTTCGGGAAGTTAAGGAGCGTTTTCTCGTCAAACATCCCGCAGTCCTTGAAGACGAAAGTCTTTAACCAGTGCGTTTTACCGGTGATGACCTACGGTGCCGAGACGTGGTCTCTCACTATGGGTCTCGTACGAAAGCTCCAAGTCACTCAGCGGTCAATAGAAAGGACTATGCTCGGCGTTTCCCTACTGGATCGAATCAGAAATGAGGAGATCCGTAGGCGAACGAAAGTCGCTGACATAGCCAAGCAGATTTCCAAGCTGAAGTGGCAATGGGCAGGGCACATAGCTCGGAGAACCGATAGCCGCTGGGGCAGAAAGGTTCTCGAGTGGAGACCACGTATCGGCAAACGCAGCGTGGGACGTCCACCTGCAAGATGGACCGACGACCTGATCAAGGCTGCAGGTACCCGCTGGATGCACGTCGCTTCCGATCGGTCGGCATGGAGGTCCTTGGGGGAGGCCTATGTTCAGCAGTGGACGTCTTATGGCTGATATGATGAAGCTACCAGTTAGGTAGAATTTCATTTTGGAAATTGTAAAACAAAAATGTTTTAAGTACATGTCACTTCTGTGTAAAATACTTTAACTCTGACAGGCGGACTGAGTGTAAAGATAAAAAAAAAAACAAATTACCCAAAGAATCCCAATGCCACCAATGTAAAGAAACAACGCACGATCCGACGACGACACGACAACGTTACGACCTTAATTAGGCCGCGGGCCCCACATGGAATTCATTAGAGGTTCTAATTAAACATAAGGACATGATTTTCCGGTTAAGGAGTGAAAGTATGCGTAGCTACAATCTGGCCGAACGCTTGATTAATTAAAGTGGTCTAATTTGCGAGGTTCGCGCGAAGTTAAATACGTTTAAATTACATTCAATGATCATGGAGAAGAAATAGGAGATGCCCTTGTTTTAAGGCCCTTGAATAACTAAGGCCCAATCTGTTAAAGGATTGATACATCCATTATCTGCCTTTTAATGTTGCCTGCAACTTCTATGTAGGTTCTGTGGTAGTTTTGATGTTTCGTATAATGATACTTAGAATAGACCTTACATACAAGGTCTATTCGTTCGTTATTTATACAGATACTTGCTCATTTTGTTGTTTTTTTCTCTTTGTGCATCGCGGCAATTTGTTTTATTTATATATATATATATATTAGTAGCTTGTAGAGAAAAAGATACTTCTCACGGTGGGCGTCTCATTCCATCCCCCATAGGGTTGGTATACAGAACAGATAACGTTTCATACATCCTATTATTAATTTCACTTGCCTACTGAAGCAAAACTAGTACAATCAGTCAACTGGACAATGACGGTCATAGTTTGACCGCCATTCTACTAGGGCATAGTAAATATAATAACGCGGGAAGAACAGGAGCAGCAAAACTATCGCCACTGCGATCGTCAATCTGCCTGCCAAGCGTGGTGAGCATGGCATATTCTCCCCTAATGATGCACAATACTGTTGAGAACGTCTTTGCAGAAGTATTTTTCCAGCTTTGGACGTCTTGTCATTTTAACCGGCAACCTAGTGGATATATATTCTCTAGATCATAAATATGCGTTAAAAATAGCTGATAATAGATACTTATGAGTAACGTCAGATGGAGTGATGATGCATTACAAAGAAACTGTACCATTTCTAAATCTTTAAAATACTTTAAATGACTCATGCCTTTTAGTCTTTACTATAAGTGAATGTCTTGATTATAAATAATTTCCACGATATATTAGACATCGACAGCAAGCCAATTAAAATGTAAAGATGGTCTTCATTTGTCTAGTTAACAACGTAGATAACAAATATCTAGAGATAGCTTAGTATCGAAGACTGCATATCAGATTAATAGGCTCTCGTCTTCGGATGCAGATTGCGTTTCCTTAGTATCACTTTATGGATAGCCTCTTGAAGTAGATATTTATAAATGGCTAAGTTTACCTGTGTCAAAAATATGTACGGAAATCTATGTTTCTATGATGACTATTATGTTGAGTTATTTTGATGACGCGTTCATTACCTTGAGGAATTCTGATGTTCCATTAAAATGAGTTAAAAATCCCAAATTAAGAGACCTTTCTCGTGATTTGAGCATACCTGTACAAAAACATAGGTGTGTACACCTGTGGTATATAAGTAACCATTAAATAATGATTTTCATCAATTCTTAGATTACAAATGACAGCATATGGATTGCGTAGGCACTCGGAATTATTTGCTCATACGGGTACAATAACATGGATTTTCTCGCCTCAGTAGTGTTCGGTTGCGATTGCTCTGTAAAGTCCGGATCAAACAATTTACGCATTACATTGCTGACCACTACGTTCTACGCTAAGCCACGATCATATCGAATTCTACCACCGCTCGCAGACAATAGATTAGGACAGTCTTTGAAAAAAGCAACAAGTAAAACTCAGAAACTGCGCCTGCGCAGCGCGTGGATCAGATACCGTACAGCGCCATCTATCGTCGCGCGGCCGATCTAAATAACGAATTGATCGACCGGATAAATCTACGTCGCCTTTCCCCTGCTTGTTAGGTGCTTGTAATTAATGATTGTTCGTTGCTTCGCTGCATTATGATTTTGTACGGCCTTCCTTGTTGAAAGTGAATTGAGAGACGCTTTATCGAGTCTTTGTTTGCAGGCTAAAAGTTTTTTTTATCAGTTTTTTCCTTCGATTGTTGCTGGCGGATGATATGAAAGGGTTATACGGCTGACATCGATGCTAAGAAAGTCTCTCGACCCATAAAAAATGACATAGCTAAGAACTAGTGGTCTCAAAAACTAATGGACACCCTGAGAAGGATATTGTCACATGGAAAAGCAAAAGTACAGACGAGAAAGCATAAAACGGCAAATATACATATAATAATCGGCCAGAACTCACATGAGTAATTCTAATCCATACATCAACCTCCCCTCTACTTTATCTTGGGGACCTATCCCCATTAAGGATGCGGGATTGTACTATAGACGACAGACGCTGCTTGATTCCTAGTTCTTGGAATAAGGATTGGTTGGTTCAGAATTCTATCCACGATACCCCCAGCATTCTTCTCCACCACCAGATCTCTAGTGCATCTATACGCTTCTTTTCACTCTCCCGTAGTGTCCACGTCTCGGCTGCGTAGAGAAAAATGGGAAAAATCAACGCTCGTACAAGTCGGGTTTTAGTAGCTTTAGTGATGTTGCGATTTTTCCAAATCTTCTTCATCTTCTCCATGGCCGATCTTGACATGGCCATGCGTCGCTTGATCTCATCAACGCATCCACCATTGTTTGTGATCAATTCTCCCAAGTATATGTCATATATACATACATAACACATTATTAATTTATCTATGTCTAAACATTAGTGTTCAGCACTAACATATTCTACGTAACTTCACGTTTACATTCCCCGAATGGATAGGCAGGCGTTGAAATTTCTATGATTGACCATCAAACATCCGGACATTTAAACCACCACCATATATCATGTCTACTTAGAAATTCAAGACAAAAGCTGTCGCGGTATACCACGGAGATTTATTCGTACGATACCGCGATCGCGAATCGCGGGGAGCGCAGGTAGCGCGCATTGTTTCGCGTCCAATCTGAGACACCACCCGAATTGATATACGATCGGCTGGAGCGATGTTTGGGAATGCATTCGGTTGAATATCTAATGGGGGAATAATTTATCGGTACGCTATGCTCGGTTTTGGAAAGGACTGAGAAATAAAGCACAGCGCATACTCGCCACCTGCGTCAGCCATGGGTACAGCAAAACAGGACAGATATTACTGGCCAAAATATGGCTTCTGTTGTCCCAACGAATCTACATATAAACTCTAGCTTTTAAGTATGCCGATTGACTGTTGTATTCACTTACCATCAACAGCTCACGCCACACCAATGACATAAAAAAGGTAAAAATTCCATTCTCTATGAAAAATCAAATCACCATAAACCTATCAGTGCCTGATTTTTCTATGACAACCGTCTTTGTAACATTAGTTTCACCGCGCCATACCTGATAACTAAATCACACTAAACCCGAATAGATTAACCATTCCACAACCAATCACGGTAACTTACGGTTAATGCCGGATCGTCGCTAAGATGGTGAGGCGGCGATAAATTTTAAATATTATGTGGCATTAATATTTGAATAAACATGTCGCTCTCGTAATTCTGAAGGGACATTTGCATAGATGGTGTTATGGTAAGCTTGGTTGATGTGAGGTTTGTAGTGACAGATTGTGTTGTTGTGATTGTGGTGTTAGGCGTTTGCATGCTTCTAGAATGATTCTTTTCTTCTTAGTCGTGCACTCTTGGTAGAGTGGTCGTCGTCATGTGTCGGTCACTTTCTCTGTTTCCGTCGTGATCGCGATGCGTCGCCATGTAGCTCGAAGTCTGGCATAGTGAGAGCAGTCATTGATGCTGGAGTGCGTCATAGATTTTATGAGGTGTCCATCTGGTCGGTGAGCGTCCACGAGATCGTTTGCCCTCAACTTTCCCTTGTACTACCAGTCGTTCCATGGAATCCTCGTTACGGGTGATATGTCCGAAGAACTTTAAGCTTCTAGAATGATAGACTCAGGAAATACAGAAATTTACCGTTGTGAAAAGTTGAGAGAAGTATTTTAGCATACATTGATTACGTGTTAGAGTATCAGAATCTGAGAAGTCTGACTGGACTACAAATCCGGAAACAGTAACCTACTGTGACCGCAGAAGCAACGCATCTGCGTTGTAACCTCTAGTTTTTTTATAGGCCTTTACAGGATACAGTATGCAGGTTGTCTTACTATTGGTATTGAGAGAGAACAGAGCTCCAGGGTTAAGGAGGTCGTGGATGGAAGAAGGCATCATTGCATAACCAAATTAACTTATGTAAAGTGAAATGGTAATATTCAACATTGTCGTATGCCTTAGATGGTAATGTATGGCCTCTTAAATTTTAATCATAATTACACAGGGAAAACAGCTTAGGTCTCAGGAATGGCAACGCATCTGCATTTTGAACTTTGGTTGTACGATAGATGTCTATAAGCTGCAGTATTCACTTACTGACCTCGTGAACGACGCGGTTGTTTACTACTATTTTCACGTAAAAGAAAAAAACTATCAATGTGCCCTTTACCGGCAGTAGAGCCCCAGTGCATTCAAGCATACATGCAAATACCTACGATTCGCCGGATACGTTTTGGCCCATGTAACAGGTGGCGAGCCTGTTGTGCTCCGGGCACATTACCGAACGTCGAGGTACTAGGGAAATTCCAATAGATACCAGTTTAAGAGAACCGGTGATAAAGAACTTTACATCATGATCTCTGATAGCCGGAATAGAAGAAATATACAAAAACTAATTAAGTATACAGATCAGATTACCTCAGTTCCCGTTACCGTAACCAACCGATGCCGATAAACAATAAATCCTTACGTAAACTTATTATGTCCGGGAATAACTTCCGATGATATATCGTGCCATAAATTGGTCGACGGCATCTGACGCGACAGGGACCGACTGATCGCGACGTAAAATTAAATTACTTAGATGTTTTTCCGTTGGTCGATAGTCTTTTATACGAGGGTCGTTGTTTTGTCGCAATATGGATACTTTATGTAACTTCGTAAGTTACCGCCTTGATGAGGTGTGCGGAGGAGAATCAATGCATGCAATAATAAGTACTATGCAAATTTGTTTTTGGACTGGCAAAGTGTTCCCTTACTGTGTGTACTTAGTTCTCTTTATTGCTCTCATGAGCTATTACTTAAATTGTACTGGTAATTAAGTGGACAAAATCCTGAGACAGAGACCAGGAGACTCATAGCACAGGGTTTACCTAGTTTGAGCGCTCCTGTCTCCACAATACCCTGAGAAAAATGTTTAAAAAATAATTCAGTATAATTTTAAAATTAAAATAAGTTTCATATGATGTATAGAATATAGTAGAGAAAAAAAAAATTGTGTACAATGTACATGACTTGACTAATAAGGTCAATATATAGACACCGGCAACAAACAGCCGTCTCCGTTTTTAAATTGATTTGACAGATATTTTGTATGACGTTTTTCATGTCAGCTGTCATGCTACTATGGGAAATTATATGCAAAAAACTGGAACCATGCTACCAAGGGGGATGTCCAGTCTAGTACTTTAGTAAGTCAATGGCAAATACCCATATTATGTAATGGAGAGCAAGCCTTCTCTCACTGGATTCATTAGCCAAACTGCGATGCTATCAATGGTCGTGGTAGTGTTGGTGTTTGTGGTAGTGTGGCGATAAAGCGGCGATGGCTACTCAGCTAAGGTGACCAGAGTTGAAGGAGTAGACGTAATGAAAAAATGTTGTTGGCTCCATGGATAGCGATTTAATGGGTGCAACCTCGATGATGAGCGTTAACAGGAGTCTTTCTGGCAAAAGTGTAGCAGTATCTAGTCCTATCGGTACTTTAGCGAGTGTTGCCCAAAATCGGTCTTGGTCTTGCAGTCTTGATCTCGTTCTTGCATTTTTGCAATACGAAGACCAAGATCAAGACTACCTAGTTTTAGTAAGACCAAGAACAAGACCGACGGTGCAAGATTTGAGCAAGACCAACGTGAGCAGTGTGGTCTTGCTCAAATCTTGATACCGATTTTGGGCAACACCATTAGCGATCGATTCTTGATATTATTATAGTTTTGAATGCCTAGAAACTAGCAAATAAGGAAGTTAGTTCAGCGGTATGACCGCTTTATTGGAGGGTCGTGGGTTCGATCCCCGCATCGGGACATATATTTGTATGGCCTACAAATATTTGTTGCCGATTTGTCGTGTATGTGCCACGGCAGAAACGATACAGGTTTATACGAAGTTTGTAGTTGTTAGTGGAAGCGTATTTTTAATAAGAAAATAGACACTCACATCAATGAATATTACTTATATTATATAACCTATTTAGATTTCGATCATAAGTTAAAGTGTGCTCATGAAACTAAGATGCTTCATTACAAATACCTAGCCATAGCAATACGATGTAGCCAAATATTTATACATAGCGGCAGATAATAAATATTTTTTTTTACACTTTTGTATAATTAACTCTGTAGTTAGAACTGACATCGCAAATAGCTTTAAACATTATGACAGTGATGATGCGAATGCTATTATGGTGTAACATCATGGCGTAAATAGGTATGTGTATTATAAAAAGCAGATCAACAAGATAATCGATGATCGATAATCTAAATAATTCGAAAATCCTTATTATTTCTACATGTTAATATGCAAATATAAACACGCAATTTAATTTATTTAAAATAACAGTAAATATAGCAATAAGAACACAATAATCTAATTTTGAATAGAAAATATTACTGGTATTTGCTGTAACACATCACATTAACAATAGTGTCATATAGCATTCAGTTTATCCTGAAATATCAGGTCCAATTGATTCCGAAACTTATTACAATGTAATAAATACCGCATACCGGAAAGTTTAAACGAATAATTAATAACTCTAACTGAACTATTGGATATTTCAAACAATTTTATTGGTTGGCGCATCTGATCACCGCATAGATAATTGTATAAAATTAGGTTATGTTATCGAGCTTATTTATTTGGCATGCCGTCGTCGGTTGAAATATGCCAATAGTCTTTGCTAACGTTTATTTAGCGTTCATAACGGTTGTTAGTGAACATTTCTTAGATTTTTGGGAAGTTTTTAATAGTGATTGTGGTATTTCATGAGAATGAGCGTAATTTTTATGTTTATTTTCTAGTTAACCTATAATTATAATTGCGACTTAGCACTTTCTTAAATAACAGACGATACATAAAATTAATTGTAAGCCGTTGAAACGGATGAATATATAAGAAACCTAAGACAGAGTAAAATATAAATATGATAATTTTAGTAATATAAAGTAATGCAAAATAATCTTGATGAAGAGGAAGTTAAGAAATAAAATCTAAAAAATGTATCAGATAAGGAAACTGTAAATGACTAGGCAACTTTTTTTTTAAACTTACAAGAAGACTGCTTAGAACTATACTACGAAAAAAATACCCTGTCGTATTATTTTTAAAGGACTTCAAGGAAATGGAAAGAAGAGACGAAATGGGGGGACATTTTTCTAAATGTCAACGATTTTGACAAGAAGGAACAAAAGGTCAGCCATATTCATCGACCACACAGCGCTTCCTTCCCATATTAGATACATCACGAATTTTCCCAAAATCATTGCCGATATGTCAATATCTTCAGCATTATCGCTTAGATGCAGATGAAACATAAATATCGATTCACTTCATGAAATATATGAACCTTCAATAAGTTGCAGCAGTTAATTATATCCGAGAGATTGTCGACGCCATTTTGAGCATGACGCGCGGTGTCATCGCTATTCGGAGCTGTAGATGTTTATGAGGTGCCAAACACGACTCAACTGCGCTTGTCATCCAACACATTTGATTCTGCCACTTAGATTAGAGCTTATACACGAGCAACTATTTCAGTATATTTTGATGAGGAATGCTGGCTGTGCTCAGTTTTATAGGTTAAAATCTGTGGCACTGCCAGGTCTGAATCATGACGTTCAACGGTAGCTGTGTTTCCACATTTGATGCATACAACGTTTATTGTTATATTGATATTATTTTGACTTAATTGTGCTTATCCGCGTTCGACACATTTGATTCTTCTACTTAGATTAGATTTGCTTATCCACGAGCAACTATTGGTATATTTTGACGAAGAATGCTTACTGTGCTCAGTTTTAAAGGTTTAATCTGTGACATATTTTTGTTTTCAGGGTTCTCACCATATCGTTATTCTTTGAAGCTTAGGCAGGGTTCCCATTACGCCGGACCGGCAGATCTGCCGCGCCGGTAAATCTGCCGGAAGGGCTAGTGGCTGTACAATTTATATGAAGCTGTTCACATTATCCCGGGTCCGGCATTTTTGCCGAGACCGGCATTCTTACCGAGCGTTTTGTCACTACAAATTGCCGGTAGAACGACCGGGCCCGGACTAATGTGAACGAGTTTGTGCCGGTATCTATCCCCCGCTCGCCCCGCTCGTGCTCCCCTCGCCCCGCCCGTGTTCCACTCACGTCATTCGGTCTCATTTTCTGGTAAAAGTAGACGTTTAGCATGGATATTCAAGCAGAAACTTTAATTACGCTTGTCCAAGAGAGACCTGTTCCACAGAACAATAATTAATAATTAAACAATAATATTATCCCACAGGATAAGACCGAAGACGTCTATAAAGACAAAAACTTAAAGTTAGCAGCATGGCGTGAAGTATGTTTAATACTGAAACCAAACTTCGATGAACTGGATGAAAAAGAAACTGTCTGATGACTGTCTGAATTTCTTCCGGGATCCGATGTAATGTGAACACTCTGTCCGGTGTCCGGCTTCCGGCAGATCTGCCGGTCCGGCGTAGTGGGAACCCTGCCTTATAGCTTCAATCTCTAAAAATAAGTAACCGGAGTGAAGAGTAATTCCCATACCAAGTACGAAAAAAAGTAGAACCACGTATTTGAGCCATCAATTGAATTTTACAGAAAATGAAAATTTTATCAAATTTTATGACATGGGAGATAACTTTCATGTCTGCTTGACTGAATCTATGTGCTCGTAACTTGTGTGGTTTTGCTGTGTAAGCGAGTCGCTCTTGCGGTTTCACCTGCGTTTTAAACCTTTCATGTAGGTACGTATAACCTGTCTGAAGCTTGCTCACAATTACTTGCTTCCGAGTTCGTAGCGATTGATCAGTCTCTAATGATCATCAGTGTGATGTTATACCATACTTTATTTTTCCAATTCTTATTATTTATTCCACGGAATGTATGTAAAACTTTAGTCAAACTTTGTATAGCATTTTGTTATTAATTATCACCTCTTGCAAAAACATCGATTTATTGGTTTTTTGTTACTATACGCTTCGTGGCTGGATTTAGTAACTCAGAAAATAAAGCCTTAACGTGCAGGATCATTCTATTCCTAATGAATGGATAAAATTGTATTAGTCTTTTTTTTTTAAATATTTTTGTCATATATTTGAAAAATAATAAAACTGTATAAGCGTTGATTTAAATTAATCTCGCAGCAACACGCATACGATCGTTGCACCGGCGATTTTTCATCTAAATACGTACGCAAAGGGTTAAATAAATACGTCCTACCAACCGTCATTATCGCGGTGACAACTACAAGACATCGCGCGTTTGAACCAAATAAACAACGCTTGGTTACACGAATGTGATTCTTATATCAACGTATTAAGATGGAACGGGATAGACGTAGATAAAGCGGCGTTGTCAGAGGCGTAAAGCATCTGTCATTGGTTAACAAATGTTGACAGAAATTGATGCGCAGTCGGACAGTGAAAAACGCGGAATCGCGCGTCCGGCATCTATTTTTAGTCGCGCAGCTGTCTTACCGCATCAAACCTGTAGCTTAGGGTATACATAAATTTGATGAACTGTGTCTAGAGGACGGTTCAGTAATTGATACTGTAGGTGAAATTGAGTATTAATAGTAATTCTTCAAGAATAGCAACGCACCTGTATTTTTTATACCAGCTGCGATGTTAAATTGCAATTAATTAACAGCTTTCAATTAGTAAATAATTAAACAATAATAGAACAGCAACATGTTATTAAGCACTTTATAGCGTAGGTGATACATACTTCGCTCGTCGACAGTCCAGGAGTGATTATAGATACAGTGCTCAACAATAAATATTGCACATCGAGCCTAGGAAGGAGACTTCGGCTTATTTCGGGTCTGTAGAGCGTTATCTCTTTCGCACCGTACCTATTTGACGTTTGTCGACAATTTTGTATCAAGTTTTGACCAATACCGGACTGTCAGTGCTTACGTAGGCAGTGTGCAACAGAGATAACGCTCTACGAAGTCGAAACGAGCCGATCGTCTCTTTCGCAGGCTCGATGTGCCATATTAATTGTTGAGCACTGTATATTATCTGTTTTATTACTTTTCAACTATATTTTTACTACCCCCTATTCGAATGGCTTGACCGCCATTGTTCGGTTGGCTGACTGCACTAGGGGAAGAATTCTCCCCCACTAGAAGGGCATGGGGTCATCACGTCCCGACACCTTATTTTTTTTTAATAAATGTATGGAATGTTTAGCTATAGGCACACCGCGGACACTCCGCCAAAATTCCATACAAACGCTTAATTTGGATTCTATTACACAGACATCAATCAGTGACGTGTATTTACACGCGCACCTGTGTGCGTAGCACGTACAAAATACCAACCGTCGCCCATAAGAGGGAAAGGGGTCGAATGATGCGGGCAAATCGGGCGGGACGTCGAAGTGTCCATTCTATACCTAGTAATATTACATATTCTCTGCTATAGGACCGAAGAAAAATATAATTAATTACGTTTCATCATGTTCTGATGCCATTTCTCGTCTTTATTAGCGTTGGTTAAAAGTTTAGTGGCACAAAAAAAGTTTAGTGGTTAAAAAAATTAGTGGCACACAAGCATGCAGTTCACATTGATGTTAAGTGATGACTGCAGGCTAAAGACACCCACACAATGACCAGTGAACACTACCATATAGCGACAAGTATATGAGGTAATGCGGTGGTGCCTACACCGGCGAGCTCCGTCACTGAAGCTCTACCACCAGTACACCAGTAATTTAAATATATTTTCAATTTTGATAGGTATTTTAAGTAGCCATTAGATAGTCTTTTATTTTGGTAAAGTGTCCACTGACACTTTTTTTTTTCATTAAGGTATTATAATTCGGACGTTGGACATAGCGTTCTATGTGCGACCACCTTTACACTCAATCCAGTCCGATGTGTATCGGATTGGTGTACAGTAAATTGTTAAACAGTGAAAGTAGCAGATTAGCTGTTCGCATTGTAGCCTACTTGTTAGATAAGGCGCATGAAATGTGTTAGCGGTGAAGGGATAAATCTGAGGATAGATTGCATCCGTTACACCATTGAGGATAGAGTTAACTAAATTAGCAGGAGTAAAGTTACTGACCAGACAATAAGCACATAGACGCTGTTTTATCAGAATTTTCGTTGAATACTGCATGTTCAGATAAAGTTGGCCATTTGTCTATATGCATCAAAGTACTGGACAAGATATTATTCCGAAGAGTTGCGTAATGTGGTAGGTATACCTGCTGTACCGATTACGTTCCGCTCTATTCGCGGAACTTCATACAAAACAGCGAAACTCGCTCGGTAAATCCGCTCCCCGCGTCGGTAGCGTATAACGCGCAGGTCTGAGTAAGGTTTTAAATATAAGTATTTTAAGTACCAGGTAATATTCTTTTGGTTTTTTAGATAATATTTCAAAACTATTTTACCTTTTTACTGTATAAATCAATGTATGGAACTTGCCATTATCTATACATCTATACAAATAAATAAAATTGAAGTGTCAGTTTGTAAAATAAAAGTAACCGCTTTTTACTAAATGCATACGTATATACGGTACATATGCCAAAACATTTTTTTTTACATTTTTTGTCTGTCTATCTGTCTGTCTGTCTGTGTTTGTTCCGGCTAATCCCGGGAACGGCTAGACCGATTTTGACGAGACTTTCACTGACAGATAGCTTAGAGGAGTAACTTAGGCTACTTTAATACTAGCTGCGCTCACAACTTTGTCCGGGTAGATACTGAACAATCATAAATTCTCACGCGGACGGAGTCGCGGACACAGCTAGTTATCTTATAAATGACTAACGCTATGTCCGCACCTTTGTCCGCGTGATAATTTGTAAAATTTATAATCGTGAGACAAAAATTGTGAAATTGTTGTTTCGGTATATGTACCGTGTATACATATATACGTACATACATATGCATTTAGTAAAAAGCGGTTATTTTAATATAACAAACAGACACTTCAATTTAATTTATTTGTATAGATAAAAAATATTACAAACAGACACTCCAATTTAATTTATTTGTATAGAGAAAAAATATAATATAATTTAATAATATAATAAAAAAATATAAAATATTTTTTATCTATATGAATAAGTTAAATTGGAGTGTCTGTTTGTAATATTCGGGTTCTAAAATTTTCTATAACATCATAACCTAAACCTCTCACATAGACTATACAACTAAAAAGCTCAAAATATACTATATCAAGTGCATTAAATGAATAATACGTATGAAAACCCCGGAATTAAAGCCGCGAGCAGACTCCATATTTTACCGTTTCTATGCAAATAACGCTGCATGTGCACTCGTTTATTTTGTTTTAAGACATCTTACTTTGGTTATTGGTTGTCAGTATAATTGGACATTTGCGGACATATTTTTTATGCTATGGAGGATCAAACTTGTAGAGATATCTGGCAACAACCCTTTTTACGTCCCACAGCTGGACACGAGTCTTCCTTTTTTTTTGGTAGGCCATTACTACCCAAAAATTGTCCCCATTCCGAATACCATAATTATACGCTAACCTACCTCTAAGGTGAAGACAAAATTACTAGCGGAAAGTAGGTACATCACATTTCAAATTGGTTCATAAAAATCTACATTACCTACTAGGTACATTTTTACTGGTAGAGCTCCAGTGACGGAGCTCGCGGGCGTAGGCACCACCGCATTACCTTATATACTTGCCGCTAAATGGTAGTGTTCAGCACTATCGTGTTCCGGTCAGGTGGTAATGTACGGCCCTGTGATTTCCGGCACAGAGGCACAATACCTTAGGCCTCAGAAGTGGTAACGCATCTGCATTTTGACCTCAGGTCTTTGTGTGGGTGTTTATAGGCTGCAGTCACCACTTATAATCCTCCTAGCTGTTTTCAGCTCCGGCGACCGCTTCATCTAAAAACATCAATGTGAACTGCACGCTTGTTTGCCACTTTAATTACATTATATATATATATATATATATATATATCTATATCTATAGATATATATATATTTATATATCATGGTCCTCAAATTCTGGTTGCCTGGAAGAAATTGCTGTATAGCAATAAGGCCGCCATTTGCTTTTTCTGTAATTTTATGTAATTGTTAACTTCTTTGGTGTGCAATAAAGTGTATTATTATTTCTCTCGTCAGCACGGGGTCCAATTTGAACCCCGGACCTTTGTCAGGCTTGCGCGGGGACATGGGGGGTCCAACACGTAGAGGCCCTTTCGAGAATTTTGATCTACTTTGTAATGGGTTATGTTCGGCGGGAACTCTCGCTGACTGCATCAATAGTTAATACAGGCACAGACAGACCCCGCAGAATATAATGGGACTATTGTAATAATAAGTGATTCGCCAAACTTTGGGCTATGTGGGTGAACTGGGGGGACTAGCTGGCTGGGCCTATGGAGTGAGATCCGGCACCTGCCTATATTCAACATCTCACATTATCGAATCCTACTTTAGGCAGGTGGTGACTCGCCTCTCCTTGGTGGGCCCCCCAAACAGCCAACCCGATGGTCGACGGGGGGCAACACTGTTGAGAGAGGCTGGGGGTGTCGAGAGGTGTGGCCCCGGTTTCACCATCACGAGCGAGTAATCTCGAGCTCGGAGCGGGCTTCCCCGCTATTATGCCTTTAGACACTTCCACCCCCGAGTGTATGGCTCTTGCAGAAATTTAGACAACAGCCTATTATCTAAATTTCTGCAAATGCCATACCATACCGTATTATTATTATTATTATTCTTATATATATCATATATATATATATATATATATTAAGATATATAACTAAACTCCTATTTACCTCAAAGAACGCTTCGAATTCTTACATCTTTCCAATAACATGTTTCTCCGTTCTTCGCTTAACTTAAAATTAAAAACTCCATCTCATTCTTCTAATTTTCTAGCTAATTCTTTTACTGTGTCAGCGTTTCGTCTCTGGAATGCACTTCCTTTATCTGTGAGGCAAGTTCAGACTGTCCAAACTTTAAAAAAACAAGTAAAGGATTACTATCTGTCACTTTAGCTTTCATAATACCTATGCCTACCTCCTTCCTTCTTTTTCATGTTCCTACCTATTTTTGTGTTTTTTTTTGTTTTTTTTTATTCTCCATTTAAAGAGCTTGGTCAAAGACCATGACGCTCTATAAGTTCACATGAATTACATTCTTCATTAAAAAAAAATAATTAAACAACATTAGCTCATTGACAATTGATATAGTTGCAACAGTATTCTGGCGTCATCCGTAGTAGGATCTGCCAGGACACTGTTGCAATGTCCTATTTCTAATGAAGCCCTGCGATGAGCCTCACCTCGAACACATTCATATTTTTGTGTTCTTGTGTTTACTTATAAATGTATTTTGGTTTTTAGTAATTGTACGCCCCAATGTTATAAATTTAGTTATCATGGTCCTCAAATTCTGGTTGCCTGGAAGAAATTGCTGTATAGCAATAAGGCCGCCATTTGCTTTTTCTGTAATTTTATGTAATTGTTAACTTCTTTGGTGTGCAATAAAGTGTATTATTATTATTATTATTCTTATATATATCATATATATATATATATATATATATATATCTATATCTATGGATATATATATATATATATATCCTTTAGAAGGGATTTGTAGTGTGAATATATATATATATTATTATTATTATATATATATCGGCAGGAGGGCCTCCAGTCAGGACATGTGGGAAGTATTGTGGGCGTGTCTTTCCATAAGCCGATATGTTACTCGTGTTTGTGGGCATCTGTAGGTGGGTACTCGAGCGTATGATGAAATAAAGCACAGGTTGGCAGAATAAAGTCGTATATTGCCAAAGATCCGCCCATTCGATTACTTCCGGCAGGGAAGAACGGGCAAGAAACCCTTCGGACCGGGCAACCATATTTATCAGGATACGATACTACTACTATCACAAGTTCAGGACTACCCGCTTTATATCACTTTAATATCACTGACTTTCACTGTTCTAACTGGCAGCATAACTGCCCTATAATAATTCGATTCAACTGTGTGACTGTGACTGATCGACTGTTACTCTATGACTGACCGTCATTAACTATTTTCTAGCCTTTATAAACCCGATATCGGCTAGTAACTATCCCCTCTAAGATAACAATTTCAAGAACCTACGCCGACCGTGGCGCCACCTAGAATTCTCTATTGAACAATCTACCCTAGTCATAATTAGGTTACGTCTCCGACAAACCAGATGGCGCCAGCAGTCACATTCAGGTTCCACTCCGACACGGCCATACTGACAATTCGCACGTCCTCGTGCGATGCGATTACCTGTAACAAGGAAACATCTCTGAGAGTATGATAGTTCACTAGGCCTTTATTGGCCCAACTATGACGTAATTAATTCGCCGTTGTATCTACTCGTCATTATCAACCACTAAAGTAAGGTATTGCTTTTAAGCCCAAAAGACAGGCAGTAACCATATTTAGCTCGGCCTACCTGACATTACTAGAATCGATCTCAAGTTATCACTACCACAAATCATCTTGTGCTTTTCTCGGCATCTCAGATAACTAGTAACGCTTTAAACAAATTATTCACTCCCTCACAAAGAGACAAAACATTTTGTACGACATAGCTCGGCTACTCCTGACAAAGTAAATTCTCCTCTTCCGTTGTTACTTTAAACATGTTTTGTGTAACTCCTTTTGTTACATCCTAAGTCAAACAGGAAGTACAGTCATTCAACATCATCATCCATAATAATCTTAACTGCCAACTCATATTAACTAGACATCCACCTCACCATCTATCAACCTATATGAAACTTGTCTGAAAGGCCAACTCGCCACAAAGCAATCAACATCACCACTGTCTGTACGGCCACCTCGCCGTTTAGCAATGCTGTCAGATTGGCCACCCCGCCATTTAGTAATGCTGTCACATTGGCCACCTCGCCATTTAGCAATGCTGTCTGATTGGCCACCTCGCCACTTAGTAATGCTGTCCCAGAGGCCAACAACTCAACAACCAGCACTTCCCTCCAGGAATGCCAAATCATCTCATATTCCACCCAGAGTCAACACACTGATACTCTGGCATAGTCACGAAACCCGTGAACCAAGAACCTGTACACACATGCTCACACATAACGTTTTCAATATTCGTCACATCATATCAATTGGTACTTGAGTCTCAGTGTCCGCTACCTAATCATAAGAATCTGTTTAGCCCACAATAGCAGGTAAGATTCCTACAGCATTAAGATTGATCGTTACCCACAAAAGCAGGAAAGACCACATACACATTAAACGAACAGTGATGATCGTTACCCACAAAAGCAGGAAAGACCACATAACAGTGATAGTCGTCACCCACTAAAGCAGGAGAGACCACACTTATTAAATCACAAGGATACTATAATTTCTTCCCGTAATTACCCACAGGTGAAACCATTATCAACTTCGTTTGACTAACTTTTTCAAACTATCTACCCCGATAGAGGGAATGAAATTAGCCATTTTCTAAACTTAACCATGTGTTAGGTTAAATTTCAACTCTAGGCATAGGATTACATTGAAAACATTTTCAACGGGAAATGCCACAAATTGGTGATTTGTACCGATTCACCATGACCTGGGAATTGAACCCATTCATCAGCTGTTGCGAGGTCATAACAATATGAAAACGACTCACCAAATGTAGAATGCATGTCCGATTGAAGTGTTGAAATCTGCTCATCGCTCTCCAGCATAGATTTCCATGATCCAATCTGCAGTGGTATGCGCACCACAACCTCTGCTGCATACTTCAACTTCCAGCCAGGTATATTGGCAAAGTAGTGTACCATGCAATCACAGCACTACGGTGTTAAGTCTCCATTGTAGTTTCAAATCCCAGTACTTTGGTTTGGTTTTCTAGGTTAACCACTTTTGGTTGGCACTGGACTACCTCATTCTTTCTGTGGCCAGTGCGGTCCACCCAGCCAGGTGAGACCCATAAGGGAGGCCCAGCTGAGGCGACCAGCGAACTCGGCAGCAATTGTTTGAACGATTTGATGCTCTTTGAAATTTGACACTTTTTTTTTTTTTTTTTAGTTGAGGGTAGGTCGTCAACTTGTTGATCTAAAAAAAAATAATCCACTCTGCGTATTTTCATCATATTTTCGCTCGAGTGAATCCCACTTCTGATATCGGCAGGAGGGCCTCCAGTCAGGACATGTGGGAAGTATTGTGGGCGTGTCTTTCCATAAGCCGATATGTTACTCGTGTTTGTGGGCATCTGTAGGTGGGTACTCGAGCGTATGATGAAATAAAGCACAGGTTGGCAGAATAAAGTCGTATATTGCCAAAGATCCGCCCATTCGATTACTTCCGGCAGGGAAGAACGGGCAAGAAACCCTTCGGACCGGGCAACCATATTTATCAGGATACGATACTACTACTATCACAAGTTCAGGACTACCCGCTTTATATCACTTTAATATCACTGACTTTCACTGTTCTAACTGGCAGCATAACTGCCCTATAATAATTCGATTCAACTGTGTGACTGTGACTGATCGACTGTTACTCTATGACTGACCGTCATTAACTATTTTCTAGCCTTTATAAACCCGATATCGGCTAGTAACTATCCCCTCTAAGATAACAATTTCAAGAACCTACGCCGACCGTGGCGCCACCTAGAATTCTCTATTGAACAATCTACCCTAGTCATAATTAGGTTACGTCTCCGACAAACCAGATGGCGCCAGCAGTCACATTCAGGTTCCACTCCGACATATATATTCACACTACAAATCCCTTCTAAAGGATTCTAAAAAAAAAAAAAATGAAATAACTCTGGCTAGTCTCTACATAAACTTCCAACAACAACAGATCCGTCATAAAGTTAAACGAAAAAAAAAAAAAGGAACAACATCATAAAATTTAAACATATCTAACATCAAAGTACCTACCGAACAAAGCGTATGTGGCACATAACACTAAATCATATAAACTCCGAAACAAAAAAAAAACAACAAAGAATGACCGAAGACTGGAAAGAAATGGCTCGGAATCTATAAATCGGAGTCGATCCTGCGTACCGATCACAAATATGTCAGAAACAACCATAAACGTCAAACTATATCTCTTGTGGATAGTTTATTAGAAGTGGCACAATGAGGGTCGATTGATGGAACCTTTTTCCGTGTGACCGTCTTGGGATTTGACGTAATTAACGGTTTAAATGTATGTCGAATTTTAAAAAGGTTATTTTGTTTCAAAATGATGATAAGCTTTTCTTAAGATACAATTTTTATTAATTTTACTGATGTTAGAACTCCAGTGACGGAGCTCGCGGGCGTAGGCACTACCGCATTACCTAATATACTTGCCGCTAATTAGTAGTGTTCAGCACTATCATATTCCGTTCAGTTCGGTCAGGTGGTAATGTACGGCCCTGTAATTTCCAGCACAGAGGCATAACACTGTAGGCCTCAGGAGTGGTAACGCATCTGCATTTTGACCTCTGGTCTTTGTGTAGGTGTCTATAGGCTGCAGTCATCACTTAACATCAATGTGAACTGCAGGCTTATTAACCACTTCCGTATTTTTTTTTTCTGAAATAGATAGTGGTTTTTTTGAGAGGGTTTACATTCGGCGTCCGTTGTTGCTTACGAGTTGAATGCAGCCCCCTCAGAACAATTACCTAGTATTACTGCAACTACTGAAGCTAGCTAGCTGAAGCGCGTATGGCCCAGCGGCTGGTGTAGATCGTAAGCGATCTACTCGGTTAAGCATTACGGTTGCGATCGGGTGTGTGATGGGTGACCGCTAGTGGCAAATTAAAATGCGCGTTTCCGTGCTTCGGAGGGCACGTTCAGCTGTCGGTCCCGGTTGCTATCGATAGATAGCAGTCGTTAAACCTTTTCGGAGGTCTTATGGACGATTTGAAAACATCCGACAGCGGGTTGGCCACTAACCCGTATCTCCACCAATCCGCTTTGGAGCAGCGTGGTGGAGAGCTCCAGGCCTCTCCCCAAAAAAGAGAGAAACTCGTGGGGACGCAGTGGGACGTATTATGGGATGCCATTAAACTGCAACTACTGCATTCAGCGTGCGTGGACTATCTTATACTATAGGCACTATGTTTTGGTAGGTTTGGGTTTACCTTTCTAAAGACATTTTTTTTTAATCTGATCTCTCTCTGTAAACAAATATTTGCAATAATAATTATCAATTCAAAATAATTTATATTTGTAAATTTTGTAATTTTCTGATGGAACAATCTTTAAATGAATTGAATTCATTTTGTAATATTAAATTAACGTTATATGTACAATCGCTACCAAAACGGATTTAATTTTAAATATCTGTTATTATCTACGTTACAAATCGGTTTTTTCCAAATCGTCTTATTCAATCGTAAAATCACTTTTGCTTCACCTTCGACCTCGATTGATAATTATCGATATAATCATTATTTGGTTACAGTTACATTCTTATCGATTCGATCAAATAATGTTATGCGAGAAAAATATCGCGAAATGCTAGTTAAATATAATTCGAATGAAATTATATTTTATATTTAAACATTCTAAAGTAATCATTCGGTATCTGTGGTAAGTACGAGTATGTAGTTGAAATGTATACTTTAATTTGACATTTGGATTTTATTTTGTTTTTATATTGGAAACGTAATGGATAAAAATTAAGTGAATGGTGTTAAAATATAATTAACATTCGCGCAATAAAATTTCGTCTTTTCATATAAAGTTTAATAAGAAATAAAAATTCTACAAAATGAAAATTAATAAAATTGACCGAAACGGAAGGGCAGTCTTCTCTGAATAATCGTTTATCTTTATTGCCTCTCACTATTATTTTATGTCTAGTATTAAAAGTGTTGTAATTTATACCTCACAACTGCATACAAATTACACCGTCACATCGTTAGTAAAACTTCGAAGTAACGTTAAAAATAAACAGTACCTTGTTACTAATTGTCGCACCGAAGTGACATTCGATCGATCGCTTCCCGGCGTCTGTGAATGACTAATGCGCCACATCAATCGAATTAATACCCTTCACTAACTCGTCTCGGACTTCAAATATGGTCAGCAAGTACAAAGTCATTAGCGGCCTCGGTCCGGTCTTGATAAATATAAATAGGCACAATTAGCCGTGATTTATACTTGGCCCGAACGGATTAAAGTCGCCGATTAATACTGACATCTGCGTCGATCGATCGTCGACGACCTTTAGCTTTTCTCCGCGATTGTACTTTACTGAACGGCGCTATCAATCAGATATTAAATGTTGGTACTGAGTGAGTGGTTTTAATGCCATTGTTTAAAGCGGTTCGCAAACGTTGCAGATTTTAGTGGTGGTAGAGTTGCAGTATAGGAGAGCTCGAGGGCGTAGGCACCACCGCATTACTTAATCAATCTGCTCCTAAATGGCAGTGTTAAGCACTATCATGTTCCAGTTAGATAGTAATGTACGGCCCCGTAATAACTTATCGCAGAGACATATCACCTGAGGCCTCAGGAGTGGTAACGCATCTGTATTTTTACCTCTGGTCTTTGTGTGGGTGTCTATAGCGTCTGCAGTGTCTGTAGTCATCACTTAACATCAATTACTTAACTTAATCATTAAGTGATGACTGCAGACACTGCAGACGCTATAGACACCCACACAAAGACCAGAGGTAAAAATACAGATGCGTTACCACTCCTGAGGCCTCAGGTGTTAAGACTCTGAGCCGGAAATCACAGGGCCATATATTACAACCTGACTGGAACACGATAGTGCTGAACACTACCATTTAGAGGCAAGTATATTACGTAATGCGGTGGTGCCTACGACCGCGAAATCCGTCACTGGAACTATACCACGAGTAAAAATATATACAGCACGAAAACATACAAACATCATAATGTAAAAATGATGGGGCACTTCATATCTGTAAATACAAGATGGGGTGAAAAAGTGATAAAATGCAAAAACCGTCCGGGGTCGCCCGCTGAAGTCGGGACGAATTAACCCCGCACACAGATTGCCGTGGAGAGGACTTTTACGTATTAAATGTATAACTAATTTATTATATGTAGGTAAATGTAATTTATTTATGGGCGAATAGGTAGAGCTCAGTGAATCAAAAAGTTGACTGAAATCATAAATCATAAAAATTAGAGATTTAAAATTCTAGCTTTAATGAAATCTTAGTAAACGTATTTCTAAACGGAACAAGTACCCCGAACGGGACCCAATCTTATCTCGAGATATTGAGATAGATTCCACCCGTTCTACCTGTATGCAATGCACACCCACTGGTGGTAGAGCTCTAGTGACGCAGGTCGCGGGCGTAGGCACCACCACATTATCTAATATACTTGCCGTTAAATGGTAGCGTTCAGCACTATCGTGTACCGGTCGGGTGGTAATATACAGCCCTGTAATTTCCGCCACAGGGCATAACACTTTAGGTCCCAGAAGTGGCAACTATTATAATTATTATAATTACTAAAATAATTTTCTTATAATCATTTAGGGATGAAATTGTTTTGTTGTAGTTTTAAACAGACCTATGTAGTTTGAATACTATTACACTTTTAATTAAAAAACATGCAGAATATAATAAAAAATGTAAAGTAAAAAAATTACAAGCTTACAGCGACTCTATGAAATCTCTGTCCTTAGTCACGGACATCCATATTGTACCTGTCACGCGTACATAGCCAAGCACAAAATACGCGACTGCGACAGGTTGCGATACGTCAACAGAGTATGCGACTATCGTACTTACATAAAGTAAACGTAAATTACTGTTTTGCGATCAGTCAACAGTAAAAAAATCAGATTATCTATGTTGTTTGATTGATTTATTCAGATTTATGTTAAAATTGGACATTTGCAGTCTGCCGACACGTTCTATATGGCTGTAGTTAATGCAATAACGCGGGTAAATAAGGTGGGCTATAGTGTCCTGCGATAAAACTATCGCCATTGGCGATTATGGTATATCCCATGGCATAGCCCATGCCAAGCGTGGCGATTATGAAATATTCCCTTTTATTTATCAGAATAACACTTGAAATTCGTTTATACTGAAGTTCCTATGTAGGTATGTATATATATGTATTATACTCGTAAATGAAACAAAAAAAAAATTGTTTGATAATGATGTGGGGTAATAAATATTAAATTTTCTGTCAAAGGTGGCAATTTCATGACAGTAAATTTATACACGGATTTCAAGCAATTTTAACTTACTAGTCTGACCACGGGTGTTCGCATGTATGCTTGAATGTATGCCTATATACCTCTGCCTCCCCTTCAGTGATCCAGGCGTGAAGTTACGACTTTTTTCAATTAATAATTAGGTAAAGTCCTATTCAAGCATATATGCGAACACCCACGATTCGCCGGTACGTTTTTAGCCCATGTAACAGGTGGCGAGCCTGTTGCCATCTCCGGCCACATTACCAAACTCCGAGGTACTGGGAAACTTCCAGAAATAAAGGATTCTAAACCGATATCTCTGACAGCCCCCGATCCAGGAATCGAACCCAGAACCGCCAGCGTAGTAGTAGTGGCCTACTACCACTAGGCTACTGAGGCAGTATTTTTATTATTAATCAATTTTGATGAAAAAAAAATGTACAAAACGTATCAATGTATCGCACAAAAAGTGAACCACTTGAACTGGATTTGAACACCTATTACAGAAGTTACAACTGCGACTACATTGCGATCATTGCGACCATTCCGATCATTGCAAACATTGCGACCATTGTGACATAGTTGGGGAAAAAGTTTCTTCGCATTTTTTAAGATAATTCAAAACATTTTTTAATATAGTTCATTTAAATTTAACTAAAGTATGTATGTACCATTTTGTACGATAACCTTTTGCCATCTTGTAGGTAGGGACATGATCCCATTGCTATAAAAATTTTGGAACTTCTCATCAAAATACCGCGACAAGTGGATTTGGCAGTCCTCTCGTGATGTTAACCTAACATTGCATAAAGAATTCTGAAGAGACCGAAACAGGTGGAAATCTGAAGGTGCAAGGTCAGGACTATACGGCGGATGCATTAACACCTCCCAGCCAAACTCTCTTAATTTTTGCTGAGTGGCTATAGATGTGTGAGGTCTAGCGTTATCATGATGAAACACCACACCCCTTCTGTTGATCAATTCCGGCCGCTTTCTCTCAACTTCTTGCTTTAATCTCATCAGTTGTTCGCAGTAGAGTTTAGAATCCATAGTCCTGCCTGGTGGTAATAGCTCATAATGAATAATGCCCTTCCAATCCCACCACACACACAAAATCACCTTATTGCGAGTTAACCCGGGTTTTACCACAGTCTGTGAAGCCTGACCGGCCTTTGACCACGACCTTTTTCACACGTTCTTGTCGTACGTGATCCACTTTTCATCACCAGTTATCAGCTTCTTCGGTGCTGTAAATGATTCGGTTTCATTACGTCGTAATAAAGAATCACAAATGAGTACACGGTTCATTAGGTTTCTTTCAGTGAGCTCGTGAGGTACCCAAATATCGAGCTTTTTTTTGTACCCAGCTTTTTCAAATGCGCCAAAACTGTTTTGTGATCAATTCTCAGTTCTTCAGCTACGTCGTAACTACTGATACGTCGATCATGCTCCACTTTTTCAAAAATGGCATGCATTTTATCCGTAATAGGGCGACCAGAGCGAGGTGCATCTTTGACATCAAAATTTCCGGATTGAAAATGCTTAAACCAAATTCGTGCAACTCTCACAGACACTGCACTAGAATCTAAACATCGCAATTTTTTTTCGCGGCTTGCGTTGCATTTTTACCTTTTTTGTAGTAAAATTTTAAAATGTATCGAATTTCTTCATTAGATTCACTCATCTTGACAGTACGAGAAACAAATGAAAATCACACATTTGCCTAATTTGAATTTGGAATTATGTTCTTTAAAATTTTAACTTTCAATGATACCAAAACCAGCCAGATACAAATACTACAGCCAAAGAGATTTTATTACAAGTTCATACATACTATAATGCGAAAAGACTTTTTCCCCAACCTATTATTAGCGACCGCGACCGCGACTTAACATTTGATTCGGCTAATGGTGAACATTTCAATGAAGATTTATATGAATCAAGGAGTTATATTCGAGGGTCCCTATAAAACGTGTTTAATGCGCTGGATTGTCAATTACCGCGTATGTGCATGAGTTGTGAGATCCAGTCGGTGATTGTTGAGATTTGTTGGTTTGAAGTATCTTTATTATTATGCCCTGAATATTAAGTACTGTAACCAGTACTGACTTGAGCAACCCGGAAATAAATTACCTTAACCAATAACTTTGCAAAGGAATTTAAAACTAAATCCGAATGCATGTGAGACTAACTCGCGTCCGTAGAGTAACGAACAATTTTTTTAATCGGCGCTCGCGGTTGTTGGCACCACAGCGTTACCTAATATACTTGCCTTTTAATGGTAGTGTTCAGCACTATCGTATTCCGGTCAGGTGGTAATGTACGGCTCTGTAATTTCTGGCACAGAGGCATAACACATTAGGCCTCAGGAGTGGTAGCGCATCTGCATTTTGACCTTGGCCTTCGTGTAAGTGTCTATAGGCTGCAGTCATCACTTAACATCAATGTGAACTGCATGCTTGTTTGCCACTTCCATTACATAAAAAAAGCTTCGCAAAGGAATTTAAAACTGAAACCGACCACTTGCGAGACGAACTCGCGTCCATAGAGAAACGGATTTTTTATTGTCATGAAATGGCATTCGATCATACAGTTTACATTGAATGTAAGTAATAGTTTAGCCTGTAAACATATCTTCATGTTACCTGAGATTTAGTATGTATGTATGTCGGAAAATACAGGGCCGTTACAACCTGATTCGACCCGATAGTGCTGAACACTACTATTTAGAAGCAAGTAGATTAGGTGATGCGGTGGTACTACGTCTGCGAGCTCCGTCACTGGAGCTCTACCACCAGTACAATTAAGATATTCCCTACGTTATCTTAACTTCAATACATTTCTTGCAGGTTTGTATAGCCCCGTAATAACTATCACAGAGACATGCTTACTGCCACCAACACATCTGCATTTTATAGGTTTTCGCAATCTTTACTCATTGGAATAAAACTAGTCGGATGTATCTCGCGTATATTTAACTTAATATTTTTTCAGACTAGTCTGCCCAAGACAACGGAAGCTGGAAAGCGACCGAAATGAGTTAATTTAAAAGTACTTAAATCACTTGTATCCTCTAATTTCGTCGTCATATCCAGCGACGAGTGACGTCACTCCGTTCTGAGGCGGTGGACACTAGGACACTCTTTGTGTCCGGCAGTCCGTTTGCTTGTCTTGTCTGTCGGCTTAACTCCGCACGTTGACACGCCCTGCTACAGAAATGTCTAACATTTCGAGAGCCAGGTTCACCTGTGAACTGTGGAGTACTTGAATATGTTATGATGAATATATATCTATACAATAAAGATCATTCAAGAAATATCTTTCTGCAGTTTGAATTTTTAGTCTTTTCTTTTCAATACTAACAAAATCAAATGTCTTTGTTAATTAGAACACAATCGAATGTAATTATTAGCTTTGTTTTTCTCCTATTAGAGTCTTTATTTGTCTGGTACCACAATTTCAATGAACTAAGGATCCGTATTACTAGACAGATCTCAGTCTCTGAGACGATCTTAAGATCATATTTTTATACTAAACATTTTAGTTCCGGGTTTTGGGTTGAGATTTTAAGGCCTTTAGTCTCTGTTTTGAAAGGAATAATTACTTAATTTATGTTGTTCATAAATCACAATAAACGATAAATGTTGGCGAATCATTACATTACATCCTATTTCAAGTCAAATCTGAATGAATTTTTGAGTTTGAGTTTGCAGATAAAAATTGATATTTGTTCTTGTTGCAATTATCGGATACATTTGCCGGATATTTCCCAGGGTCAGGTGTTCAGGACTTCAGGAGTTATGTGCCCGCAGATTTGTCACTTATTTCATAGGACAAAACGTAACTGGCCAATCGTTGGTATTCTTAAGAACAATAAACCTAAACTAAGCAGAATAGCACATATAAAAAGAAATATGTAACAATGTTGGTTCAGAACAAATCAAAACTTTGAATGAAGAAATGTGAGTAGAAGCAAGACAAGTTTGCAAAGAAAAGAATAAGATATAAAAAGGTCTAAAAATACAAATAAAAAGTCAATCTACTTTCGACGTACCTATTAACCACTCAACCGAAAATAAACAGCTATTTCCCAATCCTGTAACATCTAAAAAATGCAATTAAAAATAACCCAGTGTCGCCAACAAGACTAAATGCAGTTCCATATAAGTGAAATTCTCGATTTGTCTAGACGTTGTGACGATGTATTTTTGTCGGCATCAATAAATAATGGACGGGTCAAAGTCTGAGAGCTAATGTGTGTTGATCTTATCCCACTCCGGGTAATACTATTGTTGGCGGTACTACGAGTTCTAGATGGCGTACGTGATACGAGGTCGTGTCGAACATGCGAGAAATTTTTAAGTTATCGTTCGTTATTTGCAAACTCTGATCAATTTTCAATCGTGAGGATTCTTTTATTTTTTTTTATTGAATTAATTATAATTTAATATAAATATGCAAACTTTCGAGCTAGTCGCTGGTTTTTACCAGCTTAGGGTATGAATTTCGAAAAATACTTCTCTTTTTCTCTCTACATTCTTAGGACTAACCTTTGATCATTTAGTGATCGATTATTATTAGTATTCTTAATATTCTCAAAATCATTTTTGAAAAGTGTTATATCTTGTAAATACCTACCTAATATGCTTTATTTTACAAATCTTGCCATGGTCTTTTGTTACGGAAGCTGTTCTTAATCAGATGATAAGAACGGATTCTGCTAATGGCCTTGGTGCTTCAGGGCTAAGGGTCTCATAACAAGTTTTGTTTGAAAGTTTATCAAAATCTAAATGATTAAAATTTGTGGATACACTAAATGACAACAACAGCTTAGAGTTAGAAGATATAATTATGATGATAGATGTCTTCCTTAGTATTGAACAAAAAGATACGAAAAGATGTAGTAAATTAATAGCAACATTCAAAGAACGATACGTAAAAGCAGTAGCAGTGAAAACCGACTACTAGTGATGTGACGCTAATGAGTTGTCTACGTAGTGACGTCACGCGAACTGTCACTCACTTCTTATGGTCAGATTGATACCAATCTAATTGATCGAATACCGTTACCATTGCCGAACTAGTTTATAAGAAATACAGTATAAGGAATACTTGAAAAAGTTTTACTATGACCGATAACAAATATCTATATGATTCATAATGCATATCAATAAAATATGCATTATGAATCATTAACCTAATATGTTATATTTTTATATTATAATCGTATTAGCACTATGGGTATTTAGACTAATAAATAGAGACACTGCAAATCAGTTTCCGATCTATGCATAAATTAAGATAATCTACGTATTAGATTCTGAGCTAAAGACATTAATAGACTGGGCAACTTTTAAATATATTCTAATAGTTATAGCTTCACAGATGTTTTCGCTTCAATAATGGCTGAATAGATATTCTAACTTTATATCGTACCTACGTGCGTTTGCTGATAGGTTTATGTCACAATGAGATACTTTTGACGGCTGTTCAAAAATAAAAATAAAACACAACACAAATTCACAGACACCTTCCTTGCTGTTTTGTGTAATTTATTTATGTATTTCAATCTTACAAACTAATTCATAACTTATCTTTCATGACTCTAATAGAATGCGATTTTTGAAAAAAACAATAATACTTATAATTACTACCTTGAAATTAATGTAGAGCTTATTTATAAATAACATTTGTATAGTAAATGTACGGCCCTGTAATTTCCGGCACAGAGGCATAACACCTAATGCCTCAGGAGTGGCAGCGCATCTGCATTTTGACCTCTGGTCATTGTGTGGGTGTCTATAGGCTGCAGTCTTCACTTAACATGAATGTGAACTGCATGCTTGCTTGCCACTTTTATTACATAAAAAAAAAAATCCGTACTATAATAATTATGAATGTATTGTTATTTGCAAAACGAATGATTGTAATCGACACACTTCTAATCAAACTCGATACTCAAACAACATTGCATCGTGAGCCACAAGTAGTGTCACATCTCTATAAATTCTCGCTTACATGGTACATATTAAGATGGAAGTCGGAGTGAAAATAACTGGACACATCTAGCCGATAGGTCGCGTCACGAGATGCCATTCGATTGTAGTGCACACTCCGTAATTACTGGTGGCTGTTTAGTTTTATTGTGAGTTTATATTTGCTGCATTGACTGTACTGTTGATGTTTAATATAAATAAAGATACGTAACTTCTCGCCTATTTTAAATGAAGGGATAGACAGATGTGTATTCGTACATTCAAGCATAATATGCAAACATCCACGATTCGCCGGTTACGCTGTGAGTAGTTTTGACCCATGTGGCGAGCCTGTTAACATCTCTGGGCACATTACCAAACTCCGATTCACTGAGTCGGAACATAAGCCAAAAAAACAGGAAAATTGGAAAAATCCCAATAGAATCAGAAATAAAGGATTTTAGACTGTTATCTCTGAAAACCCTCGACCTGGGAATTGAACCCGCGTAGTAGTAGTGGCCTGCTACCACTGGACTACTTTTTTTGTGTAAAATGTCAAAATCTATGCGAATCTTGCGCTTAGTGTAGGGACACTATGTCGTCTAAGTCTGCTATGTGTTACACTTCCTGTGCCTTCTAGTCCACTCGCTAGTTCATTTACGTGAGGTGAGATTCTTGATTGATAGCTCTTGCTATGTTTAAAAATGTCTTAACCACTGGACTACTGAGGCATTTACATAAAGATGAAACTTTTTATCATGTTCAAAAGAAAGAAAAAGCAACCCTTATGGTATCTCTTGAGCGTCAGTCTGTGCATCTGTCCCAACAATATTTACTTAAAACTATTCGGCCTAGTAAAACTTGGTACACGTATAGGACTGCTCGCTACTGAGCTATAACCGATCCGAAATTTTGATTGTGTGTAACAGAGTGGGTGGCACCAGCATTTGTAATATCAAGATTGTAACTCAATACGTTTGAACTTTTTATCTCGCCTTTTAAACACGACTTTAACGATTTTACTTAATAAATATTTACATACTCATCACATCGCCCACACATAAAATTAGATAAAACTATATTGTATGATAACGTCTGTAATTTACTAAAATTAACTATATTTTAACGCCTCGTAAAAGTAACGCAAACAAGCGATTCAGCTTTTTTTATTATATCCTAATTATGGAATCGTAAAATTGTATCGCGTTTTAGAGCGAAGTTATCATTAGTTTATATTCAATATTTTTTCATTATATAAAGTCATCAATTTTAGTAATCATTTGTATTTAATCGAACGATCACGAAACGTATCATTAAATGTCAAATAAATTTTTATAGACGATCTATTTAACCGAACTCTCGAATTGGACATGATTGCAATATTGGCGTCTTTAACAAATTAATGATTTTTTAATTATGTTTATTTATTTAATTTAATATTGATAACGATGATTAATTAAACTTCATCAGTTTGATTGCGTTTTATAACTAATTAAAGTTATCGATTATTTTGTAAATATAGCAATTTTAGAAATACATTCTGCGCCATTCTGCACCGTGCTGCAAGTTGTCAAGTGTTGTCCATTTTAGTATCGCAATCCAATTTAGGAAACTATTGACAGTGCTACCTGTCTTACACCAGAATCTACTTCCATTGTTATCATAGATACCTACCTACCTTGTGTCATGTAATATAAATTTCATCAGTATTCAAAATCAATAGCTTACTTATGTTTATGATAAACCAAAGACAAATGTTTAACTAACAATAGGGTGATTTTAGGTCTTAGTACATTATAGCACCAATCTATGAAAGATCTTTAGATAAATTAAATATTTTATTTAATTAATTTGAAGACTTAATTAAAAATGTATCAACTGTAAATAATGAAGCTTGAGTCGTCTGTCGCGGACATTTTTGTATGTAAGGGTGCTTTCATAATATAATTAGGTGCAATTAAAATGTATAACTATTTTTTATTATATCACTATTCCATAATCACACCACGAATTTCGTAATTACTGGTGGAATGCAATAAAAAATCGACGTGGAATGTTTGATAGTGGGTTTAACGACTCTTTTAAGGTGGGCTAGGTTAATTATTATTCTTTAATATTATGCAATTAATTATATACAATATAAACACAAAATTAACACGTTCCTTAAAAGTTGTTAATTGAGAATGAACTGTACTAAACACAGCCATTTTAAATATGATTTTGGTATTTAAATAGGTACTACAAATTTGTTTGTACAAAAGTGATAACCTGGTGAAAAAGAAGCTGTAAGATTGTAGCATGTTCTTAAACGGTTTATTTAAAAAACATTTATTTTAAATAACGTTTATCGCAGTCAATTCTTTCATCTTTAAATCTGACTGATAATCTTGAACGCGAAATAGTTTTAGAATGTTTGATTCAAAAGAAAATATATAAATCTACTCAATATTTCGTTTTTGTCAAGCGACACAGATACATTACAGGAAAGCGACAAAGATGCGAAATTTGTAAAACAATTAGTAGAATTAGAAGTCTAAAGATAAATTATGTTTAAAATAAATAGTCGCAAAAAATGTCTCACCGAAAGAAGCCAGTGCGTACACACCCTAAATGCACTTGTCACAGGCTATTTAATGCAACGGGCCGTAGCTTGGCTCCTTCTGACTCCAATTTGTTTGGATGTCTGCTTCGCGAGGCCATAATGAGTTTTTTGAACATTAAATTTGTTTTCTTGAACACAGAACCACCTAACGTATGGGGAATTTGCATTTGTATCCGCTGGGGCTAATTCTGATTAAAGTTTGTAGGTTTACTTTTGTACTGTCATTTTAGAAGACCTAATTCTCATAGCCTTAACTTTTGATGCCAACTATTTCATGAATCTAGCAGCCTAGTTAGGCTTCTAGACGTAAAGATCTCACCGCCTACGAGCGGAGAAGAATTCTACCACTAGTGTAGTCAGTTCACCCGACAATGGCGTTCAAACCATACATAGAGCAACTCGGGCCACCAGCCGCGGTGGGCCGGAAGGGATTAGCCATAGCGTTTATTACCGATGCAACACAGTCTGTCATTTTTTGCGGGGGGAAATGCGTGTGACACACACCCACACTACAAAAATCGTCTATTACAAATTTACAATGAAACTCACACCCTTACTTAATTGAAATACATAAACAATTTCACGCACACATTTAAACATCTGGGCGACAGGCACTTGGGCTTGTACTTTGACGGAGGGGAAAGCCTGCATATGGCTACTCCTCCCCAGTCCGCCGTGGCCGGTGGCCCGTGTTGCTCTATGAAACCATTGTAGAAATTAAACTTGCGGATTTTCTCGCGTATACAACACTCCCAAACTTCTTCCTACACCCGACGTTTTGGTCGCTTTCCAGCTACCGTGGTCACGGGCAGACATGCACCACGATAGCTGGAAAGCGACCGAAACGTCGGGTGTAGGAAGAAGTTTGGGAGTGTTGTATACGCGAGAAAATCCGCAAGTTTAATTTCTACAATGTATGAAGCTCTCGAAAACCTACGAAAATGCTATGAAACCATACTAATAGGCGGCATTAAATACAGTAACGCGAGATGGGCAGCGTCCCATGATAAAACTGCCGTTACTGCGATCACCAATCCAGATGCCAAGGGATTATGGCATATTCTCTTCTAAAGATGCACTGTTGTCCCCAAAACTGCTGACAATGGTGTCACATCGACGTTTTTCGGGTTCGATTCTTCTCGATCAAGGTTTTTTTTTCAAATACTGTAGACCTATTAGTAGGTACCCACTTAAATGCAGAATTCATATTGTACGTGGGAACATTATTACTGGCCACCACTTATAATAAAGTTATTGGTTCGATCCCAAGAAGAAAGAAGAAGCCAAAGATTAAGGAACATATTTAGTTCTAACATATAATTATTATTAAAAAATTATGATACTTATAAAAAATAATTTTATAATGTTTAATTGTAATTTTAATGTTTCCGTTTTTTTTTCAGGTAAGTCGCATTGTCATAGAACGCCAGTTTGTATGGTGAGTCTTGTCATGTGAAATGTAGCTTTCAAGCCTTTAATTCACTCTCTGTCAATCTCGGTAAATTTACATTGAAAATAGACGAGCTTAATACAGTCATACTATTTTACAACCGTTAGCTGTTTTGCTTCTAAAACACTTCCTTGCTTCTAGACTTCAAGTAAACACCGCAAACATCAAAGGCGCCGACCAAGTTAAAAGTCACTTAACGCTCAGATATCGCATCATTATAGATCCCTTAACCCGGTCCATTAAACTATTATCGTTTCGGCCATAAAACGTTATGGGGCATACCGTCTTGGGAACTATAAAGTAAATGACATGCGCGCGCGCACCGACCCGCCATGTTTGTTGCGTTTTTTGTTCGATTGATCGAACATGCTTACTGTGTGCGTAGATGTTATGTGTTTTTGAACGGACTTTTTGAATGTTAATTTTAGTTGAAATATATACTTCTTCTTCAATTATTTTATTTATATTTTAACTAAAGGTTACACGAACCCAGAACGTATATAGTAGTGTTAAATGTCGTGAAAATTACAAAGTAATGGTGGCCATTACTGCAAGATCTATATGCTAATAAGTCATAATGTTTTTTTTTTTCAAATTGTATTTTTTTAGTGACATATCAGATCAGAGGTTAATTTAATAGGCTGGACTACTGTTTTTAAGTATTTACTTCAGTATACTTATAATTAATCTAATTTGTATAAGTATACTGAAGTAAATACTTAAAAACAGTTTACTACAGTTTACCTACGTCAGACATGTTATGTCTGACGTAGGTAAAAACGCGTTTTAAACAAATTATCCAATTACATCTGCCGACAAAAAAGTTAATCAGAAAGTACAATTTAATGTAACACGTACAACACTAAACATGTGAACAAAATAGGTAAACATACGAGTCACGCACACTTAAACAACCTGCGCAGGAGTCGAAGGGTCGAATCCATCACGCTGTCAACGTGTAAAAAACTATTCGCCGGCCAATCAGAGCGGCGCGTTTGAATAATTGTTCGTTTCGAACAACCAATGGCCGCGGTCCGCTCAATTATTAATTTGTACTGTATTTACGATGGACGTGTTCGTTTTTTGAATTCGTCATTCGATTTGTCGATACTCGATTCGTGTTTTGTAAAGGGGAATGTTGTACGGCGGGAAATGGTCTCTTGTTGATCTTTTTCTTAAACGTTTTTGTTGAGATAAATATCCATAAAATTTTCAAGAATATTTTACTAGATGATTCTTTTACGTGAGTAAAATAGAATTTCAACCTCTGTATCTGCAATTGAGTAGGTATTGTACATTAACGTCATTATTGATTTATGAGATGGTGTCTAAACAACAACAAAAATCAATGTAGTGTTTAGAGCTAATAGGTCCCAACTGAATAGCTGGCCACAATGTAACCGAATAATTTTTGCCGCTGCCAAAATAGCTCTAATTCTTGGGAATGGCAATATATATTGAGAACTCTAGTTTTTATCGATGCATAAAAACCTCAAAACAACAAAGGAAGCTGCTATGTAACGAGAGCGTAATACCTTCAACATAGTTAACGAAACAATGATCTATTCATATACAAAAGGTGCAAGGTAAAGTATAGTTGTTAATTATCTAATCAGGCACGCAATCGGCCGGCATAATGAGGGCTGAGGACGCCCACATAAATCTGTCTGTCGTGCGCCGGCGCACGGTAACGCACGCATCTTGATACAGGGGTACTCAACTGTTCGAAAATAACTTCTGAATTTTGTTTTTCTTTTTTTACCTTTTTATGTAACTAAGCCACTACCATTACGCTGGAGATCCTGGGTTCGATTCCCGGGTCGGGGACTATCAGAGATAAAGGTTCAAAATCCTTTATCTCTGCTTCTATTGGGATTTTTCCATTTTCTGGCAGTATCCTAGTACCCCGGAGTTTGGTAATGTGCCCGGAGATGGCAACAGGTTCGCCACCTGTTACATGGGCCAAAACGTGACCGGCGAGTGGTGGATGCTTGTATGTATGATGCATGCATTTACCTCTGCCTACCTCTTCGGGGATTACAAGCGTGAAGTTACGTACGTTATGTAACTAAGGTAGCCTGCGGGCATGCATGGATTATATTTTATATGAATGACAGGTGATGACTGCAGCCTACCTGCAGACTGCGTTGCCACCCCTGAGGTCTATTCTGCATTACCTTTGTGATAGTTCTATATAGATAGAAAACCACACATTTTAGTTTTTTATTTATTTTAAATCAGACCGTTGAGGAGGATAATCAGCTTCAACGAGTTCATTCGTAGTCAGCTTTTTTATGTAATACCTAAAATAATCTGGCATGCAGTTCATGGAAGTGAACATTGCATCAGATATCTATATCTATATGACAACCGAAGATTTTAATGCAGATGCCATTTCAGAAGCCTAAGGAAGGTAATACAGTGGTCCTTACGCCCTCTAGATCGTTCATTAGAAATCTACCACTAGAACTACTTTAAATTATAAGGAGTTTTAACTCTCCTAAAATGTTTCTAACATCTGAAATTACACACTTTGCGTGCTACAAACGGAAAAGTCTCAAGATTTGTGATTAGATGTTTCTCAAATTTATGTGTGTTTTGTGCAAAAGGATTGTATGTTAAAATTTAAACCTGCTGTTGCCGTCAGTAGCCCAGGTTGTAAGACACCCAAAGTACAAATTTAGCTCTAATTTACTTTAATATCGTTTTTTTTCTTCAACTGTTGGCTCTCATTTGCTAATATTCAAAAACAAGATGAAAGAATTTGAATAACGTAAAACGTAACGTAACTTCACGCCTGTAATCCCCGAAGGGGTAGGTAGAGGTAAATGCATGCATTTAATCATACATGCAAACTCCCACGACTCGCCGGTTACGTTTTGGCCCATGTAACAGGTGGCGAACCTGTTGCCATCTCCGGGCACATTACCAAACTCCGGGTACTGGGAAACTTCCAGAACATGGAAAAATCCCAATAGAAGCAGAGATAAAGGATTTTAGACCGTTAACTCTAATATCCCCCGACCCGGGAATTGAACCCAGGACCTCCAGCGTAATAGTAGTGGCCTGCTACCACTACGCTACTGAGGCAGTTAAATTTGAATAACGATATGACGAAAATGTTTCCACGTGCTAGTTTTTCTAACCTACTCCTATAACTATCACAGAGACAACAACTTAGGTCTCAGGGGTGGCAACGCATCTGAATTTTGACCTCTAGTTTTTGTGTGGGTGTCTATGATAGGCTGCAGTTATCACTTTACATCCATGTGATCTGCGTGATTGTTTGCCAACTAAGTAACATTAAACACAGGCGTGATGATTCAATTTTTATTACCAACTAGCTGTCCCGGCAAACTTTATATTGCCTCAGAATGAAATAATGTGTCAAAGGTTTGATAGATACGGACAATTTGTATGGGAAAATGAATTTGTGGTTTTTACTATTTCCCTTCAACTTCTTCATATTTTTTGACCTTTTAAACCGTCCCTGGATATCCAAAAATCATTCAAAACCAAAATTAGCCAAATCGGTAAAGCCGTTCTCGATTTTTAGCGAGACTACCGAACAGCGATTGATTTTCATATATATAGATAGATGTGAATGCTTGTTTCAAAAAGAGTGTGTGTTTACCTACTTATGTACGCACGCAGAAATAATACCACTTTCGCGTAACAATCTTATATACCAGTATAAAAAGTTTAGGAACTAATTTCCGACGGTTGCTTTATCAATTTAGCAACTAACTTCAAACTGTCGCTTTTATCTGTCGGAGTGCGTGCGCATCTTAAAAATTCACTCTTATCATTTTTTCTCATCGCGCCAAAAGTATAACTTCAAAAAAAAAAAAACATACAGGCCAATTGAATACCTCCTTTTTGAAGTCAGTTAAAAATATAATGTGTTACTGAGCTGTATTTTCGGTAATACGTTGCAAGATAGTCAGTCAACGTCACAGTTCGTTGCGCTCGATCACTATTCCGATATGAATACATCCGTTACCAACAATAAGTGGTAAAAACACAATCAAAATATCTATCATTACCCATCACCCAACCTCCACCCACCGCCCCATTAACCAATGATTTACTGCCGAATATGAAATTAACTATCTTCGCTTTAAATTACAAAATATCATTGTAATATATTAGGGTCTGTCGTTGCACGATTTATTGGGACCAGTTCGCCCTCCCGCGTACCTTTTTTTATAAATATTGATGTCAAATTATTTGTATGTAGACGTTAATTAATATTTTGTCTTCCCACGTTTTTAATAAAACTCAATCGCTCGGCGGCTGGAGACCTTTCGATTGTGAAGGAATATACGCGATACATCTTTGTGGGGGGGGGGACACGTAAGGCATATTTTTTAAAGGTGATCAGGGGCGATGAATCGCGGTGATGGTGAGGCCTAAGCCCGAGAAAGTGACTAATGAAGCACTTATGATCCGCTGTCAAGAAATTCCCTTAGAAAACCAGAACCGACGCCGCGAATGCAAGTGGATCGGTCTCCCTTAACGAAGGACCACGATCAAACTGGAAACGGTAGTGTGGCCATCCCAATCAATAAACCTGGCGTCATCCCCGTCGGAAGCGAAGTTCGTCGGAGAGTCATGGAGTGAAATTAATTATGAAGCCTATGACCGAATTACCTGGAGAAATACTGCGGAAATCTTCTGCCCTATCTAAGGCACATAGGACATTAAGCCTACGAGCTCCCACATTGAAGCTCTACCGCCAGTAAAACAGAAATAACTACAATAACAACAGCATTACTCTTATATGATTGAAAAGGAAATCGATTCATACTGGTGGTAGAGCTCCAGTGACGGAGCTCGCGGGCGTAGGCACCACCGCATTACCTGATTTACTTGCCGCTAAATGGTAGTGTTCAGCACTATCGTGTTCCGGTCAGGTGGTAATGTACGGCCCTGTAATTTCCGGCACAGAGGCATAACACCTTGGGCCTCAGGAGTGGTAACGCATTTGCATTTTGACCTTGGTCTTTGTGTGGGTGTCTATAGGCTGCAGTCATCACTTAACATCAATGTGAACTGCATGCTTGTTTGCCACTTCAATTACATAAAAAAAAAAAAAATACTCTCACACATACAAGCGATATTGTATACAAAAACCAGTTACGGCAATCAATTACAATAACCATAAATTAAAATTATAGTTAACTGTCATATACATAAATCGGCTTCCTAAAACGAAAGCTGAACTTAAATGGCTTACGGAAAACCATAAAATTGTACTAACAAACGAACTAATGAGTCAAACTCAAATATTGCCCAAGCGAGTCTACTTAGTAGGCGTACCATCGTTCATGAACTTTTTGGGACTTCATTTATTCATTCCGCATTATTAACTGATTGAAAACGTGAAATCTTTTTTAAGGAATGAAAGGTCGCCTTCTACAACTATACTACAACATTTTACGTAAATCCTATATAAGACATTGCCACTTTAAAATTCGATCGAAGCCTTAACTCTTTAGCCTGATGCCTTAACTCAGTGCTAAAAGTTATGAAGTCACATATTGATCAAACTACCTGAAGAGTTCCTATTTTATAGTATCAGTTATCGTAAATAGGCTGTGTATATAAAGTTTACAAGTATGCTTGAATGTAATCATTTACCTCTGCTTCATGGGTTTTTTTTTTCTGTCACAATTTGGACAAACAAGCGTGTAGTTCTACAGTGACGTCTGTAGCCTTTAGACTACACAAAACTGGAGACCAAAATGCAGATGCGTTCCCACCCCTAAGGTCTTTTGGGAGGGAGTTGTTTTGCTTTAATGATAATTATTACTTTATGATCTTACAGGTCAATTATCTTCTACAACACTATAATTTTCGCGGCAGATACCTAGTTATGGTAATGCGGTGACTACGCCATTGATCTCCAAAACTTGAAGTCTAATTATTAAAATTTAAATGAACTAAATAAAACAATGTAGTAGCTGGCTGTTATTAAATTAAAATCTAATACAATAAAGTAAAGCGAGGTAGACTTATTTTAGATTCGAGTACTTGCGAAAATTATGTTGCATTTCTCAGAAAATGTGACTCACAAAAGACTAACAACCTAAAAGAACCTAATTTGTCGTGCACTCCATACTTTGTGAACTAATAGGGACTTGATTGATTTCGTCGGACGCTGCAAAAGAGATGGCATATTTGTGATCGCGTGGGAGTTTTCACATTTTTCAATATTTTTATACCGTGCCATTAATAATATTCATTACTATCTACGGCAATCTATAATAATAAAGTAATACTTTTAAAAAATATTAACATTTTTGGATGTTACTTAATGTCAATTATAATAATTATAATATCAACGATACTTGGTGAAACATTATTTATTATTTTATTTTAAAGAAAAATGGAAAGAAAAATTTGACTTCAGGCGAGGCTCGAACTCGCGACCTACTGGGAATCTAGTCCAGCCGCTCCTCCAATTGAGCCACTGAAGCCCTAGCAATTGGAGGAGCGGCTGGACTAGATTCCCAGTAGGTCGCGAGTTCGAGCCTCGCCTGAAGTCAAATTTTTCTTTCCATTTTTCTTTAAAATAAAATATATTTCACAAGCATGTGTTAATGCGAAATAATTTAAACAATTATTATTTATTATTGTTTTTTTTTTATTTAATAATTTGGAAAACCAACAAATTTTGTTAATAATATTCGACAATTTTATGGGAAAACATCAAACTTTGTAAAGAAAATTCGTCAATTTGATACCATTGATTGGACACCTATATTGAATGTCCGAAATATTTCAACATTATGGATAACTGACTGACTTGAATTCTGTCACCTTTAACGGGTTTGTTCGTCATCTATGGATGAGTCCAACTGTTGCTCCTTTCTTAGAAACGATTCAAATGATTAGTGTTTTAGAAGGCTTAAAAGATCATTAATTAACTAAAGTTCGAATAGTGAATGATATGACTTTCCTTCTTACCAGTTCTATAATATTTTGTTATCATGGGATTGTAGTAATTTTTAAATTAATCATATTTTTTAGTCTTGACGTTTAAATATTCACTTGTTTACGTTATGAGGGTGGCAATAAAGCATGCAGTTCCCATGGATGATAAGTGATGACTGCAGCCTATAGCCATTGACCTCTGTAAGCATACAAATGCGTTGTAACCCCTGAGGCCTTCGTTGTTGCACCTTTGTGATACATGACACGACAACTTAATGGCAGATAGATTACGTAAGGCGGTGGTGACTTCGAACTCCGACACTAGAGCTCTACCACCAATATTTTTTGAAGATATTTTTCTTGTGTTTTCTCAATATAGCACAACACTCACCAATTTTGAAGCTATACAAAATTGGCAAGATTTTTCCCAAATTTTGCAAAGACAAGCATTCAAGGTGTTTTGTTTTTAGCCCCTCTGCACTACAATGAGGTTTAAAAATTTGCATTTTTTTATGTAATGGAAATGGCAAATAAGAATGCAGTTCACATTGATGTTAAGTGATGATTGCAGCTTAAAGACACCAACACAAAGACCAAGGTCAAAATGCAGATGCGTTACCACTCCTGAGGTCAAAGGTGTTATGCCTCTGTGCCGGAAATTACAGGTACTGTACACCACCTGTCCGGAACACGATAGTGCTGAACACTACCATTTAGCGGCAAGTATATAAGGTAATGCAGTGGTGCCCCTCCCGCGAGCTCCGTCACTGGAGTTCTACCACTAGTAAATTGCATTTTATTAGTTCTTCGGGACATTAAGATGTAATGAATGAGAAATTTCTAGTAAGACGTCAATATTTTAAAAACTTGTCAGTTCTATAAATAGACAAATTGATTTGCATCACGATGATATCACTAACTTATGTCAGGCATTATATTTCATTTTTATGGCTTTGACTGTAAAGTTTATGACTGGTATTGATCTATTGATACATGTATGAATGTTATATATTGCTTTGCTATGCTAATGTGTGGATTGTAGCTTGTTCACATTATAACGTTTCTGTTGACGTTAAACGCGTTGATATTGAATAACACTGTTACCTGACTGTGCGACAGCGAAGGCAAAGTTGTGTTTTAAAGTTAATGTGCGAACAAGCGTAGTTCACGTTGATTTTAAGTGATGACTGCAGCCTATATCTATTCATCATCCAAGGAGGCGACCGTCTTACACTAATGCTTTCGTGATGCTTTCTATTATAGAGAGACCTAAGTTTTTAATATAAATTATGGTAAGGCTCTACCCCCTCAGTGGCGGAGCTCGCGGGCATAGGCACCACCGCATTACGAAATATACTTGACGCTAAATGGTAGTGTTCAGCACTATCGTGTTCTGGTCAGGTGGTAATGTACGGCTCTGTAATTTCCGGCACAGAGGCGTAACACCTTAGGCCTCAGGAGTGGTAACTCATCTGCACTTTGACCTTGGTCTTTGTGTGGGTGTCTGTAAGCTGCAGTCATCACTTAACATCAATGTGAACTGCATGCTTGTTTGCCACTTTTATTACATTAAAAAAAACTACAGCGAAGGTAAAGTTGTATTTTTTAGGCAACGAAGGTGACAAACAAGCATGCAGTTCACATTGATGTTAAGTGATGACTGCAGCCTATAGATAGTGCTGAACATTATCTTGGCGGCAGACAAAACTAAATAATGCGGTGGTGCTTACATTGGAACTCTACCACTAAGAAAAATCCCAATCTTCTTTTTGTATACTATATTTTCAAGCGTAAGTTTGGAGTAGGGACCAGGTTTATAGGCGCGGATTAGGCATTTTTACAAACTCTGTTAGTAGTATAGAATTGCCTTAAATTAAAACCTAATTGTTTTTTTATATTATTTCGCATTAACACATGCTTGTGAAATATATTTTATTTTTAAAGAAAAATGGAAAGAAAAAATTGACTTCAGGCGAGACTCGAACTCGCGACCTACTGGGAATCTAGTCCAGCCGCTCTTCCAATTGAGCTACTGAAGCCCTGCCCGATTTGTCAAATCTTTCCTTCACATCTATTGCATTGCTTTACGAGATTCTTTACGATATTCAATAAACTGAAAAGTCTATTATATCGGTTGCCTAACTAGCATAGTTGGTAATAGATGGCGCTGCTGCTACCATAAAGCAATGCAATAGATGTGAAGGAAAGATTTGACAAATCGGGCAGGGCTTCAGTAGCTCAATTGGAAGAGCGGCTGGACTAGATTCCCAGTAGGTCGCGAGTTCGAGTCTCGCCTGAATCAATTTTTTCTTTCCATTTTTCTTTAAAAATGAATACCTAATGTAACTGTAGCACCCACTACATAAGGTGCCATCTAGTGTAATACTTTGGAACCGCAATTACTTGCTATATGAACAATGACGAATGACTGCCCCAAAACGCACTTTCGAAGTTAGGTATCAAATGAATTATAGTAATTAAAATTGTCCTCAAGAAAATTTTATTGGTATGACAGCCCTTTGCGCTTGCCGAAGTAGACTAGTGCGTCTATATACAAGCTGCCTAGGTATATCGAATTAAAAAAAACGTATTACATTGGCTGGCTCCGTCCTACAAGGTGGACGATCTTCTCTTTAAGTTCGTAGGAGTAATTTCATCCATTCTATCAAAAATTCATAATACTACAAATAGCTTATTGTATTGCCGTATGCATTTTATTATCATCATCATCTTGCAGCCGCAAAAAGTCCACTGCTAGACTAAACTCTTCCCATAGTGTAGTCCATAATCCCATAACTCCCAGTATGCCATAATCGCCACGCTTGGCGATCGTAGCACCGGTAGATTAATCGCAGGACGCTGCTGTGCATCTTGCGTTATTGCTCTTACCAAGGATGGCTTTTACTGTCATCCTATTGGAGTGGTTTAAGTTGTTTGGTTGACTGACTGCACTAGTAGAAGAATTCTCCTCCGGTAGAAGAAAGTTCTTTCGCTAGTGAGCGATGGGGTGACGCCCTGACGCCGCACCTTGTTTATATTTCCTTCATATATAATAATAAATAATAATAATGGCAGCCCATTATACGTCCCACTGCTGGGCACGAGTCTCTCTCCTTTTTTGGGGGGAGGCCTGGAGCTTACCACGCTGCTCCAATGCGGATTGGTGGAGATACGGGTTAGTGGCCAACCCGCTGTCGAATGTTTTCAAACCGCCCATAAGGCCTCCGACAAGGTTTAACGAGTGTTATCTATCGATAGCAACCGGGACCGACGACTTAACGTGCCTCCGAAGTACGGAAACGCACATTTAATTTGCTACTAGCGGTCACCCATCACACTACCCGATCGCGCCCGTAGTGCTTAACCGAGTAGATGGCTTATTACACCAGCCGCGGGGCCATGCGCGCTTCCTTCATATACTCGCTTGTATTTTGCTTAAATCTTTCCAAAGTTATTTAACCGAACGAACCCATCACATCGACTAGTGCCTTTAATCTGACTCACTAGTCAGAACTTTTTACCAATGAACATTTCAATGCTAATTTTATTGCTCCAAAGCTTCACTAGGACAATAAACGGGCCTCGTTCTTGTATTGATTGATATCTTAATGTCGACTCCTGTCCCTTGGACCCTTAATGGGCCCGTGTAACGATTTCGTAGAGAACATATAAGGTAACTATTGATTGGGGCTATGATTTTGTGTTTGAACATGCTACTGAAATGGAAGTTGTTTGGATATTTGAATATTGATATGTAAAGATAAATTTATGGCACTGCGTGCGTACAGGAATTTAAGGAGTATATGGAAAAAAATAATAAGTAGAAAAAATTATTGACTATGACTTTGCAACACCTAAGCACTTAACTACCACCATACTTAAATCAACAATCAATAAAATACATCTAATAAGATATCTGATTGACGATGAAAATGGTCCTAAAGCTGAAATAGGTAGTCGTGCGTTATATGCCTTACTTGCCAAAAGCTCAAAACAAATGAGAGATGGACTTTATTACGTTTCAATATTGTAACTTATTACCGACGATAAGTGTTACTACGTCTTCGTATTAGTGACGAGTCAATAATTCTCAAACATGTCATTGCATCCAAAACAAAGACGCCATCAGACGTTATTTGATAGACAACACTTAAACAAGAGCGCTCCAATAGAAAAGTCAAAGACCCCGAGTAACGCCAACATTAACAATGGAGTATAAAGAGCTAAAACGACCAAAGAATAAACACTGCGCAGAAGAGACAGTCGCACCTATTTTACCTACTAAACCGTTCCCTAATACCGTTCCGGTTCGTAACTCCGTTGCTATTAACCGTTTCCTTTATAGCGGTTCTCACTCAGCCCGATTGGTCGCGCTCGAATGTAGGAAATTGTCTATAATAAGTTACGGCTAATGGCAGAATTGTGCAATTTTCTTATCCTCAATTTCTTTGAAGGAGACTTTAAATTTTGATGTCTGTCCCAGTTCCTGAAGTTGGCTTTGTATTTAATTTAATTCTAAAATGTTCGATTACAGTAACTTCGTGGTATTCGTTTGCTGTTCTAAGTTTAAAGCTATATTGAATTACTTCGAACAAAAGACTGACTTAAATTAGCCTTTGATCCTATTTACAGGCTGTATTTTATTTTAAACTTCTTTAATGGTATTGTTTTTAATGTTTACTGGTAGGTGAACTACTTCAATTAAAATAAACAGGGACATAGTTGAGCGTAAACTTCGATTACTTCTCTTGATTTTATTAAAACCTTAATCTCCTACAAACATGTCACTTGTCTCTCAGAGGCACATACAAGCTAGGTATATCACGTGTATCACATACGTTCCTTATACTAGTGTGTAGTGTATGTCGTTTATTGCAATTTTCACTCAACGCGATTGGCCGGTGGGCAGAATGACCTGCACTTACTGCAAGCATTGTTTTGTGTTATTTTCGGTAATGTCATTATGCGAATGGATATGGTTTATCGGTTTTCGGAGATCTAACTAAGCACTGGTCATGATTGTAATGGCGACAGAGCTTCTATTTGGTATTTAAGTATTTGTTTACTTTTTTTATGTAATGGAAGTGGTAAACAAGCGTACAGTTTACGTTGATGTTAAGTGATGACTGCAACCTACTAGTATATACACCCACACAAAGACTAGAGTCAAAATGCGTTACCACTCCTGAGTAGTCCTGAGGCCTGAGATGTTATGCCTCTGTGCCGGAAATTACTAGCTTTGAATTGGAAAATCGCATGGTACAGGTTTACCTCAACTAGTTCAATTACTGTTTTAAAATAATCAGGGTTCTGCGTTCAATGAGTGCCAATTTAAGTGTACTGCAGGGCTAGTCACTCATAAATTTATACTTTTTTTTGAGTTGTTTTAGATAAAAGCTTGAATTTCAGAGGAAACGTAGGTATTATTATACGACAATCCGGTTAGTTCAGCGGTGTGAGACAACCGTTTGATTCGTTGAGTCGCGGGTTCGATCCCCGCACCGGGATAAATATTTATATGGCCTACACATATTTGTTTCAGGTCTGGGTTTATTGTACCTAGTGTGGGGCTGTGAGTATAAGCTCATTTACTTATATAATTATTTATGATCTTTAATCAATTTCAATTAATTGTAAAATTCAATGAATCAGATCGCAATCGAAGCAATTCCCCAAATCTTAGCATAAGTGCTTGTAAATTTTATAGGTAGTATAAGATTTTTTTATTATTTAATTTTCGTGGGAAACAAGCATGCAGTTCACATTGATGTTAAGTGATGACTGCAGCTTATAGACACCCACACAACGACCAGAGGTCTATTCTCGACCTTATTGTGGAGAAATTAATTTCTTTATTTATAAGCTTGGCTTCTTATTAGGGCTTCTTATCAGGTTCATATTAGATTTTTAGTTTTCGAACCTATTTCATAACTTTCACCTTTTCATATTTTCGTTTTACAAGATCCTGTATTAGATGTCTTAAACCGTCGTACAGTCGGCGGCATAAAAACCATTAAAACTGGAACGTTTTCAGGGAAAACAGACAAGCATTAGGCCCAAGGCAGACCATAGCATTAGCTTAGAATTAACATTACTAGTAGACTCCTAATTCTCGCTCACCCATCCATAACACCGCGCAAGGTCCAGAATGCCTCAATTCCCAACCAAATGTAATCTTGACCTAGCAAGAACCCAGCCAACATCACCATAACCCTTACAAGCCATGTGTATAAAGTTCAAAATGGGTTGATTCTAAAAAATCGGTGTATTTGCTGGGTTCTGCAAGGGATGGCGCGTAATGCGACAGTTTGTAAGCATGAGCCTCTGGTGGGGGTGGGGGTGAAAGAAATACAAGTTGTTTCGAGTATATACCTGAAGGTCGTTGACTTAAATAATATATTTATCTATCTCCCGCTTATCTGCAGGCGGAGTTTTGTTGAATATCGTTTGGTTGTTTTGTATTGAATATAAAAGGTGGATGTAAATACGGTGTTTTTGTTTTTGAAAATTCAACATTCATTTGTCATTTCTGTGGCGATTATAGTTTATATCACTATCGCAGTAGTTTTCAAACTACTTTTATCATATGAAAAATATCATAAAAGTACTTTGAAAACGAATAATAAGTAAATAAAGTATCTTAAATATTTTGCTTCTGTGATAGTTAATAACGAAGCCATACATTATCATATAAACGGAAAACGATAGTGTTGAAGACTACCATTTGGGGGCAGATAGATTAGGTAATGCAGTTGTGTCTACGCCCTCAGGCTCCGTTACTGGAACTGTACCACCAATGAAATTTATGTAATGCAAGATATATTGATAAATTAATCATAACTTGGTAGTTTTAGTGACAATTAATTGTTATCAGTAGCTACCAGTAGCTCTACCAAAGGTGTTATACCACCTTGCCTATGTTCGCTATTACAAGCATGTCTGAAACTTAATGGTAAAAGCCCTAGTATGTTTTTTTTTATGTTATTGAAGTGGCAAACAAGCATGCAGTTCACATTTATGATGTTAAGTGACGACTGCAGCCTATAGACACTTACACAAAGACCAAGGTCGAAATGCGGATGCGTTACCACTCCTGAGGCCTAAGGTGTTATGCCTCTGTGCCGGTAATTACAGGGCCGTACATTACCACCTGACCGGAACACGATAGCGCTGAACACTACCATTTAGCGGCAAGTGTATTAGGTGATGCGGTGGTGCCTACGCCCGCGAGCTCCGTCACTGGAGCTCTACCACCAGTAAAATGTTAATGCTATCCAACATTCAATTGTCGTCTTTCGAATAAATTTAATTTAACTAAAGAATATTAAATTTTGCCAATCATGATTTTAAAACATAGAACAACACCGGAGGAGAGTAGCCATATGCAGGCTTTCCCCTCTGTCAAAGTACAAGCCCAACCAACCCAAGCCTATACCTGTCGCCTAGATGTTAAAATGGTGTGTGAAATTGTTTCTGTATTTTGTAAAAATCAAGGTGTAAGTTTCGTACTAATAGACGCTTTTTGTAGTGTGCGTGTGTGAGGCACGCATTTCTCCCCGCATAAAATGACAGACTGTTTTGCATCGGTAACGTAACGTAACTTCACGCCTGTAATCCCCGAAGGGGTAGGCAGAGGTGAATGCATGCATTCAAGCATACATGCAAACACCCGCGATTCGCCGGTTACGTTTTGGCCCATGTGGCGAGCCTGTTGACATCTCCGGGCACATTACCAAACTTTGAGGTACTGGTAAAATTACAGAAAATGGAAAAAACCCCAGAGATAAAGGCTTTTTCACCATTATCTCTGATAACCCCCTACCCGGGAATCGAACCCAGGACCTCAGTGTAGTAGTAGTGGCCTGCTACCACTAGGCTACCGAGGATTTTGCATCGGTAATAAACGCTATGGCTACTCCCCTCCGGTCCGCCGCGGCCGGTAGCTCGTGTTGCTCTATGTTATAAAATAAATAATCTCATCAGAACTTTATACTCCGTGTAAACACTTTCTCTCGCGATTACCCTAAAAGAAATAAAAATAAGCATAGAGAAGGCTCATTAAGCACAATCGCTGATTGGACAGTCAAGTCGAACGGTAACTAAGTTTCGCTAATACGACGTCGCACGAGTTATGCAATGATCAGTTCATTCCGATCACGCGCGCCTCCCCGGCTCCTAATTAAAAATCGACCGATTTTTGTTAGCGAGTGTACATTTGTTGCCCCCCTCTGATAATCGTGTAAAACGGGGGGTTTTTTTAAAGACCCTCGCCGCTTGGATTTAAAACGCTGTCTAATTAGTATAGCTTTTGTTGGACTGTCTTTGCTTAATGAAGTAATGATGGATAAGGCAAGACGGCCATTTTGGATTCTTTCTTTGCTTTGCGTATTTGAACGTCGTTTCTGGGAAACAAATGAGTGGTGTATAGTTTATTGTTGGGTAGAACAATTTGATGAGTTATTTTGAAGTTCAATACTTCAAAATAACTCATCAAATTGTTCTCCTCATTCCACTCATTTTTACTGGGGTCCATTTGTTTTATCTGCTATGGAAGATTTTAAATACTAATATTTTTTCAATGTTAATTGGTATATATACTTAATTCTTAAGTTAGTCATCATACTCTTTTTATAAATGACTTAAGATCGATTTCACCATAAAATTAATCGTAATCAATGGCGAATGCAATAAGTAGTGTAGCCCTTGTAGGAACCTGGACTAGGTACCTAAAGACAAGACTAAGTCAATCGGCCAGTTCCTTGATAGCAAATGCAATAAACGTTTCTACGTTTAGTTTTTTTTGTGATTTTATTGTTTTTTTTTTTTGTTAGTGCGGATTTTTTTGCGAATACCACTACTCCCAACTTCTTCTCTTACCCGACGTTTAAGTTGCTTTTCAACCGTCATTCTCAAAACGTTTTTTCATACTTACCTATCCTTTTTTAAAGAAAAATGGAAAGAATAATTTGACTTCAGGCGAGACTCGAACTCGCGGCCACTGAGAATCTAGTCCAGCCGCTCTTCCAACTGAGCTACTGAAGTCCTTCGAAGTTGGAAGAGCGGCTGGACTAGATTCTCAGTGGCCGCGAGTTCGAGTCTCGCTTGAAGTCAAATTATTCTTTCCATTTTTCTTTAAAATATATTTCACAAGCATGTGTTAATGCGAAATAATATAAAACAATTACCTATCCTAATTTACTCCTGGATGAAACAAGAGGCATCACCAATAATTACAATTATCAACAATAAAGACATCAAATAGTAATTGTGCACCGGAATTAAGCTATTAAAGAGTTGCATCTTCAAAATAACAACCAAAGTTTAATTCATACCGAAATATTAAAATTATAAACACGCATCGCTTAATCCTTCCACAAATTAAACACGGCAAACAAAACCAAACGCGCCAACGAATCCTAGTACATTATCGCTAATTTTTGCTCAGACCTGCTCAAAGGCTGACCCGTCACTCACTCTACATAAATAGCTAAAAATAAACTGCACTGTATGCAGCAGTTTCTTTGCAAGTAGTCGCTTTGAGGAGATTTTAATTCGCTTATTTCGTTGGCGGGAAATTGCTAGTGTGTTTCCGAATTAGCGGTCGGGTTATGCAGCTAGATGTAGCGGAAAGCGGTTTTGATTTTGTGATAGATTTCATTAAAAAAAAAACAAGGAAAAATGCCGTGAATCTAAAGCAATAAAAAGTGATTAAAAACGCCGAGGTTAGTGTTATGTAAATGCATGCATACGAGTAGGTACATAGTATTACAAACAAACACCCACGGTTTACTAGTAATGTTTTGTCTCATATTATAAAAAAGAGGTGACGAAATTCAAGACGGGCACATAACCTAACTCCTTGGATGCCGAAATAAGTAAACATTCAAATAGCTTTTACCTGATTTGGGGTATTGAAATTAGGGCTTTAGCGCCGCAGTAGTCGCCTGGGTCAATTGGACTACTGATTCAATTCAAAAAGTATTACCTATATTTTTGTATGATTCAATGTTTTCTCAGGCGTTTCGAATTGCTCTACATTTGCCAAAAGAGCTTAATCGTAGAGTCCATTTTGATAACTGGCATTTGAAACTTTAATAGTCAGCTCTACCTACACTTATGTTACCTTCTCAGCTTTGTTATCTATTTGAGCGCGTAAAATAGTCCTTGAAATAAAGGATCTCTCTTATATATTATTATATCTACTATAGACCTTAAAAATAAGCGAAAACAAATGATAAAGTAAGAAAATGTGTATTTGTGTGAAAATATAAAAATCTGTAACTTTTCTCGAACGACGAATCAAAAGAACGAAAATGACCTTGAGTATGAAAATCGCTTCGCTTGTAACTAAGCCCCGGTCCACACTAGCAGAGGTCTGCCCGCGTCAGCTCAGCGATTGTAAAGGCGCGATGTGATCCCTCTGTGTGTTCGCAGCTTAAAAAGTATAATTTTTTCCTCGTCCACCAGCACATAGTTATCATGGAGCTGACTGTAACAAAGAAAATATTTTACTTAGTATACATTTTTCTTTGTTACTAAAATTATTTAAAATTAAAATACCTTAAAAGCCGATCGAAAGTAATTAATGTTGCTAACTTTAAGCGTGAGCGTGATTAATTTGCATGGTCATTTTTTTTACTAATCAAGTCTTAAATGATAGATAATAAATTAGAGAAATGTTAATATTTTTCCCATTAATAGGCGCCAGCATAATTTTAATGATTATGACTGGTACAACCGGTTCGGAGTGGGTCGAAGTATTTATCTATTAAGTATATTACTGAGGTTTATGTTTGGATAAAATATTGCTTTTATATACATGATTAAGGTAGTTTCTGTTTCTCAGAAGTACATTAACTGTCGAGTGTTCGTAGTTCAAATTATTGCGAAATGGATCTTAATAACATATTTCGTAATTATTTCGATACATAACATAATTTTCAATTCACTTTAATTCAAATAGTTCATCAAATTTAGTTTTATCTCAGTGATATTCATCCATTCCAAAATACATTCAAGAGAAAAAGTGCGAAACTGGTAACGAGAAACGATTCCCAGCTAACACATCTATTTCCATGAATAAATAATCAATTAGTACAACATTCTACAGCTTTTGTTAAAACCGATTCACCTTTGTCTTTTCAAGCCTCGCCGGCTATTCATTCCTTTTGTCTACGTCGATTTTTTCTAATCGAAGGAATCTGTGCATTTCTCTCTTATCTTAGAACGTTATAGAGGACTTGACTCAGGTGAGATAATGACTCTATCTTAACTATAAAGGTTTTCGTTTTGGACGGTTTTACTTAGCCTGGGTTGCACCAAGATATTTACCGTAACTTCACGCCTGTAATCCCCGAAGGGGTAGGCAGAGGTAAATGCATGCATTCAAACATACATGCAAACACCCACGACTCGCCGGTTAAGTTTTGGTCCATGTAACAGGTGGCGAACCTGTTCCATCTCCGGGCACATTACCAAACTTTAACAATTTTTTTTGAACGACTAATACAGGTACAGTCAAGAGAAAAAGTGCGAATCTGGGAACCCAAAACCATTCACAACATCACATGCATTTAATTTTATCGGCTCAGTTCTGTTTTAATACTGCTTTCATTTTCAATCAGATTATGATGACCTTTGTAGTTTAATTTAATTTTCCGTGTCATACAAAAATTATTGTCATTTTACACTAATCCCTATTAATATTATAAATGCGAAAGTGACTGTCTGTCTGTCTGTTTCCTTTTCACGTCCAAACGACTGAACCGATTTTAATGAAATTTGTTGCAGAGATAGACCTGACTTTGAAAAAGAACACAGGCTACTTAGTTATTTATAAAAGAACATCCACGCGGGCGATCCCGCGGGCAACAGCTAGTATAAAATAAATATTATTGAGTACGACAAAGAAATCGGAAAATATTACAAACATACAGCTAAAAATTATTCACGGTAACTATTTTATTACATTTTTTTTATGTCATTGAAGTGGCAATCAAGCATGCAGTTCTCATTGATGTTAAGTTATAACTGCAGCCTATAGACACCCACACAAAGACCAAAGTCAAAATGCAGATGAGTTACCACTCCTGAGGCCTAAGGTGTTATGCCTCTGTGCCGGAAGTTACAGGGCCGTACATTACCACCTGACCGGAACACGATAGTGCTGAACACTACCATTTCGCGGCAAGTATATTAGGTAATGCGGTGGTGCCTACGTCCGCGGGCTCCGTCACTGCAGCTCTACCACCAGTAAATAATATATTTTTGGCTGTTTTCTTAAGCATTTCTGTAATATTATCATAATATGTCTTAATAATATTAGTTAAATTAAACGCATCTTTACACTATTGAACATTCCGTTATTGTAGATAGCTAGCTATATTCATCACAGAGTGAAGCTGAAGCATTTGTCAAAGATGCGACCAATTAGAAACTTACCAATAAAAATATTATAATCTGTTTCAAGGTGGCCTTTAGTTTTTATGCAGACGACTATTATATAGGCACTATTAATTTACTGAATAGTAACTAATTTGTCACTTGTAATAATTTGTCACTTGTAAAGTAGTGAAACAAGCGGCATGATTAACATACATCCATCAGGTAGATTTTAAATGTGTGTCAATAGAGACAAGATTTTTATCAATTCAAATGTTTAACACAAATCGAGACACGAGAATGTGAAAAGTAGAAATTGTCACACACGCTCAATAATCCACGGGATATCCTGATCCGTGACGTTGTTAGTTAGACCTGAGATACAAGTTTAAGGGAAATTCTTAGGTGAGAAGCAAGCATGCAGTTTACATGGATGTTATGAGATTGCAGCCTATAGAATGTGAAAAGTAAAAACTGTCGCACACGCTCAATAATCCACGGGATATCCTGATCCGTGACGTTGTTAGTTAGACCTGAGATACAAGTTTAAGGGAAATTCTTAGGTGAGAAGCAAGCATGCAGTTTACATGGATGTTATGAGATTGCAGCCTATAGAATGTGAAAAGTAAAAACTGTCGCACACGCTCAATAATCCACGGGATATCCTGATCCGTGACGTTGTTAGTTAGACCTGAGATACAAGTTTAAGGGAAATTCTTTGGTGAGAAGCAAGCATGCAGTTTACATGGATGTTATGAGATTTCAGCCTATAGAATGTAAAAAGTAAAAATTGTCACACACGCTCAATAATCCACGGGATATCCTGATCCGTGACGTTGTTAGTTACAATAATTTACAACATCAAATATAAAAAGCGTTGAACTAAGGCAGTTGTTCCACTGCCTACAACGAACGAAGCGAGTAGACCTGAGATACAAGTTTAAGGGAAATTCTTTGGTGAGAAACAAGCATGCAGTTTACATGGATGTTATGATATTGCAGCGTATAGAGATCTACACGAAATCTAGTGGCATTTGGTATTTTGTATTTAAAAAAAAACAAACAAAAAGTACAAAATGGGCTAAAACGCTCCCAAAAAAAAATAGTGTGTATAGGGCCTCCCTCAGTGAGTTTCCCCGCGTGCCACACTCCGCCACAATCTGCCTCCGATGCTTTGGGGGCAGATAGGCCCGGGGTACGAGGATTTGCCTCAATCCTCGAACCATCTCTTCCCTCTGTTGCGCTTCACGCGCGGAGGGAGGGATGATGAAGATTCGTCGAAAACTACTGGCTAAAATTCAAATGCAGTACCTTTATGCTAAATTCTTGGTGCCTCTGTGATAGTTACTATGGGGTCATACATTGTATGGCGACTATCATTTTATAATTATATATCTGTAAGCTAGCTTGTGTGAGAGGTGATCACTTGAACGAGTGGCACTGTTACGTAGAATGACAGCTAGTTCATCAGTGCGAGTTTTGACCACCAAGCGAGCATCACTGTTCAAGTATTGTTTTGTCGCTCAGCGAACTAGCGCAGCGAGTCTTTGCAGGCCGTGTGTGAACAGTCTACTAAGTTGGTTTATAAATTATACATAAATAAATTAATTGTTCTTTCAAAAATATTGGCGCCGTTCGGGTCACCCGTGTATCTCCGTCGTGCGCTTGCCCTCTGTGACTGCCAGATACGAGCGGTATTTTTGTACCTAACTTTTATGTAATAATTAGTTGTGTTAAAATACATTTGTTAGGTTCAACAGATTATTTTAGAAAGTTAAGAATATTCCGAAATTCAAAAATTCGTGTCTATTATTTTTGGTAAACTACGAAGTATAAAAAGTTTGCACTACAAAATAGACAGACTGTATACATAATCTGTTTCACTTTTTTTATGTGTAGAATGAGAATGCCAGTTAGTTGCTTTCTTGTTTTATGGTGAAAATTAACGATAGTTAGCCGCTTTCTCGCCGTCAGTGTGACTACTGCCTAAACCGGTAACAAATTAACGTGGCGTCACCGCGACGTCGTTAATCAAACAACTCGCGACGTCGCCGTCATATCTCACAGTTGACGCGCGCTCGTCAATTTGACGCGACGTCCCTTCCGTGTCGCTCGTCATTTTCATGTAGTTGCGCGGTCATTTATCATTTTTAATTAATTGGATCCTTAAGGTGGTTTGTTTATATCTTATACTTCAAAGGGTTTTTATTAAAGACCCAAACGTTACTCTTTGCAGTAATAAGAATATCAAAATCTTTAATTACAAAACGAAATCCTGACCAATAACTAATAACCAATCTATAACAATTACTGAAGTTTCTTCAATGATTTCTATCCTTAGCGACAACTCTACGAACGTTTGTTGTAGTTTACGATATTCAATTCCACCACTTTCATCAATTTTAAGATGTTGGGTATCAGTAAAAATTTGTCCAGAAACCCTATCAAATCGACGGATAAGTCTTACTTCTTATAACTTGAAGATTTTCAGATGAACAATGAGGTCGATATATAAAGTAGACACCAGGAAAAACAGCCGGTTCCGTTTTAAAATTGATTTGACAGATATTTAGCATGACGTTTTCACGTCAGTTCTCACGTTACTATGGGAAGGTGTAGATTGAATGTAAAAAACTGGAACCATGCTACCAATGTCCTATCTAGTACTTTAGTACATATAGGTCAATACAGATAAACGATATTTTTGTTATAAACGCAGAATAGCACCCTTGACACTTAAGTTTCCCACGTGCGATTCGATGCCAAACATAATATATTGTCTAGTCCTTCCACCCAAATCTGTAAATACAAAAACACTAATGGCCAGTATCAAATGTTATACGAAGACCTCAACATTTCACGACAAACGACAACTGGCAGTCGCTTGCGTCGCTGGTGCCGAAGCGGCCGCTCGAGTGATTACATCTATCACATCTCATTATTCCCTCTGATCACGGAAACGTGCCGTATCCACTAATCACATATAACGGCCGTACATTCGTCACCGTCCTTCGTGCATCACTCACGACGGACTGACGTGCCAAACACAAAACGGAACCCTGGCAGACCTATCTCAACGGAATAAAGTACAATTTCGATTTGATTAGCTGCATTTGAAAATTTGTCACGTGGAGACGTCCACTGTCCCCTGATCTCCTTCGCCCCTCGCCTGATTTGACTCAACGGAGATCTCCAGAGCAACGGACGGCGGGCTAATGGCTCATGCTACCTTGGACACGTCGAACGTATGTCATGGTACATTATCAGAGTCTCTTAATTGAAGATAATAAGGGAGGACATGTGTCTCTGTCGCGTTTTTATGGGGTGTAAGTGAGGGATGCGGGGTGTTTCGTTTTTTCAAGTCTCGTTAAGTCCGGCTATTAATTTATGTCAATCCGGTTTCCGTTATGTTTGGTCTAATGTCGATTTTAAAGGCGTCTCTTTCCTTTTTTCTGACGACGAAAAAGGTTTCTTAATGTTTGTTTTGGAGACTTTCTATAATTCCGTTTTCAGTCTTTGTACATTGTTAACTGTAATTACGGTAAAGTAAAGAGATTTATTTATTTGGAGGAAAAAACTTTTTTTGGGTTCCTGATGATTGCACCATTGTTAGTTTAACTAAAGTTTCGGGTTTGATCTCCAGCTCGGAGAGTAAATGATGATGTTCAAGTTCTCAGTGGTGCTAAGGATTTTGCAGTGTGGAAAGGATTTCGACGGACGCATGAGACTCAAAATAAAGAATCTCTATTAATTGAGAAAACCTATTTACCTTACTTTTATTTGAATTATTTTCCTACTGAACTACTTTTAGTTTCGAAAACTACGGAAATATCACAATCACTTTTGGAATTCTTCTAAATAGATTTAGATTCGTGCTTTGGCCAGGACCACATCATCAAGTGACCCATTTTGTAAAAATCAAGACATAATTTTCCTCTCACTATCGTTGTATAATAGAGGCCATACGATAGTTAACGGACCTCTACATACTCGTATATAAGCATATTTCCAAATCTACTTCATAGCAGTTGCATTTTCGAACACTTTCGCAAACCAATCAACCAATTGCAGTCATCCATTAACAACTTCAAGGAACAGCATCGTACCAAAATGGAGGCATAAGCTCACAAGATACGAGTATATAAAACGCCATTGTTCCGAGATCGCCTTGACTCACCTGCATTCGTGGAGCAATATCAATCCATCTGGACGGGGGGGCCGCCCCCACCCGACCGGCCAAGTTGACGTTCTTTGAGGGGCAGTTAAGCCCCTTCAGAGTAGACGCGTTTGTGGAGACGCGGTTTATTTTGTTTCATGTAAAACCTAATTGGAGATGGACGTAGGGGGTTTTAAATTTTGATTAAGTTTTGTATTTTTCGTGTGGGTGTTTCATTATTGAATTTATTTGAGATGTTGATGCTTTGGTTGGTTAATGTAAATTGGAGTTGTTTTTATTTCAGTTGTAAAGTGATACAGCTTGGTTGATTTTAGAATCAGCATTGTTTTAGCTGAAGTTACAGACACATGATCAATTCTCACACACACACACAATACTCAATTCCCAATCAGTAGTATACGTGGACGCTGATAAAAGAAAGAATGAGGTGTTGGTGTCGATCTGCACTGCTTTGTAGGAAGCAAAACAAGTGTCATAGTTCTATAAGGGGATTTCATTTTGTGCAAATGACATGTTGTGATGTTGGGCCACACTTTTGTGCGATCCAGTTTTCATTTTATTTATAAAAGCATAACAGAATTAAAATATTAAAGACACTAAAATAACGTACTCTCCATAAGGTGTTCAGAATCTCCAATTTTATGTAACTAAACACTTTTTTTTGCTAAATTATTGCACATTTGTTAAAAATAACCCTCCAACATTATGAAAAGCTGCAAAAGTTGAACGCGCCAAACCTTAGTTCCAATTGACGGTCCGTCCACTGCGGGTGACAGCTACCCCGTCTTGCGATGTCACCTGCGACACGCCTCGGCCGGACCTGACGTGTCTTTGAGGGGCTTTAATTTTGTGCAGATGACGTGACCTGACGTCGGGCAAAGCTTTTGTGAAACGTATTTTCACGTGTTAACATTTTTTATTTAATTTTATAAGACTCTTAGTAATATTATACAAAACTTGATTATAATAAAATGCTAAAAACACGTGTAACACTGTAAAACACTTCAGCACATATTGTTTGAGCAATTAAACACATTATTTAATAAAAATATCGGTATCGGAAGAACATCCTTTTAAATAACATACTGAATAATTTATAGTCACATTATTTTATGTCGACACAGTAAAAATATTTTAAGTAATAACACATCATTTTGTCGCACTATAATTTGTCTCACTTTAGCATATCCGTTACTTGACAGCTGTCTGCTGTCAATTTATCAGCATAAATTTGTCATAAGATAAATATGAGGACATTAATTCAAGGGTTTAATCAAACAAATACATTTTTTTAAATCTTCAACGATTTTGTAAATGAGTTTCATGTTAAAAATACGTACAAAGATTTGAATACTTTAGTTTCAGTGTTTACCACCATTGTACCTCCAATGATTTAGCTGAGACGTTATTAACTATCGCATTACTAAATCTTTTTTTTTATGTGATGGAAGTGGCAAACAAGCATGCAGGTTACATTGATGCTAAGTGATGACTGCAGCCTATACTCACACAACATTACACAAAGACCAGAGGTCAAAATGCAGATGCGTTTCCATCCCTGAGACCTTAGATGTTGTGTCTCTGTGATAGTTCACCATCATACATCACTATTTAACCGGAACACGATAGTGCTGAACACTACCATTTAGCGGCAGATATGGCCATTTAGAGGGCCTACGCCCTCGAGCTCCTACACTGGAACTATACCACCAGATGGTAATGTAACGCCTCAACTTTGACTTCAGGAGTTGCAACGCATCTGCATTGAAATCCCTGGCATTTATGTAGACATTTACCTATAGGCTGTAGTATTCACTTACCACCAATGGAAACTCACTTCACGACATAAAAAAGTGTGTGATTAAAATGAAAAGAGTTTGTATCCAATTGTTTTTAAATTGCTGACAAAAGTTAATTTTATTCGTAAGAATAATATTATACTTGAGACACATAATAAAATGATCAAACCATACCCGTTAGGAAAAACGAAAACACCAAAAAACAGACGGAACCAACTAATTATATTACGTATGTATATGTTTTTAAAACGCACACATTTCCACGACAGAAGCCGCGACTTCCATTCTATTCCACCCCCTTATTATCCGGGTGGGGGTCACTCTGCCCCCCGGCGGGCGGGGGTCGCGGGAGTCCTCACGTCACTGTCCCGGATCGCCATCACTTCGGGTGTCTCGTTTATGCCCCGCGGCGTAGTTGAAACTTGAAGGCTTGGAATGAATTTCTGTAGTTGAAAAGTGGGGTTAATGAGTTCGCTTCTTTTAATTTTATTGTAGTTTGATATTGGTGTCATTTCGTCTATTAAATGTGAACCTATTGTCAATTAGGTAATTTAACTGATGGTAGAGCTCCAGTCACGGAGCTCGCGGGCGTAGGCAACACCGCATTACCTAATATACTTGCCGCTAAATGGTAATGTTCAGCACTATCGTGTTCTGGTCAGGTGGCAATGTACGGCCCTGAAATTTCCGGCACAGAGGCGTAACACCTTAAACCTTAAACCGAAACACTGCAAATGTGTCACGTAATAATCGATTAAAAATCGCATCGCCATCGCGATCGTACATGAAAACCAATACTCAGAAATCGCTCCGTCTTGCTTCTGCTTGGTCAATTTACATGGATACTTAAGTCTACAATACAGTTTAAACAATCACAAGGAAAATGTGTCACGAAAAAATCGTAATCGATTAAAAACCGCGTCGCCATCGCAATCGTATATGAAAACCAATATACCTCAGCAAAAGGAAGGCTTGGTTTTTTATTTCGTATGCAATCGCTCCGTCTTACGTCTGCCCGGTGCAATATCAATCCATCTGTGTGGGGGTTGGGGGGTGGGGGGGCACGTCAGTCTTAAATGACTGTCACGGGTGCACTCGGGCGCTTGAAGAACGGACGGACTGCTTCGTTCGCTTTGATATTGCGTCGTTATTTGTTATTGTATTCCCTGTTTATAAGGTTTCTAAATTTTCGTTGGATGTATTAGACTTGCTGGCGTCAGATGTGTTTTGGTGAGCGTTTAAAGTTATTAGGATATTATTTTATTATTTGATGTTTATTATGATTTTAACTTGTAGTTAAAAGTAATGCTGTTCTACGCATTTATGGAAAAGTTATCATGTTTTCAGAGCAACATTGTAATTAAAATCAAGCAACTGCCCACTCGAAGCGCATGGCCCCGCGGTTTATGTTAATCAGAAGCGATCTACTCGGTTAAGCGATACGGGTGCAGTCGGGTGTGCGATGGTGACCGCTAGTGGCAAATTAAAATGCGCGTTTCCGTGCTTCGGAGGGCACGTTAAGCCGTCGGTCCCGGTGGCTATCGATTGAAAGCAGTCGTCAAAATATTGTCGGAGGCCTAATGGGCGGTTTGAAAACATCCGACAGCGGGTTGGCCACTTACCCTTATCTCCACCAACCCGCATTGGAGCAGCGTGGTGGAGTTAGCTCCAGGCCTCCTCCCAAGAAGAGGATAGACTCGTGTCCAGCAGTGGGACGTATCAAGGGTATTATTATTATTTTATTAACTGCTTACTTGGGCTCTCTACTAAAATATAAAAATAGTAAATATATCTATTACTAACGCAAAAGCCAGATCGTCATGCACTTTTAGCAAATGAAGATCCCAGAAAGGTGAACATTTATTATAAGTATGCGGGGTATGTGTGCGTGTCCTCCAACATTAAGTACCTATAGTTTTTGTCTCTGTTTGAGTATTTCTACACAGCTTCATCCTATTCGATAGGCAGTCATAAAAATGATGGTAGAAAATATTTACCGTAACTTTTTTGCCATAATTTTTATTCAACAGCAAAAGAGTTGTACACAAATTATCACAGCTATGAAACACTACATGCTACTAACTACTAACAAATCTACTAGAATTCGTTTATCACAATAAAATCTAATCTCCCAGGAAACCATCACGCCGATAAGACAAGCTCTTTAATCATAACTGATCGACAGACCTACAAGCCAATCGTGATAGGATTGTGATCGTCTTGTCCCTCTTTCTTGCTTTGTACTCCCATTCAGCTGTCGGCGGACGGTTATTCGATGTCAATCGACGCGTTGGTGTTCGATTTGGATTATAAGTCTATTGCAATGTTGTTTTCTTTGATTTTGTAACGCTAATTCTGTAAATACTGGTCTGTTTCGTTTTGAATTAAACTGTTTGTGAAATTAATGCTGGACTGCAATGGCACTTGTTACAGTTGTAGATAAACTTAAAAAATATATTAGATTTTTTAAAACTTTACAAAAGTGTATCGTGTTTCTTTTGCTTCATTTATAATTTGTCAACGAAAAAGTACAAATTTCCAAGTTCTCGCAATGGTTAAAAAATAACTGTTTGTGTTCGGCTTTTGTTGTTAGTACACTCAGTCGTCAGCAGTCAATTAAAATAACTAAGCAATCTTATTAACTGATCAAAACTAAAGTACAACAATGAAACTGAAACGTAATAAGAAGTGAACACGTCTATAGACATCCTATCCAACGAATAGTCCCTTAAATGATTCAAAACCTGTACAACATCAACCACATCAGATTATCCTATCCGCGAAACACTCCAATCTTAGTTAAACTCACTTTATCCGTTTAATAAATAGCGGCTAATTAACTATCAAACACTATGTGAACTGTTGTCGGATGCTGTCAGGGTAGCGCTGGGAGCATTATCAACTTGCATCGGGATGACGCGCATCGCTGTCGCTCCCACGTCCCCAAGTTTGCTCTGCTTCGTAGCGAATTTCACTCTAGACTTGGCGGAGGATGGTGTAAGGGATAAGCTTTTGAAAATTGAATGATTCTAGACATGACTCTGCTACTGAAACTAGAAGAGAAGACCAAATTATTTTTCTTCTTGTACATACTCCAAAGGTATCTTGGATACTTTGCAAAGGAACCAAGGATACGCGATAGTCGCCATGGTTGGTATGCGGATTGGCGATTGTAGTGGCGTCAGTTTTATCGCAGGACACTGCTACTGTTGGGAGGTAACTAGTAACTGCCCGACCGCATACTACTTGAAGAGAATTCCTCCCTAATGCAGTCAATCGACCAAATAATGGCGGTCAAACAATTCCAATATTGTGGTATTAATTTCGTTAACATGGCAAACAAGCATGCAGTTCACGTGGATGTTAAGTGATGACTGCAGCCTATAGACACCCACACAAAGACCAAGATCAAAATGCAGATGCGTTACCATTCCTGAGGCCTAAGGTGTTATGCCTCTGTGCCGGAAATTACAGGGCCGTACATTACCACCTGACCGAAACACGATAGTGCTGAACACTACCATTTAGCGGAAAGTATATTAGGTAATGCGTTGGTGCCTACGCCCGCGATCTCCGTCACTGGAGCTCTACCACCAGCAAACATGTTCTTGTATTAACCTTTACCTTTGTCTATTACATTTTATAAATCTAAGACAACATTATACGAGGGTTATGTTTGTTCATCGATAAGGTATCAGTCGCACGCCATTTGGTTGTATCCAATCAATTGTGAAATTGAGTTGAGTTTACTCCAACATTAACATTTAGAGTTATCTGATTTATATTGGGTTGCCTGTGCATAAGTATTATCAGGGTTCATTTTAGCTATAAAGATCAAGCTGTCGATTAATTCGAAGTTTAAAGTGAAATTGGAACATAACTATTCCATTTATTCTAGAAAAATAAGGTTTCTTGAAAAAATTTAATACATCGGTGTTTCTAAGAATTTGAATAATAAAACAATACTGATGAAGTTATAGGTTTTTGAATTATGAAAATGATATAATATTCTTAATATTTGTTGTATGTACTAACGGTTTTCAAAGTAGGTACTTCAGTTTTATATTATTCAGTAAGAAATAATTATTATTTGTCCCTCAAATATAATGACATTTCGCTATTGAAATCTTGGATGATATTGATAAACCTTTACTATTCTCATTTGAAATTTCAAAAAGTTTAAGGATATAGGTAATTGGATGAACAGTAGTAACTACTGTAGAGTACGATTATCTCGATGGTTTTTTTCCTTTTGTATGTAACAACCCGCTATCGCCTGTATCCCGCGCCATCAGTTCCCAAGTCACTCCCGTCACGTCAGTTCCCGACTGTCTCGCCGGCGATGACAGCCCGCGACTGAATTGTTCCGCGCCACTTCTGACACGCTCCGTATTAGTTTATTTCGGTTGCAATGTTACTGATGGTGTTTACCGTTCGATTCTTTTAACATTTGCTTTTGGATATTCGTTTAAATTACGTCTTACGTTTTTTGAAATTTCTGTTAATAATGCAAAGTAAAAAATTATATAAAAGTACAATATTCTTGAACGTAGCATATCTTAGATTGCCCACTTAAAGTCGTTAGCAATTATTGATCAGTCCAATTAATATCCCACGCAAATTTTGAACACGCTGCTTTCTGTATGTAACAATCCGCTATCGCTTGTGTCCCGCGCCATCAGTTCCCAAGTCACTCCCGTCACGTCAGTTCCCGACTGTCTCGCCGGCGATGACAGCCCGCGACTGAATTGTTCCGCGCCACTTCTGACACGCTCCGTCTTAGTTTATTTCGGTTGCAATGTTATTGATTGCGTTTGCCACTCGATTTGTATGACGTTTCGCTATTGGGACACATTACGTATTATGGGTTGGTGAACATTTACGATTATAATCGGTAAAGTTAAGATTTTCTATATTTTTCTTGTTTTATCTGTGATTCGATTTCAAGTTTTGGTTACTCTTTAATAAAGATTTTTATCGATTATAATTTAGACGATAATCTTTATTGAATTACAAGTTTTTTATATAATGATGATGGAAAACAAGTATAGTTCACATGGTTAGTAGTAGTAGTAGTTAGTAAATTTCTGTAGACCTCTACCTAAATACTAAATGAATAATTGCGTTGCACTTCCTGAGACCAAAATTGTTTAATTTTGGCTTAAACTGGCACACGATAGGGCTGAATTAAGAGGATAGATTAAATATAAGATGTATAATGGGATACACATAAATAGAGATCATGATGAAAGAAAGAAACTGAACTTACACCGACCAAATTACTAGCTAAACGACTACTTTTCACATTAATAATGGCAACCCATTATACGTCCCACTGCTGGGCACGAGTCTCTCCCCTTTTTGGCGGGAGGCCTGGAGCTTACTCCACCACGCTGCTCCAATGCGGATTGGTGGAGGTGGGTGGGTTAGTGGCCAACCCACTGTCGGATGTTTTCAAACCGCCCCATAAGGCCTCCGACAAGGTTTAACGACTGCTATTCATCGATAGCAACCGGGACCGACGGCTTAACGTGCCCTCCGAAGCACGGAAACGCGCATTTAATTTGCCACTAGCGGTCACCCGTCACACTACCCGACCGCGCCCGTAGTGCTTAACCGAGCAGATCGCTTACGATCTACACCAGCCGCTGGGCCATGCGCGCTTCGATTAGCACGATTCACATTAGCACGATGCAAACGTAGGAAATTAAATTGAGCAGACACTTTAAATTGAAAACAAAATACACAACTGGTCAATTTTCCCAGATAACTTTAGTGAAGTTACATTTCCACGAATGACGTTTCTTCTCATCATTGAGCAAACTTCTATTGTAAGCATGATATTTTCATATTTACTAGCAAAAATAAAGGACGCATATTTTTTAATTCTTCAAAAAGATAAAGCTGAATAAACAAAAACAGTTCAAAGTGAATAAAGACGAGCGCCTCGGAGCGTCAGTGAGTGCGCGCGACAGCAGCGGACGCCGCGTCACTGTCGCCGACGTGTCGCTGAGCTTGCGTTTGCGACGGACATTGTAGGCACGCTGGAAGCGACAGGCCAAGCTAGTTAAAGAGAAGGGATTCAATTTTGTCTATACTACTTTTTTCATAGAACCACATTTTATTATATGGAAAATAGTTTGTCTAATTACAAACTTGCCATAGACTTCTCATTCCGGAAAGCATCGGAGCGTTAGAAAGTGCGCACGAAAGTACTTTGTGAAGTAATAGAGGGATTTAGTTCAATCTGGTTCCGTATTAAAATAAATAGCTCACCCGTGTTTCTATGAATGCTTGTAAAGTAAACAAAAACAAAGAAAGGAAAACAGTTCAATAAAGACGAGCGTCTCGTCGAGTCAGTGAGTGCGCGTGACAGCGGCTGACGCCGCGTCACTGTCGTCGACGTGTCGCTGAGCTTGCGACGGACATTGTAGGCATGCTGGAAACGACAGGTCGAGCGAGTTAAATAATGAGGATTAGTTAAAAAATTTCCACTATCAGGAACATTAAAACCAATAACACCGAAAGTAAATAAAAATATGGAACCCGCTTCAACGCTTTATATGGAAGAAAAAAGCTATGTGTGCGCAGATATCATGGCACAAAACAAAGATCAATCAGGTGGGTTTGCCGCATGTACACTGAATGGGCATTCGTTGTTGTGTAGGTAGTAGGAGAACTTGGCCGCTGTGTTGATGGAGGGCATTGTTTTGACGACCTGGATAGTCGGTTAGTCCAGCGGTGTGTGATACCGATCCTCGCACCAGGACATAATGTTGGTATGGTCTACAAATATTTTTTTTCGGGTCTGGGTGTGTGTGTATGTTTTGAGTGTGTAGAACGGCACCCACGACACAGGTTTATACCTAGTGTGGGGCTGTGGGTTTAAGCGTATTGTAGCGGCTGTGTCGACTATAATACGTAGGTCTATCATGAAATATTTTTTATTTATGCGTTTTTCCAGTTTAGTTTTCAAACCCTGAAGATTCTAGGAAAAACTTTCATGTTGGAGGAATACTAATTATAGTTATAGTTTGCCCGGAGTCGTTTTCAACTGATGCCTCTTATTTCTGCCTAGCCAGTTGTGGTTTCTAATCAACAGCATAACGAAAGATGTGTACGTATCAATTCTATTTTTCATAACTAAAGTTGGTTATTCTCTAATGATCTTGAACTGCCTCGTCCAGTACCGTACCGATCCTTGTGTAAACTCCATCAAGGCGTACTGAGTTTGATTGCAGATTTAATGGTTAGGACAAGTTAGTCCGACTACCGATCTAGTTTCACCTGTTTATTCTGGACGTTTCTCCTCAAAGATGGACGATTTGCGGTTAGGGTTTACCCAGCTAATACTGACTCGGCATCGGAGTTTGGTGTGTGTATGCTGTAGCTAGTTAAACTTGAGCTTTCGTGCGCATTGTTAAATGAGCGTCATTATGATCTATAAGTACATATACCGAATAAGACAGTAAAAATTGGGTGTCTGTAGGTACATTAAATATTTTTCGAGGAGGGGAGTGATTAAGGAAGAGTACATAACAAAAACAAACAACAATTTTTGAATTTTTGACTGTCTGGTACGCTATAACTTCGAAACTACTCAACGGATTTGAATGCGGTTTTGCAGGGGAATTACATATAGGTAATTAGGAGCGTTGTCAAAACTGTTTGGTCAAAATCAGTTTAGGAAAAAAGAAGATATGGGTCAATTGAAAATTTACTTCAAGCACTGCTTCAAAACTTCTTAACAGAGTTAAACGCGGCTTACATAAACGTATGTATTTAATTTAGACTAGCTGTGCACGCGAATGCACCCGCGTAGAATTAAAAAAAAAATTCAGTATCTACTCAGACGAAGTCGCACAACTAGTTTATAAATATTTTCTATCAAGACGAAAGAAATCTATTTGCAGTCCTATAAATGAGTCATAAAACGTTGTTTCAACATTCTATAAAATTGTACGTCGGCTTGGTTTTCGATAATGTAAAAAAAACCGACCAATATTTGATTTTAAAAAAATTGTCAAAATCTTACTTTTCTTGTACAAGTAGATTTTTTCGCGATCACATCAAATACTTTATGATTTATTAAGTAAAATGCATGTTGATATAATTTTAGTGGACTTTATAAGATTTGAAGTTTTACCACACCGCGGACACTCCGCCAAAATTCCATACAAACGCTTATTTTGGTTTCTATTACACAGACATCAATCAGTGACGTGTATTTACACGTGCACCTGTGTGCGTAGCGCGTAGAAAATACCAACCGTCGCCCATAAGAGGGGAGGAGGTTGGGTGATGTGGGGAAATCGGGCGTAGTATTATTACATATTCTCTGATTTAAGCAAGAATATGAAAAACCTTACTTGCATAACGAAAACTACACAATTCCAAATGATTATTCATATTATTATATGTATGACGTTAACCATCATATATACCTTATCTTACATACAACAAAACCTCAAATACAAAGTTACTCACTCTCAACCATGTCCAATGTCCATCAACAAAGACGTATCAAAGAACTTGCATGCACTTGATGTGCACCGTGACGTCATCGATTGGTGGGCGGTTAAAAGTGTGGGAGAGGGGAGGGGGGGTGGAAAGAAAGCTTTAAAAACACAGCCAGCGGCGTCTCAACGACGACCGACGGCCCAATACGTCCCCGGCCGCCCGTCGATTACGTACGTTGCATATGCTGGACGGTCAGCACATAAGATTTTGTATTTTTTTTTTTTAGTTTTTTTTTATGTAATAAAAGTGGCAAACAAGCGTGCAGTTCACATTGATGTTAAGTGATGACTGCAGCCTATAGACACCCACACAATGACCAGAGGTCAAAATGTAAATGCGCTGCCACTCCTGAGGCATTAGGTGTTATGCCTCTGTGCCTGAAATTACAGAGCCGTACATTACCACCTGACCGGAACACGATAGTGCTGAACACTACCATTTAACGGCAAGTATATTAGGTAATGCGGTGGTGCCTACGCCCGCGAGCTCTGTCACTGGAGCTCTAACACCAGTAAAAATTTTCTTGCTTCGTGGAATATGTGGCCAAAATGGAACTGCTCACATAGCGACAGTAGACAGTAATTCGTTTCAATTTTGATGTATTTCTACGCCCCTGCAGTTGCTAGTGGAAAATAATTTTAATTGTAAATCTGAATTGAGACATGCTGAAAAGTCTTTTAGCGAATTCTAGCGAATTGTTAGTTTTAAATTTACTAAATAAATCATGGCCTGAAATTTTGTGAACTCTTATAGATACTCTCCAATGTTCAAAACATTTGAGTTATTGTTGACACAATAGAGTTTTAAGTAGGTAAATATAATTATTGTACACACATTACACTTCTTTATAAATTAAAACACTGCTATTTCAGCTGGTGAAGCAGTTTTGCTGAATCGCAATATTTTTGACATTCCTATGTATACTTCTATATAGAAGTATGATACTCGTTAGCTGAAGAGTTTGTTTTTTATTTGAACGCGGAAACAAGGACCTACTACATATTTTTTGTGTTCGATAATAATCTATTTATTGAGGAAGACTATTTAAAGATATTAAAATTCTATGTATTATCATGCTACAATCTCTAGGACGAATCGCAACGGTAATGCTCAAGGTGCAGTGCAATACGGCTATCTTACAAACTCAAATATTTAATTTCAGATTGGTTATAAGAACACTTTTGACTAGTCTAATTACAAGCTACCTACAATGAAAAACTTACAATTATAATTAAATATCACTAGTCATCAATTTAAGAATAAATACATACTTTTAAATAAAGGGTAACAATTTTAATACTCAGATATAAAAGCGGAGAACGACTAATTAAATTAATATTTCTTTGTTAAATTTCAAGCAAACATTTTTGCAGACCGTACCGAGTCGAGTGCGCACGGAAACACACGAGCATCGGTAATACAACATTCGTTATTTTTCGCCACCTTCCCAGCGTATTGATTAGTGCTCATTGGCGGCTGCAGGTGCCGCATTGTATCCTACATTAACGACTTGTGTTTTTACATGTACCTTCTGTATCAATCCAATAACACTTTTTGTATTGATTGTATATTGAAATTATCAGGAGTTTCAGGAGTTTCAGTGTCTATGTTGAAAATCCTTCAAAACACCGTTGTGACAATTCATCACTTTTCGTTTTGATTGTACTATATATGTTTAGCAACATAGGGCAACTCGGCCCACCGGTCGCGGCGGACCGGAGGGGAGTAGCCGTAGCGTTTATTACCGATGCAAAACAGTCTGTCATTTTTTGCGGGGGGCCATGCGTGCGACTCACGCACACTACAAACATCGTTTATTACTACGAAATCAAGGTGTGAGCTTGACTTTCACAAAATACCGAAACAATTCCACATTTAAACATATAGGCGACAGGTATAGGCCCATTTGGGCTTGTACTTTGACAGAGGGTACAACCTGCATATGGCTACTCCCCTCCGGTGTTGCTTTATGTTTAGCAATCTTTCTAGCACCTTGATTACCTAGTCGTTGGCGGCAGCAGGTGTCACATTCTATACTTTAACAATACCTATGTGTTTTTACGCATCTGTGTGTAAAAAAAAACGCGGGATGGGCAGGACCGCCTCTGCGATCGCCAATCTGCCACTCCGCCCGACACGCGATTATGACATATTCTCCCCTAATGATGCACAACACTGTTTAGGCCGTGTTTTTTATGTAATGGAAGTGGCAAACAAGGATGCAGTTCTTATTGATGATAAGTGATGACGGCAGCCTTAAAAGACCAAGGTCAAAATGCAGATGCGTTACCACTCCTGCGGCCTAAGGTGTTATGCTTCTGTGCCGGAACACGATAGTGCTGCACACTACTATTTAGCGGCAAGTATGTTAAGTAATGCGGTGGTGCCTTCGTCCGCGAGCTCCGTCACTGGAGCTCTACCACCAGTAAGTCTTTGAGGAAGGCTTTGTGCAGCACTGGATGGTTTTCGGCTGGGGAGTTGATGATGATGATCAAGTAACATTGAATCATGATAGTGATGAACACTAACATTTGGTATTCAAAGTAATAAGTTGAGTTTACACTAAGGCTGAGCTTCGTAACTGAAATTCGGAATAAAGGATCCGCGTTTTTCCAATCGCACAAAGTTAACAAAAAACTTTAATAACTAAAAATTAACGAAAGCCGGTTGGTAAAACGAAACACGGAACGGTACAGCACGGAGTCGGGGAAAATGAAAAAAAAATCGGCCAAATGCGGACTTCCACGCTGAGGTTCCGTACAGTTGTGAAATTTCATTAATTTCTGTAAATACGTATCTACTTCAGATTTTATATATTTTCCTTTATTATAATCCGTAAGTATAAAGTAAATGAAATAAAAACAGTTTAACAACTGTACCGATGTATTTTTTTTTCAAAACTTTAGACTTTTCCGAAAACAATTTTTAAATGGGTTATACTAAAATTATAAAAACCAACAATTTTTCGGATCTTACCAAGCCGGTTTTACAATATAAATATCAATTCGTTCACAATATAAATAAAAAATGATTTATATAATCAACCCGACGTTGCGGTCGCTTTTCGGGTTGATTTTATAAATCATTTTAGTTTAAAATACGCGAGATACGTAACTTCACGCCTGTAATCCCCGAAGGGGTAGGCAGAGGTAAATGCATGCATTCAAGCATACATGCAAACACCCACGATTCGCCGGTTACGTTTTGGCCCATGTAACAGGTGGCGAGCCTGTTGACATCTCCGGGCACATTACCAAACTTTGAGGTACTGGGAAATTTCCAGAAAATGGAAAAATCCCAATAGAATCAGAGATAAAGGCTTTTTCACCAATATCTCTGATAACCCCCTACCCGGGAATCGAACCCAGGACCTCAGCGTAGTAGTAGTGGCCTGCTACCACTAGGCTACCAAGGCAGTTTTTTAGTTTTATTTCAATGAGTGTAGCTCGCAAAAACCTAAGACATAAGATAAAACAGACAGACAAAAACATATCTATATAAATCAATATTAATTCAATGGGTCTATTAGTAACAAACTAACAGCCGAGATAGCCATACGGGTTTCTATTTCTTCTTTTAAGGTACGGTACCCCAAACACGGAAGTGCAGCTCATTATGACCGGGGACAGACGGTCAAACGGGTACGTCACCCAAATTACTATGGGAACTTTTCAAATTAAACTTGCCCTCCCGAATTGACTTTTGTTAGAAACGCTATTTTTTCAGTTTTACACTTTTGTCGCTGATTGATTTAACGTAGTCGAATGTAATGTTATTCTATACTAGCTGTGCCCGCGACTTCGTCCACATGAGAAAAAATATGATTTTTCAGTATCTACCTGGACGAAGTCGTGGGCGCAGCTAGTATAAAGGTAGCCTAAGCTACTCCTTATCACATCAGCTATCTGCCATTGGAAGTCCCGTCAAAATAGGAGACACTCAAATTCTATTTATTTGTATGTAGGTATGTATGGAGATAAAAGTAGCCTAAGTTACTCCTTATCACATCAGCTATCTGCCAGTAAAAGTCCCGTCAAAATCGGTCTAGCCGTTTCCAAGATTAGCCCCACCAAGCAGACAGACAGACAAAATTGTAAAAAAAATTGTTTTGATATATAAGGTTGGGGAAAAAGTTTCTTCGCATTTTTTAAGATAATTCAAAACATTTTTTTTAATATAGTTTATTTAAATTTAACTAACTTTTGGGACTTCTCATCAAAATACCGCGACAAGTGGATTTGGCAGTCCTCTCGTGATGTTAACCTAACATTGCATAAAGAATTCTGAAGAGACCGAAACAGGTGGAAATCTGAAGGTGCAAGGTCAGGACTATACGGCGGATGCATTAACACCTCCCAGCCAAACTCTCTTAATTTTTGCTGAGTGGCTATATGTGTGAGGTCTAGCGTTATCATGATGAAACACCACACCCCTTCTGTTGATCAATTCCGGCCGCTTTCTCTCAACTTCTTGCTTTAATCTCATCAGTTGTTCGCAGTAGAGTTCAGAAGCGATAGTCCTGCCTGGTGATAATAGCTCATAATGAATAATGCCTTATTGCGAGTTAACCCGGGTTTCGCCACAGTCTGTGAAGCCTAACCGGCCTTTGACCACGACCTTTTTCGCACGTTCTTGTCGTACGTGATCCACTTTTCATCACCAGTTATCAGCTTCTTCAAAAATGATTCGGTTTCATTACGTCGTAATAAAGAATCACAAATGAGTACACGGTTCATTAGGTTTCTTTCAGTGAGCTCGTGAGGTACCCAAATATCGAGTTTTTTTTTGTACCCAGCTTTTTTCAAATTTTCAAATGCGCTGCAACTGTTTTGTGATCATTTCTCAGTTCTTCAGCTACGTTGTAACTACTGATATGTCGATCTAGCTCCACTTTTTCAAAAATGGCACCCATTTTAGCCGTAATAGGGCGACCAGAGCGAGGTGCATCCTTGACATCAAAATTTCCGGATTGAAAACGCTTAAACCAAATTTGTGCTACTCTCACAGACTGCACTAGGTCCATAAACATCGCAAAATTTTTCGCGGCTTGCGTTGCATTTTTACCTTTTTTGTAGTAAAATTTTAAAAAGGATCGAATTTCTTCATTAGATTCACTCATCTTGACAGTACGAAAAACAAATGAAAATCACACATTTGCCTAATTCGAATTTGGAATTACGTTCTTTAAAATTTTAACTCTTTCAATGATACCAAAACCAGCCAGATACAAATACTACAGCCAAAGAGATTTTATTACAAGTTCATACATACTATAACGCGAAAAGACTTTTTCCCCAACCTATTATATAATATGTACCGTGTATACATACATATGCATTTAGTAAAAAGCGGTTATTTTAATATAAGAAACAGACACTCCAAATTTATTTATTTGTATAGATGTATAGATGTGTAGGTTTTTGTATTTTGCTTGCGACTTTGTCTAAGGGCCGATCTCACCGTCGTAATAAAACGTGATCAATTCTTGTAAAACGCGTTTTACGTCTCTAAAATTGATCGTGATTAAGCTGAAATTGGATGCAAAGGAGATGTTGCAAGCTCGGCTCTGGTTCGTACATGTCCTCAAAAAATGGGTAAATTAAAGAAGAATTCGTAAAAAATAATATTTATTCAAGAATATATTTTAGAGTTACAACCACATTTCATTCAAACGATTTTATCATTTTCAACCATGTTCAACATGGCGGCGATACAGCCAACGCTTGGGATAGTACCTATGTAGATAAAACAAAACTAATGCTATCTGTATCTTATGCACTAGGCATCACAATATTATTAAAAAAAAAAAACGATGTATCGAATCGATCATTTTAAAGAAGTTCCGATGAATTTTTATCATCAACACATAAAATCGACTTTGTTAGTATATAGAAAATATTATTTTTTTCTCCAAGTACTATAAAATAAAAACGTGGACGTGACCTCACCGCCCACTAGCGGTAGAATTTTCTTCTTTTTTTTTTCCTATATTAAATGGAAGTGGCAAACAAGCATGATTGATGTTACTCAATACTCAATACTTTATTGTTTTTATTATTGGCACAAAGGCGTAACACCTTAGGCCTCAGGAGTGGTAACGTATCTGCATTTTGACCTTGGTCGTTGTGTAGGTGTCTGTAGGCTGCAGTCATCACTTAACAACAACGTGAACTGCATGCTTGTTTACCACTTCCATTACATAAAAAAAAGTACTGTTGAAATTTTCGCTTTTCCATAAAACTTTTAAAGTACTTGCTTTAACTCTAACAAGCTAGTGAAATTGTAAATTCAATTTTTTCGGTAGGACATTTGGATGATCCTATGATCATCCAAAGACTTACATCATCTTAATTTCATAAATTATAAAACCCAAAGTAGATTTTTTTTAAAACGAGACCGACTCTACCTTGACTTTAAAATGAAACAGGTACAAAATAGATTTTTGTTACATATTACATTTATGAACTCCGGCGAAATATTGCAATCACTTGGAACTAATGAACTAATCATTATTTCACGTATCGTTCGTCGTACGACTGGAAATAATTTTTCAAATTGTACGCTTAATAAGTAGTTAGTATCCATATTTCGTAACTTATGGTTCGACAGTCCGGTTTCGCGTGCCCTGAGTGTAAGCGATAAACGACTTATTAGTTGAAGTATTATATTTTACACAATGATACATGGGAGTGATTTTAAAGATCAGAAGAGAGAGAGGGAGAAGATAAGAGAAGAGAAGAAAAAAGAAAAGAAAAGAAAGAAAAATAGTGTCTGTAGATATAGACACTATATTTATTTCTTTCACAATTTTTTTACGTAAAAATTTGTACTTCTTCAGCGTAACAATCCAATATACCAGAAATAAAACTAAACGACGAAAAATTTAGCAACTAACTTCACACTGTCGCTTAACAGGCGTGAAGTTACGTTTTTGTAAATCAATTTATTTTAGCCAACAAAATTGATTTACCTACACCTACTTATTTACTAATTTATGACAAAATAAAGATGTTTAAATACGCTCGCTAACAACGCTGTCAATCGCCCGCAAAGCGACCTCACCCTATCCCGCTTTAAATCGCCAACTTTTCGCTGTTTTAATTAACTTGACGTTGCAGTTACAACTGTGTTGATTTGTTCGCGAGCCGTCGGCAACATTCGGCTCCGTTCGGCCGAGTTCGGCCGATTTGCGAAATGCATTTCTTTAGTCCGCGTCGAACTAGTTGGAAAGTTTCCACTTTTGATATAGAGTTGTATGGTTTATTTCTACAGTTGACAGCTGGAAAGTTCAATTAAACGTGGGCTCGAGTAATTTCCAATAAGTCGAATGCAATGTGGTTTTACAATTCATTGGTATCTTGGTTCTGAGTACCGTTGCGACTGTAGACGTTTTGTATCAGCTTTTCATAACTAATTTCTTTGATGTTCAGAATAGGGGCAATTACCAATTATTTCACGGGTGTTTAGGTTCTATCGGTAATGGTTTTATGCTATACTACATAGTTGCGTAGAATTTAACACAACTTTTGTTCAGTAGCCTACGCGGACGATGTCGTAAGCACTACTAGTGTTATATTATTAATGAATAAAAGCAGCCTCAGTTACTCCTTATTGAATGAACTATCTGTCAGTGAAAGTCCCGTTAAAATCGGTTAAGCCGTTCCTGAGATTAGCCGGAAACAGACAGATGGCTACTGATCTTATGATACTTCTTTACGCACGCTTGACTTGGGGAGTAGGCTGGTGAATGCGTGACGAGAGCGTTATGAAAAGTGTAATTAGGCGAGGTGACCGAAAGTTGAGAGGGAGATATAAGTGAGTAGAAGTTAGTGAAGATAAAAAGAGACGGAGCTAATACACTCTCATTTTTTTCTCAGTGTCTATGGATTATACCGAAAATTTTTCAGTAACGTGGATTTATAGGAAAAAAAAAAAGAAAACGGTAATAGATGTTCTACACTAAATTCTCCATAATAGACAGACTTAAGCGTCACTCAGCGATTTCGGGTTATCCCAAAATTCACTTCGAAGTTTCGGACACAAAAAATTCTAACCCGTTCAACGGCGTGACAGCGCGATGGGTACTTTTCTGTTTCTGCCCAAAGTTTGTCCCGGTGTCACTTATTACCACTTACGCTCTTGTATTATTTCAGTCTGACAAGCTTCTTTTAGGGATATATTTAGTGTTGAGAATTGTCTATTAATTAATCAGGGGTTAACTTTGTTTTCAAAGTTGTACTGTCACACAAAGTTGTTTTTTAATTTAGTATCATGTCATGTAATTTTACTGGTGTTAGAGTTTCAGTGCTCACGGGCGTAGGCACCACCGCATTACCTAATCTATCTGCCATCAAATAGTAGTGTCCAGCATTATTGTGGTAAGATGTTAATGTATGGCCCCGTAATACCTATCACATTTTTACGAGTTCGTATATTACTTCATACATATATTTAGCGATGAAAGGCGTATTTTATTTTCTTCTGATTTTTGCAAACTGCCCCAGTGGCTTTGTGCTAAAAGGCCACTACTTTTAAGGATGAAATCGATCAATTCAGTGTCAGTTATATTTTTTTTATAAACTTAATTGGAAAGATCTCAATGACACAGTGTTTAAATTAATAAGCTTGACCCCTGTTTTTTAGAACTAAGAAACTTATACTTACTGCTGAATTGCGAGTATATTATCTTGAGACACTTTTCAAAATGAGCTCAACTTATCATAAGTTTAAGTTACAATAATAATATATTTTTAAAAAGAAATATGTAATCATGTATGCGAGGCTGATCCGCAATATAGTTTTATCGTAAAAAGATTTCAGTAGGAAATATGAAGGCCGTAGACAATGCAAATAAAAGACGCATCATTTCATCTTTTTGCCGCAAGTAATAAAATAACATACAACCTCTTTTGCATGTCCACAAAAATCGTGTGCACAATCCGCAAATATTTATACAAATAAATACACACCTGCGCCGCCGACATAAATAATCTAACCCTTTAATTAAAACCCACAAAAATGGTGACCCTACAAAAAGTCCCCCAAAATATAAGTAACTCCCAAAGACATAACCCGAAATTGGATTACTGTACAAACGCGACCTCACCGTCACTCCCTCATAAATATTTTAAAAACTCAGCCCAGCAAAACTACCCGTATCTGATCTCTTAACCCTAAACTGCCGCGGTGGGTATTCGAGACCGGGCGATATTAGATGGGCAGGTACGACCAATATTCGTTGAATCGCATCACGGTATTGCAAAAGAAATCAAATTAGATATACAATAAGCGCGGTCGTGGTCCGATTTACATAAGTATCCGAGCTATTCGGCCGGTTGATACGAGATTGCGGCCGCGTTACAATATTGCCTCTGTTTACAGCGGTCGTCTCTACTTTGTTAGCTTGTCGCTTGACGTGGATCGCTGATACGTTTTTTTCGATACCATTTCAGATGGTTTAAATGTTTCAGTGAACAAGAAAATTCAGCTTTCACGAGGCATTTAAAATAAATACTGTGTAATACTCTCACTAAAGTTTGTATTATATCAGCTTCAAAAAACTTGATATCACGAATCGCAATTTGAATCATTTTGTGTCTAGTTTAACCCCATGTTAAGCAACATTTGTGTAGCGATGTCGTTTTTTAGAGGTGACGTACCTAGTAGGTAATTATGTATCTTATTTCTTTAACGTAACTTCACGCCTGTAATCCCCGAAGGGGTAGGCAGAGGTAAATGCATGCATTCAAGCATACATGCAAACACTCACGATTCGCCGGTTACGTTTTGGCTCATGTAACAGGTGGCGAGCCTGTTGACATCTCCGGGCACATTACCAAACTTTGAGGTACTGGGAAATTTCCAGAAAATGGAAAAATCCCAATAGAACCAGAGATAAAGGCTTTTTCACCATTATCTCTGATAACCCCCTACCCGGGAATCGAACCCAGGACCTCAGCGTAGTAGTAGTGGCCTGCTACCACTAGGCTACCGAGGCAGTTTCTTTAACGTTTATGTAAATCGAAGTATTTCAGTATAATTTATGTATTAGTAGTTGCTTTTAGTATATTCTTACAATTACCATGTTATATTTTTGCAATACCACATGAGAGTAATTTTTAAGAAAAAATATAATGTATTTTTTAATTCAGTAGAATAGAATAGAATATTTATTTATTGAACAGTAACTGTGCACATTACAGATGTTTATAAAATAGAGTCGACACAACAGTTTATCCTTTTCGGACATTCAATATTTATAGGAGGTACCTATACAAACATATTTTTTATAAATTGTAAGTAAAAGTATTATTATACAAATCTAATAGGTTATACACGTTATGCATGTTTATAATTATAGTTCTCATTCAAATTATGCTGTATTAGCTGTCTTTTAAAGCCTGGACCTTCCATTTTTTAAATTTCTAATGGTAACAAATTAAAAATTCGAAGTTTTGGTGAGGTGGTAATAAAAAATATTGACAATTAGTTATGAGTTTTGGGAGATTAGTTTCTACTTAGCTACTTTTCTAAGTAGCTGAGCTAATTTTCCAAAGATCGTAGATTTAAATTATGCCCTGACCTATATCTTTCCAAACGTAAAACCTTAAACATCTTTATTTCCTCACTATTACTACTCATAAAACCTTCGCTTAGTCAGAATCTCTTACGACTGAACATTATGATCATATAGGTTTCCAATAAAGCCAATAAAATGTACAAAAATACCCCAATCCCTATTCACGCAATAATACTAGATTATCGTCAAGGAAAGGGGAATGCAAATCCGAGGAGTATTAAATAAAACATAACTACGGGTACGGGACATCGAGTGGACCTAATAAAAAGTTGGCACTTCGTACAATAAAATTCGATCACGAGTGCGAATGGGACGTTATAAAATAGCCCAGCAGACGCGGGGTTAAGGGTACTCGCGACTCGTTAGAAAATATACCCGATACGTTAGGGTTATGTGAGAATTTTGATTGAAAACTTTATTTAGTGAATCTGTCAAAAGCGATTTTGTAGCGAATATAAATATATTAAGCTGACCAGGCAAACTTCGTATTGCCTCAGAATGAAATAATGTGTCAATGGTTTGATATATACGGACTATTTGTATGGGAAAATGAAATTGTGGTTTTTACTATTTCCCTTCAATTTCTTTCAAACCTTCCCTGGACTTCCGAAAATCATTCAAAACCAAAATCAGCCAAATCGGTATAGCCGTTCTCGAGCTTAAGCGAGACTAACGAAGCCATACATAGTCATATAACCAAAAAACGATAGTTCCGAACACTGCAATTTGGCGGTAGATAGAATTGCTAATGAGGTGGTGCCTACGCCTTCGAGTCTTGACACTGGAACTCTACCACTACTAAAATATATAAACTGAACATATATACACTTGCGTATATGTATAAACATAGTTAAATACAAACAACAATCGACGATCAATTGGGCATAACGCAGAAACGCCACGCCCGGGGTCGGACAGTATCTTTGAATGCGGCATGCCATTCCGGCCGATATTAAATCCACTTCATTCTATAAAGAATTCCAATGGACTGCTGGCTGGGGTTGCCAGGCATCGTGGAGGAGATGGGACGAGTCCTTTCAGGAGATGTGGGATCTCGCGGAAAATTCAAGACTTTATTAGGATTGTATCCAACAGATTATTTGAATTATAAATTTGGTTTCTTTTGTTGAAATTTGATTAAAGTTGTGTATTTCACTAATAACAGTAACAGAAAACATTGAACAAGCTTGTTTTAGAACGATCTAAAATGTTAATTGTATTTCATTTTTTAACCGACTTCGAAAAAAGGAGGAGGTTCACAATTCATCCGGATTTTTTTTTATGTATGTTCAGCGATAATTTGAAAACGCCTGTGAAGATTTGGATGATTATTTTTTGGTTGAAAGGGTATATTGCGCAGTTAGTCCCACTGTAACCATGTCAATATGTGATGATGCAATCCTGGAGAAATGGAGGGAACTCTTCAAATTTCATAGCACACTGGAAAGATTTTCGATATTTTTTTAAGATGCAGTTAAACCTGTAGTCCCAGTAACCAGTCAAGTCCATACTTGATTTATTTTTAATTTTAATAATTTACAATTTATTTTATTGCCTTCGCCTGAGGCCTCAGATGTTGCGCCAGGTATGGTTTGCGTTGAACACCACTATTTAACGTCGGGTAGATAAGCAATTATTTGGTGGTGCTTACACCGTTGAGCTCCGTTATTGGATATCTTCCAAGATTAGATAAGATATTCATAGATATTAAAGAAAATAATTGAAAGTAAAATTTTTATTTCCTATTTTTCTTTAATTTCTAAAGTTCACTCGCATGTGACATTGCGAAAAATAAATATAACAATTAGATATTCATAGTTTAGTCTATACTTTTTAATATTTTAAAGCTGAAGAGTTTGTTTGCTTGAACGCCCTAATCTCAGGAACTACTAATCTGATTTAAGAAATTCTTTTAGTGTTAGATAGCTCATTTATCGAGGAAGGCTTTAGGTTATATAACGTTACGCTAAAATGAATAGGGGAGGGTAGGTAACACTAACACCCGCGCGAAGCTGGGGCAGGCCGCTAGTTTCATAAAAAATATCCTTCTTTTCTTTTTGTGTCTTTTTTTCGCAATAAATAACAATAATTTGTACTGGTGGTAGAGCTCTAGTGACAGAGCTCGCGGGCGTAGGCACCACCGCATTACCTAATATACTTGCCGCTTAATGGTATCTAGTGTTCAGCACTATCGTGTTCCCGTCAGGTGGTAATGTACGGCCCTGTAATATTCGGCACAGAGGCATAACACCTTAGGCCTCAGGAGTGGTAACGCATCTGCAATTTGACCTTGGTCTTTGTGTAAGTGTCTATAGGCTGTAGTCATCACTCAACATCAATGTGAACTGCTTGTTTGCCACTTCCATGACATAAGAAAAAATAAGTAGCATTTTTCTTTCTTGATTGAAGCGAATTTTGAGTCCTAACCAACATCTATCACATGACATTTGAATAATTACGCATATTATAATTATCCCTCATGTAACTTGTAACTTGGTCACCCCGCCAATGTCCCACGTGCCCGGCCGTCGAAACAAAGGACTGTTGCTGCTTATATTCTTGCCGGTACTACATTTTTCGTGTTTCGTGATTTGATTTAAATTTCGAATTTCATTTTTGAGGTTATGAACTTCAAAACTGCGTCTGAACTTTTAACTGAATGTAAGCATCTGGAAATAAATTATCGTAATATATTGTATTCAACCGCATGAAATTTGCAGGTGATTTAAGCGCTACCAAGTAAATCTGATGACTGCAGTCTATAGACACCCACACAAAGACCAGAGGTCAAAATGCAGATGCCTAAGGTGTTATGCCTGTGTGCCGGAAATTACATTGCCCTACATTACCACTTGACCGGAACACGATAGTGCTGAACACTACCATTTAGCGGCAAGTATATTAGTTAATGCGGTGGTGCCTCTGTGCCGGAAATTAAAGGGCCGTACATTACGACCTGACCGGAACACGATAGTGCTGAACACTACCATTTAGCGGCAAGTATATTAGTTAATGCGGTGGTGCCTCTGTGCCGGAAATTAAAGGGCCGTACATTACGACCTGACCGGAACACGATAGTGCTGAACACTACCATTTAGCGGTAAGCAAATTAGGTAATGCGGTGGTGCCTACGCCCGCGAGCTCCGAGAAGTCCTACATTAGTGCCATAAGCAGTTAACTTCCAAAGGACAAACGATAAATCTTAATCTACTTTTTTAAATATAATATTATAACACATGTTCCATTGTTTCAGGTAAGGAATAATTGAAAATACATCAGTCCCGTTTCGAAGGGTATGATTAATTTTTGAAACAAACCGGATGACAATTGGAGTGATCGGCCGCCGTGTGACAAAATTAATATTGTCAGTACACCGCCCGGACGAAATAGGTGCGACTTTTGCATTAAATTTTGCATACTTTTCATGGGGCTGGAAATCGTAGTTTGTAAAGTAAATATTGCAACTTATATCAGAGAATATGTAATAATATTACGTGTAGAATGGCTACGGTTAGTATATTGTTTTTGTAATATTTTGGCTTCAGCAATAAACGATATTTTACTTATATATCAATTTAAATTAAATATAGACTGATGGGATCAATCCGAAGGTTTCCCCATTAAGTATTTGAAACTATTATCAAATACTAGCTGACCCGACAAACTTCGTATAGCTTCAGATAAACTCTTGACACATTTTATAATTCTGGAATTTCTGGAAATAATTCTAAGAAACCGGACGGTATTTGTATCGGCAAATGAAATTGTTGTTTTTACTATTTCCCTTATAATTTCTTCATCTATTCTCATATAATATACTAGCGGCCCGCCCCGGCTTCGCCCGCGCTGCTCTGCTCCTATTAGTCATAGCGTAATGTAAGCTATCCTATCTCTCAAGTTGGATCGAACTGCACATGGTGTGTGAATTTTATTATAATCGGTTAAGTGGTTTAGGAGTCCATTGAGGACAAACATTGTGACACGAGATTTATATATATTAAGATATCCTTTTAAGCCCTCTCTGGACTTCCACAAATAATTAAAAAGCAAAATTATCCAAATCTGTTCAACCGTTCTCGAGTTTTAGCGAGACTAACGAACAGCAATTGATTTTTGTATATCCACTTATGTGGAGGCTTTTCTCTGACTGATAACGGTACTCCAGGGCACGAACTATGACGTCATATTGCGATAGTTTAGGCGCTGCCAAAATCTTGTTTCATTTGGCTTATGTGACAGCGTGTGTGAAGAAACGAGACAAAACTAATAGTAACCGTGGCTCTCAACCTTAACTGAAACTAAGGTTGACAATAAAGGGCCACGGTACGGCCGCAGACTTAAATAGCTTACTCCGGACTTAAGTCATTTAAATGGGCATCAAAACAGGTCAGTTGAACTCAAACCAATATATAAACATGAAAAATGTACAAATATTTCCATTTTAATATGAGATACCACATAAAAAATCGTAGCTCAGTCTGACAACTAAATTTTGTGATTAATACTAACACCAGCAAAGTATAAAATGTATGATGATCCTAGATAATGAATTATAGTGATACCGAACAAAAATATCAAACAAGAGTTAAATCAAAATGCTATGTTAATTTCGTGTTTTAGATTAGTCTTAGCAATAATTTTCAGTCATCCGATGCCTATTATTTAGTCCTCATATTTTAGTTCATTCAGTCGACTGTTATAATCTAAATCTTAAAATAAATTTTAATTTATGCGCGTTTTTAAATAGCGATTGATTAAATCCAATTTATTTTTATCCAGCTAGATATTCAATTTGATGTTTTTGTTTATTTTGCTAAATTAATGTCTTCACGAATATAATAGGTATGTCAAGTAATAAAAATATTTAAAAATCTATCAATTTAATTGGGTTAGTTTTTTTTTAGCGGGGTTGTTTGATGACTTTAGCAAAGTTCTTCTCAATATTTAGTGCCTGCACTTGGAACTGTGCTAAGTAAATTACTCAGATAATGACGAGCAAGTATTCTTCAATGAAGAAATATACTCTTTTTTGGGATTGGGTTAAAGGAGATGTTGCGAGCTCGGCTCTGGTTCGTACACTACCTCAAAAAATGGGTAAATTATAGAAGAATTCGAAAAAAATACAATTAATTTATACAAGAATATATTTGAGAGTAACAACAATTTTTAATTCAAGTGATTTTATAATTTTTACCATGTTCAATATGTCGGCGATACAGCCTACGCTTGGGATAGTACCTATGTAGAAAAAAAAACGAATGCTATCTGTATCTTACTAGTGCATCACATATTAACAAAAAAACGTTGCATCGAATCGATCAATTTAAAGAAGTTCCGATGAATTTCTTTAAATTGGAAATCGATAAGTATCGATTATTAGTAAAATTAGTCAAAATGACATTGCCCGCCATATTCGCCATGTTGGTTTTGAGTTGCAATACTAACTGCAAATTATATGTGTAAATAAGTGAAAAAAATGCAGTAAAAAACGTTTTCATATTGATTTTGCCCGTTATTAATATTGTGTACAATACATGGTCGGACGTCCATACATTTTGCAACATCTCCTTTTATCTATAATTGATTACTATTCATACCCATGAAATCATTAATCTTAATATATATAAATCTCGTGTCACAATGTTTGTCCTCAATGGACGCCTAAACCACTTAACCGATTATAATAAAATTCGCACACCATGTGCAGTTCGATCCAACTTGAGAGATAGGATAGCTTACATTACGCTATGACTAATAGGAGCAGAGCAGCGCGGGCGAAGCCGAGGTGGGCCGCTAGTATATTATATGTTACTGCTGCTCATTGTAGGTAGCTAATAACTTGACAATGAAAAGAGGTTCGGGTAGACCAATTTGAAATAATACTTTAGATTTTCTATTAGGTAAGTAATTTTCTTTTAGAATCCAACGGCAATAAAATAATTCTCTAAATTTGAAAATTACTGTTTAAATGTGTGACAACAATCAGGAAATAATTTGCATGCTTGAATTTAGAATCTTTAATTATGGTAAGAATATATTGCTCTAAGAAATAAACAAATAATATTTTTATTGTTTTATATTATTTCGCATTAACACGTGCTTGTGAAATATATTTATTTTTAAAGAAAAATGGAAAGAAAAATTTTTTGGAAAGAAAAATTTTGGAAAGGAAATTTTGACTTCAGGCGAGATTAGACTAGATAGGCTAGACTAGACTAGACGAGACTAGACTAGGCTGGACTAGATTCCCAGTAGGCCGCGAGTTCGTGTCTCGCCTGAAGTCAAATTTTTCTTTCCATGTTTCTTTAAAAATAAATATTTTTATTACCTACCTACAATTTTAAAAAAGTTGAATAAATAACTTAAGCAAATAAATCTGAAACTAAACATGGAGAATAGCTTTAACTTGTAATAGAAACATAATTATAATCAAAATTAGTTGTGTTTTCTATAAACAAACCTTAACGTTAAGGGTATACTTACTTACTTCCTACTTCCATAAATGTTTTATCCGAAAATCAACTTTACTAGTTAGAATAGAATTCGTCAACTCTTCAGACACGTAATCAAATTACACCTACCCACCAAAATTATATCAAACCTACAAAAAGGCACGTACGTAACAGCACCCAATCCCGGAGTAGCAAAAAAAACCTAATGAAGCGCACACGATACGGCCGAATGTATTACGACACATCTAGGTGAGCATCCTATTAAAATGGCCGCCTTATCCCGCGGCCCGGGATTGCCAATCATCCCGGGATCACCGCGCCGCGGGATCATGGATATCCCAGGACGTAATAAGTGCATTTTGTGAATATTCACGCATGTCGAGATGAGAATTGGTAATTGGGTGGGTTGTGTCTTCTTTCCATTTGGACACTGTTACAGTTATGCGCTACGTGATTCGATATTAGGAAGAACCGGATATATATTGGATGGTTTTATTTATTTCAGTCTTACTTTCAGGGATCTTTAGGGTTCCTTAACTTGGAAAGAAAATCGAATCCCTTATTTTGCGTACTATTCATGTGTCTATCTGTCTGTCCGTCTGGCGTAGCAGATTTACTTCAAACAGTGGATTGTTTGGATGGTTTTATTTATTTGAGTCTTACTTTCAGGGATCTTTAGGGTTCCTTAACTTGGAAAGAAAATCGAATCCCTTATTTTGCGTACTATTCATGTGTCTATCTGTCTGTCCGTCTGGCGTAGCAGATTTACTTCAAACAGTGATCGCGATACTGGTCCCGCTGCGCCATCAGTGCAGTTTAAACTAAAACAAAGGTCCATTTAATAGCACACAAGTAGAAAACCTCAAGTAAACTAAATTGCGGACTTGGTTCAAATGGAATATTTCCATCGCTAATGCCATCTGAGGCGGGCGGTGACGTCACGGGGAGATGTCCGACCGGGGTAGATTGACGGCCCCTTCGTCGGTGCGGACAGTTTACGTATGTTAGTGGGATAATTTGTAAAAGAGTTATTCTTTATGTTCAATACGATGACAACAAGACAAGTCATATTTAATACGATGAAATTTTGTAAAGATATATATATTTTTGTGTTATTACACGAGTGTCTAATACCTAATCTATCTGTCGTCAAATAATAGTGTCAGTACTATCATGTTCCAGCCAGGTGATAATATACGGCCCTATAATTTCCGGCACTGAGACATAATACTTTAAGCCTCAGAAGTGGCAACGCATCTACATTGAAATGCTTGGTTTCATGACCTACCTAAATGTTTATATATATATATATATATATATATATATATATATTATATATATATATAATGTGTATATATTTATGTATATATATATATATATATTTATGTTATGGAAGTGGCAAACAAGCATGCAGTTCACATTGATGTTAAGTGATTACTGCAGCCTATAGATACCCACACAAAGACCAAGGTCAAAATGCAGATGCGTTACCACTCCTGAGGCCTTAGGTGTTATGCATCTGTGCCGGAAATTACAGGGCCGTACATTACCACCTGACCAGAACACGATTGTGCTAACACTACCATTTAACGGCAAGTATATTAGGTTATGCGGTGGTGCTACGCCCGCGAGCTCCGCCACTGGAGCTCTATATTATTTAAGTTTATATTTTATTAATGTAAGCTATATGTTATCACTCCATTATTTAAAATACCAATAATAATACCACAGATTGTATGTCACTAAAACACTCTCTCAAAACGCTAAGCTAAAGCTGTCTGAATATCCAAATAACTCATGCATAACATTTAAGCAAAAATAGTCACCAATCAAACCAAACACTAGCGAGTTGGAAAACATCTTGCACTGATAATTAATGTGACATTAGGAGATAAATTGTTATTTAGTGGGATTCAATCGTTCAATCATTATAATGGCACACCACTCATTGGATCATTTTCACGAGGCGAACCAAGACGAATATTGATATGCTGAAACAATACACGTAAATACTCCCTAAAATGCGAATGATTTTTTACACTTCTTCTAAGGCTACCTTAAAGACTTTAAATAAAGCCTTCAGAAAAAGAAGCAAATTAGAAAAAAGAAAATATGAAATTAAATAAAGGGCGCAGAAAATTGGAAGACAAAATGCTCGGTGGAGACAATGAAAGAAAGAAGCTGTGGCATAAAAATCGTTTATATATTCTGTCCTTAAAATAATATATTATATTTTGCGTGTTTTTAACAAAAGGATTCACCACAAATTGACTTGATAAAAAATCATATTCATAATGCGGGATGGCCACCAAAAGCTTTCACAGCTCATATCGCCGATTCAGCCAAACCCATACATGCACACACAAGCCGGGGTGGACGGTCCTCACGGAAGCGGCATTAAAAGTTTTGAGTGATTTCGCTCAGTCAACTGCAAGACGGGAGCAGACGGGGTAACCAGCCGGCCAGTTATTATTATCATTATTTTTTTTTTTTTATGTAAAGGAAGTGGCAAACAAGCATGCAGTTCACATTGATGTTAAGTGATGACTGCAGCCTATAGACACCCACACGAAGACCAAGGTCAAAATGCAGATGCGTTAGTAACGCATCTGCATTGACGCAAACGCCTGAGGTCTAAGGTGTTATGCCTCTGTTCCGGAAATTACAGAGCCGTACATTACCACCTGACCGGAACACGATAGTGCTGAACACCATACTGCCATTAAGCGGCAAGTAAATTAGGTAATGTGGTGGTGCCTACGCCCGCGAGCTCCGTCAATGGAGCTCTACCACCAGTTAAAATTATGAGTTTTGTGTAGTAATCCGAATGCTGTTATACATACACACGACCTTTGTTGCACTATGAGATTAGTATGCTTGTTAACTTTTTTTTGTATGCCCAATATCTTGGACAAAGTTTCCCTGAAGTATTTCTCTGCTTTAAGTGTAGACACTCGAGGGTGTAGGCACCACCACATTTCCATCTATCTGCCACAAAATTATAGGGTACAGAACTAACGTCTTCCGATTAGGCGGTAATAGCTATCATAGAGGCATAACAGCTAAGGTGTCAGACTTGGCAACAGATCTGCATTTTGATCTGTGGTTGAAAAAGAAACATTTTCTTCATAAGTAAAAGTTTCTTTATCAACTCATTTAAAATACACAATCATGATTGATTCTTATTCAAAGGTTCCACAGTTCATACGTCCAATCCAGCCGAACCCATATAAGCACACAGAAGCCGGGGAGGACAGTCCCCACGGAAGCAGCATTAAAACTTTTGAGTGATTCCGCTCAGTCAACTGACGACGAGTGCAGACGGGGTGACCAGCCGTTTCAATGTTATTATGTAGTTTTATGTAGTTCTCTTGTGAGTGTTGGTATGCACATGATCTTTATTGTATAGTGAACCATACTGATTTACACTGGAATTTTTGTGTTGAATATTTTGTTGACAAACTCGTAATGATTTGTTTATTTCCTTAAATCTCTAAAATTCAAATTCTTCCCTGCAAACGGCCCCAAGCTGACCTTAATGGGGTGTAAGGTGATGTTGTTAATTTCGAGCCAAGATTCTGTGATCTGCAGCTGACACAAAAAAGATTACTTATCGTAAAAGATATCAATTGTTGTACTATTTATTTTTCGCAATAACACAGGCGAGTGAATTTTAGAAATCAAAGAAAAAAAGAAAAGAAAAATTTGACTTGAGGCAGGAATCGAACCTGCGACCTCAGGATAACCAGTCCAGCTGCTTATTTTCACCGACCCTAAATCGGTTAAAAATCAAAAAGGGAAAGCAAAATTTGATGCATCGGTGTGGGACTTCGGTAGCTTAATTGTGCGACTGGACTGGTTATCCTGTGGTCGCAGGCTCAATTCCTGCCCGAAGTCAAGTTTTTCTTTCGTGTTTTCGTTAATTTCTAGATAAAAAACTCACAACAGTGATTCGTTTCATCAAAAGTATCCAAAGTACATACGTCCGATTCAGCCAAACTCACACTCATGCCGGGGTGGACGGTCCCCACGGAAGCGGCATTAAAACTTTTGAGTGATTTCGCTCAGTCAACTGCAAGACGGGAGCAGACGGGGTGGCCATCCGTTTCAATGTTATTATGTAGTTTTCTGTAGTACTGTGATTGTGATGCACATGGTACTTGTTGAATTGTGGCCTGATTCTTTTCATACGTAGATTTAGAATATATTGACTGGTGGTAGAGCTCCAGTGACAGGCTTAGGCACCACTGCATTACCTAATATACTTGCCGCCAAATGGTAGAGTTCAGCATTATCGTGTTCCGGTCAGGTGGTAATGAGCGGCCCTGTAATTTCCGGCACAGAGGCATAACACCTTCGGCCTCAGGAGTGGTAACGCATCTGCATTTTGACCTTGGTCTTTGTGTGGGTATCTATAAGCTGTAGTCATCACTTAACATCAATGTGAACTGCAAGCTTGTTTGAATACAAATAGTAGATTTTTTTTGTAGGTACCTATGTGTATTGTTTACTCAGTAGGTATACGAAGAAAACTTGTAACATACCAATAATTATGAGAATTTAATGAGTATGTTGCATGTGGTCTCTCCATATCCATATTATTATCTCTCCCTCGGCCATTAATGAAGGACGAATGCAACTCACTACCTTACCCTTTACCTCGACAATCCATGTCTACCCTTATTAAATCATAGTCAAAAATTATGTCAATGTAAGCCTGAAATTTTACACCGTGATCTTTATCATTAGCGAAGTATAACCCCTCCTCCCGATTAACCTTTTAATATAGCTCAATAACCTCAATTAGTGTATTTGTTACTTTGACCTTTGACGACCCGGTTAGTCTAGCGGTGTGAGATGATTGTTTGATTCGAAGGGTCGCTGGATCGATCCCCGCACCGAGACATTATTTGTATGGCCTACAGATATTTGTTTCGGGTCTGGGTGTTTTTGTGTATACAACGGCACCCACAACACAGGTTTATATATTAACCACCTTATACATAAGCGTATTTTAGCTAAAGTGTTGCTAATCTCTCCTTTTTTCTATCTTGCACATATAACAATTCCCCTGACAAAGACAAAGCATTCTGTAGCTAAATCGTATTTAATATACGTTTATGAATAAGAGGGTTATTATTTATTTACTTATTTATTTATTTCAGAATCAGAATCAGAATCAGAAACTCATTTATTAATAGGGTGACAGGCACTTCTTATGACACGTCAAAAGTAAACAAAATAAATTAAAGTGAATAATAATTGATATACATGTCAAACAAGATAAAAAATATATGTAAAGTCAAGAATATCACTAAGATAAAACTAAATGTAATAAACTAATGTAAAAAGTATATCAGTAGAATGTCTCATTTCCCCTTTACAAACTGATAAGAAAGAGTTAAAAGAAAAGAAAAAGAGTCATTCTTTGTCATTCACCGGCAAAGTTCCAAAGGCCAATATGATCTGAGAAAAATTTGACCTTCAAGATCCTTACTTTTACCTTCAAGTATAATGTACAGTATTTGATGGAATCAAATACATAGCCTGCAATGAGAATTTACCAATACAATTCTTGTTAAATAAAATCCTATGATTTTGGAAAAGAAATGTCCGAGAAAAATCCCTACGCATACCCACCCTATCCACACCGGACGTGGACATTACAGGGCAAGACGGGCACTCCACTAATTTCTGCCCAGTCGGCACTCGCCGCCCACCGGACAGTATCCCAAAGGTGACCGATCGAAGTTGACTTAAGTCGACGCGACGAACGGAATCCACTTTGAATATTTGATCGTTGGGTTTTTTAATATTTCGATTTTTTTCTCATTTGAATGATAGACTGAGCACTCGCATTTGGGTGATAGGATGAGCATGACAAAAAATATAATGTGTAAATCGTTAATAATGAATATATAGACTTCCATTTAGTTAATCTTCATTTTCATGACACCTACGAGATTTAACACGAGATGTATCAATATGGGTTTATAAAATATAATTGGCGAATGGCGTTTGTACCTACACATGTTTTACTTTCCATCCTCAAAGAAAATTTCGATATGAAGTTTTGAAACATAAAATTGTTTCAATGAAAATGACATGTAGGTATACAGTAACTTGTGTAGGCTTAACGAAAAAAAAATTATTCATGTCTCTGTTTTTCTGCCTACTACTTTTCCAATCGTTTTACTACGAAAATTTTCAGGTCAAGTATTTCATATAGATACTATTTTTCTTAAAATCATAATAATATAAAATATCTAAGTCCCATTTTCAAACTTGAGATTTTTCGTCTAACTGGTAGAGAATGCATTTTAGTATTTAATCCGTACAGCGTTCTGTTCAAGAACATTTAAATACAGAGGTACCATAGTAGTCCAAAGTGTCCGTCAGCACCACAAATACCCACCTTATCAATCGGGTGGCGTCCACGCGTGGGAGGGGGTACCCCACCTGCACTTTTAATTCCGACCCCATCTGTCTTTGAAGATGTGTTTTTTATTGTTCCCTCTAGCGCAGGGGTTGTACTGGACAGAGGGTTGATAGATTTAATGGACTGAATACGTTTTTAATTCGGTCTTTAATCTGTTCTTTTGTAATGTGCCGTTTCTTTTGTTCTGGATATCATTAACTGGTCATTTTGTCACTTGAGATTTCTTTAGTGGAAATTTTTGCATAAAAACGATTGCATAAAAATTGATAGTGCTTTTCGTCATCATATCAGTCGAATGTCTTCCACTGTTGCACAAAAGCCTCCCTTAAATATATCCTTGGGTTATGTTATTAATCTATCCGTCGCCAAATGGTAGTGTTTAGCACTATCGTGCTCTAGCTAGACCGGCTTTGTATGGCCCCGTAATGACTACGATAGAGATGATAAGCACTAAGATGTCAAGGGTGGCAACGCGTCTGCATTTGATCTATGGTTTTTGAGTAGATGTCTTTAAGTTGCAGTCATCATTTAACATCCATATAAACTGCATGCTTGTTTTTTTATGTAATGGAAGTGGCTAATAATCATGCAGTTCACATTGATGTTAAGTGATGACTGCAGCCTATAGACACCCACACAAATACCAAGGTCAACATGCATGCGTTACCACTCCTGAGGCCTCAGGTGTTATGCATCTGTGCCGGAAATTATATTACCACCTGACCGGAACACGATAGTGCTGAACACATTGATAACAGATAACATAGATCTTGACGAATAAGTTTTTCTTTTTGTTCATTTATTATCATTGAAGGAATTGAAAATTTTTATGATTATTATGTTTTAACCAAGTAGTTTAAAATTTAATTTTTAATTTACTATTAATATATGATTTTGCTTTTACTATATGTAATGGTTATTCACTCTAGGTAGTTTATGATTTATTGACGTTTTGAAAGTATCTGTAAAGATCTATTCGAAATAAAAATACTTTCTGTTCTATTCTATTCTACAACCATTTAGCGGCAAGTATATTAGGTAATGCGGTGGTGCCTACGCCCGCGAGCTCCGTCACTGGAGTTCTACCACCAGCAGCATGTCACCTTTGTTACATAAAAGGGTTGACTTACTAGCGTATCAATATTGATACCTACAAGTTCCAATATGTGTTCAGGTCCACAAGAAACTCATATGGGTCCTCAGATCCAACTGAACGATAAACCAAATCATCATTGTCTTCAGGGAAATAAGTAAAAGTGAATCAAATACTGGGAGTTCTTTAAGTGATATTTCGAGTCCGTGTCAAATAAAATTGAAATCAGTTAGAGTTGAGGAAAGGGTTAGTAAGTTTGGAACATTTTTAGCCGTGATATGGGTTTAATAGAATTGTTTTCGCGTTGTTCCCGTGGTGGATTGGATGGGGCTTTTGATTTAGCTACTATAATAGACAGCTGTAGAATAACCGATCAACAAAATGGTGCGAAAGTTTCTGCGAGAATAACACATTGTTATTTGTCATAACAAAGATTTTTTTTATGTAACGATAGTGATAAATTACTATGCTGTTCAGATAAATGTTAAGTGGGAAAAATAAAATGGATAAATGTTACTGCAGGCTATAAACATCTATACAAAAACCAGAGGTCAAAATGCAAATGCGTTGCCACCCCTCAGACCTAAGTTATCATATCTCTGTGATAATTATTGGTGTCATCCGCTCTCGAGCTTCTACACTCGAAGTTCTACCACCAGTGAATGGATGGTAAGTGAATACTGCTGTCTATAGACAACTACACAGAACTAGAAGTCAGAAAGCAGTAGCGTCACTACACTTGGTCCTGTTTTGCTTAATAAATAGTTCCATATTATTATTGTTATTATCACTGGTAAAGATAGGGCCATAAATAACCATCTACGTGGAACACGATAGTGCTGAACGCTACCATTTGGCGACCAATGCATAATATTATGAGAATCAATTTGTTAGAACAACGCTCAACTTTGTAAAATTTTTTGTCTCAGAAAAATGTATAAACTCCGAGGTAAACTCGCTGTCCCAGACATTGACCTATTAAACTTAAAAAAATCGCTGAATTCTCAATGGTCCACTGATAACGGGACTTTTTATTTTTTTTGTCCAACGGAATTCAACCCTTTTGACGTTATCTGTATGACGTCACGGGACGTCTTGTTCCTGTCGTAACGTCCACTGAATTTGGAACAATCGGATGAAAAAGGTGACTGTTTTGCTTATAAATTTCAGTCGAAAATATTTTTTTCAGTTTTATTTTTTACTACATAACGGTACTTGTCAATTTCTTCTTTGTCTTCTTTAAATTCGATAAAACATTAAAGTTATGAAAGGAAATAGAAGTTTCGTTTACCTTTGGTTAATGTCTCCCGATTCTAAATTTACTGCTCATTTTATCTTTTTCTCAGAATTTAATTATTATGCGAAGAAAAACAACCGAAAGTGTCTCTTATCAAATTTTTTGTAATTGTATATTTGTTTTGAATACCTAAATGGATTTTTGAGTAGCAAAAGAAACGTTTATTTTATATTGGTACAAATAAGCCCCAATTCATCGTTGTATTGGTTGTATGACAATGACTCTCTGTTGGGACCATTTTGGTTACGTGACACACGCCTATACAGCTAGATACAATCTAAAATTAATAAAAATGATAATAAAAACACAATCAGGTAATTACAATTTCCCATGAGAATACCATTATTAGAAAAAAAAAGAAAAAAACGCAAAGAATAAAACATGATCCTTAACTGTGGGTAAATGAGATGAAGAGGACCAATTGATGACAATTATATTTATTACAACTTTACACAGATACACATTACACATAGTCAACATAGTTTTGTAACATTGTCTTAACAATACTGACACTGCATTAATTATAAATCAGAAACTCAATTAATAACGACACATTCAACACCACCAATTGATTGATCTTATTTATAGGATATTTAGTGGGGAGTTTTAGATAATGAGAATGACTCGCACGCTTACAGTTCACCTTGATAGTAAGTGAATACTATACCTATGAACATCTACACTCAAACTTCAGAGTCCTAAGCAGTTAAATTATTGTGTCATAAATAAAGGGGCCGCTGCCAATTAAACGAGACACAGTAGCACTGAGCCCTATCATATCATTTTGTGGTCAAGTAGTTTAGACAATGCGGTAGTTCCCTAAGTTTCATCAATGCAACTGCACCAGTAGATTAAGAAACATACAATGAAGTTTTGGCGGGAACTTTGAAAGAGGCTGGTGCTCTTATTTCTTTTAATTTTCTTGGTGTATTTTTGAGTTATCCCTTCTTCCCTTCTAATATTATAAATGCGAAAGTAACTCTGTCTGTCTGTCTGTTACCTTTTCACGTCCAAACGACTGAACCGATTTTAATGAAATTTGGTACAGAGATAGAGCTGACTTTGAGAAAGAACAAAGGCTACTTAATTATTTATAAAACGACATCCACGCGGGCGAAGTTGCGGGCAACAGCTAGTATTAAATAAAGTTGGCATTTTGTTTGATAAAGGCTTATTACAGTGCCCGTGTATAGTGAAATAGAATAACAGTGCGAAAACGCGTCTTTTCGGGTTGCTTCCAAAACTTCATTGTAAATCTGGTAAAATAGCCATCGCTTTACTCCATCGACGACAAAACACAGCTGCCTTTACTCGAATGACTGTGACTGACTGACGGACTGATAAATTGACTGACTGACTCTGACTTTTACGCTGCTTATTGCGAGTGCGAAATATCGTTTAACTTGACACTGGTAATATGCGTAATAGCTATACAATTAAAAAAAACGTATTCTATAAATACCAAGAAGTTCACCCAAAGTAAGAATCAGAAATTAAAGCTGATGAACAATGTATACCTACGCCTCTAACTTCCGCTTTGCGAAATACAGAAGCGAAGTTACCAAGTTTTTAACCCTTCAAATACTTATTTTCTAAATAAAAATCTTTAACACAGACAAAAATGGAATGCGCACACAGGGATTGTACCAAACAGCCAGACAATACAGTCGCAAAAGTAAATATCCCACCCCTTCGTTATCACGTCCCGGACATAATTTAAGACGGGTGCAAAGGGAGGTCCGCTCGTCTCGAACGATTCGTCAGGACCATCTGCAGCTTGATTTGTAGCTGATTTTTGGCTTTCGATTCCAAATCTGATTTTAAATTGTATGTATCTTCACGCCAGGTCCCTAACGGGGTAGGCAGAGAGTGTAGAGCGCCAGATAACCCGGTTCTGACAAAACAATAAAATACAACTTTGTTTGATTTTTTATCGCCTTCTAATTTGTGTTTAATTTTCAGTCTTTTGAGTTCAATTGATAAGTTTTTTTTTTATGTAATAAAAGTGGCAAACAAGCATGCAGTTCACATTGATGTTAAGTGATGACTGCAGCCTATAGACACCCACACAATGACCCGAGATCAAAATGCAGATGTGCTGCCACTCCTGAGGTATTAAGTGTTATGCCTCTGTGCCGGAAATTACAGGGCCGTACATTACCACCTGACCGAAACACGATAGTGCTGAACACTACCATTTAGCGGCAAGTGTATTAGGTAATGAGGTGGTGCCTACGCCCGCGAGCTCCGTCACTGGAGCTCTACCACCAGTAAAGTCATGATACAAAAACGTTCTCTCTAAGAAATTTGAACACTCAGTGATTTTTTTAATATAAGAATATTGTACGAGTATGAAGATACTTTAAGTACCTAATTCTTAACTATTATGTCGATATGATATCCAGTTTGATATGATGTGTTATGTTTTGTGATTCGTTCTAAGTTAAGAATGCGTTTAAACTCACGGAAAACTTTTCGTTTTACTGCGATAAAACTGCCACCATTGCCATCGCCAATTCGTATGCCAAGCGTGGCGATTGTGGCATTTCCCCTTGTGAGGAGGCTTTCGTCCAGCAGTGGACTTATTTTGGCTGAAATTATAATAATGATGATCTTTTTTTTTTTTTTTTAATGTAATAAAAGTGGCAAACAAGCATGCAGTTCACATTGATGTTAAGTGATGACTGCAGCCTATAGACAACCACACAATGACCAGAGGTCAAAATGCAGATGCGCTGCCACTCTTGAGACATTAGGTGTTATGCCTCTGTGCCGGAAATTACAGGGCCGTACATTACCACCTTTTAATAATTTATCTTAAGTACGTATTATGTCGATAACATCTCGAGTTTGATAATGATATTATGTTGTTTTATGATTCGTTCTTAATTTGGAATACGATTAAAGTTATGGAAACCCCTTCGTTATCACGTCCCGGACATAATTTAAGACGGGGGGTGCAAAGGGAGGTCCGCTCTACTCGAACGATTCTGGACCATCTGCAGCTTGATATGTTGCTGATTTTTGGGTTTTGATTCAAAATCAAATTCTAAGTAAGAAACAGTACTATTCTGAAAGATTTTACGTTTAAATTCTTTTAATTAAATAGCTGAAGGTTGACCTGATCTTGGATAAATCTTCTGTTGGAACAAATTCAGGGGAAATTTTCGATTTGTACGTGAGGTCAGAATCGTCTTATGATATGTTCTTATAGATTTTGAATCCAATTTGGGAACCATAGCAGTGCAATCGTTTTCTTTTATGAAGGTCTTGGGAATGGAAATATATTTTAAGTCTTGCTGAATTTACGAATTGAATTATCTTCAATTAATCAACTAAAATATTACCTACGTGAAATTTGATATGTTGAGCTTATAATACTTTTTTTTTTTAATGTAATGGAAGTGGCAAACAAGCATGCAGTTCACATTGATGTTAAGCGATGACTGCAGCCTATAGACATCCACACAGAGACCAAGATCAAAATGCAGATGCGTTACCACTCCTGAGGCCTAAGGTGTTATGCCTCTGTGCCAGAAATTACAGGGCCGTACATTACCACCTGACCGGAACACGATAGTGCTGAACACTACCATTTAGCGGCAAGTATATTAGGTAATGCGGTGGTGCCTACGCCCGCGAGCTTCGTCACTGGAGCTCTACCACCAGTAATACTGTTCTCCAATAAGAGTTTTTTTCTTTTGACGAGTTCTATTAATAGTACAAAACTGTGGCGATGACCAATAATAAGTAAACGAATAGTGTTTACCAATAATATCCTATATCCTAGGTATGGTTAAATATATTATGTTCTTAAATCCATTACCAATCTATTTTAAGAAAAGAAAAGGGTATGGATAAAATACGTTCATAAATCAAGGAATTATGTTTATTTTCAACCATTCGTTAGTATCATTTACGGCCATTTGCAGCAAAAGTTTAATTTCAAACTGACTTATTTCGGAGTTTGGCGTGTATATATCTCAAAATATTAAGGTATGATAATTGATATGTACATAAATGTTAGTGTCAAAGCCCGAACTATGGTACATCCTAAGATTTTCCAGTAAAACCTAAGAATTGGTTGATTGGCTTAGTGTTTAAGGTCTGAACAGTTCAGTGATCATCAGTGATCAACACATCACTTTACCATGCCTTCGATGGTGAATGGTGGCAAATGTTGAAACAGACATGTCAGGATAGGAGAGCGAGATAGATGATGATTCAGGAGGATTCTCCATCGACGGCGTGGTAAATGTTGAAAAGACATGTCGGGATAGAAGAGCATACAATACGTATTTCCTACCTCCCTTCCTTTATACGTGGGACCGAATCCAGAGCATATCGATACCGAATCGAACGGGTTCGGTCGAAGGGTGATGTTTGGTGTTAGGTTTTTTAATATCCGCCTATTGTCAAATCCTTAGTTAATAACTAAGGATTGAGTGAGATTCTTCTTGATGGCATTTATGACCGACTTCAGGAAAGGAGGAGGTTCTCAATTCGTCCGGATCTTCTTTTTTTTAATGTATGTTCACCGATAATTCGAAAACGCCTGTACCGATTTGGATTATTTTGGTTTTGTTTGAAAGGGTGTGCCTCATAGTTGGTCTCATTGTAACCATGTCATCCATTTAATAATAGACAATTTAAGTGGGGTACACCTTACTAATGTGATAATTTGAAATAGATAAGGTTTTGGTACTGTTTTATTCCCAAAACCAATATTCACCAACCGTTACAGGTAAAATCTAGCATGTACTAAATTGTAATAGAAAAAGCCCGAAAAAATCGTTCCTTTTCTATATTTTTTTACATTTACCAACTCATGTCGGTAAATCCTAAGATTGGCTGGTAAGACCTGAGATTATATACGGGCTTCTACAGTGACATGCAATGCGTATACCATGTTACAAACTGAAATATCCCCAATACTTCACTTGTTTATAATACACTCATTACAAACACACGCGAACTCCTCACTGGCTGAATTCATTCAGATGAATTATGTGACACACCGTGAATTATGGAGTCAATAAAAATATTGATGTACCGTCGTAAATTACATTGAGACATTGAACGAATATCAATCGTGTTACGTTGGGTTCGAACTGATTTTATTAAAGTTTGAGACATTTATTGCTTTAAAATGGCGGTACTTTTGGATTGAGTTGATCATTTCATTTTGGTGAGCAATCATTTGTGATTCTTATTACTTGTTTTATGTGTTATTGAATCATGTCTGAAAATATACAGTCGCCTTCGTTTCTGATTCAGGGTTATGAAAATGACAAATGTATTTGCACGCAGAACAATAATTTCAATCAATTTGAACGTGAACTTTAATAGTATCATGATTTTGTACAGATTTGAATTATATTACTAAAACTAGCTGACCCGTCAAACTTCGTATTGCCTCAGAATGAAATAATGTGTCAAAGGTTTGATAGATCCGGACTATTTGTATGGGAAAATAACATTGTGCTTTTTAGTGTTTCCCTTCAGTTTCTACGTACTTTCTTACTTTTTAAACCTTCCCTGGACTTCCAAAAATCATTCAAAACCAAAATTAGCCAAATCGGTCCAGCCGTTCTCGAGTTTTAGCGAGACTAACGAACAGCAATTGATTTTTATATATTATTATGTATATATATAAAGCAAACACCAATTGTTAATTGTATCGATATGAATTGATGGTTAGTGAATACGACAACTTCAAAACTCTTGATTACTTACCCAGGTGAAAAATGTAGATGTTTTAGACATGCGACTGTTTTATTCCAGTGAGGTCTGTCTGGAGGTACGGTTACAATACTTACAATGTCAGTATTTCTTAAATGTACGGCCTTGTAATTTCCGGCACAGAGGCATAACACCTTAGGCCTCAGGATTGGCAACGCATCTGTATTTTGACCGCTGGTCATTGTGTAAGTGTCTATAGGCTGCAGTTGTCACTCAACATCAACGTGAACTGTATGCTTGTTTGCCAGTTTTATTACATAAAAAAACATTATTAGACTGCTGGACAAAAGCTTTTCCCCTTCCCCAATGTTACGCACAACAGTGTTGTGCGTCATTAAGGAGAATATGATATATTGGTCACGCTTGGTCGGCGGATTGGCAATCGCAGTATAGTAGTTTTATCATTAGACGCTGCTGCCCACCCTGCGTTGTCCGGCTGACTGCACTAGTGGAAGAATTTTCCTCCACTAGAAGGCGATGGGTTTGTAATATGCCGACGCCATCATTTTTTCATTTTGCATCTTCAGATTATTTTTTTATATTATGGAAGTGACAAACAAGCATGCAGTTCACATTGATGTTAAGTGATGACTACACCCTATATACACCCATACAAATACCAAGGTCAAAATGCAGATGCGTTACCACTCCTGAGGCCTACGATAGCGCTAAACACTAAGTACCATTTAGCAGCAAGTATTTTAGGTAATGCGGTGGAGCCTACGCCCGTGAGCTCCGTCACTGGAGCTCCACCATCAGTAATATTCATTAGTAAGGACATTCGATACAAACCCCAATCCTCAGTTAGAAAAAGAAAGAGAATCCTCAATATTGAAAATAAACAAAGGCAGGACTTTTACCGAGGTCGAGTTCTGTCTGATGGTGGGGTCAAAAGTCTTAGGAATCGGCGTGCATGTATGAAGAGAATGATGAAGGTAGACGAGGCACGAGAGGTTTGTCAGAACCGGGATGTCTGGCGCTCTACACTCTCTGCCTACCCCGTTAGGGACCTGGCGTGAAGATACATAGGACTTTTACCGTTGAAGACTTTTTCTACACCCTCCCCCCTCCTTTTCTCACCACATTAAAACACTAACAAATAAACGCCAAACCTAAACGTACCGATAAGTCATTGCGATTCACTGGCGTGGTTCAATTATTATAAATATGGCCCCGATGTGGGTCAGGGTGGGTGCAGCGGGTGCGGCCCTGGGTGGGGGGGACACCCGTCAATCGATTGTCAAGGAGTGCAGCGGCGAAGTTTTGAACAGTGGATGCATTTATGTAGCATTTGTTAGATGTTGGATTTTATTTTGAGGAAGACTAGGAGAATTCTGTTGTTTGGAAGGATCAAAGGGGTTTTAAATATGTTAGGGGGTATTGTTTTTGCTTCGAATACAATGTTTAGCAGATAGCTAAGCTTACTGGTGGTAGAGCTTCAGTGACGGAGCTCGCGGGCGTAGGCACCACCGCATTACCTAATATACTTGCCGCTAAATGGTAGTGTTCAGCACTATCGTGTTCCGGTCAGGTGGTAATGTATGGCCCTGTAAATTATATAAAAAAAACTAAATTTAAATGATTTAATACAAATCAGTTCAAAATGGAAATTCAAGAAAATGTAATTTATTCGTTGATTTATCTATTGTTTGTAGTATTATATAGAACTCTTATATAGAACTCTAACCTGATGTTTTGTTTTCTAAAGAAAATAGTTATTAAAATAACTTCGTCCTTGTACTTTTAGGGCTACCTTTTAGAGCAGGTGCTCTATCACATGATACATGTAGGTACACACATGTAGGTACACATATAGGTATCATAAATAGCCAATGCAATCATACCTATAGACATGTAAGCACGGTCAATTTATCACTTATTTTTCTCAGTATCCTGGTTAATATAGATTCAGCGTCCATATTTTGTAACACGTAATGTTTTTTTTTTAAATATGACGCAATGATTAAGAATATTTATTTTTTTTGTAAAATCATTAACTGAATTTCAAAAATGCCGATTTTATATTTTTCTAATAATTTTCAGTCGAATAATTATGGTACAATAAAAGCTATTTTTGTTTTATTTTTTTAATGTTCTGGTAAAATGTATTAAGATTGTTGTTAGCACTCAATCCAAAATATCATATACTCTTCACGCCCTTATTACGCGCAAAGCGACTGATTTCCGTAGAAATTTCGTAAGGTACTCATTAAATACTCTTCAACACTCCCCAAAAATTTACCTATATCAGTTTTCTAAGACCAGCAATTTCAATTTGACTTTGCCAGCCACTCAATCAATCACTTAGTAACGGAATACTATTACATTTATCTGTTAAAAAGTCCAATTTTTTTATCTAAAGCTAAAAGTCCAATATCAAATGTAGCGCGCCATCACAAGGAACAAGACAAAGCGTTGTCAATAGTACAGTATCAAAACTACAGATAAAAACTATGCGGACTCGTTTGATGACAATAAAATGTGTTTTACTGTCGCGTGTGGGTGTGTCTGTTTACGACATTATCTCACGACACGGAGCGAGGCGGGATGGATGTGGCTACATTTTGACACTTTTTTCAGGTACCTAAACAAATCCCTCCCGCGGTAAAACTACCGCCATTGTGATCGCCAATCCGCCTGCTGAGCGTGGCGATTATGGCATTATCTCCCCTGATGCCGTATTTGGGGAAGTTTTTGTCCAGCAGTGGACATTTTTAGGGTTAGGTCATTAGAATTTCTTACATAGAAAAATGTAGTTTAGGTTACTACCTAATGGTGAATATTGTTTTGGTGTCGAGCTAGACATTTCGACATTCTTTGGAGACCGGGAGAGATGCACGTATATAAAGTCGTGGATAAATGCTAAGCAAAAAATAAAACTGAAAGTAGGTCCTACATTTAGCCAAATATCAAACATGCATCGATGGCTTAGTAGTGAATAATACCATCCTTTCAGGCCCTCCGCCAATAGGCGTCCGAAACTCGGATAAAAATCCACTTCAATCTTTTCCTATCTCTTGCCATACCAGATCCGTTCCCACGTATGCCCAGACTATTCTCGAACGGTTAGCAACTATAAATATAGTTTATAGCTCTATCAATCGCACACACAGCAGCTGCGACACTCGTTAAGGGGACGATGATTGATCTGGCGACGTCGCCACGACGTACGAATAAATCTAGAAAATATTTTTCGTGTGAGGATTACGTAAATTTATAGTATTGTTTGTAAAAATGCGCTCTTGTTTCTGGTTCAATTTGCTGAGCGTGAAGAGATATTTGCGTTTTGAGTCGCTGGTTGAGGAATGGGTGTCTTTTTAATCTTATACGTAGTTCTAACTAAATGTCTCGAGTGTATTAGGTGCCAAGATAAACGTTGGCATCGGGACGTGACTATCCCACCGTCCACTAGTGGAGGAATTTTTCCCCTAGTGCAGCCAATCAACCAAATAATGACGGTCAAACCATTTCATTAGGGTGGTAGTAAAAACAATAACAAATGATTCTCCCATAATGATGCAAAACACTAACCCCCTTATTCATAAACGTATTTTAGCTAAAGTGTTGCTAATCTCTCCTTTGTCTTTTTCTATCCTGCACATTTGACAATGCAACTGACAAAGACAAAGCATTCTATAGCTAAAACGTATCTATTGTACGTTTATGAATAAGGGGGGTATATCTACAACACATTTTTTTTTTATGTTATGGAAGTGGCAAACAACCATGCAGATCACATTGATGTTAAGTGATGACTGCAGCCTATAGACACCCACACAAAGACCGAGGTCAAAATGTAGATGCGTTACCACTCCTGAAGCCTAAGATGTTATGCCTCTGTGCCGGAAATTACAGGGCCGTACATTACCACCTGACCGGAACACGATAGTGCTGAACACTACCATTTAGCGGCAAGTATATTAGGTAATGCGGTGGTGCCTACGCCCGCGAGCTCCGTCACTGGAGCTCTACCACCAGTAACTCATTATTGTGAGCATCTCTGGGAAGCCTTTTGTCCAGCAGTGGACGTCTTTTAATAATGACCATGATAATGTCAAAAGTTTTAGGAATCGGTGTACATGTATGAAGAGAATGATGAAAGTAGATGAGGCACGAGAGGTATGTCAGGACCGGGATACCTGGTGCTCTTCACTCTCTGCCTATCCCGTTGGCCTGGTAGAGGGGGGGACAGACAGCATAAGGGAATTATAGTGGAATACGCCAGAATTCCAATCAGTGGTTTAGTTAGGTTGCTCTGCTCGTTTCCTTTTCACTACGGTGCATATAAAGGAATGAGACAAAATGTTACCACAGTGTAAGTTCGAGAACAAATAGCATATATATAATAACACATAATATATATAATAAGGGCATCGGTCCTACAGCCAATTACTACGATGATTCTTTAGTGTCACCTTCAGATATTGTCAACCAGCCTACTAAATATGGTACTGCGTATTTCTGGACCCTATGTATTAACATTGGCTCGTCATCATAAGTTCATTCAAAAGACATCCAATGCTGGACAAAAGACATCCAATGCTGGACAAAAGACATCCAATGCTGGACAAAAGACATCCAATGCTGGACAAAAGACATCCAATGCTGGACAAAAGCTTTGATCAAAGATGCTCACAACAGTGTCGTGAGGAGAGAATATGCTATAATCGCCACGCTTGGCAGGCGGATTGGCGATCGCAGTGCCGTACTATTGTTTTTACTACCGCCCTATTAGATTTTTTTTAATGTAATGGAAGTGGCAAAATTTTGTCTCATTTATTTATATGCACCGTAGTGAAAAGGAAACGAGCAGAGCAACCTAACTAAACCACTGATTGGAATTCTGGCGTATTCCACTTTAATTCCCTTATGCTGTCTGTTCCCCCCCCCCCCTCCCAGGTCAACGGGGTAGGCAGAGAGTGTAGAGCACCAGGTATCCCGGTCCTGACATACCTCTCGTGCCTCATCTACTTTCATCATTCTCTTCATACATGCACACCGATTCCTAAGACTTTTGACATTATCATTGTCATTATTAAAAGACGTCCACTGGTGGACAAAAGCTTTGACCAAAGATGCTCGCAACAGTGTGCTATAGTCTGCTATAATCGCTACGCTTGGCAGGCGGACTGGCGATCGCAGTGTCGTACTATTGTTTTTACTACAGCCCTATTAGATTTTTTTTATGTAATAGAAGTGGCAAACAAGTATGCAGTTCACATTGATGTTAAGTGATGACTGCAGCCTAGAGACACCAACAAAGAAACCAAGATCAAAATGCAGATGCGTTACCACTCCTGAGGCCTAAGGTATTATGTCTCTGTGCCGGAAATTACATGGCCATACATTACCACCAAAAAAAAAAAAAAAAAATTGATTCAATGGTAGGCAATTTTATGCACTATGAACTGCATATGCTGCACTGCATATGAACTGCAAGCTTGTTTTCCCCCTTGGTTACGTAAGTGACAGACAGAACATCTATTAGTTTACTTCAACGAATATCAATTCAACGAACTGTAAAATCGTCACAACTTTTTTCAATACTCAAAAATCAAAATAAAACCACTTAAAAGCAAATTCCAAAGCATCCAATTAAACGTAATATGTCCCCTGAGAGCGTATATTCATAGTTTGGGAGTGACATGTTTATGTGTACCTACGGGTTTTACTGCCGGTCATTCACCAGAAGATGCGAGAAAACTTTAAAAATTGGACAAGTGCGAACGAATTCGAGGTAGGGGTCTTGTAGACTGACAGATATAATCTTGACTTAAAATCGGGGCAGGACTTGAATTTGCCAAAAAGATAGGTATATATTAATATCGACGGAAGGAAGAAATCCGACATCTGGAAGGTTAGCTTGCAATCGACTGGACCTGGGTGATAATTTTGTTGTGGTTAGTTTTTTCTTAGAAAATCTATACATATATTTAGCAGATGGACAGCCAGACATGTTATGGCTTTTTAAAATATTAAAATAAGTTAAAATAATCTTAATTATTAAATACTTATTTCTATGCAATGGCAAATAAATTTATTCATCATCATCCTCTAAGGCGGAAGACCGTACATTGGACAAAGACCATCCCCAGAGATTGCCACAACGAACGGTCCTGGACCGCCCTTATACAGCGATTGCCCGCAACCTTCGCCAGGTCGTCGGTCAACCATTTGGGCGACTTGCTTACGCTTCGTTTTCTGATTAGCGGTTCCCGTTCGGGAACTCTTAAGGCTGTCAAACCATGGTGGTATTAGTACGCGGGATGGGCTTCAGCATCCCGCACCGCATGCCAAGCGTGGCGATTGTGGCAAATTACCCCATATGACGCACGAATTTTTACTTGCATAAAATTATTTTTATTCGTCTTCCTAACACGACAGAACCTGAAACGAAACCGAAATATAGGATTGATTTTAAAATTAATTTATAATGCATCATTTTTGTGCAACATAAACCCGTAAAAATAGTTTTATTTCAAATGATTGAATTACTATTATGTCTTTGTTTTTTTATGTCGGACACAAACAAGTCTTTTACATAATAAACAGTGTCCTATATTTTATGAAACTCAACACAAAAGCGTATTTATTTAACATCGCCAAAGAACCCTAAAGATGCTGAACCGCGGAAGACGTAACACTCAGCTATGATATATAGGCAACAGGAGTTGGAGACGAAAAAAGACGGTAACAGTGACGTCCCGCGCTTGATTTATACAGTAAACACATAAATCTGACTCCTATCTGTCAGGTAAAGGTGACTGCAGACGGGCGACAGCGACTTGCGACTGAAAAAAAAAGAAAAAGTGTTCTCATAACATAATGATATTATACCTATTCAAAATGAAAAAAAAACTTTATATTTTTCTATTTTTTTTATATGATGAAGTGGCAAACAATTTAACAGTTCATATAGATCGTAAATAAATAATATAGCCTATAAACATTTACATAAAAACCAGATATTTCTATGTTGATGTGTTGCCACTCAGTGATAATAAAACGTTCGCAGTTGTTCTTTTCATACGAGTTTTATAACTATGTATTATTTACTATAATAATATGATTGAACTTAAGATAGATCAATAGATCAACTGTAGATATATCAGTTAGCTTTTGATTTCTATTCTACTTTTAAATATAAGCATTAGGTATAAATGAGAACATTTGTGGCTATGAATAAATGAAAAACTCCTGAACGGGTTTATAAAAATCGTTCTAGTCATATAGGCTGGTTGGTTACACCCAGACAGAATTATTAATTAACTGCACGGTGATCCCGATCTCGTAGTATTTATTAAAAAAAAAATAACAATCATGCTAATCGTACATCATCTGTCAGCCTTAAAAAGCTTTCCTTTTTCGCCAACGGTTGGGAGATGCAGGAAAATAAAGCAATGTGTCACGATTAGCTCGCGCGGCCCCATCATTCCATGTGTTGCTCTCATTTTAGTTACCCATCGATACGATAAACGGTGGATTTGAATTTGGAATACTTATGTTCTTTTCGATGAAGATCTTTGACTAGTGTGTGTTGCCATTGATGACACTTAGGACTAAAACGTGGTCGCTCACTTCGGGCTGAAACAAAAAAGTTCAAGTCATCCAGAGGGCACTGGAGACAGCTATGCTTAGGTCCGCATGAGAACTAAAGAAGGGCAGGGTACATGCCGATACATTGCAAAAATAATAGGTTGGGGAAAAAGTCTTTTCGCATTATAGTATGTATGAACTTGTAATAAAATCTCTTTGGCTGTAGTATTTGTATCTGGCTGGTTTTGGTATAATTGAAAGTTAAAATTTTAAAGAACATAATTCCAAATTCAAATGAGGCAAATGTGTGATTTTCGTTTGTTTTTCGTACTGTCTAGATGAGTGAATCTAATGAAGAAATTCGATACATTTTAAAATTTTACTACAAAAAAGGTAAAAATGCAACGCAAGCCGCGAAAAATATTATAAATCATTATGAGCTATTACCACCAGGCAGGACTATCGATTCTGAACTCTACTGCGAACAACTGATGAGATTAAAGCAAGAAGTTGAGAGAAAGCGGCCAGAATTGATCAACAGAAGAGGTGTGGTGTTTCATCATAATAACGCTAGACCTCACACATCTATAGCCACTCAGCAAAAATGAAGAGAGTTTGGCTGGGAGGTGTTAATGCATCCGCCGTATAGTCCTGACCTTGCTTCAGATTTCCACCTGTTTCGGTCTCTTCAGAATTCTTTATGCAATGTTAGGTTAACATCACGAGAGGACTGCCAAATCCACTTGTCGCGGTATTTTGATGAGAAGTCCCAAAATGTTTATAGCAATGGGATCATGTCCCTACCTACGAGATGGCAAAAGGTTATCGAACAAAATGGTACATACATACTTTAGTTAAATTTAAATAAACTTTATTCAAAAATGTTTTGAATTATCTTAAAAAATGCGAAGAAACTTTTTCCCCAACCTAATAGATGGCTGTTGGGGCAAAAATGTTCCTGTGTTGCCACACTGTACCAAAAAATGAAGCGCAAATAGGCTGGTTCGATGAGGTGAACCGACAGTTCACATTGATAATAAGTGATGACTGCAGCCTATAGATACCCACACATAGACCGAGGTCAAAATGCAGATGCGTTACCACTCCTGAGGCCGGAGGTATTATGCCTCTGTGCTGGAAATTACAGGGCCGTACATTACCACATGACTGGAACACGATAGTGCTGAACACTACCATTTAGCGGAAAGTATATTTGGTAATGTGGTGGTGCCTACGCCCGCAAGCTCCGTCACTGGAGCTCGACCACCAGTAAAAGTCTTGGTGGCAGTCTTTGGAAGGCAAGGCTGTCGTATATCATTCGGATAATTATAATCGTGCTAATCGTACATAATCAGCTGTCAGCTTAATAAAGCTTTCCTTTTTCGCCAACGGTTGGGACATGCAAGGAAATAAAGTAATGTGTCACGATTAGCTCGCGCGGCCCCATCACTCTCCGTGTGTTGCTCTAATTTTACTTATCCATCGATAAGAGAAATGGTAGATTTGAATTTGGTATGCTTATGTTCCTTTTGTCAGTATGGAGAAGGACTAGAACGACAGGCAAGGAAAGCTGTTCTAGTCTTAGTAACAATGATTACTTAAGGACAGCCAACACTGTCAATTTTTTTCCATTCTGTTCAGAAAAGGCGTATTTTATACTCACATCGAAATAATTATAAGTTACAGTTCACTTTTGGTTTTCATATAATCAACTGCCATACAGGAGGCAAAGTTGTTAAATCCTTAATTAGTTAAATATCTTCGTTTTATGAACCGAAGCCAACTTTTTTTGTTTACCGAAATTGGATGAATTTCGGTGTCGTTTACCACTTATTCAAAACCAAGCAATTCTTTTTGGTTCATCGAGCAAAGCATTCAAACTTCTAGATATAATACACAAATTTCGAACACCAAACCAAACTTTTGCGCTAACCGAACGTCAGTTCACATAACTACGAGATATCTGTTTAGTTTACAGATCAAGTAGGGAGACATTACCCATCAAACTATTATTTGGCATTCGGACAATGCAACAACGCCAAACGACTCGGCGAACAGATATCGATACTGTATATTTTTATATCTATATATATAAAATCTCTATTGCTGTTCGTTAGTCTCGCTAAAACTCGAGAACAAGTGGACCGATTTAGCTCATTTTGGTTTAGAATGATTTTTGGAAGTCCAGGAAAGGTTTAAAAGGTAAGAAAATATGAAGAAATTGAAAGGAAATTGTAAAAACCACAATTTTATTTTCCCATACAATTAGTCCGTATCTAATGTATCAAACCTTTGACACATTATTTCATTCTGAGGCAATACGAAGTTTGCCTGGTCAGCTAGTACTTAATACAAGCTGACCTGGCGTGGTGAACTATGTAACGCCATCGGAATGTTTTAAATATTTGCTACTAGCTGACCCGGCATACTTCGCCTCAGAATGAAATAATGTGTCAAAGGTTTGATATATACGGACTATTTGTATGAGAAAATGAAATTTAGTTATGTACTATTCCCCTTCAATTTATTCATATTTTCTTACTTTTAAACCTTCCCTGGACTTTCAAAATACATTCAAAACCAATATTTGCCAAATTGGTCCAGCCGTTTCGATTTTTAGCGAGACTAACGAACAGCAATTGATTTTTATATATATGGATATATAGATTATCTTTTTCTTGAAAACCTTCACTAGACAAAGACTACAAATTGCACTGACAAGTAGAATAAGTAGAGACTACGCCCGCGAGCTCCGTCACTAGAGCTCTACCTACATTAAATAAATTATTGATTATTATCCCTTCATACGGGCGTATACCTAGCATGCGATACGCACCATTTCTGACGACAAAGGTGCGCGATACTGTAAAATACCTCTAAATGGAATCTTGCATTGGCCCGAAACGGTATGTAGCTATATAAAAGCGCTGAAACATGCATCTGGATTCACTGGTGGACTCAAACATCTAAATGTGCGCAAAGATTTTTTTTATCGAATGAAAGTGGCAAACAAGCATGCAGTTCACATTGATGTTTAGTGATGACTGCAGCCTATAAACACCCACACAATGACCAGAGGTCAAAATGCAGATGCGCTGCCACTCCTGAGGCATTAGGTGTTATGCCTCTGTTCTGGAAATAACAGGGCCGTACATTACCACCTGATCGAAACACGATAGTGCTGAACACTACCATTTAGCGGCAAGTATATTAGGCAATGCGGTGGTGCCTACGCCCGCGAGCTCTGGAGTAGTCTGTGCGTCTTTTACCGTCTCTACAACGGCGAGTTCTCTGCTGAACAATTTGATATGGTGCCATTTTCATTTCTTACATCGCACTACACGTCGCGTCGAATAGAGAAATCCCAATAGAACCAGAGATAAAGGACTTTACACCGTTATCTCTGATAACCCCCTGCCCGGGAATCAAACCCAGGACCTCAGCGTAGTAGTAAAGGCCTGCTACCACTAGGCTACTGAGGCAGTTATACATAAAAATAATCTTGAGTTCAAACTTCCACCACGTATTCTTTTCCAGCGTAACCGAACGTCAGCCCATATAACCACGAGATATCTCTTTAGTTTAAAGATCAAATAGCAAACTATCACTTGGCATTCAGATAATGCAACAAAGCCAAACGACTCGGCGAACAACAATCGATAATGTTATCATATTTTCACAACACTCGTAAACATGGGGGGTAAATGAACACTAATTTCCCGGTGGGTGCTGGGTTGGGGGGGGGTGTTTTACATAAATTTGTCATATCCAACGCACCCCTTAGACGGTTGCCAAGTTTTAAGCGACTGAAAACTGGGTTGATGGTTGTGAGTGACTGGTCTTCGGATTATGTAAGTTCTTACTTTCTAGGGTTCCTTGTAAATATTTGTGATTTTGCGCAGGAAGTTTGGATGTGTTATTTCTATTTAATAATGCCTTCGTGTTTCAAGATGTACTACTTTGGCGACTTTCTCAGAGAACGTGTAGTGAAAAATGAAAATGAAAATGAAAAATATTTATTTATTTACCAAAAAACTTATGTTACATGAACAGATGTGCTTACGGCCCTCACATTAGATTGAATCTGTATCGTGAGGTACCAGAAATACGATTTCTATAATATACATAAGAGTTTGGTTGACCATAATCCTACCAATGTCTACAAAACAAGTCACACAGAAAAAAAAAGAAGCTTTTTAACTGAAAACGAGTATCAGATTATTTTTAGGTGCAATTTACTGAAATTATAACTGAAGTTTGCGAAGCAAAATCTGAATAAATTGACCAGTAGACAATGACTTTTTAAAGTTTAATCCGCTCTTCCATCTATTTTGTAGTCGATTAAAAAACGAAAAAAATGTCTTATTATTGCCCGATTTTTTAAAAAACGGGTTTTTTTAATGGAAAAAAATGTGTAGGCACCCACATTTTATAACCTTGTCTATATGCATACTATAAATGTTGGTCTACTTTGGTAGTTTTTAAATAATAAATAACTTTTTAAAACCGTATTGTATCTGCTGCCGTATTGTAATACTTTACCTGCCAATGCTTGGTTGACTGACGGTGCTAAACGAAGAGTTCCCCTTAACTAATGGACGATGCTGTCGTCACGACCCGATGCCGTATTTTGTATGTTTCGAACAAATGGTTTGTATATTTGAAACAAAATATAACCTATTCTGTTCTATATCTCATCCGGTAAAAGCCCGTAGTTAGCATGAAACATGTGCTCATCGAAAGTACACTTTATACATTTGCGTCCGAAACAAAAACCCCGCGCCATAACATAGAGTAAATAACGACAGTACTGAAGGTTTGTGCCTATAAATAGTTTATTTTTACGTGGATAATACAATGTATCATTCACTTCGTCGCACGTGTTCCGTGCGTAACGCGCGCGTAACGTTCCGATCCTAAATCATTCACGTTTAGCATCCACGGGGCGGGCAAAGATTATGGGGTAGAAAGGACATTTTTTTATTTGAGTTTTGTCATGTGTCCCTTGTACGTATTGTTATCAGTTCTGTATGTCGTATATTACGTTTGTTTGTGGCATGAGTGTTTGTATGTGTGTTTTGTGTATTCAATGGCATCCCCAGGTTAAAATAATCTTTTGTCCAGCTTAGGCTGAGAGTTAAAACAACAGTTTTGATTTATTTTCGTATTCATCTCGCATATATGAGTCTTAGATGTAGTTCCTAAAACCCAAAGACTACACCGTTTTATTTTTTAAAGAATGGAATGGAAAGAAAAGCTCTAGTTTTGGAAGCTCTATTCTAAAAAAGCTTTTCCTTCCGTGCAACGTTTCAAGAAAATACAATTTAGGACTTAAGCCTCAGAAACAATCTCCAGGTAATTACTATAAGCGCACTTTACCATTAAATATACTGAGTTCAATACCCCGGATACTGAATCTATCCATCACTTTTATTATGTTCATACATGTATTAATTAATTCAAATAGAAATATTTTTAAAAAACTCTTTTAAGGTTGAAAAACATAAAATTATTATTTTCGCAGGGTCTCGCGAGCCTCATACATTGTAGAAATTAATTTTTCGGATTTTCTCGCATATACAACACTCCTTCTTCTTACAACTTCTTTTTATACCCGATGTTTCGGTCGCTTTCGTGGTCGCACCGTGGTCACGGTAGCTGGAAAGCGACGAGACGAGAAAATCCAAAAATGTAATTTCTACAACAAATATTTATGAGTTCCTTTTGACGCACATTTATTGATGGTATACCGTCTTTTAAATTTATTAAATTCATAAATCTGACAACAAAAGGTACATTTTTTCTTTAAACTGCTTGTCACCTATTCGTCGTACATAATCTTTGACCTTATGTGCATTTTACACGCCATATCTCTCCTCCTCCCAGACAGTTTTTTCTTGCCATTGCACAGCAAGCCTTGACGAGTGATTGATTGGGATTCGAGTGTTGAACAGAGATAGTAATATATAGCTGGTGCTTGACCGACAGACATATAGTCTGTGTCGATGTATGAGTGGACGGTGTGTTATGCTCGTATATTCTTTGACATAGTGAAATAAAATATGCGTTATTTTATGTAACGAAATTGACCAGCAAACGTGCAGTTCATATAGATGTTAAGTGATGAGTGCAACTTACCTACACAAAAAGATGCAGTCAAAATTCAGATGCGTTGACACGCCTGAGACTTAAGTTGTTATATCCTTATGTTTCTGTGATAGTTATTACGAGGCCGTACATTACCATCTAACCGGAACACGATAGTACTGAACACTACCATTTTGCGGCAGGTAGATGCGGTGGTGCCTACGCCCGCAAGCTTCATCACTGGAATTCTACCACCAATATAGTCCATATCATTCTTTATAACAATCAATATAGCGCCGATTTTACGTATTTTTTCAGAATCGTCACTTCGGTAATAATGAGTCGACAGACTGTCGTTTTCCTCCACGTTTTTTATTCGACGCTAAACAGTTAAGTAGCTCTTACAGCGGGAGACATAACATAGCTTTTAAATTAAGTAAGTATTCCTCAATGTAATTATTCATTGTTTTTTTTAGGAACGGATTTTAGGCTGGACAAAACAAAACAATGTCGTGTTAGTTTATTTAGGTATATTGCATTTGTTTTTGTCTGGAGTGCAATACCTAGTAAATAATTAAAAAAATATATTTGTTTATTAAAAAATAAAACATTAAAAGATTTTTGGATTTTACTGGTGGTAGAGCTCCAGTGACGGGGCTCGCGGGCGTAGGCACCACCGCATTACCTGATTTACTTGCCGCTAAATGGTAGTGTTCAGCACTATCGTGTTCCGGTCAGGTGGTAATGTACGGCCCTGTAATTTCCGGCACAGAGGCATAACACCTTAGGCCTCAGGAGTGGTAACGCATTTGCATTTTGACCTTGGTCTTTGTGTGGATGTAGGCTGCAGTCATCACTTAACATCAACGTGAACTGCATGCTTGTTTACCACTTCAATTACATAAAAAAAAAAAAAAAAAAAAAATGAAATGAAAATGAAACACCCTCAAAAGAAAATATAAGCTTCTAGCGATTTACCATGGCTTCAATACAATGAATGAGATGCCCATGTCACTCATTGATGATGCAGCTTTCTAATGATAAAATAATTTTTGAAATCGGTACAGTAGTTTATGTGTGAAAATATTACAAACATACCTACATAGAAGAACACAAATGTGTTCTCTTTATAATATTAGTGAAGATATTACTCACTAGTAGTTTAAATCTTGCCAAGAGAAAGATGAAGAAAAATGGTTTGTTATGTTTTCGTTTTATGCATAACAAACATATTTTATTTTTAAAGAAAAATGGAAAGAAAAATTCGACTTCAGGCGAGACTCGAACTCGCGACCTACTGGGAATCTAGTCCAGCATAGTTGGTAATAGATGGCGCTGCTGCTACCATAAAGCAATGCAATAGATGTGAAGGAAAGATTTGACAAATCGGGCAGGGCTTCAGTAGCTCAATTGGAAGAGCGGCTGGACTAGATTCCCAGTAGGTCGCGAGTTCGAGTCTCGCCTGAAGACAAAATTTTCTTTCCATTTTTCTTTAAAAATAAAATATATTTCACAAGCATGTGTTAATGCGAAATAATATAAAACAATAACAAACATACTTAGAATTTTTTTTCTACGTAAAAACGGAGCGGATAGTTTTCGCAATAAATTCGCTCGCTTTCGGCACACTGGATGTAAAGGCTCGCAACGCAACCCCAGTCCCCGAGTTTGACGAGTGATTGATTAGGCACTTAACAGTCTGGGTCGCGGTCAAGACTTTAGCTAGAATCACTCTAGTAACTGACGAAGGGAATTTGTTGGACAAATTTAATTTGACTTACAATTTTGTTTTAGCTTATGGGTTTTGATGAGAAATTGGAAAATCCGTAATGCTTTGTGAGTGACTCAACATGTGATAGAATAGTTCTTATAATGAGTAGGTTAATATAAATGTAACGATTTTATTTAATGACAAATTCCATGACTGTTTGAATATTGCAAATGGAAGTAGATATTTCATAATGTTCGAATGTTTACTCATATTTGCGCGCTACATTAATTGAAATGAAAGTACTTAGTGGTTTTTAGAGATTCAGCTATGTTATAATTAATTAACCCTGTGCTATCTAGCTTAGTATGTATGTATGTATCTTCACGCCAGGTCCCTAACGGGGTAGGCAGAGAATGTAGAGTATTTACATTATTTAATTTTTTGTATATTTATATGTTTTAACAGCATTTTTTAAAATTTGATTCGATAATGAATATAAAACTTTAAGTTTACATGGACAGCTTTATTGACACTCCAAATTTAAATATAAAATAATTATGTATTTTCAGACCAATTTCTTTAATAGTCTCTAAAGATATACCTACATCAGTAGGTAGCATAGTAGTAGCTGGAGACTACTGCTACATCGGAAACTGGGTTCGATACCCGGGTCGGTGTTTGTTACATACAGGGGTATTATCCTTCATGTCTTGTCCTATTATGATTATCGCAGTGTGGTAATTTGCACGGCGATTTCAACAAACACGTGTTACATGGTCCAAAATGTAACCGGAAAATCGTATGTGTTTGCATGCATTTATTGCATACATTTACCCCTGCCTACCCCTGTCCAGCATACACGCATATACTTACTGAGTTACATAAGTTTTACATACCATTTAAACTTAAACCGTGTTTCTCACTTTTATAACCACAGTAGACGTTTCAGTTTAAACCCATTACATCTTAAACACAAATTTCCGGGCAGGTCCCGTGACCTGTTCGCCATTAGCACAAACGGCGTTCCCAACCGTATAGTTTCCCCCTTTCCAGCTTTTAATTATAATACTTTATGGGCCAATAAATCACGGCCTTCCACCCCGCCCCGCCTTTGAAGGATATCAGTTCAATTCTCGCCTGCTGTAATAATTTATAAAGAAATTATTCGCTTCCCCCCTCGTGGGGTGAAATCTCGTGTGATGCGAACATTCGATTGTGTGATTTGAACAGTTGACGCGTTCGATTTCATGTTCTGGGGGAGGCGTACGAAACCTTACAAGGTTTTTGTATTCTTGTAGTATGTCTTAAAGAATAATTATATTTAATTATTATTGAATACATTTTTATGGCCCCGTAATAACAATCACAGAGACATAACAACTGAGGTCTTAAGGGTGGCAACGCATCTACATTTTGACGTCTTGTTATTGTGTAGATGCCTATAGGCTGCAGTCACCACTTAAAATCCACGTGAGCTGATTGTTTGCTACCTTCGTAACATATAGAACAAAAATATCGATTTATAAAGCGATTTACCTTTAGTTAAAAACTGACGACAAAAGTTATTTTTAACTCATAAAAATTATGTTTATTTTTTGGCTCTTCAATCAAGTCAATAAATTTTACTAAGTCAAAATTAAGTGCAAAAGACTAAGATAAAGTAACGCTAAAATATTTTTTACGTAAGCATGTAGGTATCTATAGATAAGAAAGAAAACAGTTTCATGAAAAAACATCGAATTAGATTAGCGTCATCGATTCGTTCTGAATACATAGGCATGTAAGAAACAAATACACATCAAGCCGAGTACAGTGGCCATTTCTGAAAATTAGTGGCTAGGGGTGTGCACCACCCCGCGGCGCATGATTTACGCCAGCCTCGTATTATGTTTTGACTTTAATAAACAGGGCGTTTGTCACGAGCGGGACGGCTGGACTTCTTTGTGGCATCCCTGCTATGTTGCGGTCTGTGCACTGAGATCAAATCCGGCTTGATATTGGATGTTGTATTACTAAATTTAGGGAGTACTAACTTGAAAATTATGAAATACAACTTAACGCCTTTATATTCATGACGGGGTGAACGGAGGTTCATTTTTACTATTTATTTATAATGAATCAACTTTAATCTGTGCATCCACGATTCATCGATTTTTTTTTCAGTCACACGGGTTATTGCTTTAATGAAAAATCCCAGTATTACTAATGCGGAGATTAAACATGGGAATTGAGGCCTAACAATTGGCTAATAAATCCACCATCACTTTCTGTTTTAATGTATAACTCATGTTTTGTCTTCGTCGTATTCTTTTAGCGGCAGATAAATCTTAAAACCTACGCTAAAAATAAAAAAAAAACAATTTGGTACTATATTTGCCTCCAAATCATAGTTTATTAGGTTCATTAGATGCCCTGTACGATACTGCGCATAGTCAGGATACATACGCATTCCATAACGCTAACAAATTAAAATTAATGTCTCGGCATGGTAATTAAAGGAAAAAGATCTGATCTACAGATGCATATAAGAATTGAGTAAAAAAATATTATTTTTATTGTAAGAACACGCAAACAAACAGCCATCATTACCACTTAACCTCACCATCTTCAAAAACAAAAAAGTTTCACCCCAATCCTCCCGCATTCAACCCACCACTCAAATCAAAAGCGCCGTCAAATAAAGATCCACATTATTCGAGGCCATTAATTAACCTATACGAAAGTTTTAATTAAAAAAAAAAAACACTGGAACTCCAAGAAGAGACGCGACGAATCCGAAATCCCCTGCGTCTCAACCGCCATAAATAATTGGGACAAAACCCTCCCCCCCACCCGGATAAGTGTCTAAAATTTTCACAATCCGGCAATAAAAAGATAATTTATTAGAATAGCTCTTATTGTTTTCGTTATTTATGTGTATGGAGTAATGTAATCTAGCCGTGGCCCTAAATAAATAATTTCAGTTTAATGTCTCTCCTTGCCTAATCTCCTGAACGGTCGGCACAGTCCGCGTTTCGTGTTCCATAATGGCCACCCGAGGTATTTTTAGGTGTAAATAAATATGATTTGTTTTACCCCCCTGACAGAATTTAATTTCGTACCGCGCTTCCTGCAAATCTCTGAATAATTTTAATGAGCACTCGGTTTCGAATTATAGCTGATAATGGTGTCTGTGTGATTCGTCTTAACCTGTAATGGTGAGATTGCATGTTAGGTGAGAAATTATTTAAAAATTTACAGATTGTAATACAATCTTTATATTTTTGGCGATTGAATGTGAGGAACAAGTACAAATAAGATGAAATACACACAACTCTGTGTAAGAAGCTGCGCTTGTGTATTGATTAACGCTTTTTGCATCTTTGTATATATTCCACTGGCACTATTAGTTAATTTCCGTTATATTAACGTAGAAAATATTATTTATATATATTAATATCGAAAGGTTTTAAAGACGGTTACCGGCTTTATGCACGATTCATAAATTTGAAACAATAGAAATAATTGCAGAAAGTATTCTACCCCACTAATCCTTGTTGACTCGCTAAATAACACCCAACGTTTTTTTAAATACTTCATCTTTTTATTTACACTGTGCTCTAATGTTCATTATGTCTAAAATTAGGCCTGCCAATAGCAAGAGCGCCTCCTGCGCTCGCCGATTGCCCGGTGAAATAGACTAGTGCTGTCTCAAGACGTGCAACATACCTACATGAGTCTGTCCTAAAAAAACGTGATGTTTAAGATAGTTTTAATTAGTAAATAATTGACTTAATTCTTTCGGTAATGTTGATAATCTATCTATTATTTATTGCTGTTCGTTAGTCTCGCTAATACTCTAGAACGGCTAGACCGATTTGGCTAATTTTGGTTTTGAATGATTTTTGAAAGTCCAGGGAAGGTTTAAAAGGTATGAAAATATGAAGAAATTGATGGGAAATAGTAAAACCACAATATCATTTTCCCATACAAATAGTCCGTATCTATCAAACCTTTGAGACATTATTTCATTCTGAGGCAATACGTAGTTAATATGATGATAATAGCAATACGAACTTTGCCAGGACAGCTAGTCATACATAATATTCGCAGAACAGATTGATCTACCTCGTACCCAGGACTAAATATACGGATGACCTGAATTCAGTGGGTAAAGGACTGGTCAGAACAAAACTGGTGTAGATTTATCCAGGAATTGATTATGAAATACTGACAAAATTATTATGATTTACCTGGCTGCAGAGGCCAAGGAAGACCAAGACTGACCTACCTTGACCAAATAGGTTGAGTGTTATCTGAGGATGGGGAATTGGCGTGCATGTATGAAGAGAATGATGGATGTAAAAGAAGTACGGGAGGTGTGTCAGGATCGGGACATCTTTTTTTTTATTTAATGTTCACATTGATGTTAAGTGATGACCGCAGCCTTTAGACACCCACACAAAATGCAGATGCGTTACCACTTCTGAGGCCTACAGTGTTATGCCTCTGTGTCGGAAATTACAGGGCCGTAGGTACATTACCACCTCACCGGAACACGATAGTGCTGAACACTACCATTTAGCGGCAAGTATATTAGGTAATGCGGTGGTGCCTACGCCCGCGAGCTGCGTCACTGGAGCTATACCACCAGAACATCTGGCCCTTTACACTCTCTGCCTACCCCGTAATCATATTTAGGAAGCGTTATTGACAAAGTTTATAGCAATATCTTTGTCACCCCAAACCAAAACTGTTTCAGATTCACAAATCAGCTCATAGAACTCAAATTGAATCATACCTTACCAACATTACACTATAGATACAAATTCCAAAGAAAACAAAAAAGCATGGTTCCAATAAGATCAGCCATCTTCCCTACGTTGCGCACGCGTTGGGTCGGGACAGTCCCGTCCATTTGAATGCCACCCCGCGGGGAGGGGGATGCCTAAAGAAGACGTATCTCGGCACCACCATCCATTGTCCATTGTTTTTGCCCGATGTTATTTATGACAGACGACATTACGTCTCGCTCTCACCCCACCCCGCCGCTACATCCCTCTCGCTCCCCCAACGCTTCCGTCCGGTAATGCCGTAGCTAATAAATTACGTTTCAAAAGATTATTTATTAGATTATTCATGGCAAGGTATCCGTGCCGTATTGGTCTGAAGGACATTTAGGGTTTCGTATTTGGTTTTAGATTTTTTTTTAAAACAGTGATTGATTTGTGGCGTTGCCATGCGAACAATAGACTTGGTTTTACTCTGTTTGTATGTCTACGCGGGTGATGTTTTGCGGTTTTGCGTGTAATAAAGGTGAATAGGATTGTTTTCTATTTCTTTGAGATTTTAATGTTATGCAAGGTTTTTAGGTTAGGATCCCACTGCAGAATCATTTCGTTCATCCAGATATGCTGAAAACTGTATTTTTACGCATATTTATAAGCAGCTGTGCCCGCGACTTCGCCCGCGTTTGAATGTATGATTGTTCAGTATCTACCCGGACGAAGTTATAGGCGCAGCTAGTATACAAGTAGCCTAAGTTACTTCTTATTACATCAGCTATCTGCTAGTGAAAGTCCCGTCAAAATCGGTCCAGCCGTTTTCAAGATTAGCAAACAGACAGACAGACGAAAATTGTAAAAAATGTTGTTTTGGTACATGTACCGTGTATAAATATGCATTTAGTAAAAAGCGGTTTTTTATATTACAAACAGACACTCTACTTTTATTTATTTTTATCCATACATTTTTGCAACATCTCCTTTGGCAGCAAGTATTTTTAATTAAATTATTTTGTCTTTAACAGCCAGCAACTTTTATTTGCGTCCGATTTAATTTGGCTCCCGTGTATCATGATAATAAGATTTTTTTTTTAATTCTGTATATAAATAATACATGTACCTACGTTATGGACGTAAAAAGTTATCGGGACGGAACGAAAATATGTAGGGGCAGCTAAGTGCGCTAAGAGTCTTTATACATAATGCCGTGAAGTGAACCATATTTTATTTAAAAAAGAGAAAAAAAAATCCAAAAATAAATATAAAAATACTTTTTTTATAGGTAACCTAGTGGATATAGGTATATTCTCTAGATTATAAATATGCGTAAAAATTAGGTTTGCAGCATATCTGGATGAACGAAATTATTCTGCAGTGGGATCCTGACCTATTTCATTCATACTCTCATTTGACAATTCGGGTAAAGGATTTTTTATGTTATGAAATGGACGAATAGATCTCCTACTGTTGTCGGTACTATTTCTAAAAGTTAAGCAGGCTTGCTTTTATGTTATAACGTATGTTGTAAGGCGAGATTCACAGACCGCACTACTTAACTTTTTCACTGGTGGTAGAGCTCCAGTGACGGAGCTCGCGGGCGTAGGCACCACCGCATTACCTAATATACTTGCCGCTAAATGGTAGTGTTCAGCACTATCGTGTTCCGGTTAGGTGGTAATGTACGGCCCTGTAATTTCAGACACAGAGGCCATAACACCTTAGGCCTCAGGAGTGGCAGTGCATCTGCATTTTGACCTGTGGTCATTGTGTGGGTGTCTATAGGCTGCAGTCATCACTTAACATCAATGTGAACTGCATGCTTGTTTGCAACTTTTATTACATAAAAAAAAAAAAACTTAACTTTCAAGCAAAGCACGCTTCGAACTATCAAATCCCATAACTGTACTGACAGTTCCAAGTATATTTTGCTCAAAGTAAAGTCGTAGTGCGATCTGTGAATCGCGGTCCTCTGTGGTTTTTTAGATCCACTGTTATTATTTGCCAAGCGTATGTTCTTTCTATTTGATTAAAAAAAAACGTAACCGTCGAATTTAAGGGCCGATATTTTATTTTAAAGAAAAATGGAAAGAAAAGTATGACTTCAGGCGAGACTCGAACTCGCGGCCTACTGGGAATCTAGTCCAGCCGCTCTTCCAATTGAGCTACTGAAGTCCTGCCCAATTTGTCAAATCTTTCCTTCACATTTTTATTGCATTGCTTTATGGTAGCAGCAGCGCCATCTATTGCCAACTATGCTTTAATTTTTATTTTTATTTATTTTTTTTATATGCTTTGCTTTTGTTTTATATTATTTCGCATTAACACATGCTTGTGAAATATATTTTATTTTTAAAGAAAAATGGAAAGAAAAAATTGACTTCTGTTGGTATAGTTGGTAATAGATGGCGCTGCTGCTACCATAAAGCAATGCAATAGATGTGAAGGAAAGATTTGACAAATCGGGCAGGGCTTCAGTAGCTCAATTGGAAGAGCGGCTGGACTAGATTCCCAGTAGGTCGCGAGATCGAGTCTCGCCTGAAGTCAAATTTTTCTTTCCATTTTTCTTTAAAAATAAAATAAACATTTAGAAATTTGCCACTTCATATTATTTTATTACATAATCAATATAATGTTTTTGCAATACCACAATAGTCTTGACAATTAGCAAGTAATTTCAAACGACATAATTCATTGTAAAAAAACCCGCCTACACCCGCATGCGCCTGCGCAGCTGTCGCGTGCAATTAAAAGATGGCGCTTGCGCCGCAACTAATTGACTTTTCGTGTTCCAAATACGAACTACCTGTGTGTGGTCGGTAGTCGTGTTGACTTAATGATCTAGTTGTTTTTAATTGCTTCTTTTTAATCGATTATTGTCGGTTGCTTAGCAATGCAAATGTTTGATAACACCGCTCCTTGATAAGTGCGTGTGGTTTATTGTTGAGCTTTTGCCGTTGGAATTGCAATGTAACGACAATTGTTGTTTTTTAAGGCCTTTTTTTTTCGTTCTTCCTGCCTAGTGGAGGTGTAAGTCTCAATAATAGGCACTGGTGAAGGTTAAATATATATAAGATATGTGTAATGATATGTATACTGTAATGATCAGAAATTTTATGGGTAAGGGCATTTATATTGGAGCGTTTTCCATATTTTGGAGGATTAAGCCGCGACGGTTTCTTTAATCCATCGACAGCGATTTGATAATCGAAGACTGATAGTCAGATCTTTCACTGTCATAGACTTTGTGTGGCCTATAACTTCTATTACAGAGGTAAAGACGACGTAGTCGTCAGACGTGAGAACGCTTTTTGATCTTTTTTGTTGTTTGTGTGTAGATATGACGACTGACGACCCGATTAGTCCTGCGGCGTGAGATGACCGTTTGATTCGAAGCGTCGCGGGTTCGATCCCCGCACTGGGACAAATATTTGTATGGCCTACAGATATTTGTTTCGGGTCTGGGTGTTTGTGTATGTGTTGTATGTGTACAACGGCACCCACGACACAGGTTTTTACCTACTGTGGGGCTGTGAGTGTAAGAGTATTTTATTTAAAAAAATCTATGTGAACATGCATGGTCGTAATGATTGTTTATCACTTTAAACACCTGAAAAAATTGACATGGTGGATTAAGGAATCGTGTGACTTTTCTCAGGGATCTAGAAGTCTAACCCTAACAGTCTAATTAAGACTCCTTACCTAGTCTAAGACATCGAAGCCATTTATTATAGCCATCACAGATCGACTCGAAGATCTGAGTCTGCGCAGAGACATCGGTTGTCTATGCATCTTCTACGGCCTTTACAATGTTAAATGGTCTGAACTGATGAACTGTTCGATCTGGTGCAATCGTCTCCATTGCTTCATCGTACCACCCGCCGAAGAGAGAAGGTCCACTCGCACAGATTGGACACCTGGCACTGCTCAACAGCCCGATTCGCGAATTCATTCCTGCCCTGAACGTACAAATTGTGGAACGAACTTCCATCTGAGTTGTTCCCCCGGCCCCACACTTTAGGGTTCTTCAAAACAAGCGTCAAAAGCGTCCTTTAGCGCTGGCAGCGCGTTAGCAACTCCCCTGATATTGCAAATATTCATAGGCGACGGTAACCATTTTCCCTCAGGTGGCCTGTCTGCATGTCTATCAATCCTTTGACATGAAAAAAAAGTTATACTGATTTTGTTAAACCTCACATTTCCGTGATTCTCTACGTCTCTCAAAATAAATAGATCAAATCAAACTTGGAGCCGGTAATTTTTTAAAAGAATAAATTTACAAAGTATCAAAATTTCTTAAATTATTGATCCGGCCGATCTAAACTGGATGCCGGCCGATCAGCGCCGTGTTATCGCTTTATCTCCTTAATTTATTAGTCCGGGAGACGGTTACGTAAGATGCCATGTCTCTCGTTATTTATTGTAATGGAGCCTTATTATATGATGCTTTGGGTTTATCTTATTTTGTGTGGCTTCAAGGTAAAGGATTCAAGAGTATTATTGTGATTTCGTTAGAGTTTCAGGACCAGATCTCGTTAGCGTAGGCGCCATGGAATTTCTCAGTCTACTTGCTGTGAAGTGATTGTGTTAAGGGCTACATTTTATTATATCAGTGTTAAGTGTAAATTTTGTTACTGAGGTAAAACATCTTATGGCTTAATAAACAAACTCCACTTAACTTTGAGCAATCCTCAAATATAAGCTATCTCTGTTGTTTGCACGTGTTTTATAGAGACTACTTTTATGTACCACTTAGATTTGAGAGACATTTCAGTATTCGGCCGTTTGTCCATTATAAAGTTGATAATGTGTTTTATGTACTGGGCACACTAGCACTTTTCGATGAATTTTAATCGCTTAATGATCTAATTATTTATCCTTTTACAAAATTAGAAAAAAAGCATTATGAAATATAAACTGAATGACAGTATTGCTGAAAATAGCGCTGACCTAAACACAAATACTTTGTTGCAAACTAGTTTAATCATAAAAACGCAACGCATTTAATATCTAAATTATTAACAACCGTCTCCTAGCCTAATAAATATTAAGGTAGACCGAGATTCCGACTTCAGTGTCTACATTTAACGTCTTATCACCGCACATTTTACGACCAATCGAGATCCTCTTAGAGTGGGAATTCCGCCGTGTGTAAAAGGTGTTATTTTTTATTAACACGCTTATTTTACAGGTGGTAGAGTTCCAGTGTATGAGCTCGAGAATATAACCACCGCATTACCTAATCTATCTGCGGCCAAATGGTGGTGTTCAGCACTATCGTGTTCCGGTTAGGTGGTGATGTTGGAAATGCAAAATGAAAAGTTACGTCTTGACTTTAAAAAAAAACAATTTCTATCTAACATACGAAGACGCAGGCTTGAGTAGAAGGTTGTGTTAAACTAGACCTGTATATAATTTATTTTATAACTGGAACAAAAACTCTACTTCAATCCTCTTCACCTTCTTTCGAATTTTCGAAACACACAAAAAGCTCTAAGCGACGCACCCGCACGCGACACACTTTTATTTACTTACCATAAAAAAAAAAAATAATAATAATAAAACAAAGATAATATCAGAATCTGTTATTTCTGGAATGGAGAAAAAAGGAAGACACAGCATAAGCATTGAAATCTTTATTATGTAGGTATACATGTTTAAATGATAAAATATTTTCTTCAGCCTGTATACAACGATCGCTACGTCAGTGATGTCGCGAGCGAGACGATGAAAATAAACGGCTTTCAACAAATCCCACAGGACGCTGAAAATGTATGCGCCAGCGCATCTATTAGCATGACTGATATTAGGCTGATGAATTAGATAATGTATCTGTTCAAGATTCATATTGATCGTTTAAGAAAGAGCAAGTGTAGTTGTAGCGGGCTACTACTACGCTTAAGTCCCAAATTCGATCTTTGGGTGGAGAGATGAATTAGGATTATGTTACTCTATTTTCTAGTGCCACTCTCAGAGTCTGGTAATGTGCCCGGAAATGTCAGTAGGCGCTACCGGTTAGGTACGTAGGCCAATCATAATTGGCGAATCATTGTGTTTGAATGTATGCATTTATACCTGCGTTTGGAGTATACAGGTCAAGTTACGCTCCGTTATATTTGAAATAAACAATACAAGCAGAGACAAATCTTAGTTACGTAGATGTCAACAAGTTTAGAAGTATTAACGTCCGTTTGGCTACTGAAACTGCTCCGAATACTTTTGTTTTATTTCAATTTTCTAGTTAGAATAAGGCACGTATGTATGTATTCACGTACGTAGACATTTTAACTATTCCACTTAGAATATTTTCATACAATTCGTATTTATTCGAATATCCCATGATCGACATGCTTTGAAGGCGGTTGGGCAATCGCTTTAGCGCTAGTTTTATTGTGGGATGCCATAGAGCAACACGGGCCACCGGCCGCAGCGGACCGGAGGGGAGTAGTCATAGCGTTTATAACTGATGCAAAACAGTCTATCATTTTTTGCGGGGGAAATATGTGTGACACACACACATATCTACAGATATCGTCTATTACTACGAAACTCACACCTTGACTTTAACAAAATAGGTACATAAACAGTTTCACGCACACATATAAACATCGGCGATAGGCAGAGGCTCACTTGTGCTTGTACTTTGACAGAAAGGAAAGCTTGCATACATGTTAATGGCTACTCCCCTCGGATCCACCGCGGCCGGTGTCCCGTGTTGCTCTATGGGGATTCTGATGGTCACCCCGCGTTGCGTTATTTACTATCGCTCTGTTGGAGGTTTCATCGCCATTGTCCGGCTGACTGACTGCATTAGTGGCAGAATTGTCCTCCACTAGTGGGCAGTGGGGTCATCACATCCCAACGTCACAAGATAACTATTCTTAGTTACTGTTATAATGTAAACCATTTAATATACTTCACGAAAAATAACCAGCGATGTACATCTTTCAAATATCTAGTTTGAGATAGTCAGTTTATTTGAAACGGCCTGCATCGTGTCTCGTTCATTTGTTATTATATTATCATACACGTTAGGTATATTGCTTCAAAAGATATTGGACTGTGCGAAATGAATTATAAATATAAATTCATAGTTGAACCAGGAATTATATATTTTTACGTAAACCTAAAAAACATTTACATTTGCGATGAAAAATAAACGTTACTTCACGCCTGTAATCTCCGAAGGCGTAGGCAGAGGTAAATGCATGCATTCAAGCATACATGCAAACACCCACGATTCGCCGGTTACGTTTTGGCCCGTAAAACAGGTGGCGAGCCTGTTTCCATCTCCGTGCACATTACCAAACGCCGAGGGGTACTTGGAAACTTCCAGAAAATGGAAAAAAACCCAATAGAACCAGAGATAAAGGATTTTAAGCCGTTATCTCTGATAGCCCCCGACCCGGGAATCGAACCCTGGACCTCAAGCGTAGTAGAAGTGGCCTGCTACCTACTAGGCTACTGAGGCAGTTACACATCATCATCATTTCAGCCAAAAGACGTCCACGGCTGATCAAAGGCCTCCCCCAAGGAATGCCACAACGAACGGTCCTGGGCCACCCTCATCCAGCGATTGCCCGCGATCTTCACCAGGTCGTCGGTCCATTTTGTGGGAGGCCTGCCTGCGCATCGTTTTCCGGTACGCGGTCGCCACTCGAGAACTGCTCTGCCCCAACGGCCGTCAGTTCGTCGAGCTATGTGCCCTGCCCACTGCCATTTGAGTCTCGCTATTCGGTGAGCTATGTCGGTAACTTTGGTTCTCATGCGGATCTCCTCATTTTTGATTCGATCTCGCAGAGATCGAACACAGTTACACATAAATGTAATAAATGTTTATGACGTGTAGAAATGACTAACATTTAATCAATTTCTGGATATAGTAACATACATGTGCGACGAAATTTACAAAGCAAACGTAAAGTTTTTTGTGTTGTTTGTCAATAGTGTAGCTTAGAAATAGTAGATCTATGTATGAATATTAAAGCTACCCTAATTTGTTAAATATATTTAAAGTTAAGTGATGTCTGTTATTCTCACTAAATTCGACAACAGCTAACCCAATTTGGCTAATTTTTATATTACAATATTAGTAGGAATCCAAGGAAGGCTTAAAAGGTCAAATATGTAGAAATCGTAAGGGTAATATTAGGTAAAAACAACAGTTTTATTTCGTACCTGTCATATATACGGTACATAGTTCGCCCGGTCGGCTACTGTCTTATAATTATTGTTTGCATTGACTGAATGAAAATCCCTAATTTACCCCCACTATCACCTATGTTTATTGATTATTATTACTGACGTTACTTATGACTTTATAATTCTAAATGATCAATATTTTTCTGATTTTGATGCAAAATTTAAGGAACCCCACATAGAGCATGGGTCAGATTATAATATCCCATATGAAATCCTACCGATTTGACATCTCACCTAAAGAGAAAGTATTTAATTGACAACGGAGGACCTATAGTCTAGAAATGTCAGGAATGCTATGTCAAAGGTGATTGGCTTAGCGCCAGGATGCCGATTGTTTACATAATAATTGTCACGCCAGTGTAGCTTTCACAGAATCTTTTTATTTATAATTCAGACTACGATTTTACGATGAGTATATTCAATGTAAAATTGTACACTAAAATCTATGACATGTTTTACATGTGTCTTGATAGAGCTAAAGCAGTTGTGCTACAACAGGACCCGTACCATGATGCCTTATTGCGATTTATTTATGCCGCTGCCAAATATTTGTTTCATTTGTCATGTGACCACACGTATCAAGAAACGAGACCAAGCTAGTTGCAATTCAATTTAGGCTTACAATAAAAGGTCATTGTACGGCCATTGCTCCAACGAACCAAGCGATTTTTTTAATAAATATAAATAGCAAACGATCTCTAGGAGCCTGTTCAAAATGATAAAATTTATCATAGACGTAGCTATTTTGAAAATGTAGCGCACGGACAAACAGAGTTGCTTTAACATTTATAATATGATTATTCATTTGCAATTGATAGAATGGAGTTTTTTCCAATTAGAAAATATCTAACTAGCATTGTCATTTTAATAGAAAATTTTAATAGAAAATTTATTTTTCGCAATGATAATTAACGCGGTCGTCATTCGAGTACTCTTCTGCCCCAAAAGGACGTCGCTTCTTCGAGCTATGGGCTCTGCCCACTGCCACTTGAGCTTCACTATTCGGTGAACCACGTCGGTTCATTTGGTTTTCATGTGCATCTTTTTATTTCTGATTCGATCTCGCAGCGAAATTTCGAGCCTAACTCTCTATTGCTCTCTGCGTGACCATGAGCCTTCTGAGGTTTATCATTACCGGCAACACATAGGTCTAAGACCTTCTTCTTGAGTACAACTAACTACGACTGTATTATTATTCAATATTCCAATATTTCATATTTCTGTGGGAATAGCGAATTACACCTTTCTCTCTCTCTCTCTTATGCATATTATTATGTCCTTGAAAAAATACAAGGATATAATCGTGCAACTATTCATATTGAGGTAGGAGATAAGGTTTCGTGGGTTTTGATTACAATTTATGTCGTAGGATAGGTCAGTCAATCGTAAAAAAACGAGTTTCAAATCAGCGCATTTGAATGAAGTCATCACAGAATTCTAATAAGTCTATGTTTTTTAACCTTAAAAAGGATTTCAATTTGGTTGTATTTTTTGGTGTCTGATGCAAGCTTACATCTACGTTGAGTCAGACTGTTAGTAGATAGCAAGGCAGATAGACCAAGTGATGATTGGTGACAGGTCAATAGTACTGATCCCCTGAAAAACTTGAATCTTTTTAAAAACTGTTTTTTTTATATCTTAGAAGACAATAAATAAATATAGATGACAATATGCATGCAATTATTATGAGCACGCAGCACACCCACGCATAAGCTATTTTTAAGGTTTTGTTAAAAAGTTGGATATTATGATTTCAAAATCTGAGAGGATTACTAGAAATATTGCCCATTCGTAAAATTTCAAAATTACTCTTTCTTTGACCCCTTCAGAGCTGGCCTGCTTCAAATAAATCACCGACGCAGCTTCGAGGAATCCCATATTGCAGTTAGTTGGGTGCAGAGGATAGCAGATACAAGTCTTGTCGCCATCTTTTAGCGCAAACTCATGAAATAAACCAGGTGTAAGTTACAATGCAATTGATGTATGCACCGCTGTTTACGCGAAACTGCAGTCAATCTGCGCACACATTTTGTAAATGTAAACAGGCTAAATTAGTCCTTTGTTTGGGAGATGGTTCGTTTTGTGTTTAAGGTTAAGATAGAAGATTTAATCTGGCGTCATAATTGTGATCACTCGTCTACGGAGTTACGATTGATCACAATATTGATACCTGTCATTGAATTAAGAACTTTTAATTTGAGATCTGCTTCTAGATTGAGGTAAAGGCATATTGAATATGAAACTTATGTTGATTTGTATTTAGGAGAGAATGAATTCGGTTTCGTTTGGAGCATAGAACAAGCCTACAAGCCCCAAACCAATGAATTCTTCTGGTGGTAGAGTCCCAGTGTAGACTTCAGGGCGTAGGCTACATGACCTAATAAATCTATCCATCTCCGCCAAATGAAAGTGTTTAGCTATCGTGTTCCGGTTGACTATCACAGAGACATAACAACTAAGGTCTCAGGAGTGGCAACGCATTTGCATTTTGGCCCCCGGGTTTTTGTATAGATGTCTAAAATAGGCTGTTGTCATCAATGTACAGCATACTTTGTTATATAAAAAAAGTTGAAAATTTTAGTTGTTGTAGTTGTGCAGTTAATATTCTGTAGGGTTTGAAAATACAAAACAATTACACGTATTTTTAAACAGCTCTTCAATTTGACCAAATGAAAGAAATTAAACATGAAATATGCTGCTACTCCATATCTTAATCAGCATGATAACAAAATACACAGTAGCTCTCTTCTAAAGATGTCTCACGATGATATGAGATATCTGTATCAATAACATCTAATTTAGAACCAAAATAACTTCAAAGAATGATGCTAGTTTCCACTTTCTGCCGCCATTCTTATAAAATTTTGAAGGTTAGGAATTTTAAGAATTTAAAACAATTTGTGACCTATTTTATATCAACCATTTTTCTTAATTATATTGCATTCTTAAACGTTATCAGTTAACTATGGACTTTTAAATATTTGGTGGCTTTTATTAGGATCTTAATCATTATTAATTAAAGCTTTAGAAATTCATGAAGCCTGTGATCTGAAGAGTGATAAAAAATAGATTTCGAGTAACAGATTAAGAGTGATTAGACCTAATAATAATAAAGAGTAATAAAAATACTCTTTACTTTATTGTATCCGTCAAAATACTGATTATGAATAAAGTCAACTTATACAAATAGTTTCATGCCTGTATTTGATCAATGGGTTGCGCAGGGATGTCCTTTCATACCCTAATACTTAATGAAAGATATGCCAATAATAATTGTAGACAATCCAATATCAACTACTCCCCTTATCAGTGGAAACCAATACGAAACTAGCAGTACATCTATATAAATAAATATTATTCACCGAAATGTTAGTACGCATATAACTCCCAAACGATTGCACCAATTTGTATTTTGTCCTTTTGTAATGTTCATTGATGTATAAAAAAATATTAAAAATCTCCGAAAAGTGAGTATGCGAATGAGACAGAAAGAAAACTGTGAGAGATCATCAATATACATATTGACAAATTCTTCAGACAGCATTGACGACAAAAAAAATTGGCAGTATAAAGTTCGCCAGGTCTACTCTATTATCTGTCTATTATTTAAACTTAATAATCGAGAACATAAAATATATTTGCTTAACAGAATTAATATTAATCTATAACTAATTTACGATAATTTTATACGAATCCTTAATTTCCAAGAATAAACTTATCAGTCTCAATCAACCGTCAATCCGGCGGGTCACATCCGTTCGATCGAGTTTTAAATATACGCCTACATGCCCCATAAATCGCCATTCTTATGGTCAGGTCACCGAACCTCGACACTGTGTTAATCAGCCATCTATCAACGCACATAAAAATCTATGTTGTATTTGGTATTCATATTAATTTGAATGTAAATGGCGTGTATCATAATCGTCTGAGTTATTACTTTGTTGTTCACACGGTCACGACCTAAGTTTTTCGAGTGCGCATCTTAAGCTATTGTAATAAGATGTAAATTTGCGTGAGCTTTGTGTGTGGATCAATGATACCAAGATTTGGTATTTTCGGTTGAAAACGTAGGTGGTTATCAATCACATTGTGACCTCTCTTCACCTGCGATCAAATGACAAAAGGTTAAATCTCAATTTAGATAATTTTGATATCATTTGAGTCTATGAACGTGCCTTGCTCTATCAATGAGATTTAAACCCTTTGATTGAGGTGAAATTTGTCACGAAGGTAGAGATGAAGTGTCTACATTAACCTTCAGCTGATGAGTTATTTAAAACTCCTCTCGTCGCTCCATTCATTCATTTTTGTTGAGCATAAATATATTTTGGCATCCCGAATCTGCAGGCACGGTAATTCTTTGTATTGCGAGTAATTAATGCAGTGGACAGTCAAATCTACCACTCTGACTCTGAGAACTTTTTTAGGGAGCTCTTCTGTTACCTCACTTAGATGCTAGAGTGCTTAGATTAGAATTATTATGGATATAGATATTAGGATCGTAATGGATATCTCTCTCTTTTCAAAAACACGTTTTATATCAATGTCAGGAATTTTTGAATCTTCATCATGAAAGTTGTCACATTCGGGGTTGTTACTATTTTTCACTCTAGTGTAGTGTTCCACGTTTATGAATATTGTAAACTTTGTTATATTTTTATTTTTCGCAATAACACATGCGAGTGAATCTAGAAATTAAAGAAAATGAAAGAATAAATTGAGTTAAGGCTGGAACCGAAGCTTCGACTTCAGGATGAGACCAGTCAAGATTTCCCACTTAGCCACCGAAGCCCCTTGGATACTTTGGTTATGGTAAACACGCAAGTAAATTATTGAATATAACTTTGTTTTTTCACGACGATGATTGAATCAAGAATTTTAGGAGCAGAAAAACAAAACCATCAGTCACCATCGCTCAATCAAACTCCATGGCCGCGTCATTAATATTCACATTAAACTTTTAATAACCCAAGAAAAACCAGGTCAACTTTCCTCGTGTTTTCCAACTAAAATAGTGGACATTATTTTTTACCACACGTCGCTCCACTTCGCTACATTTGATTTACTAAGATCGACTGCTGTGCGCGCTAGAAGCTCGTTATTCCCCGTTTACTGCCCATTATTCTTTGATTAAAAGTGCCGTATAAATCGTCAAGATATAAAAATACATGCAGAATCACGCTTAGAGAGCTGTCGACGATGTCCACTGTATTTATTGTTCCTGCCGCCCCCGCGCAGAGCATCAAGATTAACGAAATTATTCTTGTTTTTATGACAGCGACGTGTTTAGTTTTATGATCGTGAATAATTTGTGACGCCTCCAGTCACACTCAGTTCGGTGATAATTCACATGTAAAATACGTGTAAATGATTTGTAATGCGAATGAAATAACAAGACCGCAGTACAATTGGATACGCAAATGTCACATCTGAAATAACTGTTCTTTCCACGAATGTCGTATGAGAGATGAATAATACCAGATAATACCTACTATATCATATCCACATCCACTGATTTTTTTTAACTAATTTAACTTAAAACACCAATAATGTGGCATGAAACGAATTGCGTTCAATAGCTATTAAATGGCAATTCGATCAGGGGATCTTAGACTTTCTTATAAGGATAGGAAAGACAAAAGTGAGAGAAATAAACTGTTATTAAAACAGCGCTATAGTAGGTACCTCTACATTTAGACAAGGCATTTATCGACCCTGAAAAAGCAAAATAATTACTAGAACTGATACTTGTACATGATAGTACCTACTCATATGATAAAACTGTTACGGATATCACTTTCTATTTTGCTGAAAAACTGGTCGTACAGATTGAGCCGTACTTAAAAACGTTCCTACTTGCATTTGCTTGCAAACCTTAACATCTTTCAAAATTTTGCTGAATTCTTGAGTATGCGTTTGCTGATTCTATATAATGTGTCATCTGTATTAGGACGTTAGCAAGTGTTACGCAAGTGTTAGCAAGTGTTAAGCAGAATGTGTTCAATACGTTGGTGACCAAGTGGTTTAAACGGCCACCACTGATCCGAGAGTCTGGTTTCAATCCCTAGATCAGGAAGTACGTGATTCAGGTGATACATTTTTTCCAAAGAAGTGTTTTGAAATAAAAGACTGTCAAAATATGGTGAAGAGGCTTGTTAGTAGAGAAATCGTGATAAAAACAACTTTAAATCATAGATTTTTACTGGTGGTAGAGCTCCAGTGACGGAGCTCGCGGGCGTAGGCACCACCGCATTACCTAATATACTTGCAACTAAATGGTAGTGTGCAGCACTATTGTGTTTTGATCAGATGGTAATGTACGGCCCTGTAATTTCCGGCACAGAGGCATAACACCTTAGACCTCAGGAGTGGTAACGCATCTGCATTTTGACCTTGGTCTTTGTGTAAGTGTCTATAGGCTGCAGTCATCACTTAACATCAATGTGAACTGCATGCTTGTTTGCCACTTCCATTACCTAAAACAATTTGAAATATTTAATTACTGTGGTAGTTCAGCAGTATCTCGAGTATTCATTCAGTTAGATCTGAAACCGGGTGACTGAAAGAGTGGTCAGCTTCAAGCTTCCATGTACAAAACACATAGTCAAAAAGTGGTTGCAATTGCAACGCATGCTTGGGTAGCCTAAGACTTAAGGGACAGGAATGAAGTGATTATGTGACCTGATATGAAGTAAAGCACTTTTATATTTATCCATTTCATTTTTCTTCTCCTCTTTAAGTTCCACCTCAATCACAAATAACAGTTTTTAGCACATCTTAACACACCTAAAGATCAGATAGACGTCCAACTGCGAACAAGACGTTTTAAGAAGCGTAGGTGGATGTCTAAAGTGCCAAATCAAACGCTGATGATTCGTCATAGAGTTTTATGAGCGTGATGTTGGGCAACCGTTACCACTTTATCATTTTTTTTATAGTTTTTTGGTGAACAGCTATTTTGCTTTTGATTTTAGTTCGCTCATGAATTTAAATGCATATTATTATAATTTTGTGTGGTTGTAATGATGGGTTGCATGAATGCAACATCAATATATACATTCTTAGCTTACTCTAGCAACTAATGCCTATGAGAGTAGGTACATGTACCTGTGACCTGCACTTATAGCTCACAACTCACTAGTTATATTTTGAAGCTTACTAGCGTACGTTAATGGATCTTTATAGAACAAAATATATTGATGAATATCAGCCGTAATGTATTTTTTAAGCATTTGTTTAGTATTTCCTAAATTAATCAGGGTTAAAATGGCTGGGTTAAATCGAGTGGCATCAGCGAATAGGTATTTATGCAATGAGCTCACCAAATTAACTGGACCAAACATGTAACTCAGGTCGTGAATGTAAGGGGTTTTCAGGTGCTATTCAAAATCTGGATTAATGAGGTAATATTACTGAGAAACGTGAGTGAAATATATTCTGGAGCGGCTCCGGATTCTATATTTCACTTACTCTTCACCGATTTGTCTCGGTCACTCCGGTGAGATTTTAAGTTTTAATTTTCAACTAGATGGCGCTGTTTTAGAAACGTGAGCGAAATATATTCTGGAGCGGCTCCGGATTCTATATTTCACTTATTCTTCACCGATTTGTCTCGGTCACTCCGGTGAGATTTTAAGTTTTAATTTTCAACTAGATGGCGCTGTTTCGGGAAAATTGAAAAGAAAATACCTTTGTTTTCAAGAGATACAAACAGTATAAACTTTTCAACTACCTACACGTAAAAAATATGAATCCTTAAGTCCTTTCTTAAGCTGTGCGACAAATTCATGCTCGGTTTTTGGTTGGTTATTATATTCTCAGCTTTTTTATGTAATGGAAGTGGCAAACAAGCATGCAGTTTACATTGATGTTAAGTGATGACTGCAGCCTATAGACACCCACACTAAGACCAAGGTCAAAATGCAGATGCGTTACCACTCCTGAGGCCTAAGGTGTCATGCCTCTGTGCCGGAAATTACAGGGCCGTACATTACCACCTGACCCGAAAACGATAGAGCTGAACACTACCATTTAGCGGCAGATAAATTAGGTAGTGCGGTGTGCCTACGCCCTCGATCTCCTGCCCTGGAACTCCACCACCAGTGTCTTGATAACTTTGTAGCCTTATTTGTCCACTAAAGCTTGCCTGAAGCTTCAGGTTTAATATTCTGGTGAGACTGGTGGGGCTTTTTTGGTGAAAGATTACCGAGTAGCATCTCTGGAGCTAAGTAATAATCCTAAATAATGCCAAAGGACAAGGCATAGTTGGTCAGTATTATGGACATGGAATTCAAAACATAAATACTAATTAATTCAAAATGTTACTTGTGAGAAATAAATATCAGATAGATTATTTGGGAATACCAAAGTTTTTATCAATGGAAATAACATGATTATTGATTTACACGTCAAAGTTCATAAGCTAATAGCATAATTTGAGCCAACGTTTGCGCCAACAGCATAATCAAGTCACAGTTATATTATTAACATAAGTGAAACATATTTCACTAACTTGGCTTTGTATCGTAAGCTACACGTGATTTATTTGGCGCCAAACACGTTTAAAAAAATCGCGACCCGCTATGTATTACCTAAAATGCCGCCTACTATAATGTCAGTTGTTGAGAACATTTTATTAAATATTTTATAATTTGTACAATAATATGTATGTACGTATGTATCTTCACGCCAGGTTCCTAACGGGGTAGGCAGAGAGTGTTGAGCGCCAGATATCCCGGTCCTGACACACCTCCCGTGCCTCATCTACCTTCAATACAATAATGAGAATATTTATAATCGTCGCAAAATAAAATACCAGCCAACTGCGTGTCGGGACATGCGCAATGTAGTGTTTGTCTAATTACATTTCATAATTTGATAGACTTTGGCTCGTAAACTTATTGAGTCTATTTAGACGTGATCGTTTTTCTTTTAAAGCCGTTAAATGTACTATCACCGTGATTTTATTCATACGTCCAAATACCACCGTTTAGCTGGCAGAGAAGTTGACACTTGCATCTGACAAAAAATGCACTTTTAAGCTAAATATTTCACTAAAACCTACTGATCGATCTATAACTAAGTATACAATAGGATTCTAGTAAAAAAAAAAGTTTTAAGATTTTGTTACACGATATTCTCTGCATAGCTAATATGTGTATTCGTACCAATAAAAACAGTTGGGTAAAGACTATATATGATTTATAATGAATTCCCCAAATGTAGAGTTAGTTTTATTTTAAATCATATACACTTTTCAGTCAAAGAATGCCTTATGTAGGTACGTATTTCAAGTTTAGGATTAAAGTGTAAATAAATATGTAAGTACATCAAAGAATACGCATCCATTTTTTAAAACGAAATAATATAACTTTATAACAGTTAGCATTTAGGTACGTCTTCCCATAACCAAACACGAACTGCATAATATACAAATTATACGCTATGATAATTCAAATTAACTCGCACTACACACGTACTCTCATATCAAACACTGAAACTATCTTCATCTCATAACAAACAGCTTAATGATACAGAATGCAGTAACACGGCATTGTAGTGGTGCTTATTTAAACAAATATATGACAGCAGCGCGCCGTCACATTCTACCGACTACTTCTAGGCTCCGTTGCAGTAACGTAACGACCTCGCGGCGCTCCCGACGCGACTCCCAACCGACTTATATATCCGCACCCGAACTCACCAATTCACACCCTATACCCACCCCCTACGGCACAGATTCCCTCGCGCTACCCAACTACAGATTTTAAATTTCGAACCGCCACGACATTAAATCGTAATCGAACACTTTACACTGACGGTCGCGGCGAAATATCGCGTTCGGATAGTATAAATATGCACTTATCTTTCTTTTTAGTTAACGTAAGTCTGCATAATGCAGGCCTCGGTGGGCCACGTGCACTGAGAATAAAATTTTAGCACTCCCGCATTGTTCTAGAGGCGCCTTTGGGTGGGTGCGAGAGAGACGGCAGATAGGCCATTTTGTTAGGGCAATAACTGAGCAAGTGACTATAACTCGACTCGTACGGAATAGGGGATATTTTTTTCGGAACTAAGCGTCGGTGGATTCTTTTTGACTTGGTCGGTTGAATGTTTTGTATTGGACGCTATGATTTTTAATTAAATTAAATGGGCGTCGTGAAAATGTTGCGCGCCTCTGCTTGTTTTTTATAGTTGCTCGTAAACTAGTTGTAAAAAAAATAAATAAAAAAAACGTTACTTCACGCCCGTAATCCCCGAAGGGGTAGGCAGAGGCAAATGCATGCATTGAAGCATACATGCAAACACCCACGATTCGCCGGTTACGTTTTGACCCATGTAACAGGTGGCGAGCCTGTTGACATCTCCGGGCACATTACCAAACTCCGAGATCTGGGAAACTTCCAGAAAATGGAAAAATCCCAATAGAACCAGAGATAAAGGATTTTAAACCGTTATCTCTGATAGTCCCCGACTCGGGAATCGAACCCAGGACCTCCAGCGTAGTAGTAGTGGCCTGCTACCACTAGGCTACTGGGGCAGTTAATTAAAACTAGTTGTAATTGTATGTAATTTGAGTTTTACGTATGAAAATGAATGGTTTTTGAAATTTACTTTGACGTTTCGATTCAATATAAATCATAATTTGATGTTAATTAACGAAAATATTGTCAATTTGGGTCACAATATGACTTATACTTTTTTTATGCAACGAGGGTTTGCACAAGCATGCAGTTCACATGGTTATTTAGTCATAAACAGAGGTCAAAATACAGATGCGTTGCCGTCTGGTTACGTCTCTGTGATAGTTAATGCGGGTCATACATATATCTATATAATAATAATGTGCTATATTATAAAGGGTAAACATTTTTTGTGTTGTTGAATGTATGTTTGTAACGTTTTCACACAAAACTACTGGACCGATTTCACGAATTCTTTCACCATATTGACATAGGCTATAATTATTGCATTCATTGTTACCGGGCGAACCCATATATATATTTAGCCCAATTATATATAAATACGGGCATATAGAAAGAATGTCGAATGAGCGAATGACTAAACAGATATACAATGCGAATGTGGATGGTTGCAGAGGCCCAGGAAGACCTACCATGACCAAATAGGTCGAGTTCTGTCTGATGGTGGGGTCAAAAGTCTTAGGAATCGGCGTGCATGTATGAAGAGAATGATGAAGGTAGACGAGGCACGAGAGGTTTGTCAGAACCGGGATGTCTGGCGCTCTACACTCTCTGCCTACCCCGTTAGGGACCTGGCGTGAAGATACATACATACATATATAAATACATAATTGGGCTTCTTGAGCTTTAGTCCAGCTTTTCAGCGGACGTGATGTTTTCTTTAATTAAAATGCATAATCTATAAATATATCTATAATTTTTACTGGTGGTAGAGCTCCAGTGACGGAGCTCGTGGGCGTAGGCACCACCGCATTACCTAATAAACTTGCCGCTAAATGGTAGTGTTCAGCACTATCGTGTTCCGGTCAGGTGGTAATGAATGGCCTTGTAATTTCCGGCACAGAGGCATAACACCTTAGGCCTCAGGAGTGGTAACGCATCTGGATTTTGACCTCGGTCTTTGTGTGGGTGTCTGCATGCTTGTTTGCCACTTCAATTACATAAAAAATATATATGTTGTACATGAAAATTAATGATTATTTTAATTATAATTCATAATCAATAAGCATTAAAATTGAGATATAATCTAACACTTAATTATTTTGTTTCCCAGGTAAGAACGTGTTCGGGCCGATGGATCAATTAGTGCTGGTTTGTTGGGTGCATGATTGATTAATAACATAAAAACAACGCGTAAGGTCTGTCCGTCTGTTCTGATTGACACATTTTAACATTAATTGACATGTAGCTTATATATTTTAATTGCACTCTCGATTGTGTAGGTTTGAATGTGTAGTTATGCTTGGGTTTGTGATTTGTTTTTTGGAATGTAGGTACCTATAAATGTTAGTATATAATATAAGTGCAAATAAGCATGCAGTTAACATGGATGTTAAGTGATGTCTGCAGCCTATAGACATCCACTCAAAGACCAAGGTCAAAATGTAGATGCGTTACCACTCCTGAGGCCTAAGGTGTTATGCCTTTGTGCTGGAAATTACCTACAGGACCTTACATTACCACCTGACCGGAACACGGTAGTGCTGAACACTACCATTTAGCGGCAAGTATATAAGGTAATGCGGTGATGCCAACGCTCGTGAGATCCGTCACTGGAGCTTTACCACCAGTTCAAAAGTAGTGTATAAATGTTAGTCTTTTTGCGATATTTATGAAAAAGAAACCGATCAAGTGCGAGTCGGACTCGTGCACGAAGGGTTACGTACATCTGCAAAGGGGCGCTTGTTGGTATGGAAGTCTATCTTAAATACTTATTTGTTTGAATTAAATTATAATTTTAAATTAATGTATCAAGTGTCTAACAGATACTGTTAGTAATATTGAGCAAACAAAAACTGTAGGTAAGGGGACTGGCGTGAAAAAATATTTTTGGCGATAGTAACAGTTTTTTTTTTTTTTTTATGTAATAAAAGTGCCAAACAAGAATGCAGTTCACATTGATGTTAAGTGATGACTGCAGCCTATAGACGCCTACACAAAGACAAAGGTCAAAATGCAAATGCGTTAATAGGTTCGCCACCTGTTACATGGGCCAAAACGTAACTGGCAGCTCGTGGGTGTTTGCGTCTATGCTTGAATGCATGCATTTACCTCTTCCTGCCCCTTCCAGGATTACAAGAGTGAAATTACGTTCTACAGTCCATTTTCCGGAAGATTCGAATATAATTTCCTTATATAATATATACCTACGTATCAAATGTCTTTAACAATCGAATCGCTTATCACACATCAATAATCGAAAATTTGATAAATGTTGACACTTCAATACTTTGACCTTATTTCCACCAAGTACGGAATTATCATTACCAAAAGTATCAAAACGGGTTCGACGCACCTATCAATCAAACGTCACAGCAGCTGTAAAGTAAACAATGACAGGTCAAGGGGACTGCCCCCCGCGCCCCCTCCCAGAAGGGGGATATTCGGACTTGATTGATTTCATATTGGCGGTACACGTACGAGACGGTGGAGACGTTTTGATAGTTTTTTTTTATGTAATGGTAGTGGTAAGCAAGCATGCAGTTCACATTGATGTTAAGTGATGACTGCAGCCTATAGACACCCACACAAAGAACAAGGTCAAAATGCAAATGCGTTACCACTCCTGAGGCCTAAGGTGTTATGCCTCTGTGCCGTACATTACCACCTGACCGGAACACGATAGTGTTGAACACTACCATTTAGCGGCAAGTATATTTGGTAACGCGGTGGTGCCTACGCGCGCGAACTCCGTCACTGGAGCTCTACCACCAGTAATTCAGTTTGTACCTAACAATATTTATATTTGTTAAATAAAAATAATTGATTAAAACTGAAAAAAAAAGGAAATATTCTATCAAATTTAAAGTGGGTAGATATCGTCACAAATTGAGAGGAAGGCAATATCAAAGAAATGCATATTTGAATTCGGATATGATTCAAATATTTGTATGTATGTTATCATAACGTGAAAACTTATAAGGCAGAGAGTGTAGAGCGCAAAACAATCAAACATCTTACCTACATACCACCCGTATCAAATTTTGGGTGAAATATTGATCAAAATTTGATACGGGTGGTATGTAAGACGTTCGATATTTTGCGCTGAAGATTTAATTTATTCACAACTTGCGGCTCGCGTCGATATGTTACATCAATGACGATATCGAAAAACGCACCAAAATTATAGCCACATCACAAAAACAAAGCCAACATCAAAACGCGGAATAAAATCCCTGTATAATGACCCATAATCAAAATCCCCTTTGATTTTTGCACTACAAAATGCCGGCGGATCTTCAAGTCAACAGCTTATACAAGACGACAGTGAAACGACACAGCAAAACTCATTACCATGACCTATTTATTTGTGAAATGATTACATCTGACGCATCATTTCACGAGATACCGAAATGCAAAACACATGACAGCTTGAATCGCATTATCATAATCGTTGGGACGTCATTACCCTCCTGCCAAGTTGTTAATAAGCAAATATAAAATTAGCTGATAGTGGCTTATATAATCGGCCTAATTCATCTTTACATCTTTATTACCTCCCGAGAAAACCCAAAAATCTCACAATTTGCAATTATCTTACAAAACCTAATTAATTGAACCTATTGAGTAAACCATTTGATACTCGTTATTATTTATTATTACGAACAGTTTTAATTATATTATATTGTAGCAGTCAGTCACATAGTTATACATGGATACAAAAGTTAAATGCGCGTAAAACAATGAATATTTTTTTAGGTACTTTATAACTTACAAACAATCTTACAATTATTTACTAGATTCTTCTTTTTTTGTCAGCTTTATGAAAATAGTTTCACTCCGGATCTGTTCAAAACTGATAGTAAACATCGAGTTTTCCAAGGTGCAGATTTTTCAAAATTCTGCAGCTTAAAAAATATTTTAACTTTTGATTAAAAAATTATGAATCGAACACTAGTGAGAGCTAAACTCTTTTATTTTTATGTTAGAGAGAGCTAAACTTTTTTATTTCTACATTGGAAGTTACAAATAACGTACAATACCTATCTGCCTATTTTAAAATAATTGTAAGAAGATTCAAGTTTAACAAGCTCCAAGCTCTAACAGCTATAATTAAAAAATAAAAAGGATTATTAATTGACTCATATTTAATTTTGTTAATGATCCGTATCAATTCCAGTAGAGTATATTTTACCTCTACGTGTCAGTCTCTCGTCACAACAGTCTTAAGGATGTCACATAGAATTTTTCACACTTGCTAAAGACGTCATTACTCTGAGATTCTGCCAAATCGATTGTCCGAGGGAATTACTGCACTATCTGTGTGGCCTAATACGTGTTCTTGATTGATTTAATAAATCTGACTTACTTTGATGGTAAGCTCACTTTTCTGGCAAATACGAAGTTTTGATCATTGCAAAAATATGTCTCAATACACGCTCGTAAATTGTTTATTTGAATTTCATAAGGTTTGGAGAAGCTTTTTGTGAATACGCATCAATTTAAGTGATGTGGCAAGTCTTCTTTTTATTTCATCTCACTGATTAAGTACCTAAAATGAAGATATTTATACTTTAATTTATAAAAATAAACACTCTTATTTATGAATTTCGAATTACATTATCAAAGGCTCGTTTGAGTTGACAAAAAATAGAAGCATTACTCACTAAATTTCATCGGAAAGTTCCGAAGAGCTCATCAATTCGACATCAATCACTGATTTCCCTAACTAAATCAAAATCGAATAAAGTATCAAGAATCGTCGATCGTCCGCCGTCTGAAATATTAATTCTCATCATATCTCGAATGATTGACGGGTGTCTACGGGATATATCCGTCACTCCCACCCTGGCCGAGTGAAATATCTCAATCTTTAGCGCGATTTGTTGATGGATGTATCGATTGTGCGGCTGACGGGAGTGACGGGTACGAGCTCGTCTCGGTTGGCTCTCGAGTACTCGGTTTTGGTTATTATCGATACGGAGGATGAGTTCTGATGTTTGCTTGTTGATAGGTACTTTTGAAAATGTTTGTTTTTTTTTTTATAAAACAGATCATGATACTTTGCTGTGTTTTAGAAACTTGTTACATCGGGTTAGCGATAATCGAAATAATAGACTGAAAATTCAATTCATTCTATTTAAATAAAAGCCATATAATTGAAAAAAAGTCTCTGAGTATTTACAAATAATGGTCTTATATTAAAGATAATAATAGTTCTACAAGATTAATGAGAAAAGAGTATGTCATGATATTACTCACATGCAGAAGCTACCTTTCATAGAAAATCAATATTTTCTTTATTGTTTTTTATATCAGTGTTTCGTAGGACAAAAGATTTAATACAACCAAATCAGAATGCCTTAAAAATAAAAAAAATAAAACTGTAATAATATATTATACGTAATAAAATTAAAATGTCGATCTTGCTACAAATCGCATCATCATCGCAGTATTACAACATACCTCTCAACTTAACCCGCATTTTAACCAATAAACTGTGGAATAACTTAACTGTGGAATGACTTTGTATATGAGCCCGGTGACGGGCTCACGTTAAATAAGAAAAAACCTTAAAATAACAATACATCATACTTTAACACAGTAAAAATAATTTTCAAAAAATTTCCAAAAAGGCACCCCGTATCGCACGAACGAGGTGCGAACACGTAAAAAAGCCAGCGGACCTCCCACTCCGACATCTGTTCGCTATTTGTCAAACATAGTTTACTATTTTCGTCGGGAGCGGGTACACTCACTTTGTCAGAGCCGCGCGCGGTCGCATTGTCAGCGGGTATAACTTGCTCTTCATATAACGCAAACTTAAAAAAAAATACAAAAGTTATTTTATAACCTGTTGTCGGGAATTTTAATTTTTGTATGTGACCATTTTGGATATTCTTTAGTTTCTTTCATTTTCAACTATATTGATCGAAAAGTGCGAGAGGAAAGCGAGCGAGAACTAGTATGAAGTGGAAACAGAAAAATATAGGCTGTGATTATGTCACAGGTACGTTGTACTAAAAAAAAAAAACTTTATTGATCGGCTCTCTTCCAATAATTGGAAATCACAAAATACAAATAATAGTTACAAAAAGCACCCTGAATCGTATGACTGAGGTGCGAACACGTAAAAGAGCCGGCGGACCTCTCACTCTGACATTTGTTCGCTATTTGTCAAACATTGTTTACTTTTTCGACGGGAGCGGGTACACTCACTTTATCAGCGACGCGAGCGGTCGCATTATCAGCGGGTATAACTTGCTCTATAAATTATCATGCAAACTTGAAAAAAAAAACAAAAAGTTTTTTTTTAATTACGAACGTTTTTAATCTGCTGTCGGGATTGTCAGATTTTTTTTGTTTTCAGCTATCTTTCGAATTTTCCATTATATTATTGGGCAAAAATTTCAAAAATGATGACCTGCTTTGCCAATGGAAGTTTGCCAGTTTTTTTTATAAAACTTTTTGTTTTTGGTTAAATTAGATTTTTCAAAAATGGCATAAAAGATTTAGATTCTTATTAGACATTAAGAATTAGCACATTCTATTGTAGGTTTTTTCCAACTCTCTTTTAATTCCGTTGTCAGTGTAACAGCACCCTATTGCTTTTTCTCCACTACTCCTATCGGCGTACACACCCAGACACAAGGGCGTCTTTTCTTTGACACCGCCGCCGTGACATGTGACGTTTAACGTTGACAGCTACACGTCTGAGTTGGCCCGACCACCCTTAACACACCTAACAGCCTTATCCCAACATATTAAGGCTTAATATCCTCTAATACAACCTCAAATGAATCTTGTTCGAAACGAATGACTTCAACAGCGTGGCGTCTGCGTTCTTTTTGAGGCTTGTGCGTTTGTGATAAAGTCACAAATCCCTTGTTTCGACAACGGTGACGTTACCAGACAACTCCAAGGTTGTTTTGATGGAGTGGACCGTCAATTAAATAGGCGAACGTTCAGTACGTCTCTTATGATTGAGTGCACCGATGCAGATTTTCTTTGAAGATATGCTTGGAGGTTTTTTTTCATCAAACCGGATCTTTGGTGACGGTTTCATTAATTTATTTTTAATTAGATAAAACGCTGCTTGAATTTTAGGGCACAAAAGATTTTTTTTCGTCTAAGTTATGGGAGGGTAGATAACAATAATTCTTTGAATGATTAGCTTTTGAATTTATATATTGTTATTTTAAAGTAGGTCAATTTCGAATCGATAGGTACTAAGTATAACATTCCCAACTTGAAGGGTATAAAAAAACCACTTGTGACTTATGCTCATAATAAACTGTACTTAAAACATAATAATAAAATCATTAAAGCGTAGCAGCAAATCTAGCTCCAAATGTTGCATTACCCTGAAGAATAAATACTTTCATGCTACCGAGAGTCTCTGGAATAGCAAAGAGTTACTATTCCCCATAGACATGCAACACATTTGGAATTGTTTAGAATGGACATTATAAATAAAACGTAAAATAATATAAATATCATATTTTTCGTAGAAAATTTATTCAAATAATATGTACCTAATCATGCGAAGGAATGTAAGTAGTTAGTCATTATCAAAAAAAAAAAAGTATAAGCGATTTTGTAAAAATTTTGTTGAGGACGAAAAATTTGTAGACAGACAAATTATAATTATGATATATCCATTTGATTTTATACTTCTCTTCTTTTATGATTATTATAGGATTTGGACATAAAAGCTGAGGAATAACAAGTCAATGTGTCAATAACGCAGCAAAAAAACATTAAACAATCAAAAATATTATAATGCTCGTAATTTTCTGGCTATGGCATACAAAAGTATGAGTTTGAACGTCAGATACGTAAAATTGCTTCATCCTATACAATCTCCAAAGGCGCTACAGAAAATAACCTTCAGCGTTTAAAAGGCTGTGTACTCATTCCATTAAAATTCTAGACTTCTAGGAAAAACTATTGGGCACGCTTAACAACCCAAGAAATGTTTACGTCCGCCGCAGACTCTCGTTTGTATAGCGTTATTCTAAATACGTGAACGGGGGAGGAAAAAATCGATGATAGGCACATTGTCCGACCCACATCGACTTTGAGCTGTCAAGTTTGATTGAATCAACTGTTTGAAGAGCGCGCGATAGTGTAGACATGGCAAAATTATTAAGGTTGTTTACAACCTCCATTCAGAATAAGTAAAAGGAATCAGTTTTGATACAAATTTTATACATTTAAGTTGGTAAATGGGTAAGTATGTACGCCAAGTCCCAAATCAGCCAAATATCTTAATATTTTATTTTAAAGAAAAATGGAAAGAAAAATTTGACTTCAGGCGAGACTCGAACTCGCGACCTACTGGGAATCTAGTCCAGCCGCTCTTCCAATTGAGCTACTGAAGTCCTGCCCGATTTGTCAAATCTTTCCTTCACATTTATTGCATTGCTTTATGGTAGCAGCAGCGCCATCTATTACCAACTATGCTAGTTAGGCAACCGATATAATAGACTTTGCAGTTTATTGAATATCGTAAAGAAGTCGCTTTTACCCTTAATAATTGTTTTTTATATTTCACAAGCATGTGTTATTGCGAAATAATATAAAAAACAAATATCTTAATACCAGTAAAATAACAACTAGAGTTATTTAAATAAGATTTGTTTGAGGAATGGTAGCTTATGCGTAAATCTTCTGGTTTTTCTCATAGATTTGTACAGGTTGGTTGTACTGCATCATGTCATTCTCAGCTGTAATTTATCATTAAAAAACATGTCTCAACTTGGAAATACATCATCATAATTTATTAATATATGTATGATAGTCCCAGAACACCTTATTACGATCCCGTTATCCGATCCCTCAAAAAAGTGATCTTAAGATCGACTCAACCACTGAGATTTGTCTATTAATACGGACCTTAGTGTCATGTATGAAATCTCTGAAATACAATGATGTAGGTATTGAAACTAATTAAAAGCATCAAATTCGATATTCCTTTTAATGAATATTGACCAAAGTCGGAACGACGAAAAAAAGTGCCGCCTCTAGCCGTCACAAAGGCACGAGTAAATAAAGCGACGGTCGACAAAGACGTCCGTCTGTGCGCGACATCTGAGCGACGTGTGTCGCCCCCACCCCTCCCCCCGTCTCCCGTCCGATAATGATGTTAACTCGCCGGCTTTGTCGCGTTTTTGAGCTAAGGACGCAGTCTGGATTAATGTTTTGTCTTTTTACCGTTTTATTGACGGTATTAAAAATGTGCGGAGTTTCTCTTGTGCGAGTGGTGAATGTTTTGGTGAAAACGATAAACGATTAATGTATTTTGTACAAGAGTGAGTATTGCTTGATTTGTATTTCACCAGCGACTTGCCCCGGCTTCGCATGGGTGCAATCAGTGTACCTAATGTACCCTCTGTCACTAAAAGATGATACAGCTTTCTAATAGTGAAATAATTTTTGAAATCGGTAAATAAGTTTTTTTGTGAAAACGTTACAAACATGCATACCGACAGCTTGGACCCTGCTACCGCTACCGGTGGCAACCTTTTTATATTTTTTTAAATATATGTTTTGTTTTTATTTTTTTAATGTATATGTAAAAAAATATGAAATGTGAATTATAATAAATGAGTGTCATAATAATAATAATGGCAACCCATTATACGTCCCATTGCTGGGCACGAGTCTCTCCCCTTTTTGAGGGGAGGCCTGGAGCTTACTCCACCACGCTGCTCCAATGCGGATTGGTGGAGGTGGGTGGGTTAGTGGCCAACCCACTGTCGGATGTTTTCAAACCGCCCATAAGGCCTTCGACAAGGTTTAACGACTGCTATCCATCGATAGCAACCGGGACCGACGGCTTAACGTGCCCTCCGAAGCACGGAAACGCGCATTTAATTTGCAACTAGCGGTCACCCATCACACTACCCGACCGCGCCCGTAGTGCTTAACCGAGCAAATCGCTTACGATCTACACCAGCCGCTGGGCCTACAACAACGCTAACATTTACTTATCTAACATTAACTATAAAACGAAAATTCAAACAAAAATCGCATACAAACAAATAAACTGGAGCTCAGTAAATTGTCTTCAAGAGTTGACCAAACGGGCGGGGGTGGCTGCCGGGCCCCCCGTTCGTCTTGCTTATGACTGACAGTCCGACAGCTTGAGTGATTGAGAGTGACTCGAGATATAATGCGCTCAGCCGAGATCACTCCGACGTAGAAAGACCTAACTCCGCAACATGTCTATACTTTTAACAACTCTATGGCACGCTATTGGAGTTCATTTTAGTGTGTGGCGATATTGAAATATTGTTTTGTAAATTAAAATGCATCGTATTAAATGCGACGTGTTTGCAATTAGGTACGTTGTACGGTAGTTTCTAGAATCCTTTTGATATAAAAGGGATATCAACTTTGAGTTGAATAATATTATGTTTGATTTGCAGGTGGGTGAATTATAATGTTGGATAGATTGAAGATTTATAGGAGCTTATCAGAAAGAATGTTCATTAGTAACAAGTTCATTATTAAGTTCTGAAATAGGTTGTTCAAAGAATTTTATGCAGATATCTTTTAGGAACAGTTTGCTTAATTTTGTGTGAAACTATTTTTTTATGCAGAGGTAAGAAGGTATTTTTAGTTAGCATCGGTGTTCGAATAATTGAATTGTAAGTATCTTTCCGTCATTTGAGTCATTTCTGCACAAAATAATGAGATCTTAGCAATCTTCTATAAAAACCCACATAAAGACCAAGGTCAAAATGCAGATGCGTTACCACTCCTGAGGCCCAAGGTGCCACGCCTCTGTGCCGGAATTAACTGGGCCGTACACTACCACCTGACCGGAACACGATAGTGCTGAACACCACCATTTAGCGGCAAGTAAGTTAGGTAATGCGGTGGTGCCTACGCCCGCGAGCTCTGTCACTGGAGCTCTACCACCAGTAAAATAATTCACAGTATTTATATACCATAAATATTAACAACATGCTTGTTTTTCTCTGTCTTGGCAATTAAAAACACTTGACTAAACTTGTACTTCGCTTACGTGATTTTTAATCAAAATCGACTTTAAATCGTCAACACAAAAAACATTATCCTTTATCTCAAGTCTGCAAATCCGAAATCTTCACGAATGTGAAATACCTCTCAGACAATAATCAGACGTCGTACGATTAATTCACTAGGTTGTAAGAAAGCAGGTAACACGCAACGTTCTTGACGTACGGGCGGACAGACGGATAGACAGCTAATCAGTCGGATTCATTACGGGCTAAGATCATAATAATAAGGCCTTCTCATTAATGCGTTTGATGGATGTGGATTATTCTGCTATATGAAAATATTGTATTATGAGCTGGAGTGTGTTAATAGGTCTTCCTTACTGTATGTACAGTTTTTTACCTGCCTGCCGACGTAAATTAGGTTAGCATACTTACAAACCTTAGTGGTTTTCCAATGCTAGCATTAAGTGATATAATTTTAAAACTTTGTTAATTTATACTATAATAAAGGAAAAAAAAGTAGAAGACGTAATAACATGAATGTAATTTTTTTGCCATCTGAGGCAAATATATCTATCTATAATCTTATTATAAAATAAAAGGGAGACAAGACAATTGATTAAAGTTCCCTAAAAAAATTATGTATCTGTCACATGCCTTTTAATTGCCTACTTATTAATAATGCAGTAGGTATATAAAGGAAAAAAAAATAAGTGTAAGATTGTCACTTCTGTTTTTATTTTTCTTTGTGAAATTGGTAGTCGTTTAGAATTTTATTGTAATCCATGTTTAAAGGAACCGTAAATGAAAAGTTTGGAGTTATAATGTAGTTTACAATAATATCAGAGTCAATCAAAAAAATAAGGGAAAGAGACAAAATCATTATACTTTTTCAACGATTTTTCATCACTTATAGAAACTTGAGGTCTCATGTAAATAGTCAATTAGGAGACATGCGTATCTACGTTTATTAAAACAAATCAATCTTCAAATGGCTTAAGTTACATTAAACATTTTTTCAGTCTGAGAATTTTAACGGACTTCAAAAAAAAGAGAAGGTTCCCAATTCGTACGGATCTTTTATTCAATTTGTTGTTTAATATAGGTAAAAACAATAACTCTTAAGCGCCGAACGAGGGCATGTACCGTGGAACTACTGTCTGACTGGTAGTAAAGTTTCAGTGTAGAAGCTCGAGGGCGGTAGGTAGTAATAGGCACTACTGCATTGCCGAATTTATCAGTCCCTATGTATAGTGTTCAGTATTGTCGTGTTCCGGTTAGATGCTCATATTTGGCTTCACAGTAAATATCGCTAAAGGGAAAACATATTAGGCTACAGGGTGGCAACGTATCTGCATTTTAATATTCGGTTTTAGTGCAGATGGCTATAGAGTGCAGTCATCACTTATCCACTAAACCACAACTACGGGCTTAATTGTCACCATCGAACAAAAAAAAAACACTATGGACCGTATTTTTTTAAGTATTGAAAGTACCGAAAGCCCCTTTTCCTGATTATCTTGAAGAATCGACCGAAAACATCTTAAATAATGTAACCTATCCAAAAGTACCAGGCACGCATAAGGCGCTAAGAGATCGCAAATTATTCGAGCCTCGGACGCAACATTTTAACCGTGTCTAACGACTCTATCTCCGAGCAATAAAGTTTGTTACAGCTTGGCTCGCTATTCCAATAAAGTTGTCACGTGTAGGAGTCAAACACGATGATCGTTGGACAATTTGATTCGGAAAATATGGCTGTGTGGAGTTGTAAATAAGTAGGTGCCGGTTCGAGGTCCGAGCAATGTTTGACTGTGTGTGGTAGAATGGGGTTGGTTCTTCACACAATAATAACCTGTCATCATAATTGTTTTTTCTTTAATAATGACATTGGTGAATGAATGATAGTTGTTGATTTCCTTTGACAGTTGTTCTGAGAATTAGCAAATTATTCTCTTTTGATGAATTAATTTATTAGTCTTAGTACTGTCAAACGGATATTCATAATTGAAATGATGGATATCAGCGAGTCAGAAATAGATACTCGTATCTATTAACCTATATGTAAGTATTTTACCTAATTTTAAAATTAAATTGCATCGCTGGCGTAATGGTTATAGTCCTCTGATTAATTTCCTGGTATGTATACCCTTATTATTTTTAAAGAAAAATGGAAAGAAAAATTTTGACTTCAGGCGAGACTCGAACTCCTGAAGCTACCTTGAGCTACTGAAGCCCTGCCCGATTTGTCAAATCTTTCCTTCACATCTATTGCATTGCTTTATGGTAGCAGCAGCGCCATCTATTACCAACCATGCTAGTTAGGCAACCGATATAATAGACTTTTCAGTTTATTGAATATCGTGTAGAAGTCGCTTTTACCCTTAATAATTGTTTTTATATTATTTCGCATTAACACATGCTTGTGAAATATATTTTATTATTTTTAAAGAAAAATGGAAAGAAAAATTTTGACTTCAGGCGAGACTGGAACTCGCGACCTACTGGGAATCTACTCCGGCCGCTCTTCCAATTGAGCTACTGAAGCCCTGCCCGATTTGTCAAATCTTTCCTTCACATCTATTGCATTGCTTTGTGGTAGCAGCAGCGCCATCTATTACCAACTATGCTAGTTAGTTTGTTAATGCTTTTACTAAAACTTTTTTTTTTCCGTATGCATATCCGGAACAGTCATGCACGCTTAAATGTCTTTCTTTGCCTTTGGCGGCGTCGTGTGGCGGGTTGCTCACTTCCCTCTAAAATGGTCGAGGAGGGCAATGGCTGTCACATGCGTCATACTCGTGAACGGGTGCTGTTGGTGGGGACTGGTCTGTTCTGGTTTGCAGGGGCTACATCACATTTAGTAGATAGCAGTTTATTTGCATCTATGCTATGGACGTTGACATTATTTGATTTTTCACGATAATCTGTACTAGATTTAAGCTCTCATTTAAAAGAGCTCTTGCTGAGTTTGTTGGGCAGCGGAGTTCTTCTCAGTAGTGACTGCACTTGGAACTCTGCTAAGTGAATAACATTGATCTTGACGAATAAGTATTTCTTTTTCTTCATTTATTATCATTGAAGGTATTGAAAAATTTGATGATTATTATGTTTTAACCAAGTAGTTTAAATTCTAATATTTAATTTACTATTAATATATGATTTTGCTTTTACATTATGTAATGGTTATTTGCTGTAGGTAGTTTATGATTTATTGACGTTTTGAAAGTATCTGTAAAGATCTATTGGAAATAAAAATATTTTCTATTTCTATTATTTTATAATGTCTGACCTAAAAACCTTCACTTGATTAGAACAGAAGTGAAATTTGTTTTTAATAAGCCACCATTGATCTTTAATTTGTGGGTCGAGTTAATTACGTCAGCGGGCTGTCAATCAAGCGCTGATTGAATCAGATGGGACCAGAGGTCGGGTCGGGTCCTTCCAATTTGTATCTACCGCTCTACTGTTTATACATTATGTTGCCCTGGTATATTTATTTGGGTGGGTATGTAGACAAGAAACAAAAAAATATAAGAACTGTTATATCTAACAGGTGTAATAAATTTAAATAGGTACAGTATTTTTTAAAGTAAAGTTCAGTATTCTTGCCGCTAAATGGTAGTGTTCAGCACTATCGTGTTCCAGTCAAGTGGTAATGTACGGCCCTGTAATTTCCGGCACAGGGGCATAACACCTTAGGCCTCAGGCACAGGAGTGGTGATGCATCTGCATTTTGACCTTGGTCATTGTTTGGGTGTCTATAGGCTGCAGTCATCACTTAAAATCGATGTGAGCTGCATGCTTGCTTGCCACTTCCATAATATAAAAAAATACATGTCATATATAATACTTCTATTAGGTTTATTGGTGAGCAGATCGGTGCAGTCACATATTTACTTACCTGTTAATAGTTTACACCGGCTTGCCAGGTAGTAATGAACATAAATACGTAGGCAATACATCATAGATCTATTCTAAGTGTTTAAAACTTTTAGTTTCAAAGACATTTGATTGGTTAAGAAATGAGTAAAACAAGTCGAAACAATTTTTTTTTCTGATTGATGATAGTAATGAACATACTCGTATTTTGTTAGGCAATACATGTAAGACGTGTTTGTTTTATGTATGTATGTAGGTATGTTGTGTATGAATTAAATTACTGCAGTATTCAATCGATAATAAAACTAACACGGATGTATAATTTACAGCTGAAGTAAATTATCATTAGATTAAGCGATTCATACATTATTTCACGGAATATCTGTAATTCCGTATATTATGTTATCGTCATGCTAATTATAGGAGCCATCAATCATTTGTTATGTCTGTCAAGTAATTATGACAAACAAATTGCTATCAGCTAAAATTAATTTTACAATTTTTTTTTAAAACTCAAATAATGTTTGAGGGGTTGTTGGACTTTAATTTTAACTGTTCACCGACCCTAAATCGGTTAAAATCAAAAAGCGAAAGCAGAATTTGACGCATCGGTGTGAGACTTCGGTAGCTTAATGGTAAAGCGGCTGGACTGGTTATCCTAAGGTCCAGGTTCGATTCCTGCCCGAAGTCAAATTCTTCTTTCCGTTTTGTCTTTAATTTCTAAATTTCACTGCTACCTATAGGTAGAAGCTGCCTTAGTGGTCTATCGGCTACTAAGGTAGTTAAAAGAAAAAAAAAAAACTTACTTCTTCTACTCCTTTATTAGGAGAGCTCTTACCATTCAGGAAAACACACGCGTTTTTTTTGGTTACTGGTGGTAGAGTTCCAGTGTCGGAGCTCGAGGGCGTAGGCACCACCGCATTACCTAATCTTTCTGTAGTAGTGTTCAGCACTGTCGTGTTCCGGTTATATGGCAATGTATGGCCCCGTAATATCTATCACAGAGACATAACAACTAAGATCTGAGACATAACAACAGAGGTGGCAACGCATCTGCATTTTGACCTGGTCTTTGTGTGGGCTGCAGTCATCACTTAACGTCAATGTGAACTGCACGCTTGTTTGTCATACTCAAACATAGAGCAACACGGAGGGGACTAGCCATATGCAGGCTTTCCTCTCTGTCAAAGTACAAGCCTAAATGGGCCTATACCTGTCGCCTAGATGTTTAAATGTGTGCGTGAAATTTTATCTGTATTTTGTGAAAGCCAAGGTGTGAGTTTCGTAGTAATAGACGAATTTTGTAGAGTGCGTGTATATCGCACGCGTTTCCCCCCGCAAAAAATGACAGACTGTTTTGCATCGGTAATAAACGCTATGGCTACTCCCCTCCATTTGCCACAGAAACTCCAACACTAACGTATAAACCTTGTAAACAATATTAGATAAATCATGTATAAATACCAAAGGTCAATCCTACATCCACAAATCCACAATGTTATACATTACAACGTCAAGATCGTACCCAGAACTGTAGACTGTGAAGAGCATATCTGCAATATATTTATTGTGCAATATTATTGTGGAACAGGCTGTCCGTCTGCGTTTCTGTTGTGACGTGAGAACACTTCCTGACGTGCCGCGCAGGTGGAGTTGAGGTCTATGGTGATAGGCGGAGCGATAAGCGGATTGTGTTTTAACTAACAACTCTATGACACCTGTGAATTACCTACTTGTTCTTTAGAACATGTTTGGATTTGGAAATGTTTTTTTTTTTATATGTAATGGGCTTGGCAAACAAGCATGCAGTTCACATTGATGTTATGTGATGACTGCAGCCTATAGACACCCACATGAAGACCAAGGTCAAAATGCAGATGCGTTACCACTCCTGAGGCCTAAGGTGTTATGCCTCTGTGCCGGAAATTACAGGGCCGTACATTACCACCTGACCGGAACACGATAGTGCTGAACACTACCATTTAGCGGCAAGTATATATTCTACTCGACATCGCACCGACATATGGATACGCAGAGAACTTGCTGTTTTCAGTGCTTGAGATGTGAAGGTATCTATGTGTCAACAAAAATGTACAAGCGGCTGAATAGCGTCTAATACATTAGTCTAGAGGATACGATTCTATTCATTAATTAGGTATAATGAATATATCATATTAAATAGATAGATATAAAAAACTCGCTGTTTTATGAATGAATGAATGAATGAATGAATGAATTTATTTATTTGCTAGAAATATAGTACATGAGATCTTCAGTATAATAAAATAATGTCCTTTCATATTTCACCACTTCATTGGCATGCAAATAACAGAACAGAATATATTTTATCAATTACTACATTATAACCATTACGATTCCATTTACACATTGATCAAATTATATTTGGATAATAATAACATTTCATTTTGGCTAGTCAAACACGGAAAAAAAATATATTGGAACATTTACAAAACAAAAAAATAGATCATACGTAATATCATGTCAACAAGAATAATTATTTTAAAGTCAAAATTTATAATTTAAGTATTCGTCCAGGGAATAAAAACATTGTTCAGTCAACATGTTACACAGTTTATAGTGAAAAGTGTTTCCATTCACTTCTTTTAAGGATTTAGGTAACTTGTTATTAATTTATTATCATTATTTAAATATACAATAAAAAAATCGCTTCTCTTGTCAAAATTCCCCATCACCGTCGTACGTCAAGTGTGCAATCTGACGCGTCATCTCTGCGCTCGAGTTGATTACACCCGTCGACGCATGCGCATAACGGACGTGCGAATTAGATGCCTTCGCAATTCACACCATTGCTGGCAAAAATTAAATGTGAAAATAAAAAAGTGTTCCTAAATTTGAAGCAGTTATAGTATGCTTGAAGTGGTAAACAAACGTATAGTATATGTATACATATAAATGGTAAGTGAAACCCTGTGAAACAGTGCCAACAAGGCAATCGAAGTATTACCTAATTGCGATTAGGAAGGTGTAAGCGCGCATAGCCCCGCGGCAAGTCGCAAATTAAAATGCGCTTTTCCGTGCTTCGGATGGCACGTTAAACCGGCGGTCCTGGTTGCTATTAATAAATAGGAGTCATAGGAGTCGTTAAACCTTGTTGGAGGCCTAATAGGCGGTTAACAAAACATCCGACAGCAGGTCGGCCACTAACCCGTATCTCGACTGACCCGCATTGGAGCAGCGTGGTGGGGTAAGCTGCAGGCCTCTCCCCAAAAAGGGGAGAGACTCGTGCGCAGCAGTGAGACGTCTCAAGTGTTGCCATTATTATAATTAGGAAGGTTGTTAACTCTTTCGTGACGTACGTTTAGGTGTAACTATGAACCAATTTTGTCACGGACAGATTCTTGACGGGTGCAGATAAAAAGATACCTCATAAGGTCTCGTCCGGTCTGCACACGCACCGGTAATAATGGACGTTAATCGCATCACACACGGCGCGTTATCTCTCGGATCTGCACAAAGCGGGAACGAACCCGCGCCCCGAGCGCCGCCTGATTGATGCGAGCCTCGATGCGGATCTACTGACGTCTTGGCTAGGGCTGACAGCCGACAAGAAAACATAATTTTACGCGTATATTTACCCAAAGTTAGAGCTGCATCCAAACACCCAAGATTCATGTTCTTTAAGCCGTTTAAAATGGTTGGCAAGTTTATTGATATTGATGGCGCGTATTGCCAAATTTGCCAAACATCGAGGGAGGTTTAAAAAATTCTCGAATAAACAAATTGTTTTGTCACTTTCTTCCGCCTTCCAGATCCAAAACTTATATCCTTAGGTCTTGTTATAGTGACCTACTCGTTGCGATTAAGCCACCAGGCAGTTAAGATTATTTTATCATACACAATTTTTTTTTTTCACTTTTTCGAAACTTTTTAGTTGGAACTATGAATTCATTTTCCATCAGCTATCGACACGCACATATTTAAGACAGGTCCAGATACATATACATAACAACTTAGGTCTCAGGGGTGACAATTCATCAGAATTATAGCCTCTGGTTTTTGTGTAGATGTCTATAGGCTGCAGCCATCACCTTACATCAAAGTGAGCTTTTTTTAAAAAAAAAAACTATGTTATGAAAGTGGCAAACAAGCGTGCAGTTCACATCGATGTTAAGCGATGACTGCAGCCTATAGACTCGAAGACCAAGGTCAAAATGCAGATGCGTTACCACTCCTGAGGCCTAAGGTGTTATGCCTCTGTGCCGGAAATTACAGGGCCGTACATTACCACCTGACCGGAACACGATAGTGCTGAACACTACCATTTAGCGCCAAGTATGTTAAGTAATGCGGTGGTGCCTACGCCCGTGAGCTCCGTCACTGGAGCTCTACCACCTGTGAAAAAGCTGCATGCTTGTTTGCCATAAAAAAATTATAAATCAATTATATTTTTTCTGTCAATTGCCAACCCTAGACCGTGACGCATAGCTAGTAAGGGACGTATGAAACAAAGACCAACAAATAACAAAGGTATGATGGCCGCGATCAAAGCTTGACGGATTTATTTTATTACTTCAGTGTTATTTCATGCTTGTTTTTCGCATCCGATGCATCTAATGCATTCATTTTAACATCTTTAATACTGACGTAAAGGAATGTCGAGTAATTCTTCAAAAATTAGGCATATGATATTGGTTACAGTATCCAAAAATAAATATCTACTTTAGAAAGGAGACTTCAAGTTATTTCTAGTAGAAATAGCGATAACGCTCTACAGACCAGGGGTGCGACCGCCTATCGAAATTGCTGTTGGTATTGTCATAGCTGTCAAATTTTGAAGTCGATTTTTACTTTAACTAAATAACTATAATGGAAATAATCTACCATTCTCGCTTGTTTATCACCTACAAAAACGAGAATATCAATCAGATTATCAATACTACTTTTAAAGGAGCTACAAATCGACATGAAAATTTGACAGCAATGACAATGTCAGCAGCAATACAGATAGGCGGTAGATGTAGATGCGTGGCTACTGTTGGGACCTTAATTATTATACCTCTACTGGAAAAGCCGTTAAGTTTTATCTTTGAAAATGTACACTGGATTAAATTTTAAAAATTGTTCATTTTTTTAATTTAATCCAGTGTACCTACAGCGCAGCGCTTACTTACAATTCGCCTTGAATGTTAAATGAAATTGCAATTGGTTGACGCAACCAATTAAATTGGTTATCAGTTGATGGATTGACACCGGAGTCAGTGGCCGTCGCCGAGTCGCATTAGCGGATCTTAAGACTGGATCGATTGGACACGATTGATTGTAAATGTTGAGTTTTGCCGGTCACCTGTTGGATTGGTCACGAGTTGCGAACATGTTACATATAATATTGATGATGGATCAGATATTACTTAACTGTAACATAGTTATACTATGACGACACTTGTAGTAGACAATACTACCGCATGAAAGAAAGAAAGAAACTATGTCATTGGACACTGCGGACACTCCGCCAAAATTAAATACAAACGCTTAATTTGGTCTCTATTACACAGACATCAATCAGTGACGTGTATTTACACGTCACTGTGCGTAGCACGCAGAAAATACCAACCATCGCCCATAAGAGGGGAGGAGGTTGGGTGATGCGGGGAAATCGGGCGCAACGTCGAAATGTCCATTCTATAGGTACGTAGTATTATTACATATTCTCTGGTTATATAGTTCGCCTTGGCAAAGTGAGTACCTCCAGTCTATGTATCATCCACGGCGTCGCCTGTTTAGTACCGAGTTATTTCATGTTTTGTCTATGATTCAAGGGCTTTTCATTTTATGACAGCTCATTGTGACAGTAGATGACATAATATATGGTGGTCATCATATTTTTGCCCACCAGCGGAGGCTCGTTGGAATAATTATACGATGGCCGCGCTCTGCACCTCCAGTGACATTTTGGGAGACACGCAGTTCTTCATTGTTTTATGTGTCTCGCTGTGTGTCAAATAAATAAATGTTTCTGTTTCTGTTTCATTTGATTTATTTTAGCCTTCTAATGCCCGATCATCGATGAAATCGTCATTGAAATCATTCCGCACATTATCTTCGCCCAAGTGATCTTCCTCCACGCCACTACTTTCTTGACGTTCATCGCCCTCACCGTCTTCTTCTGTGCCCAAAATGAACATATTTTATCTTCTGTTAATGCTCGCCTACTCGTCATTGTATCTACATAATCAAAACGAAAGAATTCTTGTTTTAAAACAGTGAACAAATAAATTTAAGTAACACTGAAAGTCACACAAAAGATAACCAGACGCCTCACGAGCGCAGCGTATGGTCGTAGCCATTAAACTTTGGTACTTACCACATAAATACAGTCGTCCCGCGATGAAGGAGACCGACGAGTGAGTTGGTTGAGAAGGACAACCGAACACGTGCGAAAGAGAAAAAAAATATAGCAAAAATTAAAACGCGCGGGCGCCTCTGCGACGTAGGTAATCTTTCTAGGGTTAAGACGTCTTGTGAAACCCGTGCAAATGTATCTCAAACTTTAAATAACCTTATTATTTTAAAAAACTCCTCCTACAAAATGTACAGTCCATTCAACTTCACACACACATTACACTCAATTCTCAGTACGACTTATAAGTACCTATCGCTTTCACTGTAAAATGTTCAAAAAGGAACAAAGACAGTTTATTTGAGAGTCAAGCATTACTTCGAATTGTATGACCTTCGGTACATTTCAGACCTATTTAACTAGAAGTTTTTTTCTCGTGGGTACAGTTCAAAGTAGTACTTATTCCAAAGTGGAATACCCGCGAAAACTTGAAACGGTTACACTCGATATAAATATGCTAATTCAGACCCAAAATTCCATCAACTACGATTTTTAATCACCATTCTTCTTGCGAAACGTTCAAAAGTCAAAGATGGCGGATTCAAAATGGCGGAGGTGTCTCGGGAGCGCTATAACGATGAACAGCCGTTAAAGAACTGCAGTCATTTGCATTTCTATGCAGTCTACTTTGCTGGCTGATTATATGTTTGCGTTGGTGGAACAAATTTTCTTTGCTATAAGACTTGGTCCATGTTTTGGTCTGACGCTGATCACCGGAACGCTGTGATCATTCGATACTACCCTGAAATTATTTGTTTATTCACAAATAGCAAACCTGTTATATTTTAATAACTGATAATAAATATCACAGAAACATAACAACTTAGGTCTGGGTGGCAACGCATCTGCACTGATGTTAAGTGATGACTGCAGCCTATAGACACCCACACAAAGACCAAGATCAAAATGCAGATGCATTACCACTCCTGAGGTCTAAGGTGTTATGCCTCTGTGTCGGAAATTACAGGGCCGTATTTGATGTTGTTATATGAGAAACCACTTGAGCTATAGGTGACCAACAATAAAAAAATAAATTCGTTGGGTTTGAGACACTCCTAACGCTCCAATGTAATAAAAATTCTCTAAAAAAATTAGAATTACGATTTTCTCAAGAGTTATAAATATACTTATGCATACACTTCTGCTGTTTTGATAAAACACAGGCGTGAAGTTAAGTTTTCTTTTTCGTAAATGTCCTCTTCTTAATAACAATCACTTACCATTTACGAGGACTACATACCTTGACTTAAACAAAAACAAAACCACAAGACTCAACGAGAACAAAAAACACTCAAAAAAAGGAACTTATCACACCCAATTTATTTTCCATCATCGATAATCACCATATCTTATTCATCCATCAACAAAACCAACCTCGATTAGTGCCTTAAAGGAATCAATTGGTCCCAAAAAAGGCTCGAATAGGGGTCAAATTATCACCACGTTGAAAATGATTGACCGAGTGATCTCACTGTCAGATTTAATAACAGACTCGGGTAGGATGATGAATAATATTGTAATTACGCACGGGATACGTCTTAATATCAATAAAGCAAACTCAGGTAGGTTCTAACTGAGCAAACATCAATCAATCATTGCTCGATATGTTTAAACTTAGAGCAAAAAGTACGTTGAGGTTAACGTGGATACGGTGTGAGTGGGATAGGTCGTTTTTATGTCACAGAAGCATGATTGATATTATTAGAATTCAAAAAAGCACCGCAGCTTATAGATATTATGTTACAGAATCAGAATCAGAATCAGAAACTCATTTATTCATTTAGGGTGTCAGGCACCTCTTATAACACGTCAAAAACAAACAAAAAAATTGAAGCGAATAACAATTGATATACATGTCAAACAAGATAAAAAATATATGTATAATCAAGAATATCATAAGATAAAACTAAATGTATGTATGTATGTATGTATCTTCACGCCAGGTCCCTAACGGGGTAGGCAGAGAGTGTAGAGCGCCAGATATCCCGGTTCATACAAACCTCTCGTGCCTCGTCTACCTTCATCATTCTCTTCATACATGCACGCCGATTCCTAAGACTTTTGACCCCACCATCAGACAGAACTCGACCTATTTGGTCATGGTAGGTCAGCCTTGGTCTTCCTGGGCCTCTGCAACCATCCACATTCGCATTGTATATCTGTTTAGTCATTCGCTCATTCGACATTCTTTCTATATGCCCGAACCATCGGAGCATGCCTTTTTTCATTTTTACACCGATACTATCATTCACACAAAGTCTCTTTCTTACATCTTCATTATAAAATCAAATACAAACTAAATGTAATATACTAATTTAAAAAGTATATCAGTAGAATGTCTCATTTCCCCTTTACAAACTGATAACAAAGTGTAAAAAGAAATGAAAAAAGTCATAAGTTATCGATGTGGAAAGAACTTCTCTCTGAGGTAGTCCATCGGTGCCACAATAAGGTTCTTCAAAAATTCCCAATTATTGCAAATGAGCTAAAAATAAATCCTAACCGACTGTGACCTGCTTCCATCAGGTGGTCCATTTGCTGTCAAACTTTTGTCTTAAAAAACAGTTCCTGGGTAAATAAATGTATTGTACTTCTGAGGCTTAAAACTGCAATCGATATGGATAAACCGTTGATTGTTGAAGTTTAGCAGCATAGACGTTTTTAATGCTCTAGTGCCTATTACTATTATATCAGACATAAAAATACTGGTGAAATCTAATAACCCCTACAGTAGATCAAGTTCGTCTCAAAATATATGAATGAAAGTAAAATCATGCAAAATGAGAAAAGCTAAACTTTATCACTCATGTGGTTCATATACAATGATATTTATATATTACCTCGGCTTTTCACAAGCTACAATCATTGAAATGGAATTTTTTGACGGATTCATATTGCGAACATTAAATTAAAACGATTTTCAAATCAAGGCCATAAATATTTTGACATGATCGCATCCACAACATTCTTTCCGGTCAAAAGCAAAAACTCATGTTTGCCTGACAATGAGCGTTGAAAAGCACGCTCGACAACGGTGAGATGAGATCTGTGTGGCATATGTTTGTTTTGCTCGCTTTCTACGGACGTCAGGTGCGGAGATGTTATGAAATCTAAGAGTATTTCGGTTTCAATGCTTTCTATTTTTCTGGACCGTGCTTTGGATTGAAGGTTAATCATCAGTTTTATTGATATACTATTCAGATAGGCAACCTAGGAGATATCACAAATATACGTAAAAATAGCAATTTGCAGAATATCTGGATGAACGAAATAATTATGCAGTGGGTTCCTAACCTATAAAATTGGTAACTCTAAACACAAAGCTTAACATATTTATCACCACGAGTAGAAACAAGTCCTTTGATGCTCCTCATTTCTTGAAAATATATATTCATTGTTTGCATCTTGTAAACATTTGTAAGTATCAAAACTTGTGAGACAGGGATTTACCAACTTTTATGTGTAATCATATTCTTTCAACTTTGAGTTATTAGGTAAGTTCTTACCTCTATAACTATAAATTATTTTATAGTAACTTCAATAATTTTATCTCTATCATCCTACAATGATGATCGACAAAAGATCTTAAAAATATTTTGTGTGTTCAGATTTCAAAATTGCTTATTATCGTTTTATTTTTCGAGTAATGAATTATATTCTTATTCAACCTTTTCCCACTTCAACTAGGCCAAGGCAACATGTCCAGACAGGCTTACAGAGCAATCAATCAATCAAAATTTTATAACACAGGCAAAGACAAGCCACCTTTAAGACACAATTATTTTTGACTGATAGCCTAGTAGGAAGCTAACCAAGGTGTTGAAAAAACGTCAAGACCTTTTTATTATGTTTGTTTTTATGAATAAAGCTTTTTGGAAATTCCTGGTTCGTGACGCGTTATGATAAGTTCAAGATTGGCATTCTCAATTCAAACTTAATTAAGTATATTATTGTTTTCAAATTTATTTAGCTCCAATTTTGATTGTGAGGAAAAAACTTAATGATATTGTTATGACGGGCTTACTTCCCTTAGACCGTGATTTCGTTCTTAGGGTAACTTGAATGTGTGTAAGAGTACAATTATAATCTCAATACACATCAAATCTATTATATTCATGTTAGCAAAGAAGTATTCAGCTAAATTCGAGTGCGAACCACTTTTTAATAAAGCGCCAAAAAAGCATGCAACATAGATACTAACTGAGTAGTAAACCCTAAAAACACGAAGACCAAATTCAAAATGCAGATACGTTGTCACCTCTGAAGCTTGAGATGGTTTACCTCTATGTACCTATTACGGAGACATACTAGTACGAGGTGGACCGACGACCTGGTGAAGGTCGCGGGCAATGGTTGGATGAGGGCGGCCCAGGACCGATCGTTGTGGCAATCTTTGGGGGAGGCCTTTGCCCAGCAGTGGCCTTTGCCCAGCTGTGGACATCTTTTGGCTGAAATAACGGCTCGTACCATGTCGTAGTTTACTTTAATAGTATAGAATTCAGAACGAATTCCAACACAAAGTTTCTCTAAAACTTTTCCATGTATGTGCTCAATTTACTTTTTTTAAATACCCGAATACATAAACAGTATCTATACTTTTATTTAAGCCACGTTCATTATGTTTATCCCACAAAAAATACAAATATACTTATTATGAGGTTCAAAATTATTCACATAAAAGATTATGTATTATTCCAACCCAAAACCACATTTTTTGTTCTATTTTCGTGCCAAAATAAAATATAAAAATATTGTACCCAAGAACTTGTCATCTTAACAAAACCTTCAATCAAATTGACATCTTCATCCCTTCACCTACAGCCAACATGAAAAAACCATCAATAAAAATAACAGACACTGCTTAAGAAAACGTGCTACTAATGAACGAACTTCCAAATAAGAAGGCTCGATTAATTTTGCGTGTACCCTCAATTCTTTTAACCGGTGATAAGGTTGATTTTGGCTTACCATGAGGATTATCGGCTGGCGTTGGACGCGATGTCAATAAAGATTAAGTGGATTGCCAGAGTCGGGTTACGGACAGACAGACGGACAGAAATCCAGTCGCTGACGGGTGATTGACAGCGGACTTTGGTACTATTGACGTCGAGTCCGTTTGTTTTTTGGATTTGTTGTCAAATTGGTTCGATGCAATGGGAATTATTTGAGAAAAAAATTGTGATATAAATGAGGATCCCACTGCAGAATCATTTCGTTCATCCAGATATGGTGCAAACCTAAGTTTTACGCATATTTATAATCTTGAGAATATATTTCCACTAGGTTGCCAATCAAAATTTAGCCGCAAGTATTTTTAATTAAATTATTTTATCTTTAACAGCCCGCAACTCTTATTTGCGGCCAATTTAATTTGGCTCCCGTATATCATAACAATGAGAAAAAAAGAGCTTTAATCTGTTATATAAATAATACATGTACGTTATGGAGGTAAAAAGTTATCGGGGCGGAACGAAAATATGTAGAGGCGGCCAAGTGCGCACCGGCAGCCATGATTTTTCAGTGTCCTAATACGTATTGCCGTGAAATGCACGATATTTTATTGAAAAAACAAGTAAAAAAACTACTTGCGGCCATTTTTTGATAGGCAACCTAGTGGATATATATTCACTAGATTATAAATATGCGTAAATATAATAGATTTGCAGCATATCTGGATGAACGAAATGATTCTGCAGTGGGATCCTAACCTAAAGTTTTAATTGGAAAATTACTTTTGGCCATAAAATCATTACCAAAATTTTTTTTTGCTTGTATCAGGAATAAGATCCCATGGGCTCTTATTCCTTTAGAACACATAAATATGTCCTATATTACTGTTTAAAATTGTGTCTGGTTTTCGGACAGTCAACTTGTTAAACGTGCTCTTGAAATTCTACCTACTATCAGTTGATTGTAAGTGTACCGTCATCATATTATTTCAAAGTTGGTATACAATTCTCAAGCTTACACTTAGGTTGGCACTCCTTGGCACTCTTCACGGTCATTGGTCGATTCTGACAAGACGTCACTGACGTCACCACTCGCCACTACCTGTAGCGAATCGAACTTGCAACGGGAAAAGAGACGCTTGAAATTCGTGATCCCGAACGCGCGCGTTTTGTGGCTGGTCCAGGGCCACCCGTGACTCGACACCCCGGCCGGGAGTGAAAACCGAGAAAGAACTCGAAGACCACAGGATCAAGACAACATAAATGCCGAAAGCTGGAACCGCAGGTTAGTCAGACGACCTATTAGACCGTTCTCCCTTGTGGGAGTCCCTGTTTGTGAGACGCCAACCGAGTGAAACCGGGCCCTCACAATACATTTTGGTGCCGAAACCCGGGAATTATCCATTTTTCATTAACTTTCGTAAAACCATACACGTACAATTTTTCTTCCTACCGACTTTTTTGAACTCCCTAATTTCGGGAAAGTTGGGAGATTCTGCCCTGTACACGTAACAATTATATTCAATTAACGTGTTGATCGATCGTTAACATTGGAAAGATATCCTCATCTTACGCATCCATATATATATTTTTTCGATTTCGATTTCTATAAATGAACGATTCTGAATAAATTAATAAATTCGATTTCTATGTAAAAATTTTTAGGTCACCAGGAGTAACATACCTACCTAGTGTGATCTAGTAATCCGAAGGTACAACCGTTGCAAATACCAAGTGTTCCGTTCGGCATAATTATTGTGTGTAGCTACCTAGTTTACAAATCGTTTTCAATATTCAACGTTTAGCGGTTTGGATATAGGTAGGTACGTTTTACGTGAATATACACAAACCCGGTAAAATCCTATTCGTCTAACTGTTGTTTATAATATCGTATCATACGCGTATTTAAGTTTTTTTTAAGTAAATAATTGTTCTTCGCTCCTAGGTACATACCTACGTACAACACAATAATACAATTGCTTGCGCCTTTCACTTATTCGCTTTGGTAAAACCTATCGTAAAGAGGAGCAGCATTCTATTGTTGTTTGTTGACACAGGTTTGCCTTAATTACGTAGGTACCTAAAATTCGTCGCTTATCTCATAGACCTACACTATGTAAAAGTGGATAGGTATTCAAGTTGCAATTTATCGTTGCCTAGCGTTGTTTATACATTCTATTTATATCGCGGTATAACATCGCTGGTTCTCGCACTTGTTTATCTGATTCTTTTTAGTGGTGTAGGTAGGTAAGTATGCAACTATCGTAGTTAGGTCGTTTTTTATCGTAATTTACTTACCTATTATAAATGGCTCGTAAATAATTCTGACGTCCTATTCATCGAGTGACTTACCATAAGCGAAATTATTCAACTGCAAACAATAACAATCGTGTTTACGTAACTTAGCTCATTAGGTACTCTAAAGTGATAGGTACCTATCGTGAAGCACCATTATTATTATAATAATAGTGCTCGATCGCTCTCGTAAAAACTGGACCGTGCTATACCTACATATCGTTTAATTAGGTATTCTATTGTTTAACTTTTAATTATTCTCGTATAGTTCCACATCCCCTCGTAATTATAAGAGGACGAGTTCGGTTGGGAACCTGACTCGCGGGATATCGTAACACTAAATCGTTTTAATAGATAAATGGTTCTTCAATTCTTTTAATTAAATTATTTTTCACGTTTTTTAGCATTGCGCGTGCTAAGCCGTAGCTTGTGTACACTGCTTTGTCGTATTTCGTTTGTACTAGTCTCTCACAACGATGTACGCAACTCGGCGACGTTCTAAGCACGACACAACATCGAAGCGTGGCTCACATGCTACTTCCGAATTAACTATGCAAGACTTACCGGTTTTACGGAGGAAGCGTACACTAGCTCTGCGACGTCTTGAAAAAACTTTGGAGGCAGCTGAGCTAGCTCAAGATGATAGATCTCTTCTGAACACGTTTCTTTCTCATCATGCTGTCATGCCGCGACTTTGTGAAAGTTTTGAGCAGGCTCATACGGACATTCTTGGCATTATTGATGGCACATCGGAAGAGAAAGAAGATTTAATACGCGAACAATTTGATGACATTTACATTAAAATTGCTACTATTTATAGGGAACTTATTCCTAGTAACGATGAACAACGTACTGAACGTGATCGCTCGAGCGTCTGTAATGTTAAATTACCAAAAATCAAAATTCCAACGTTTTCAGGAGCTATTAAAGAGTGGCCTGAATTCTATGATGTTTTTAATTCGTTGATCCATAATAACGAAACATTGTCAGACACTGAACGTATGCATTATCTTATATCAAGTTTGTCAGGTGACGCACTTGGTCTTATTCGTACGTACCCAGTTAAGGGTACTTTCTATAGCGAAGCCTACCAAGCCTTGCTCACTAGGTATCGTGATAAGCGTGAGTTGGCTTTTACGTGCTGGAAAGAAATATTAAATATTAATTTTAAATCGAGTTCTCCTTCAGAATTCCGTCGTGTACTTGATTTAATTAGTGAAAATTTAAATATTTTGAAAAGTCTTGATTTACCTACGGATCAGTGGAGCTTTATTCTGTGTTATCACATATTATCGAAACTCGATTCTAAGACTCGCTGTGCATTTGAACGAAGTCATTCAACTGCCGAACTTCCCGAATTTAGAGATTTGTATAAATTTTTAAATATGACATGCGAGGCCCTTGTTCGAGATACACATTTTTTGTCACAAGAGCGTAGTCACTCTACTACCAACCGTGCACACGATAAATATATACCTAAAATACCACCAAGTAATAAATCGTTTAAATCGAAACCGACTACGGTATTCCTTTCCAGCACTAGCAACACTAAATCTACTGCTGATAAACCTAAAATTCGAACGATTACGGCATCTGAAGCATCAGTCACAACACCAATTGTCAAGTGCTCCTTCTGTTCAGAAAATCATTCGATCAGTTATTGTGAACGGTTCACAAAGCTTTCTGTTGCGGAACGGATTGAATTCGCTAAAACCAACCGTTGGTGTTTCAACTGCTTAAAACCTTCGCACAGTTTAAAGAATTGTAGATCATTTTTTAGTTGCCAAAAGTGTCGTCAACGTCATCACACCCTGCTTCATCGAGATGATGATGCTAATTTATCTGCTTCATCAAGTCAAGCCGATTCGAGCAGTATTCCAGAGCAACCTGTAAGAGTACTTACGAGCATAGGTGATAATTCTGTGGTGCTGTTATCAACAGCCACTGTGCAACTTCGTGATTCCTCAGGCAACTTCCAATCGTTTCGTGCTCTCATAGATTCGGGTAGCCAGGCTCACTTCATCAGTGAACGTGCTGCCACCATCTTAGGTGTCGCCCGCACATTTACTTCTCGTCGTGTTCGTGGTTTGGGACAAGCATCTTCGTCTATATCAGGTGCAGTTCGCCTTGAGGTTGGTGCTAACAGCAACAGCCTCTTTTCTATCGACGCGCTCACGTTGCCTAGCATTTGTGGTAGGATACCTTCAACTCGTATTAGTAAATCGTCGTGGCATCATATCAAGGATCTCGCCTTGGCTGACCCTAACTTCGACAAGCCTGGTTCTGTAGATCTGCTTCTCGGCGCTGAGGTGTTTACTTCTCTTCTCCTTCCTGGCCGTGTGGATGGAGGTCCAAATCAACCCTCAGCTCTGAATTCAGTGTTTGGCTGGCTCTTACTGGGTGGTGCCGGCTGTCAGGACGAAGTTCAATCGTTTTTCGGCCAAGACGATGATCTGCTTCATGAGGAAGTCAAGCGCTTCTGGGAGTTGGAATCATTTCCGTCACCTCGACATCTAACCCCTGAGGAAACTCGCTGTGAAGAAATCTTCGCAACTCATCATACCCGTGATTCGGTTGGCAGATACGTGGTCACTCTGCCTTTCAAGGAAGAAGAGCAGGATCGTTCTTTTCCTGGATCTCGTGACATCGCTTTGCGTTTTTTTCACTCAATCGAACGAAAACTCAGTAGAAATCCAGAGTTGCATCACCAGTACAACGACTTCATGAAAGACTATCTCGATAGTGGTCACATGAGTCTTGTCCCTGTAAACAAACTTACAGAGGGAAAGTATTACATCCCTCATCACTGCGTTCTGCGTCCCGAGTCCGCCACAACGAAACTCCGTGTGGTGTTTAACGCTTCAGCTAAAGATGCTAGGGGCGTATCGTTAAACGACACTCTGCTCGTCGGTCCCAAACTCCAATCAAACATTGCTGAAATTCTTCTGAACTTTCGCGTTCACTGCGTGGTCTTTACCGCTGATATGCGGCAAATGTATCGGATGATAATCGTTGATAATGCTGATCTTAAATTCCAGCGTATCTTCTGGCGTTTCCAACCCGATCAACCCATCCAAGAGTATGAACTGAATACCGTGACGTATGGCGTATCGTCTGCTCCATATCTCGCATGCCGTACAATCAAGCAGCTCGTTGCCGATGAGGGTAAAGGTTTCCCGCTCGGTAGTAAGGTTCTGAATTCTGACCTGTATATTGACGATATCGTCACCGGGTTCGATAGTGTTGAGGAAGCTGTTAAAGCCAAGGCTGAGACCATCGAACTGCTACAGCAAGGAAAAATAGAACTTCGTAAATGGGCAAGCAATGTGCCAGAGATTTTGACTGATATCGACCCTGAACATTGTCTCACCGTTCCAGTTACCTTGGATGCCAAGGATAATCCGACGCTCAAGGTCTTAGGCCTGAAATGGGATCCTCGCAGTGACTGCTTCTTTTTTGCCGTAACTCCGCAACAAAGGAAATGTACAAAGAGAAATATTCTCAGTGAGCTCGCTCGCGTATACGACCCCTTAGGCTTTCTTTCGCCGTTAACAATCATCGCAAAAGCATTGGTTCAGCGTCTCTGGATTCTCGGTATAAATTGGGACGAAGATCCTCCAGAGGACGTTGTCAACTTCTGGAACCGCTACCTAGAGCAGTTACCGCTATTGCAATCATTGAAGATCCCTCGTTGGGTATCTGTAGAGAAGCTTAAATCGTGTGATATACACGGATTTGCCGATAGTTCAGAAACTGGGTATGGGGCTGTAGTATACGTACGGACAGTTGCTGCAGACGGCGATGTCAAGGTGTTTTTCGTATGCTCCAAAGGTCGTGTCGTTCCGACAAAATCGACGTCGCTGCCTCGTCTCGAATTGTGTGCTGCAGTCTTGCTCGCTGATCTACTGAAATTCGTAAAGGACATATACTCACCTGTTCTTCCATGCAGTAGTCTTTTCGCGTGGTCTGATTCTACCGTTGTGCTTGCGTGGCTTCGCTCTCACCCTTCACGTTGGAAGACTTTCGTTGCGAATCGCGTAGGGCACATTCTTGATGTCATCCCTGGGGCTCGATGGGGTCACGTGGCCTCTGAGGATAATCCAGCGGATGTAGTCTCCCGTGGACAGCTTCCATCAGCTCTTGTCACTAATCGCTTATGGTGGGCGGGTCCGTCGTGGCTCTCTCAACCGCTTTCATCTTGGCCAAGTTCTGATGGTATTCCAGACTCAGACATTCTAGCTGCAGAAGAAAAGGCTCCTCGCTCGTTCCTTACTCATGGTGACGTTCCTAGTCCGTTTATAGACACTCTGTTAGATCGCTATTCGTCGATTCGTAAAATCCAACGCCTTTTGTGTGTATGGATAAAATTCATTGCATTCATTCGTTGTAAACGCACTCGCTGTTCTGATCCCATATCGACTCGGGTAGAACTACATAATGCCCTTATGATTATTGTGAGGTACGTTCAATCACATCATTTTGCATCAGAGATAAGTCACTTGCTAGACAATACTCTTCTTTCGAAACAAATGCGTAAGTTAAATCCGTTTCTCGACGCTAAGGGAACTCTCAGGGTGGGTGGCCGATTGGCCAGATCGGGGCTCGAATTTGAGCATAAACACCCCGCTCTGCTCCCTCGCGAATCGAAGCTTACCTATTTAATCATCGAAGCGTTTCATCGTGAAAATTGTCACGCTGGCGTTAACACGATGCAATACCTTCTAACACAACAATTTTGGATCCTTTCCCCCAAACGGGCAATTCGTCATTGCCTTTCGAAGTGTGTTCAGTGTTATAAAACGAACCCGACTCCTCTTGAACCGTTTATGAGCGATCTACCTGCTACTCGCGTCAATCAGGTTAAGCCTTTTTCTGTTGTGGGAACGGATTACGGTGGTCCTTTCCGCATCAAACTCGCAAACCATCGCGGTGCGAAAATCGGTAAGGCTTATCTCTGTTTGTTCGTATGCTTAAGTACCAAAGCAGTGCATCTCGAAACTGTTTCGGATCTTTCATCGGACGCATTCCTTGCCGCTCTTCGTAGATTTGTCGGTCGTCGCGGTAGGGTCAACGTCATCCAATCCGATTGCGGTACAAATTACGTAGGCGCGAATAATCAGCTTCAGTCTCTCATGCAATCTGCCGCTCAAACCGAACAGATTGAGTTTCGTTTTAACCCGCCTTCGAGTCCTCACTTTGGAGGAGTTTGGGAAATTCAGATTAAAGCAGTAAAATCGCACCTTTATCGAATTATCGGTGATCAAGTCTTAACGTTCGAAGAACTAAGTACGGTCTTCGTGCAAATTGAGGCGATACTCAATTCGCGACCCCTTTGTCCGTTGAGTTCAGACCCCAATGACTTGGTTGTACTGACACCGGGCCACTTCTTAACCTTGGAGCCTCTAACTACCGTTCCCGATGAGGACTTAACGTCAGTTAATATTAATCGACTTAGTCGTTGGCAGCTCATTCAACGTTTCCAACAGGATTTTTGGAATCGTTGGAAGTGCGAATACCTCCATACTTTGACTCAACGGGCAAAGTGGACTAAACATTCTAAGCCGCTAATCGTGGGATCCGTGGTAATTCTGAAAACCGAAACTTCTCTTCCGTTACATTGGCCTCTGGCTCGGGTCGAGAAATTGCACCCTAGCCCGGACGGAATAGTTCGTATCGCAACGGTTCGTACAGTCGATGGTTCGTGCTTAACTCGACCGTTGGCTAAGCTATGTCCGTTACCTAACCTAGATTAATCCGTAACTCGTTAATTATTAGCTTTAGTCGTAATTAAGTCTTTTCGTAGGTTAGTTATTCGCTAGTTTTAGAAAATACCTATAACGTATTTTGGTGGGCGGAAATGTACCGTCATCATATTATTTCAAAGTTGGTATACAATTCTCAAGCTTACACTTAGGTTGGCACTCCTTGGCACTCTTCACGGTCATTGGTCGATTCTGACAAGACGTCACTGACGTCACCACTCGCCACTACCTGTAGCGAATCGAACTTGCAACGGGAAAAGAGACGCTTGAAATTCGTGATCCCGAACGCGCGCGTTTTGTGGCTGGTCCAGGGCCACCCGTGACTCGACACCCCGGCCGGGAGTGAAAACCGAGAAAGAACTCGAAGACCACAGGATCAAGACAACATAAATGCCGAAAGCTGGAACCGCAGGTTAGTCAGACGACCTATTAGACCGTTCTCCCTTGTGGGAGTCCCTGTTTGTGAGACGCCAACCGAGTGAAACCGGGCCCTCACAATACAGTAAGTGATTACTGATTTTAGAAATATTATCGTAGCTTCATACATTGTGGAAATATTGTTAACGAGATCTTTTATCTCCGTGACTACATGGCTATAATTATATTATCCTAGAGCAGGTATTATATATTTTTAATCTTTCTGCCGTCACCTTGGACCTGTCATAAGCGATTATTGTAATCCTAAATGATCAATAAATATCTGACTTCTGAATGATTGATTTGCCATAAGCTACCTTGTTCCGGTTAGTTGGTGATGTAGGTTTTTATAAATATCACTGAGGCAAAACAGCTTAAATCTCAAGGGTGGCAACACCGGCAACGCATTTGCATTTTGATGGCCGGTTTTTTGTCTAGTTGTCTGTCTGCGGTATTTACTTGATATGTCTGTTTGTCTGTTTGCCACCATCATGACTTTAAATATAACTACAAAATAAGATATGTATACACTTAATATACAATAACACTCCGAAATACTTCTACGGGGGCTCTGCTGTTAGTAATATTGTTAATTGCAGACGACGTAGTGAAGGTCGCGGGTAATCGCTGGATGAGGGTGGTCCAGGAACGTTTGTTATGGCAATATTTGAAGGCTTTTGTCCAACAGTAAACGTAGTTCGGCTAAAAAATGCATTCAATTATTTTACTACTGGAAGAGTTTCTATGTAGGAGCTCGAGGGCGTATTCACCACTTACCTAATCTATCTGCCGCCAAATGGTAGCGTTCACTACTGAGTGCCGGTTGAATGGTAATGTATGGCTCAGTAATAACTATATACTATCACAGAGACATAACAACTTTAATTAGGTCTCAGGGGTAGCAACGCATCTGCATTTTGAACTCTGGTCTTTATGTGTGTGTCTATAGGCTTCAATCATCACGTAACGTCCATGTGAGCTGCATGCCTGTTTGGGACATTCATTACATAAGAAGAATAATTCTACCGTGCTTTAAAATTCATACAGTTCAGAAAAATATTAATACTGTCTTCTAATACTGTCGGTATATTATTTTTGAATCGTATTAACACCGTAAATATCAGATCGAAATATAAAACCATTTTAAATATAGTTGATCAACCTGGTGGCCCAAAACTAGTTGGATCAGACCAGAATAACTCGCGTAAATACAGTGTGAACAGTGCAAATCACCAAAATTTTTTCTACCTTCGACGAATGAGTCTTTCTTCGTTATCCGAAGACTTATGAAAACAAAACACTCCAAAATAAAACGTGACGCTTACATCATTCAAATTCTCAAAAACTCGAAAACTAGGCGACGTTTCAATCGTCAGCAAGCAAATACGACGTCAGCCCGGCTGTCAGTCATGTGTCAAGGAATATAACAGCTGGTGATGTGGAGTGAAACGCTGTCGATATTATTCAACTTGTTTGTCTGTTCTGTGTTCCTGGTAACGCGAAATTATGTTTTGGACGGGTATATTGTAATATTAGACCAATTTGTAAAGTACGAATGTTGGAGACGGTTAGTTAACTGGGTATTCAATTATAGTGGACCTTCATTTGAGTGACGAAGTTCGCGGGCGTAGGCACTAATGCATGACGTAATCTACTTGCCACTAAATGATAGTGTTCAGCACTATCGTGTTCTGGTGAGGTGGTCTTACCACCCTGTTACTTCCGGCACAGAGGCATAGTACCTTATTCCTCGGGAGTGGTAACACATCTGCATTGAAATCTCTGGTTTCCTTTAGATGTTTATAGGCTGCTACACCATCAATCTGAACTGTATGCTTGTTTTCCACTTCATGAAATAAAAGAAGAGAGCGTTTGATAGTGTGATTGTTGAGTATACTTATTATTATAGCTTTGCCTCACGTCAAGGCAACGCATCTGTATTTTGACCCCTGGTTTTTGTTTAGCTGAGCCTATAAACATTGGCTCAGCTGCAGTCATCACTTAACATACATGGGAACGTGTTGTTTGATACGTTCATAGAGCAACGCGGCCTACCGATTGCGGCCGACCGGAGGGGAGTAGCCATAGCGTGTATTACCGGCTATTTTTTTGTGGCGGGAAATACGCACAAGAATTGTCTATTACTACGAAACTCACAACTCGACTTTAACAAAATACAGAAACCATTTCGCGCACACATTTAAACATCTAGGCGACAGGTATATGCCCAGTTGGGCTTGTACTTTGACAGAGGGGAAAACCTGTATATGGCTACTCCCCTCCGGTGTTGCTCTATGGCCATGTTATATAAAAAAATGGTTACCTCGTTTTTGCACATGCTACATTACATTACCAACAGCGATCACAAGTATTGAATGCACGGTATCAGTTCCAAGACACATCAGTGGTAACGTAACTCCTTGGCACGCATCACGGCCGGAGTGGTCGGACCACCGTGCGAGCTGTCAGTCAATCCTCACGCCGCGGCCGCTTCACAACCCACCGGTTATGTGTGACAATTGATGGTTCAAGATTTTTAAACAAACAAACGGTTAAGAGCGAGTTGCACTGGTTCTCGGTTTTTAGGATTCCATAGTAAACAACGCCATGTTTGTCTGTATGTCTGTCTGTCCATCCTCGGCTTAGCGCAAAAACTATTCACGCCTACAAAGTGGTAGAATAAGAACATGAAAAGTAATGCCCAATTTTTTAATTTTTTTTTTTTTTAATATTGTGTAGGTTATCGATAGGGGTGTGCTAACATCCTTTTTTTTAGTTGACTATTCGTGACTTATTACGCTTTAAATTACCAATTTTCGTTAGAGTCAAGTGTCCCCCGCCTCTACCAACTTAACTGTTGTTGTTAGAAATTCCAACGTTACGGCAATAGTAGCTACATGTAACGAAATTAAAAGGAAAACTATCACACCTAAGTTTTCTTTAAAAAATCAAATTTTCGAGTAATAGTCGACCAAATGTAATACTCGATTTTTTTTAATAACTCCATAGAAAATATTTACGAGTATATATTTGTTTCATTACATTAATCAAACCTAAGAACTATGGAATCCTACATTGTGCGTGGCCCGACACGCACTTGAATGGTTTTTTACTGTAAAGACTGAAAGACAAGCAAGCAGTCACCTGATGGAAAGTGGTCACCGTCGCCCATGGAGTTGCCAACAAATTTTACCACTTTGGAAGTGTCTAGCCGCTCGCCCAAATGTGACTCGCGAGCCCATTCGCCCGGTGTAAAAGGACCTTTCCAAGTAATTGACTTTGAGGAAATATTGTTTTTTGAAATATTTACGCCATTTTCAAATGCATGTCTATAAATATCTAACACAATGTTTGATTGGATGACGAAATTTTTAGCTTTCGTTATAAGAGACCCTCCACATGTTTTGATTTTTTTTCTTATTTTTGTATAAAAGTACTAAAGTGGATAACATAATACACCTACCCACCGAATTTCAAGTAGGTGGTCCTAATAGTTTAGCAGAAAAGTGACTCCGACATAATGATTGACAAACAGACATATTAAATTATTTTAAATCGGATTTCCTAATGAAAATTAGTGGGCGTCATTCAAAATTTGACTTCAGCCGGTATTCTAGCCCGCGACCACTGAGCTTGTGATCTCATTTCTGACGCCTATACTTATATGTATGGGGTACTTTCAGGAAAAAGCCCGTAGATACAGAAGGGTACTTTATGCGATGGTAATAGAAGCTACATTTGATTAATTTTTCAGAACGGTAGGTTAAACTCTTCACCGTGCAAGCTGTCAGTCAGTCCTCACGCCGCGGCCGCTTGACAACTACGATAATGGGTGACAAGCTGGTGCCCCGATAATTGATATTTCGTTGGCAAATACTATTGTTCATGTTTTAGTTTCAGACAGTTGTTGGTTTTTTGTGTCATTGAAATCGGTTACATTTCATATTGATTGCAAGTGAAAGCGAGTGTGATCTTCTTTAATACCTATATTTATAGGCAGTCAAGTGGGTCATCATTTTCGTGCGTAGTTTAATAAAAATGTTTTATTTGATTTTTGAGATGCGTTGCCACCCCTGAAACCTTAGTTCTTATGTCTCTCTTTAGTACGAGGTCGTACATAATTATCTAATAAAAAAAAAATATTCTGTTTATGAACCTATATGTTTGTCTCGTAAGTACTCCTAGTAGATATTTTTCGGACAACACCAATGAAGTCCAGAGAACTGACACATAATCATCCCGACAAACATAATTAGATCCCAAAAACAATCCGCATCCAATATTAGGGACCAATAACAAGTTCAAACACACAGCATTAATAACCGGCCGGGATGCGCTTATTAAAACATTTCCAGCAATATCTGACGATAAAGCGTCGCGCACAATATGTCGTAGAAACTCCGGGCCACATGTGACGACCGGTGGGAATCGCGGCGAAAACTTCATTAACTCCCACCCCCCTGACGGACGGGGACGGACTGTTATTACGTCTGGAACGTGCCGCGAAAATCGAAGGAAGAAAACCACTGATTGGACGCGGCTGACCGTTAATACGCCGATGTCCAAGGATTACAGTAATGGTTTGTATGAATCTAAAACGATTGTAATTCGTGCTGGAAATTGGTGAATATACGTGCGACGAATCGCTTTTCAGCTTGATGGCTTCTAAAATAGTGATCAAAGTATGAGCGTGGTAAAGATATATCTTGTCTGAGTAAAGATTTTAAAAGCCAGTAGTATAGAAGTAAAAATACGGTTGCTTTGTTTTAAGGCTTCTTAGGTCTCTACTAGAGCTCTTCTAAATATTTTTTTGCCAGACAACTCTTCTCACTACTTTTTACACCTGAAAGTTAATACCTAAATACAAACTTAAAAACTTATTTGAAGATTTTTAAACAACATGGATATTTATATATATATATAGCAGACCATGAAAATTCAAATAATTTTAGTATCGTACATAGTAAATATGGTATCTAGATGCCGTTCGGGCCGTGGATGTATATACATGTACATTTCTGTTTCTCCCAGAGGTATAATATTATCGTTGTTCTAAACAAGGAATCATTAATATCACGTCTCGAACAAGATTTCCAACTCTAGATGGAGTACATCATAAAAGTCACTTAACCAACACCTCGCTGGTTGCGCTAGTTAAGTGATTTTTGCTGGATGTAATCCACACGTGAAGTTCGTTATAGTTCGAGTGTTGCAATCACTCGTCCTTATCCAATGAAAGATATTTTAAATCTCGTTTAAATAACGTAACTTCACGCCTGTAATCCCCGAAGGGGTAGGCAGAGGTAAATGCATGCATTCAAGCATACATGCAAACACCCACGATTCGCCGGTTACGTTTTGGTCCATGTAACAGGTGGCGAGTCTGTTGACATCTCCGGGCACATTACCTAACTTTGAGGTACTGGGAAATTTCCAGAAAATGGAAAAATCCCAATAGAACCAGAGATACAGGCTTCGAACCCGGGAACCCGGGAATCGAACCCAGGACCTCAGCGTAGTAGTAGCCTGCTACCACTAGGCTACCGAGGCAGTTAAAATACAGACTAATTTAGTACATTGAGACTGTAATTGCCGGCACAGAGGCATAACACCTTAGGCCTTAAGAGTGGTAATGCATCTGCATTTTGACTTCTGGTCTTTCTATAAGCTGCAGTCATCACTTAACATCAATGTTAACTGCATGCTTGTTTGCTACTTTCATAACATAAAAAATACTTAGATAAACCACAATCAAATTTATGTTAGTAATTTTATTTACCAATAGTTGGAAATCCTGTTTGAATCTGTGATACATACTCGTATAACACCTCGGCTTACTCTTCATTAAAAAACAAATAGTTACTTGAGGTTAGACGTGTCACCTTTCCAGGGGCTCGTTCGAATCCAATAAAAGATAATTGCCAAGCAAGATACTGCATTTCGGGTAAGGTTATTGTTAAAATCCAAATTATATAATTCTGAACTATTTTGTACACATTGTCGGAAATATTGTTTCAATCGAGGATAATGCAAACCTCTCACCCCTTTTTCCCCTTTTGTAGAAAAATAAAGACGTGAACTCACGCTTATGTTAAACCCACAAAAACATTAATATAACGCATCAAACAAGATATCAAGCACTTGTTGGAGTACGTCACAAAAATCGCGTAACCAACGCGACGGCTATTTATTCTAAACTGGATGCAATCCAAACTTACGTGAGGTTCGACGTACGTCCGTGTTCCAATTGCTCGTTCAGATCCAAATTAACAAACTTTGCGAGTCCTGTCTCTCGCCGGACTGTCGCACTTGTGCCTTTGTTATGTTTATTCGTCGGGTTTTTTTTTGTTATAGCCGTGACAGCTTGTGGAAACAATAAACATTTTTTATCGATTAGGATTTTTGTTAATGAAAGTCTTGGCGAATGTGTTGTTACTTTTCTTCATTACGATTTTCATAATGTGCGTTGCTTTTTTAGCTTAAATTAACTGTAGGTATTCTGTTAAGCTGTTCATTTACCTGTTCATTTACCTTTTAGTGTAGGTATTGGTTGCAGTAGGTACATATATTTTGTGGCGTATTACATTTGTTTTGCAGAAAACTCAATAGAACAAATGTTTATCTTACATTTATAATTTGCCAATCAGTCCTCTAGTCTTCAAATTCAAACGTGACAATTTCTTAAAAAAAAATTGAACATTAATATTTATTTTCAATACTAACATGTACAAACATTAAAAAAAAATTAAAACTTCTATGCCAGAGACGTTTTTTGTCAGAACAATTTTTTATAGTATTTTCACTGTGTGTCGTCTCTAATGCGACGCGACGGTGTTGCAGTCTTTTGATATCTGTTTACCATTAATTTGCCGATATAAACTTTACACAGTTTATTCACAACTAGAGATGTCTATCGATACTTTAATACCATGTCCTTACTTTTACTCGACACTAATAAGAAATGCTTTGAATAAGATCACTCAGTATTGGATTTCAACTTTGGAAACTAATAAATAAGGTGACCAGGGTACTGAGTTAATAGATTTTTATTTTAAAGTGTTCTTTTCCACATTTCTTTAAATTATTATATCTACATTGAAAGAAGTGATAAAATTTTAGATAATAATGTGATATATTCATGACTGACAAGTGCCACGTAAAGGGATTATTAATAATGACAATTTTTTTTAAGTTATCGCTAATAATTGGAATGTTATTACTGATAACTCTTTAAAGTACGATGTAATATATTAATAACGTGACTAATTTAAATATATTTATGATTTCAATGATATGGAAATATGATCTATCACTGTTGTTGATTTTATTGATATTGTAAAAATCGCAAACATGGTACCAATGCTCTCACGGATGATAATTGAATAATTGAATGCTGCAGCCTTAAGACAACCTAACCTTAGCTAACTGGTTGGTAGTTCTACTGGCGGTAGAGTGTGATAGAGCTCCCGCAATCCCGCTTCCCGCTGCACGTGGCGATGTTTTGCCTAGGTACATGGAATACCTACACTCAGATTTAATGGCAAACAAATTAGAGGCAAATATTTAATTTTGTTCAGGAAAATTTAAATTTCAATTACTTTGTATTTTAAAAAGTTGTAAACCAAATGTTTTTGAGATTGATGTAGAGAAGCTGCATGCAAGAGGTGATGCGCTTATGTTAATTAACCCTGTATATACTAATCGCATTATTTTACTTTCATTTTACTTTACTACATTATTTAGACTATTTCAGACTAAGAAGAACTTCTTTCAAAGATCTTCAGAAAAGACTTTCCGAAAATTTCACCAATATATTATATTTTTGTAACTGTTTTATGGTCATCATATTTACTTATATTACGCGAGCCCGTCTGCGGGCTCAAACACAAGGTCATTTTCATAAACAAGTTATTCCACGTCTTAACATTCAACATCTATCCTAATATTCATAAAACACACACCAACAACAACATGAAACCCAAAAACCCACACATCGGCATTTAATGTGCAATATAAAAGGCTCTGCCAACAGCGAACACTCAATACCGCTGGGGAGTGCATTAATGACATTTTTCACATGTTTCTTACTCGGATCACAGGTCAAGTCACCCCCTGCCCCCTAACCCCCCGTGGGTGGCGTCTGGGGGGCGGCGGGCGAAGGCGCGGACGTCTCCCGTCAATCAGTTCGGCCCGACGTGACCGGAATGCTGCAGCGTTTTGCAGACCGTTAAGACTTTTTTTTATGATCGCCGAATAACGTCCGATTATTTGGCCGCGTAATCTTGTGCGATCGGTTAACGTGTGCAAATTGATGGGTTAACGCGAGTCCAAATTGGTTGCGCGGTTACTTTTGCTGTCGCGGACAGCGAAGGAAAGGTTATTCTGTGGTTACGTCGTGTTTACTTTCGCCTATTTTTGTGTTAGAGTGTGTAAGAGAAGGGTCGTTCTGTGGTTACGTGGTTAGTTTCGTCTGCTAGGATTGCCCCTAGTTGTAGGGGTTACATCTGTATCGATAACTTTGTGGTAGGTAATCGGTTATTACTAAGCCTGATGTGAGGTTGATATGTTCTTAGTTCATGATATCTACTTTATTATAGGTGCCCTATTATTAAATAAAAAATGAAAGTGACATATAGTGAGTGCATCTTTAATACATCTGATTTATCCAACATAATACATCTACATGTATGCTCCTTCAGGTAAATGACGACCCGGTCGGTCCAGCGGTGTTAGACGACCGTTTGATTCTATCCCCGCACCGGGACAGATATTTGTATGGCCTACAGATATGTTGAAATAAAACTATTTTTACGGATTTATCTCGCGTATATTAAACTAAAATGATTTTTAAAATCAACTTGACGTTTCGGTCGCTTTTCAGCTTCCGTGGTCCCGGGCAGACTGAGGTGACATTTGTCTGACAGAAGTTTGAAAAATTATATGTAGCTACCTCCATCGATTTCGTAAACGCCTTGCGTAGCGTTCAGGATTAACACAATAATTACTTATGGTATCTTGAGGTCTTGCAGACTGCTGCGGCTGGGATTTAATCTTGCTAAGTATGGGATCCCATGATGTTGATAATCGCCATCCATCTTCTCTATTGAAATTTGGGTGTTTTTTAATTTCAATAGCCTCGCGTACCATTCGTGGAATGGGTTTGTGTTCTCTAGCGAGTATTTGAATTTTATCAAACCGGATGTAATGGTTTGGCTTATCCGCTATGTGTTCACAGACTGCAGACCTCCCTGTTCTTCGGTTTTTGACATCAGCAATGTGCTCTTTAACGCGGGTGGATACAGCTCTCTTCGTTTGACCAATATATGAGAGTCCACAATCACAATCTAATTTATAAATGCCAGAATTTTGTAATGGAATACTACTTTTAATGGGTCTTAAACGCGAGATAAATCCGTAAAAATAGTTTTATTTCAATGAGTGTAGCTCGCGAAAACCTAAGAACATATCCTACAGATATGTGTTTGTTTATTTCCACGACATAGGTTTACACCTTGTGAGGGGCTGTGAGTGTATATAGCGAGTTAATTAATTTATTTTTATTTATGAATGCAAGAGTGTTCATCAGTTGGCCCGTCAAAATTGGAATGGAGGTTTTGCAGATATTTAAAGCTTTCTTTATGATCAACGGATAGGTCCGATTATTCAGTCAGGTAATTTTTATTACGCGTGGATATTGATGGGTTAACGCTAGTCCAAATTTGTTGCGCGGTTGCTTTTGCTGTCGCGGACAGCGAAGGAAGGGTTGTGGGGCGGTTCGGTCCGAGGACCGAAACGCCTAATGATGCCTTTCGAATGGGTCTATTCGGTCCGCGAGACGAATCACTCCATATTTTTATTATTATAGGGCGATTTGTCCCGATATGAATACCTGCTTTGAAAGATTAAATACAGTTGGTTACAAAAAAATTAAAAATAAATAAAATGCAATGTATTATAATAAAATTGATATTAATTTATAATTACCTAAACAAAAATAAACTCAAACAAATAAATATATATAACAAATATAATACACATAAATCAAATTACACACACGCACATATATTAATTGGCATTATAGTGTAAAATTATTTTACACAATAAAAACACAACTATAAATAAATACATCGCCGTATATCTAAGCAGTAAAGTTTTAAAAATCACTTAAAAAAACACAAGTAATTGGTGAACGAAAGCATTTTTTTTTGTACTCGACTGTACATGACAGTATAATTGGACCAACTCTACCAATTTAAGAATTGAATTGATTCGGTCCACTTTCCATCCTTTTTATCCCCATGAATAAACTGCTTATAGGTGTTTCGGTCCGCGGGTCGAAACACGAGCGGACCGAAACGCCCCACAACCCCGAAGGAAGGGTTATTTTGTGGTTACGTCTTGTGTAGTTTCGTCTGCTCACGGCAAGTTATTATGGTTCAATGAAGCCCAATGTCTTAGGCGGGTGCTATCTGGATGATTCCGTAGTTGCAAGGTCTGGCGTGTCTAAGTTGTATTTAGGTCCATCTGTGCTTATGAAAAACGTTAATAGAGTTTCAGAGATCAGATCAGTGATTTCAAATGCGATTATAGTACTAAACCACTCCAACTGTCTCATGTAAACTATCTAATGTTTTGTAATGTATCGCTCTGTAATAACTATCACAGAAATATAACAACTTAGGTGTCAGGGGTGGCAACGCATCTGTATTTTGACCTCTGGTTTGTGTGTAGATGTCTATATAACTTAACATCAATGTGAGATGCATGATTGTTTGACACCTTCTTTACATTAAAAAAAGAATGTTAGTAAGCTATATTGCTGGACCTGAGTTGAGATACTCGTAATATTGAGTGTTTTTTCAATCGGTAAATTTGTCAAAGTGTTTTGATAAATAATGCCAATATGTTACTCTATTTTAATTCAAGTATGTTTACCAAAAGCTGAATCGCAGAATAGAAAAATTTTACTGGTAGTAGAGATCCAGTGGCGGAACTCATGGGCGTAGGCACCACCGCATTACCTAATATACATGCCGCTAAATGATAGTGTTCAGCACTATCGTGTTTCGGTCAGGTAGTAATGTAATTTCCGGCACAGAGGCATAACATCTTAGGCCTCAGGAGTGGTAAAGCATCTTCATTTTGACCTTGGTCTTTGTGTTAATGTCGATAGGCTACAGTCATCACTTAACATCAATGTGAACGAATGCTTGTTTAACACATCCATTTCATTAAAAAAATCATAGGACTTGAAAAGGAACCTTACACTGGCACTATATTGGTACAGTGAGGCCGCTAGAAATAGAAATAGAAATAGAAAATATTTTTATTTCGAATAGATCTTTACAGATACTTTCAAAACGTCAATAAATCATAAACTACCTAGAGCGAATAACCATTACATATAGTTGTTGTATGTGGCTATGAATTATCATGTTCTTTCATAAACTTAGGCATAGGTATTCAAAATAAATATCGACTACAATTTCTGTTCATTCGTTTCAAGATGGCGTTGACATTCAATATCGCGTAAAAACGCCGCGGTAGGCAATAACATTCCCGTAACGCAGGTTTTCGAAAAAAGGAAACGCGAGCCCTCGAACCGTCGAGTGAATGAATGGTTGAGTGAATGGGTGAGGCGGCGGGACACCAGTTGATCGGGCTTGATGCGCCCGTGTCCGTCAACGTCGGACGGTTGGCGAAGAGAGAAACAATTCTTTGTTTTTTACTTATAATTTTTATAAACAAAAAGCGACATGCCCAGGAGTTACACGAGTGCATTGTAGTAATGTGAGTTAACTCAGGAGCCATGTTTTTTTTTATGTAATAAAAGTGGCAAACAAGCGTACAGTTCACATTGATGTTAAGTGATGACTGCAGCCTAAAGACACCCACACAATGACCAGAGGTAAAAATGTAGATGCGCTGCCACTCCCGAGGCATTAGGTGTTATGCCTCTGTGCCGGAAATTACAGGGCCGTACATTACCACCTGACCGGAACACGATAGTGCTGAACACTACCATTTAGCGGCAAGTATATTAGGTAATGCGGTTGTATCTACGCCCGCGAGCACCGTCACTGGAGCTCTACCAACAGTATTACTGGTATTATCGGAATATAATATTTATGGGGGCGGCAAGATACCAGATGATCGGCGTTGATGCGTCCATGCCGCTCATGTCCATCAACGTCGTACGGTTGGCGAAATGGGAAACAGTTCTTAGAGGCTTTTTCTCTTAATGATATAAGCTTTTAGAGCAGTGATTCCCAAAGTGGTCCATATAGACCCCCTGGGGTCTATGGGGGTCGACGTATATGCGTAAATAAAAATGGGATATATGGGAAAGTGATATAAATGTTAGCAAGGGAGTCCACCGAACCCAGAAAAAAATTGAAAAGGGGTCTACAAGGAAAATATTTTGGGAACCTCTGTTTTAGAGGCTTTGGTTTAAATTTTGTTTTACGAATATCTTCACGATTGTGAACATATGTGTACTATACATAAGTTTAGAATACAACTAATACTTTTGCGATTTCTAGTGGAAGAAACTGAGATTCTTTTGATTAAAAAAGCTACATTCACTTTACACCGAGACACGAGTAAAAATTATTATCACATAGAATTTTCAACAAAGATATCAGGGGTGGCGATGCATCTGCATTTTGACCTCTGGTTTTTGTGTAGATGTCTACAGATTGCATGAAGTCATCACTTATTAATATCCATGTGAACTGCAAGGCTTAGCACGATGCAAACAAAATATTTTTTTAGTTAATTACCTATGTGTTTTTTGATATTGCAAAACGTATTGATGAAGAGCACAATACCAGTTGATTAAACTTATCTGGGAATTAAATACCATGTAAACAACGGATGTAATGGTAAGTGGGTATTTTAACGAAAGAGCTTTAATGGATTTTTAATGATTTTGTTTTTGAGCGTTGCTACACAAGCCTTTTAAAGCCGGTTCCGAAGAGCACCGCCTTCCGGTGTCATCATTATTGAAATAAGCGTAAGAATTGTGACGTTAAACAGCTTTTTTACTTTTTTTTATGTCAAAGGATTGACAGACAAGCAGACGGGCCACCTGATGGATAGTAGTCACCGTTGCCTATGAACATTTGCAACACCAGGGGCGTCACCAACGCGCTGCCAGCCCTAAAGGACTCTTTTGACGCCATTTTTGAAGAACCCCATATTGTAGCACCGAGGGTAGAAGCTCATTCCACAATTTACACGTTCTGGGCAAAAACGAACGTGAGAACCGCACCGTTGTACATTGCCTGGTGTCCAGTCGGTGAGGGTGGAACTTCTCTCTTCGGCGGACAGTACGGTGAAGGAAAAGAGACGGCGGCACCATGTCGAACAGTTCGACAAAGCACTCGCCATTGTTGAGACGGTATAAAACGCAAAGCTAACACGTAGCTAACTGGTCTACAACGTCCCATTTCAGACAAACGAGTGAACGCCGTAACACATTACTCGTCTCTCCAATTCGTTCACTCGCAGCAATATTTCAAAGAAAACAAAAATATGTAAACCAGAACAAACGCAATAAAATTTGTCCGCGCACGTGACATTTAAAGTCAGTTTACATCACAACCAAAACACCCACCGTTTCCAAATCCGCAGAGGAGTTTCATTGAGCGATTTTTGCGTTTTATTTACCATCCGCAACACGGGTTTATCGGACGCATTAAAACAGGCAATAGTGGCAGTGTAAATCAAAAGGCCATAAAACGCCACGATTCGGCCAGAGCCGACTCCACGCTAGCCCAACCCTTGATTTATTCGCTCACCGGCGTCGGTGCGAACCTAGTGACGTCATCCGTTTTTTCGGCCGGCTTTTCGGCTTTTTATTGATGGCGCCCGGTTAAAAAGTGGCCGGACCGGGCCGGCTAAGCGAGTGCCGTCAGAATTTGTGAATGATTTTTCATTCAACTCATCCCGCGTTTCGCTACCATTTGTCAGCCGAGTGAAAAAGATGCATGTACGCGGCTGTTGTGGTGATTTTTTAACGTTTTTTTTTGCAACTTTTTAGGCTTTTACGCAGCGCCATTGACATGTGAAAGTGTGTTAGTGTCCGTCGAGTTTATAAATCTACCGCGTTCGTTTTTCGGGTGTTACTGCAGGATTAAATTTTCGACACTTCCCTCTTTTTTTGAAGCGCCAAGATCACTTTTTGATTTGCCTGTTTGTAGTTTTCACACTTTTGTATGATATCTTTCAGCATAACATTGGGCGACGAGTTGGGAATTTTATATATAATACCTAATTTGTTAGTAACTGTATGTGTGTATGTATCTTCACGGCAAGTCCCTTACGGGGTAGACAGAGAATGTGGAGCGCCAGATATCCCGGTCCTGACACACCTTAGTAAATGAATAATTTAACGTCTCATTGCTTTATGCTGCACATGTTAAGCTCCAAAATTATTTTTGCTCTGTAAATGATTTCTAACGTTTTGTTCAAAAGTAACAATTATTTTAGTCTAAGACTCTTTATTCACGAGATAAATCCATTAGAAATAATTTAGTTAGAACACATCACAACACAAAGATTGACTGGGAAAAATTGCCTAGTGGCATTAAGTCCGCCTTTCTGTGCCATCTTTATATAGATTAAGTAAAAAATATATTTATACAGAAAAAATATGATGGTATAACGAAACCATTTCTCTGCGTTGTAAAATGTACGCTCAATTACAAAACGTATTTTAGAATAAAATCCTACATTGGCATTCTTATCACAGGGGCGTACCTGATTGATATGCGGTGATGTGAAAACATTATGAGATATCTGTGGTGTGTTTTATATTTTAATTATTACTTTGATTAAAATTATAATTGCCGGTACAGTCTTTATATTGGATCTTAGTTGATACAATATTTTGTTTATGTTATTTCCTTTAAAAAAAAACTACTAAAAATAATAAGTCACGTTGAATCTAAAGGGCTTGTGTGGGCCAAATGGAAGAAGTGACACACATGGAATGTGTCATTTCATGGAATGTGTGTCATGTCATAATATTTTCTGCCTTACCCCCTGCATGAAAATGAGTCTTTAAAATATATAATTTGAAAGAAAACCACGTGGAAAAATATTCATAACTTTTTGTAATTTCAATTGAAATACACACTGTCTTTGCTTTCATCCATAAATATGAACGCAATGAATTTTGCATGATTAAACATATAAATAAACATACTATTTTTTCATTTTGATCGAGTTTGAACATTCTTCTGTTGCAGTTTGGATTAAATAATCTGGAATGGCTTCCAAACCAAACAAGGCTGAAGATAATAAAGATAAAGCTAAAAAACGTAACCGGCGGTGGTCGATAATGAAATCGTAAATCCAGGCCGTAGTGAAATATCGCGCGGTTTGGCCGCGTACTGTTGGCTGACGTTTTTGCGGTGTTGCTTCAATCACTGCACTCCAACCTTGCTGCTTTTAAATTAAATATTTTTGTAACACTTGTGTCGTTGAATGTACGGACTTTTTAATGCGTTTTTAGGGCTGTTTGTTTTTGACAACTTTTTTTTTCGCACTATCTCATCTTGCTAAAGTTAATGTTGAAAATATCAAGTCCCTTAGCTTGAGAAGTAAGCAAAAATATTTTTTTAAAAGTGAGCTTTAACTGTGGGCTTATTTATATTGCTTAATGGATTGGTTGCTGAAGGAAAGTGTGGGATAGCTGAGTTCAAAAGATCACTTTACTAAGCTACTGAAGCCCACCAGGGCGGCATCGGCAATATTTTTTACTAGTCTCAACAAGTTTACTAGAACTCTTTGAGGCGTGCATTTAATTATTAATAATAATTTAAGAAATAAAATAGTGAAAATGAATCTTATTACAAGCGAGTGTCAAATAGGGGTACGCAGGTTACTCTACATCACATTGCGACAGTGTACGTGTGTGTGTTGGTTTGAGTTTTATGTACGGTCGTAAGTAGAGGTAATAAAATGCATAGGGTGTGCATACTGTTCGTACAAATTAATTATTAAATTATTTACTGGTGGTAGAGCTCCAATGACGGAGCTCGCGGGCGTAGGCACCACCGCATTACCTGATTTACTTGCCGCTAAATGGTAGTGTTCAGCACTATCGTGTTCCGGTCAGGTGGTAATGTACGGCCCTGTAATTTCCGGCACAGAGGCATAACACCTTAGGCCTCAGGAGTGGTAACGCATTTGCATTTTGACCTTGGTCTTTGTGTGGGTGTCTATAGGCTGCAGTCTTCACTTAACATCAATGTGAACTGCATGCTTGTTTACCACTTCAATTACATAAAAAAAAAATAATAATAAGGACCACTTGTTTCTTAAATAAAAAGATTCTTAAATTAAATATTCATGTATTATTCATGTACGAGTATTATGATAGCTCGATTTCCTAATTGAGGGGTTTAAGAGGGTGCATTATTCCTGTTACATGTTGTATATTATTTAAAACAGAATTCCGATCCAAAACACGTGTATTTTTGGGTAAGTTGCCAAAATAAACAACAACTTAATTATTTTATTTTTAAAGAAAAATGGAAAGAAAAATTTGACTTCAGGCGAGACTCGAACTCGCGGCCTACTGGGAATCTAGTCCAGCCGCTCTTCCAATTGAGCTACTGAAATCCTGCCCGATTTGTCAAATCTTTCCTTCACATCTATTGCATTGCTTTATGGTAGCAGCAGCGCCATCTATTACCAACTATGCTAGTTAGGCAACCGATATAATAGACTTTTCAGTTTATTGAATATCGTAAAGAAGTCGCTTTTACCCTTAATAATTGTTTTATATTATTTCGCATTAGCACATGCTTGTGAAATATATTTTATTTTTAAAGAAAAACGGAAAGAAAAATTTGACTTCAGGCGAGCCTCGAACTCGCGGCCTACTGGGAATGTAGTCCAGCCGCTCATCCAATTGAGCTACTGAAGTCCTGAAGCATAGTTGGTTATAGATGGCGCTGCTGCTACCATAAAGCAATGCAATAGATGTGAAGGAAAGATTTGACAAATCGGGCAGGACTTCAGTCAGTAAATAAAATATATTTCACAAGCATGTGTTAATGCGAAATAATATAAAACAACAACTTAATTAATCAATATAATTTGCATCTGAATATATGTAAACAATATTATTATAATGCAAACGAAGTATCAGATGCATTACTGTACCTATCACTACAACACAATACTCAAAAATACCAGACTATTACAGTCTCTCAGTCTGCCTTAGAGCGTATGTCTAATAAACCCATCCCCACCATAATTACGAGCAAGCTGAGATGGAAACAATAAAAAATAATTTCTCACCCCCACCCTATGCCCACCCGCACATAAATAATAATTATGAAACGCATTCGAACACAATTACATACTTGGGGCTGGCTCGTTAAAAATCATATTCTAGGGGCGGAACAGACGGCAGTGTGCACGATAAGTGTTGTATAGAGCCTATTTCGTACGATAGAAATGTTTTTATTTTAATAGAAGAGACGTTTCTGATAAAAAAGAAAAAACATTTAACGGACATCACTAACGTTTAAAAATTGAGGAAGCGGCAACATTGGTTTTCACGAGAATTTTATTCAGTAATGGTAATAGGAAATCTTGGGAAGACTTAGGAATCGGTGTGGATGTACAAAAAGAACGATAAATGTGGAAGAAGCACAGGAGGTGTGTCAGGATCGGGATATCTGGCGCTCCACACTCTGCCTACCCCATAAAGGACTTGGCGTAAAGATAAACGTAACGTAACTTCACGCCTGTAATCCCCGAAGGGGTAGGCAGAGGTAAATGCATGCATTAAGGCATACATGCAGACACCCACGATTCGCCGGTTACGTTTTGGCACACGTAACAGATGGCGAGCCTTTTGACATCGCCGGGCACATTACCAAACTTCGAGGTACTGGGAAATTTCCAGAAAATAGTAAAATCCCAAAAGAATCAGAGAAAAAGGACTACACCCAGAGACCCAGGATAGAACCCAGGACCTCAGCGTAGTAGTAGTGGCCTGCTACCACTAGGCTACCGAGGCAGTTCAAGAGGCGTAAAGATAAATACATACATAATATATTATGTACTCGTAATGAGGGTGGCTAACTAAACGAATGACTAAACACATTTACAATGCGAAATATGATGGTTGCAGAGGCCCAAGGAGACCAGGACTGACCCACCTTGGGAAAAGAGGTGGAGTACTGTTTGAGGGTGGGTCGAAACTCTTAGGATTCGGTGTGCTTCTACAAAGAGAACGATGAATGAAGAAGAAGCACGGGAGTTGTGTCAGGACCGGGATATCTGGCGCTCCACACTCTGCCTACCCCGTAAGGGACTTGGCGTGAAGACACATACATACATATTATGTAATGAGGATGACGAACCAGCATGCAGTTCATATGGTTAGTTTCGCTCACCGATCGCATTCGTAATGAAGATGTTAGAAAGAGGTTTTGTGTACATGAAGAGTACTCGTATCGGTGTGAAAATGAAAATGGAGAAGGTCTGATGGTTCGGGTATGTAGAAAGAATGAGAACGATTGAGCGAATGACTAAACACATTTACAATGCGGAATATGATGGTTGCAGAGGCCCAAGGAGACTAGGACTGACCTACCTTGGGAAAAAAGGTGGAGTACTGTTTGAGGGTGGGTCGAAAGTCTTAGGATTCGGTGTGCTTCTACAAAGAGAACGATGAATGAAGAAGAAGCACGGGAGTTGTGTCAGGACCGGGATATCTGGCGCTCCACACTCTGCCTACCCCGTAAGGGACTTGGCGTGAAGACACATACATACATATTATGTAATGAGGATGACAAACCAGCATGCAGTTCATATGGTTAGTTTCGCTCACCGATCGCATTCGTAATGAAGATGTTAGAAAGAGGTTTTGTGTACATGAAGAGTACTCGTATCGGTGTGAAAATGAAAATGGAGAAGGTCTGATGGTTCGGGTATGTAGAAAGAATGAGAACGATTGAGCGAATGACTAAACACATTTAAAATGCGAAATATGATGGTTGCAGAGGCCCACGGAGACCAGGACTTACCTACCTTGGGAAAAGAGGTGGAGTACTGTTTGAGGGTGGGTCGAAAGTCTTAGGATTCGGTGTGCTTCTACAAAGAGAACGATGAATGAAGAAGAAGCACGGGAGTTGTGTCAGGACCGGGATATCCTGGTGCTCTACACTCTCTGCCTACCGCGTAAGGGATTTGGCGTGAACATACATACATACATAGTTTTCTAGTAGACTTTTGTGGTAGGTTTTCTATGTGTAAGGCGTAAGGTTTTGACCAAAATTATCGAATAATCACGTAACAAAATATTACGAAATTCTTCATAAAAAGCATTTAATTAATTCAAAAATATATTAAGAAACTTGACCCATCATACAAAAAAATATTCCCATAATAATTAGTGATGCGCAAATTAACGCAAAACGTTTTCAACGTTTCATCGATATGAAAAGTCGGAAAATCGCCACCCCGCGGGCGCGCACCGTTAATAATAGCAGCCTTACCCCACCCGCCTTATCTGCAGTATTAAACCATAAAACATTATAATTTACTACACTACGTCCTCGGTATGACGCTGCGCCGGTGCTGTGCTGCTCAAACTTTCTATTAGTATTTTAGAACGTACAATGGCGCGTATTTTTCTTCTGTCAATCATTTTGTAAGGTTTTTATTTGGAAAGTAATAAAGTGCTTTGTTTACTGCAAAATATTGTTAGTTGCCGATTATAATTATAAATCGAACGTGAATTTTATTATTTCATGATCATTTGATTTATATTTAGGCTAGGAATTATAAAGCCATTTTGAATTGGAATTCTGTAAAAATATTAGGTAACTGAATAAATATTTTAACCGTAGTTATTTGTTGCTCATACTAAGATTTATGAAAATGAGTGAGTTATAATTTCCTTATAATAATATTTATGTCAACATGGCCCCGTGGTAAACTATCACAGAGACGTAATAACAGCACCCCTGTTATTACGTCTCTGTGATAGTTTACCACGCAACGCATATATTTTATGAGTCGTGTTTGTGTTTAAACCTAAATGTTGAACAACAAAATGGTATGTACATAATTTACTAAGGATGTTTTATTCAAAAAATGTATAAATTGTATACTTAATAACAGTAATGAAGACTACTTTAAAGTAAAAAACACTTTGAAAACCGCAAGCGAGATATACTTAAATTAACGAGATTCCAGCAAATATTGTGATAGTCCCCCCTATTTAGCCTCCGTTGTTTTACGCTGATTCTACGTTTTTAACCCGCCGCCTGGTCACGATAAACTCGTTTGTTTATCGATATATTGATGTCGCATCCCTAATCACGTTGTGTTTTGTTAAGTTAATAGACTTTGTTAACGGTTATCGTGGTGTGGTTATTTGAACTAGTGTTGTGCTGATATTCTGTTCTGTCGGATTATCCTGGCTATACTTGTTATATAATTTGTTTTTAATGTAAATGAAGATAGTCGGGTAGGAAATGGCTGTTAGGTTGTTCACTATTGTGCTCATTGTCTAGGTATTATTGCTTATATTCAAGTTAAATTTGAATTTTATTCAGAATATCTCTGTTTTATTTTCTCTATCGATTCCACTTACACCATTTAGTGTAGGGTTATATTTTATGATAATATAAATTTGTATTTTATAAGATGCTAATGTTATTGCTTATTCAAATCTTTTGTAAATATAGTCGATAATGTAAAAGTACAAGGAAATAATTATGACTCCGTATATTTGATTGATTTATTATGCCAATACATTGTTTTTTTATAGATGTTTATAGAAATGCAGAAAATAGACGAAATCTGGATCCATAACTGACTACTAACTAAGTTATGCAAATCGATACACTCAATAGACCCTTAATAATAAATAAATAAATATTATACTTCGATACACATCTCTAGACCAACTAGATCCTTAATTCTGGATCGTATGCAGATATAAACATAATTCGCTTATCTGAATAAGTTAAATACTGAGATACGTCCCTCAAAATCTATTTACCCCTTTATCTTCGAAGTCATAACAAACGACTATTCAGTTAAGAGCTTTATAACCGAACGTCCCACAAAAAAAACAAATAGTGAGTTAATCCCTTTGTTTGAGGCAAGAATTGATCCTAATATTTACCATATTACGAGATACACGTTTCTGTGGCCGGCTGTCTTACCGTTGTATATGCCGCGTGTATCAATATTGTGAAGTGGTCTTAGTAAGAAACAGAAGCGTTTAGTATCGCTTAAAATAATGAACAATAGATGTTTCGAAAATTTTAAAATTGTGTGGAGCTGATAAATTTGATTAGCCATGATCCGTATAAAAACGAGAAAATATACTGCAATTTAACGTGGCATCACAGTAAACAGATTTATGACTTTAACGCATTATCAAACTTAAGTTTAAATTATCATTGGAGTGGCTAGCCTATGGATTGCTGTATAGTAACTCGTACTGATTCTTTTCTATTTTTTATTTATAGGTATGTATGTATGTATGTATGTATTCATGTATCTTAACGCCAGGTCCCTAACGGGGTAGGCAGAGAGTGTAGAGCGTATTTATAGGTAAATGTTGCCAATAATTGTCTACGGTGTCTATAATTATTTTAAAAGTATCTAATGAACAATAGTATCTTTAACAGAGAGCCGGGTGAGTTTTGATTGATAGTTTTTTTTTTAATTTGACTCGTTTAGAAATAATATTGCTAAGAATTAGATTAGTAAGAAAGATGTTGAAATTGCTTAGTGTATACTTAGACTGGAAGAAGCTTAATTTGCTATGTTAATGATGATGATAAAAATCTGCACAATAAGTGCAGATTTTGTCGATATAGTGATAGTGACCGTTGAATAAAAGCGTTGTCTTTACTTTCAAATTTTAAGTTAAATAAACTGTGGAGCAAATAAAATCAGTATTTCATTATAATCAAGTTTCCTGTTGAGTATAAGTAGTATTCAAAGAGGTTTGCCAGAAATTCTAAATTAATGCGGTTGCGATGTCACAGACAAATGTTAATGTCTAAATAAGCTTATATTTATACCATACCCTTATCACAAGAATACACTAAGACAATTGCAAATCTTTCCCCATTGGCTCAGTTATCACTTGTAACGCTAATCTTTCTCAAATGTTGATATTGTTAATACCTACGATACCTACATCTTTTGTAAATATACCTACGTCCTCTTCAGTTACGTGCAATTAAAGATTAACTGTATTTGAGTTAGAAGGATTTGCGATTTGATAATTGTTTGTTTTCAGGTTTGAATTAGATTATTTGAGTCTCGCAAATAACATGGTTATCTGATAATTTTCTCATGCTTGAATTGTGCTTATGCTTGATCCACATTTTAAATTCATTTTTCATTCCCCTTAAAAACATCATAACTGGTAAATCATATGTGTCGGTGTACCTTACAACATTGGAGAAAAAATACAGATGTATTTAAAAATATTGAAATTATGATTCTATTTCTTTTGGAAAATTGAATTAAAAAGTTGAATGTTGCTGCAGCAAAAATGTTTACGATAGTGGCTTTTTTTTTAAATTGCGGATACTTATTTATTTTTATTTTTTTTATGAAACGGAAGTGGCAAACAAGCATGCAGTTCACATTGATGTTAAGTGATGACTGCAGCCTATAGACACCCACATAAAGACCAAGGCCAAAATGCAGATGCGTTATCACCCCCGATGCCTAAGGTGTTATGCCTCTGTGCCGGAAATTACAGAGCCGTACATTAAACCACCTGACCGGAACACGATAGTGTTGAACACTACCATTTAGCGGCAAGTAAATTAGGTAATACAATCGGTAAAAATCAAAGATTTGTGCACTGTAGGTGTAATTTCGTTTTTTTTTTTATATTTTAAAATTCTATCTGTCTTAAATCGTGATTCCGATACTTACCGTAATGTCTATCTGTTTTGTTTTTTACTTTTCAATTTATTTTTGTTGTTTGTTTATAAGCATTCTTAACATCACTACTAACTTTCTAATATCGTTTGAAATCGAACTTATCAGCGATTTATTTCCTCCTCAACACAGCTTAGACATATTTGGGTTCATTTAAACACAACTTATGAAAACAATACCAATGTAAGAGCCCGAGGCTCAGCAATTACGTGCCGCCATAAAATGGGGACAGAACGAATGTACCAAAGGGACCAGCCCTAATACATTTACGATATAAAGAGGTATAAATCAAACTTAATTCTACACACGTGGTTATAAACGATCACGCACACATGCACGGCGGCAAGATGGCCGACATATGTTTGCTGAAAACTTGATACGTTGGATTTTATACTGTTTTTTTATGTTATGGAAGTGGCAAACAAGCATACAGTTCACATTGATGTTAAGTGATGACTGCAGCCTATAGATACCCACACAAAGACCAAGGTCAAAATGCAGATGCGTTACCACTCCTGAGGCCTAAGGTGTTATGCCTCTGTGCCGGAAATTACAAGGCCGTACATTACCACCTGACCGGAACACGATAGTGCTGAACACTACGATTTAGCGGCAAGTGTATTAGGTAATGCGGTGGTGCCTACGCCCGTAAGCTCCGTCACTGGAGCTCTACCACCAGTAAAAATACTTACCTAAATTAGTATATTACGCTTTTTTGGTTATATCTTAGTGAATCTCCATTGCAATTTTTCTGATTTGTAAATTGACATGTGTATCGATTGTTGTTTAATATGTTTGTCACTCTTAATGAGTAGTAATATATTTCTGATTCTGGTTTGTTCTGTTGTACCAAATTTATTACTTAAACATTTTAAAGTATTATAATTTTAGTTTAGTGAATAATCAATTCAAAACAAATCGTATTTCTGTTACATTTTTTGCTCACAAATCCTCCGTCCCTGGAACTATCTGCATTGTATGTTGTATTTTAAGACATTTGCTTAGTGACAAATTAATAAAACAACCTTTGATTATTTTATTTATATTAGAAAGACAATAAAAATGTCGAAATAGGTACGTGTAAAATTTCTGTAATTTATTATTTACTTTTTGCCATCATTTTGTGAATCTTATATTCTGATTAGACTTGGTAGCATTTAGAATGCGTATAATGATATATCTGTATCAAAAAGATTTCCCTGTGCCAATCACACAAAATATTATATTACTTTAACGTATAATATTATAATTATTTAAATAAGCAATAAACTTAATCGATTATTACATGAACTATAAAACCAATTAACTAAGAAAGAAAAAAAAGAGATGCGTTTCAATCAGCCTAAAAACCGACACAACCGTTAAATCTATAATCACAAACAACCCTTACGTATCAAGACGCACACAGCGGTGTGCAAGGTGGTGTGAAAATGGAATTAAGGGGGGGATGCAAAGGAATCAAGCGAGGGGGCAAAGTGTCCCCGACCGGACACTTTGAACGAATTATGACGGTCATTATTAGAACGTGGACAGAATTAAATTGCCTCCCCCCATACCCCCTTCCGGCTAAGTATGCGCGCAATACCTGTCTGATACTAGCAACACTTATCTCTGAGTACAGATTTTTCCTATTTCGCTTCAAGCTTAAGTTTCTTTGATTTGAGTTGTCATGTTGAGATGGGTTTTGAGTGTTTTGTATCGTTTAATAGCGAGGTATATTATTAATGGATTTGTTTTTAGGATTAACATCTCAGTGTATGTGAAATGTTAAATACTTTTTATGTAATCATGTTCAGGATTCTTGTGACTAAAATATTCTAGTGAATATTCTAATGAATAGCACTAAATAGGACAAGTGGGCCCAAATTATCTTTAAGTCATTCGGATTTTTTGAATAAATGTGTATTAGGTCTATTCGAAACGAAGTTAAAAAATTATTAGCCCCTATTTTATTTCTTCGTTTAGATTTAATATATAGGTATTCGAATATGATGTTCTACAAAAGCGTATTTTTTTTTAATACTCAATCTAGTTTCTACATTATACTTATTGCATTTAAAATATTCTTAGATATTCTTAAAATGTTCTCATCTTGAATATAGATTTGTATTGAAAAACTTTACACTAACGACATATTTTTCTTTGCAGGTAAGCCTTAGTGAGTGCACAATGGAAATAAAATCTGCATTTTTATTCAACAAACTGGAGTAGGGTAAGTCAGTGATGCCGCCCTCACACTCCGAATCGATATTTACGGTTTTTAATTAGAAGACGTTTACAATAATGTCGATACGTGATGCGAGATGGGAAGCTCTAATGAAGTGAAGTTGTGGGGAATTTTATAGAATGCAATAGGGATGGGAGAATATATTAAAGTGGGTGTTGAGTATTTTTCATAGCTTGATGGCGAGTCTTTAGTGCCCCCTTATTTATTTATGTTTGTTAGATACGAACTATGTTGTGTCTTTGCCAGTTGCATTTGCAAATTGCGTTAGATTTAAGAAGACAAATTAGTGAATAGCAATACTTTAGCTTAAATACGATTATGGCAGATATCCTAAAATTTTAAAAATTATGAGAATAAGACTTCTTCCTATGAAACGTTTACGTTATTTACATAAAATCGGTTTTTTGTCAGTACATCACTAACTGATGTCAACTTGTTTTTTTTTTTAATTTAATGCTGCGATGTATCACTAAATTTTTGTGAAGTTTGTTACGATTTGTAATTGAAGTAAGTACAAACAAAAATGAATTTTACTAATATTTAATAACGTGAAAGTAATTCATCATAATTAAGTGATCATACCGCTAATTCGATTATGATGAAATTTTACAAGGTGATGTATTAAATGTTAAAAATTATCAAGGCCACTTTTCGTCTCTTTTGCATGATCTAAAGCTATCTCCATTCGAAATTTTCGAAAAAAAAACCAACAGAGTTTTAACGAATGTTGTTCAAATGTTTTTCATTTTAGGATAGGGAGAAAATTGTCTATTCTGTTACTTTTTCCTTCTTAAAGGAGGACATTATTCTTGTATGATTATTCTACGGGTGTGTCTATTTGTATTTAGAAATGAAAAATTTACATTTTCATGCAAAGTAAAATAAAGAATCTCTATTAAAATGTAAAAAAATCATTCAAAATTACAAACTAAAAGAAACTGAAATAAGACATTTTACTACAAAAAAAAATTATTTAAATTGTCATAGATCAGCAGGCCAATATTTGACCAAGGCCTGACTGGAGGTAGAAGTTTATCAACTGTACTAATTGAAATATACTTAACATTTTTTTCGGCCTAATCTCGCATTTAAGAAACTAAAATGATAAGGTATTTCAAATCAAACACGACGTTTTGGTCCTTTTAGGTGCCGTAAACTCAGGCAGACTTCATTGAAATAAGAATTTTAGTTTAATATACGCGAAATAAATCCGAAAATCTAAAATCACTCTTTCTCTTTTGCTATTTTGCCTAAACTGGAAAATAATCGTCATAAAAATACGCAATCAATTCTAGCTCATTACTTTCTTCTATACACGTTAAAAGTTAAGACTTGTCCTATATAATGCAAGTAGCAAAAGTCTGACTCAGCCTTCATTTACAGTACAAGTTAAAATCAATTATAGCCGATTGTTTCGTTAGTGCCAGCAATTGTTTTTTGTCTCCGCGCTTTGTATTCCGAACAGACATCTCTGTTTGGAGTTCTTTTGATGAGGCCAGTCTAAGACTTGTGATTGTGTGTGCATTTTCATTTTCCTCCCCCATCGCCCCCCATTTTTTAACGGACTGCAGTTGGCGACGTGACTTGTGTTTGAAGTGTATGTTGCGGATTGATCGTGTCTTTTATTTCTCGTGGATAGAGTTTGTGGCTAATGAGATACTAATTTTGGATTCTGGAAAGTTTATGCGTGTGTAATTTGCTATATGCGTGTGGAAAAAAAAAAATTACCAGTACGTGGAAATAAACCTACAATATGAATAACGAGCTATTCATAAATAATCCACACGTTTGTTGCAAAATTGTATTTTCCTCAAAGAAATAAATGGAAAGAAAACTAGTTATCAAGAGATGGAAGTTCCATTGTCAAATTTTTCTTGCCATTTTTAGTTTAATTTCTACATCATTCAATATGTTGGACAAAAAATTGTTCACTAATGAAAGTGTACAAGTGCAGTTCACATTGATCCATAATTTTGTATCACAGGTGTAGAGGCAGAAGATTTTCGTAGTTATTTTTAAATCATTAACAATACTGAAGTGGATTACTGCACTCACCATTGTGAACATATTTTGCTGTGAACTATAAAAACATTTTTGTCTCCAAAATCTTCATCACCACGCGACAAAGTGTATGAAGCAGTCGATAATTTTCCGCGCGATTTCAGGATAGGTTTAAAAATAACCTTGTAAAACAGCCTTATATTTCTGACAAATCTCAAAAACTCCACCTACAATCCAGTTAGTTTCCCACAAGCGAAGGTGCACGTACCGACCAAGCTTTAATCAAGGGTGCTCATTTGAATATACAACCGATGGGCCGTGTCGCGTAATTCATTGATTCATTAGCGTTTTGAGCGTCCAATTCCCAACTCTTAGGGACTTAATGAGATGACTGCATGGTGACAAAAGTCACGTTGGTCTGCCTTTTTGTTCAGTGAGATGTAACTTATTTAGTGAGTGAAATTCTTGGACGTTTCTCATTGAACTGTTTAAATCATAGGATTGCTAACTAAGGCAATACTTGTTCCGTTTGTGTATCTTTTCACTGCTGCTGCGCTAGAGCTTGGTCTTTCTATAAGACTGAAGATAAATGCCATTGGGCTCTTTCCAGTTTTACCAGTACTCTCCTCGAAGTCTGGATTCCCGAAGATATCTAAAGGTTCGCTACCTACGGGACGAAAAATAACAGGGGAATTATCGGTGATTGCATATGCGCAAATAATTTTACTCAACCTAAAAGGGGAAAAAGTCACGTCAGGATGCCTTTTTGTTCTTTAAGATGTAACTTAGTTGGTCAGTCAGTTTGGGTGATTTTTTCACTGATTTGCTTATTCTGACAGGCTGACTTTCTACTACTCTTCTTCAGCCGTTTTTTTTTAGAAATCTTATGTGTTCTGCTATTTACTTGCTACTTGCTATTTAGGTATCTATAATTTTTTTAGGTCTTAAAAATCATGAAATCATTCATGCGCGCAGTTCACAATCATAAATAGGTAATGCAGCATATTGACATCAACATAATTCAGATGTGTCTTCTTTGCTGTTTCTGTGTCCAAAACTGTGTCGTTGTTTCAGAAATGACGGGATCGTACATTGTTTCTGTACCTGTACCCTGAAAAATACGGGTGTCATTGCCGAGCAAATAAGTTATGTGTTAGGCAGTACGCCCTAAAGCTTCGACACTGGAACGAATGAATAAATGAATGGACACTTATTGAACTTAATACAATCATTTAATCTTCTTTAATAATATACCTATCTAACAAGCGTTAGTTTTGGCAGCCCGGATTTTAATGTTTTTCTGGTTTTTGGATTTGCGTTCATCAGGAACAGGATAGTAAGAATTAAAAATAGTATTAATAAATGAATAATCCATGATGGGCAGTCAGTAAAATTGGCAAAACATCAGTGATAATATAACTTCTATCTGTACCTACCTACGTTTGAATAGATCACAGACTTAAAGAGTGAACAAGTGCGCCACAAGTTGCAGAATTTATTCACCCAGAAGTCCCTGTAAATAAATTTCTAAGTAGATAGCGAATAAAAACTTCTCGTATTTCAATAAACAAGGCCAAACCATATAAGGGTGTCTGCCGACATGCGCGCACGACTCCGATCCGTCCCCGATGCGCTATCAGCAAACTACCCGCTTGTCCACACGGGCACCTTAAGCGGTGGTAATAAGAGCTGTCTTTGATTGATTCTGGATAAGTGGAGAGTACCCTGAATGTATGAAGATAATTCCGATGCTCGACTTTAGATATGGTAATCGTTGTAGCCACGTGAGTGTGGCGAGTGGCGATTGCTTGTGTATTTTTAACTGGTTCGTGGTTTTGATAGTCCAGTAGTGGCTTTAATTATTTTCAGTTTTCATCCAATTTAATGGTAATTTATGCATAGAGTCAGCATGAAGGCTTTAAGATACCTACTTAGTTACCCTATTTAAAGATACGTTTGAGTCGATATGCTCTTGTTACGCACATCTCACCTGAGTTCTGACGTTTTTTATCAATTAATCGGGAATTTAGATATTTTTAGTGGTGCATTTGTTTCTCTTCCCACATTGACCTTAATGTACTGAAGTACTAGACAGGATCCTTTGGTAGCATGGTTCCAGTTTTTTGCATTTCATTTACCACACTTCCCATAGTAACATGACAGCAGACGTGAAAACGTCTTACTAAAAACTGAACCGGCTGTCTGTTCCCGGTGTCTTCTCTATACATTAACCGCATTGTCTTCCCATTAATATTTTACATCATCATCATTTGATGTACCGTTTGTCACAAAGCAATATCGAGTTGCCACGATTTCTGCTTCTAAAACGCGGAAAGGCAAAAAAAATAACTCTCAATCGTCTCTCGTCAAAATTTATACTATTTAACCTTAAGGCACCTCTTATGTGATCATTACTATGCAACATCCTAATCGACTGTAAGCCAGATCACGTGGAACCTCCCAGCGGGGGGCTTCTTACGTCAATAGCGACCGTCTTGGGGGCGTGATGCAGTGACCATCGCGGCGCACGTAGGCTGGACAGCTCGTCGGTGGAATACTAATTATCAATTAGAACGGTAGACTGAGGGACTGGGGAGGATTTTTAAGTGTCTCTGATGATTCTTGCTTCGACAGCGTTTGTTGAAATGTAAGATGGAGGTGGAATGTTATAAACGTCTTAAATAGAGACATCTACTTTGAAACTATAAGTTTCTCAGCTTCTCATAAGCTACAGTAATTATCCACTTTTTGTGTTATGATGGTGGTAAGCAAGGTGCAGTTCACATTGATATTAAGTGATGACTGCAGCCTATAACTCAAATAAAGATCAGAGGTCAAAATACAGATGAAAATTGAGATTTTAGTTGTTATGTCTCTGTGTTATTTATTACGGGGCTAATTAACATTCGGCTGCAAAAACTTTCATTTTTTATTTATAAACTCTTAAATCTATCGCTTTATATGTGACTGTATCTGTCTGGTTTTTACCCCTTTGGATTTCTGAGAAGATGTCCTCGAAGTTAAGCAGAGTTATATTGAGATGTAAACATCTATTTTCTCTTTGTTTATCACTTTCAATGACGTTTAGCAGCTGATAATAGTCCCACGCTTTTTAATTACACATTGCGTTTTCTACACAACACTAAGCGCGCTAACGCACTAGCGCTAGGCCGCGGGAGCGGGTAGCCGCGCGGCTTATCGATTTTACAATTTAATATGCAACCGCCTGTTATGTATAGTGCGTACAATAACAGGAGGTTGCATATTAAACTGTAAAAGCGGCTAGCCGCGCGGCTACCCGCTTTCGCAACTAACCTCTAGTGCGTTAGGGCGCTAAGGCTGCTCGCCCACGTCCGATAAATCGGTGATTTTTTGTGGGAGTAAAATAATGTTATAAAGCTTCAAAGATTAAATAAATAAATACTATATACCTACCCAATTCATTTACAATACACGTTCTTGTTTTTATCTATCTCTTTTTATCATCAAGTACCTACTAGAATATTATCAATGTATGGCCCCGTAATAATTATCACAGAGACATAACAACTAAGGTATCAAGAGTGGCAACGCATCTGCATTTCGACCTCTGGTTTTTGTGTAGATATCTATGCTGCAATCATCACTTAACATCAATGTGAACTGCATGCTGGTTTACCCACCTTCATTAAATAAGAATAAATCATCACAGAATATTTAACTTCAGTCCCTCAACCAATCAAGAAACACATTTATTATTATTACTGATTTCCATAAATATAGACATAAGACCAATAAATCATATAATAATCCCACGATTTACCATTATTTACATAAAAACCCACGCTTTATAATGTGACCGCCCGTGGTCAAGCTAGGACTGTATCACTGTAATGATGTCACTGTGAAAGGCAATGATGCCTCTAATTTCATTATTAGACGCATTGAATTGGGGTTCCGTACCCTAATGAGCAAAATACCCATACAAGATTACTCGTGCGTCTGTTGGCTGTCTGTCTGTTGTGTCTCTCCAGTGACGGAGCTCGCGGGCGTAGGCACCACCGCATTACCTTATTTACTCTCCGCTAAATGGTAGTGGTCAGCACTATCGTGTTCCGGTCAATGAACGGCCCTGTATTATCCGGCACAGAGGTATACCTAACACCTTAGACCTCAAGAGTGGTAACGCATCTGCATTTTGACCTCTGGTCTTTTGATGGGTGTCTGTACTTCTTTTTTATTTAATGGAAGTCGCAAACAAGCATGCAGTTGACAATTGAAGTTAAGTGATGACTGCAGCCTATAAACACCCACACAAAGACCAAGGTGAAAATGCAGATGTGTTACCACTACTGAGGCCTGAGGTGTTATGCCTCTGTGCCGGAAATTACAGGGCCGTACATTACCACCTAAGCGGAACACGATAGTGCTGAACACTGCCTTTTAACGGCAAGTATATTATTATTAAAGTATGTTAGGTAGTGCGGTGGCCTACGCCCGCGAGCTCCGTCACTGGAGCTGTACCACCGGTAATGGTAAACTGGATGCTTTGTTGGCCACGTTCATTATTACATAAAAAATATAGGTATACGAACGCGAGTTCGACTCGCACTTTGCCTATTTTTGCATATCATTAAGTGTTAGGGAATTAGTGAAGTGTTTATTAGGCACCCTGTAAAGTTATGAACATATTTATTTAGATTATTTAAGGGCCATTAGAACGTGCATTATCATTTTCGAACTGTCACGATGACGACCATGGGGTCTATTTTGATTGCATTAATGTCATGGAATGTGATTAACTCGTAAATTATTCGGTTTGTTATTTAAAGGATACCTACACTTTGTTAGATAAACTGCCTTAGAAGGCTTGAGGTCGGGGCCACTATTGGTATCCTGGGTTCGATCCTCAGACATCAATTTTAGATCACGAATTTTTAGACAGCATATCGAATTGCAATAGATGATTGTTAAATAAAATAATAGCCTTTGTTTACCCTAATTAACAAAATATACAGTTAAAAAAAAATACAATTAAATTAATTACAACATTAAAATTAATTACATTAGAAAAGAGACTTATGTACATATTTTTTATAGTGTCATCAAAGTGGCAAACTAGCATGCAGTTCACATGGCGAAAATGAGCACTTTAAAGCTTAATAAGTCACGAACGGTTTACATAATCGAAAAATGATATTAGCACATCCCTAACATTTTTAAAAGACCTATTCAACGATATCCCAGTTTTTTAGATATCTGCGAGTGTTTTGCTTCCATTAGGCCGTTGTACTGTATTATTAAAAAAAAAAAAAACAAAATTCCAATCGTATCCCGAAATTTCGTATCATTTCACAAGAGGAAACAATTAATCTTGTTTTATCAGAATGAATTCCTTCACAACCATTATTCGATCATCACTTGATTGATATAAACTTGTCATCGGCTTTCCGGCCTTTCGCGCCCAACTTTTTTTACTTATCATTAATGGCGCCAACCCTGACGGTTGTTGTAATTAGTTTTTTATAGAACCGATAGGTGGCGCCGATTTGTCATGTTTAATTAGTGAAATCATAGGAGTGGTGTTGACAACCCTTGATTGAACAATATTTGTGTGAACGGAAATGATGCTAACGAAATGGTGTGTTAACATCGTTTGAGATATCAAAGAAAAGGGTGAATCAATCATCAAGATTGTTTTTGCGTAGTTCATGATTTTCGTCACCTTAATTTAGACAATTTCCATTTTAAACAGAGTTAATATTTGTAATATTTATTTTTCGCAATAACACATGCGACTGAACTTTATAAATTAAGGAAAAAACGGATAGATAAATTTCGCTTCGGGCAGAATTGAACCTGCGTCCTCAGAATAACCAGTCCAGCCGCTTTACCACTAAGTAGCTTAGTGGTAAGTGGCTAGTGGCTTTCTAGAGTTAATATTACTTGGGGTAAATACGATCGTGCGCGTCATCATCTGTCTTTTGACAGCAATGATGACGATGATGTCTGTAAACAACATTTGGCATGCCGTACCAGTGCACTGCACTGCACTGGTACGGCATGCCAAATGTTACCTTAATGCCACATTAAAAAAAAACATATTTGCAACATAACTTAAAAATACCAAAAAAAATCCTAGACTGGACATTTCCCTTTGATGCATTTGAGCATGGTTCCAGTTTTTTTGAATACAATTACCTGCACTTTCCAATAACATGACTGCTGACGTGAAAACATCATACAAAATATCTATCAAATCAATTCAAAACCGAAACCGGTTGTTTGTTCCCGGTGTCTACTCCAATATTGTCCTCAACTTGCAATGTTTTGTTTTTAATTATAAAATCACCTACAATTACCCTATTTATACTATAAAAATAGAAGTTAAAACTATTGTTAAAATAAAATTAGGTACCATAAAATATGGTGAGAATATTAAATTTAAAAATTTACGAGATAATATAAAAATCAGACATATATCTCACTTTTTGATTACATTGTGAAAAAGATATATTATACGTCACATTGTAGGTCACACACGCAAGAAAAACCAATAGAAAAGATATATGCAGGCATTTAGGTATTCACCAGCGTTAACGTGTCAACGTGGAGAGAAATTTTATTTCACATTCCTCACAAATAGATAAAATTTATAAATAATACGAAAGGTGTCTCAGACAGAGCTCTAAATAACGTGACTATAGATCACGTTACAACTATAATGATGACAATATTGTTCTCACTACATTCTCTAAATTATAATAATAAAGTTATTAATGCAAATTTCGTGAAATTTGAACCCTGTCACTTGGTAGCGGCCACTAGCAGCATAACACTAATGTATTACGTTAACGAATAGAAATATTCTGTTTGGCATTAATGGTGTTTTTTTTTGAAGTTGTACATACTTTTTATCGTACGAGTTAAAAACTGATAAGAGTGAATTTTTTTAATGGGTTTTGCCCTGTGGTCTTTGTGTGTCTATCTTCACGCCAGGTCCCTAACGGGATAGGCAGAGAGTGTAGAGCGCCAGATATCCCGGTCCTGACATACCTCTCGTGCCTCGTCTACCTTTATCATTCTCTTCATACATGCACGCCGATCCCTAAGAATAAGACTTTTGACCGCACCATCAGACAGAACTTGACCTATTTGGTGGTCTTTGTGTAAGTGACTATAGGCTGTAGCCATCACTTCACATCAATGTGAACCGAATGCTTGTTTGCTACATTCATTACATAAAAAAATCTCCGATGGCTGTACTACTTTCGGGTCAGCCAGTTTTAAATATTCTGTTATTTTTATAGATATTTTTTTTTGTTAAAGTCATAGATATGACTTCATGTTATTTAAACACACTAACTAATATCGTTAAACACAATTTCAGAACCACCTAACTTAAAAAAATGTAGATTTAATTCGAAATATAAATAAATGAAATAGAAACCATTTCAACCAATCAAGCGGCGCCAACAAGCCGTTGGATTCCATAATAATGTTACGAGACTAATTAAATATCCTACTACTATTATAAAGGCGAAAGTTTGTAAGTATGGATGTATGGATGTTTGTTACTCTTTCACGTAAAAACTACTGAATGGATTTGAATGAAACTTTACCACAATATAGCTTATACATCAGAATAACACATAGGCTACAATTTTTGAGGTTTTTAATGTGAGGTCGTAGAAAAAACACATTTTTTGCGCTTACATTGCAAACGCTGACTGAATACTACAAGATAGATCAAAACAATTTACTACAGTATTGTACAACTTAAAAAGGTCTACAAAAAAGTCCCTGATGGTATATGTTTATCTCTTAGGAATAACCCACAATAATCATTTTTTATCCTTTACTTTGTACGAGAAATAATGGCTTATTTACGAAGCGATTTTAAGCAATACAGTATTAATCCTTATCCAATTAAGTATCTTAAATACATTGTGCATTTAATTAAGATCAATATGGCTTTTTACAGCATGTAAATTAAATAAATATTTTCGGAGATATCACAGATTTAAAATGCAGAGTCATAGCAATTTCGGCGATAAATACCGTTTCGGTGATAAATACCGGCAGCGGCGCCAGGCGAACGGGGCGTGGGGGGAGCGGGGTAGGTGCGGTGGGGAAGAAGTGGCTCATCGCACAAGTTGGAATTAAAGGTAGGTGTACCCGTTTTGTTAATGCGTAACCTGGATGCGCCAAGATTATGCAACGGTACTCGGTTGCGAGTTACCGAATTAGGAAGGCATATAGTGAAGGCTACAATTTTAACTGGAGAAGCCAAGGGAGACAATGTTCTTATACCGCGCATCCCAATCATACCCAACCACTTGCCATTCAATTTTAAACGCCTGCAGTTCCCATTAAAAGTCGCATTTTCAATGACGATCAACAAATTGGGCACGCCATGTTTTTCTCACGGTCAGCTCTATGTGGCTTGCTCACGTGTTTCCAAAGCGAAGAATCTGCATGTTTATGCTGAAGGAAAAAGATCGTTAAATGTAGTTCATAGGAGCTTACTGCAGTAGCTACCTATAGGCCTATGATTTATTTATTTATTTATTTAATCTTTATTGCCACAAAATACATAATATTTGAGCAAATGGCGGACTTAACGCTAAAAGCGCTCTCTACCAGTCAACCATTGGTAGTGTAGAAAGATTGGTTGGCGGCATTAATGAATAATTAGGAAAAAAAAAATGACTTAATACATACACTCAACAGTACGTACATATTATAATGAAATATACTTAAATACATATCTAGATAATATTCTGAATTTTATAAATATAAATATAATACTAAAATTATGAAATTATAGTACATAAATATATAGTTAAAGATATATACATATGCTTATAATAGATGATGATTTTGCTGATACTTACTATTTTTGAAAGTATGCTTTGACTCTTTTTTTGAAAGCAGCCTTTGAAGTGAGTCGACGTATATCCTCCGGAAGAGCATTCCACAAACGTACTACTTGAATGCCAAATGAGCTGGATATAAAGCCGGAACGATGAAGAGGGATGGAAAGGATGTTAGAATCACTAGAGCGTAATTGTAGTGAGTGTGAAGATGAAAGATGTTGAAATTTACACTTTAAATAAGAAGGAGTACAAGGATCTGAAAGAATAGAAAAGAGTTGAGAAAGAAGCCGTGTTTGTCTTCGTTGTCGAACTGGGAGCCAATTTAGTTTTGATCGAAATAAAGAGACATGATCAAACTTACGAAGACAAAAGATGAAGCGGATTGCATTATTTATTAATCTATCAAGTTTGTCTAGAAAGGTCTCATTCAGATCCAAATAACACACATCAGCATAATCAATAATGGGGAAAATGAGGGCCAAATGATTAGGGCTCTGCAGTGCTTAGTTACCGTATTTCTTACTTATTACTAGACTAGACGGGACGAATCTGAAGTCCACGCGAACGAAGTCGCGGGCAAAAGCTAGTGTTTCAATATTTATACATAACGTTTTGTCCAATCAATGGCGGCAGACTCTTGGTGAGTGGTGTAGTCAACACCTGATGGTCGCGAAAGTAAACACGTGATTTTGAATCAATTAAGTCCGATGTTATAGGCGATTGTTGCAGAGTATGTTAACAGGAGAGCCGTGAAGTAAAATTTTAATTTGTAGCTTGGTTAAAAAACATGAAGCTTTATATTTTATTATGTACAAGATGTCTCAATGAAGTGTTTTATTTCCTCTTAAAATTCATAAAAGTAGAAAATAAATGTATTTAAAAATTAACAGTCGCTTGCATTCTAGAATTTCATATTAGTAAGAATAGTTTTTCTATTACTGCAGTCAGAACTTTCAAGGACTTGCTTTAACGATGTCCGTCAATAAGAATTATAAATTATCACTGATAACCAGGCAAGAACTATCTTCCACAGTTAAAGCAACTAAATTATCTCACCTTTCAAGGGCTTTCGTGTTTCTAAATAATTCTAAATCCTAACCCCCTTATTCATAAACGTACATTAGAAACGTTTTAGCTAGAGAATACTTTGTCTTTGTCAGTTGCATTGTCAAATGTGCAGGGTAGAAAAAGACAAAGGAGAGATTAGCAACACTTTAGCTAAAATACGTTTATGAATAAGGGGTTAAATGTTTTCGCTTCTGTGTACACACAGAAATAAAAACTTGAAGTTGTCAGAAAAAGAATTTAGTGTGACAATTTCAGGTTTTTTAAAGTCTACAATAGCACCTAATTAAGTACAAATTATGTCATTAATGTATTTGGTAAATATTTACAACAAATAATATGAAAATCCTTCCAAGAACATTAATATGTTTAGCCTTCTCTGCAGTAAACTCAGTCTGTATTCCTATGCATGCTTTAATACATCATTAAAAGTCCGTCAAAAGATTTTTACAGCATTTTTTACGATCAGAAATCGGATATAGTTTGTATTTTACGATTACCAATGATTTTTACACCGTGTTTTTTATTGTCTAGTCGGATTAATTTTCATTGTTGTTTTAGAGGTAGTAACTGTATGTTAATGCGTTATAAATTTCCAAAACCGACGAATCTCTATTGGATTAGATAGAAAATAATTGTAATGGTTGAATTTCACTTCTTAAATTTGTTTTTATTACTAAATCATTTTGTTTTATTAATTGATGACATAATATCGTACTTAAACTTATTGGATAAATTTGCGTTACTTACTTGGTTTAATTAATTTTCTTTGCCATTTAAAAAAATACAATATCTATTTACGCTTTGAGTCATTAATTGTTTTAATTTTTGTGAATTCGGGCTTTATACAGAAATCGGAGAATATACAGATAACTGCTTTTATTTCATGTAGCAAAAGTGGCAAACAAGCATGTAGCTCACATGGATGTTAAGTAGTAACTGCAGCCTATAGCCTGCCTCACAAAAACCAGAGGTCAAATCAATTAGTGCCAAATAGTAGGTAGTGTTGAGCTACCATTTAACGGCAGATAGATTAGGTTCCTAGGTTCTTGACCTCCGACACTGGCACTCTACCATTAATGTACCTAATGAATGCCACGTGTCAGAAACTCATTGCCAAAACTAGATAGCTATAAACCAAACAATACTGATATCTTTATTTGAAACCGATAAAACCTATAAAATAATTCTATTTTCTTACTTAAATCACAGCGAGAGTCGTAATCAAAGTGTATTTATTGACTGCCGGATTAAATTTAACAGATCGTATTTTGACGCACATTATTGGATGCGTCATTCGTACAGTAGGCAACAGGGTTTCACAATCGACAATGAATGCGTACAATCTGTAGTCAAAACTTGTATGCTTGTCAAATTTACGATTGGTGTGAGAAGATAAAAGTTTTACAGCTCTCCGATTGAGATACGAGTGATGTGTTGGCTAACGTTTGACCCGGATTAGTTCGACTCGAAGGACCAACTTTTTAAACAATAGAAATGTAGATTTTTATATAATATGACAATTCTCGATCATGTAACTGGGTCATTCATTTTGTAAATCAATTTACATATGCCATTAGATTGTAAAACTTGATCGGTTGTCAATGGATTGAACTGAATATTATATATTATTAATTTTATTTATATCGAGCATTCCACATAAACAGACTTAATACGTTCTTTATACTATGGTAATAGGTTTTTCTTCAGTTTTTTTTGTAGCATTGCAAACTATTGTGAGTTATATAAAATCGGTGTAAATTCTGAACCTTTCCTAGGCTTGTACGGAGACATGAGTCAAATACATAAAGGCACTTTTGAGAGCATTTAAAAAAACAAACGGGTTCTATTCCCGGGTAGGAAGTTATCAGAGATAATGGTGTAAATTCCTTTATCTCTAGTTCCATTTTCTGGCAATTTCCCAGTACTTTTAAGTTTGGTTATGTGCCCGGAGACGTCAACAGGCTCGCCACCTGTTACATGGGCCAAAAAAAAAACGTAAACCTCTTCCTACCCCTTCGGGGATTACAGGCGTGAAGTAATGTTTTTTTTAAACATTGTTAAAGACATGAAATTTAACATAATATTGTTAAAAGCTGGGAATAATGTAACGCAACTTAGGTCTCAGAGGTGTCAACGTATCTGCATTTTGACGTCTGGTTTTCGTGTAGATATTCGTGTGTAGGCTGCAGTAATCACTTTACATCAATGTGAGCTGCACGCTTGGCTGGCACCTTCCTTACATTAAATAAATCGTATTAAATTAACAATTCCTCCACCCTCCTCCTTCCTCCCAATAACCTATCAGCTTTTAAATCTAAAATTGGTAATTTCAATATATCAAGCTATTGTGAGAAGAAAGGCGAGCGTCGCCGCGGGTCGACAGGATAGTTTTATACGTCATTACTCCGTGAATGCTCTGAGGCGAATGACTCGCATAACTTTGTTTAAAGGACGGAATAGAGGATACGAGAGGAATTACGAAGGAGAGATGCGGTATAAGTTTAGTCGATTTTCGATTCAATGTGATATTATGAATTATTTTTGTAATACTTAGTACTCAGTATAATGCGTGACATCATCATTTAAATGTATAATTTGGATGACATGAGACTTATTTTACGAAGTTACCGATAGTATATTTTATGATAATTGCGCTTACGGAGGAATATAAAATTTGGCACAGTTATAGTTCATATGAAGAATGGGTGCAGAATCCTAATATTCATTTTAATAAAGCATCATAAATACGTTTAATTAATTAAAAAAAAAAACATAAGGCAAACTACCATTCATTTGACTCACAGTAAATTCCTTTCACATTAATTTCCTACGGTAGGTACCTAAATAGTTTCACAAAACAAAATGAGGATTATCATAGAGGTGAACTGTACTTAAGTCTGAATGCTATAACGATTGCATTCAGAATTAGGTTCGTTTTATGTATTGCGATCGAATTTCAACCATTCGGCGATCACTAGCTTATGAAAATCGTTTAAAAACATGTAATTCGTATGTGACCGGATTTCACCCATATCTTTTAGATATGGTACAATAAAAAAAATGATTGATTACGAAAATAAATATAAGTAATAATCAGCTGTAATATTGATAGTCGATTAGATAATTTTCATGTAATATCTACACAAAATGGGTCCAATGTATAATTTTGAAAGAATACAGATAATTCATTCATTATTCGATATCGATAACGAGATCAATAAGTAGGTACTTTTATAGACGTTACTATTTTGTATGGAAAAACCAACAAGCACTTTGAATAGTTCAGCCACACGCCTCGAGTTTAAATTATATATCTAATTAATATCTCTCAAACTACCTATCTGACGAATCGTGACTGTCGGTGATAAATAAAAAAAAAAAAAAATTAAATAATTTACTACAAATTAGTCTACAAGGACACTTGCATTGTCGGGTTATAAGCTGCCTGGATAGAATGACTTATAATAATAATCCAAAAGATATTAAAATTAATTCATATTAAATTAATAGTATTTAAGCAATTTAATAATAATATTTAATCGATACGTGAACCACCAATTTTTTTAATTCTTTCATAAAAAAAAAAAAACTGTCCGTCAATATTATCAATAATAGTTTAAAGATGTCAGATGATACTGGCTATCGCATACGACGTCGTCCGCATGAAAAAAGGAACGAAAATGACGGACTTCCATACACACATTCGTCCTCTTTTAGACGTGAATTTTTGAAAAAAGTAGACTATCTCCTTCCCAGGTTCTCAAACTATACTCCTTCCAAATTTCATTGAAATTGGTACAATCGTTCTGCTGCGGCCATAGAGCAACACGGGCCACCGGCCGCGGCGGACTGGAGGGGAGTAGCCATAACGTTTATTACCGATGCAAAAAAATCTGTCATTTTTTGCGGGGGGAAATGCGTGCGACACACATGCACACTACAAAAAACGTCTATTACTACGAAACTCACATCTTGACCCGAGAATATGTAATCCTTGACTTTAACATAATACAGAAACAATTTCACGCGCACGTTTAAACATCTAGGAGACAGGTATAGGCCCATTTGGGCTTGTACTTTGACAGGGGAAAGCCTGCATATGGCTACTCCCCTCCGGTGTTGCTCTATGGCTGTGGCAATTTGCATTTTATGCTTATAGCCATTATTTACTTAACTTCATTGTGAACTGCATGTTTCCACCACTATAACCTTAAAAATAATGTTTACCTTTGTCTTTTCGTATAATATCTTGCATAGTTAAAGGAAACTGAGAAAAAAAAGCACCTCATCCACGACTCTCGCATCCAGGGATCTCGAAGCCGGTCCCACAATAATAATAATACGTCAACGCCAGCACTATCTAAATGGTGTTTGAATTGTTTCCATCAATAACGCACCGAGTGTGTTACCCTGTTCGTTTGACAGTGTTTTTATTTAATTTATTACACTGTGTCGCACTGTGCACTACTTCGACGATGGTCGGTACGTACACGCAAATGTTTGAGGTTTGCGTTTCCTTCAGTCTTTTGTTTTGTCTTGAGATATTCTGGAGAAACTTAGCCTATTTTACTTGCGTCGGGGTGTGATAACCCTATCGCCCACTAGCGAAAGAGTTTTCATACATTGGAAGAGAATTCTTGAAAAAAAAATACGCGATAATTGGCCATTTCTTCCCTACCTCCCTACCCAGTAGCTATATGAAATCATTGAATTGTATTGAAACTTGCGAGCGCCAGTCCAACTCGCTTTTGGTCGATTTTTATTCCTTACATCGTGGCAAATACCCACCCACTAAGACCAATCTGGAGGTTAAGTAATAAGTTTTTTTTTTATGCAAGGGAGGTGGTAAACTAGCGTGCAACTCACATAGATGTTAAGTGATAACTGCAGCCTATAGCCATCTACATAAAAACCAGGGGTCACCCCTAAGACCTAAGGTGTCATGTCTCTGTGATACTTATTACAGGACTATACATTACCATCAAACCGGAACACGATAGTGCCGAACACTACCATTTAGCGGTTACGGTGGTGGTGCCTACGCCCCCGAGCTCGTACACTGGAACTCTACCACCAGTGAAGAGCGTTATGGGGGCCTATAAGACATTTGCTAACGACCGGTAGCAAAATATAGTAAATAATATAATAATAATGGCAAAGAGCATGAAAGTAAGTTGAACGCGATCGAGATGAGATCTTTGCGCAAGATCTGCGGTGTATCACTCACCGATCGCGTTCGTAATGAAGATGTAAGAAAGAGACTTTGTGTGAATGATAGTATCGGTGTAAAAATGAAAAAAGGCATGCTCCGATGGTTCGGGCATATAGAAAGAATGTCGAATGAGCGAATGACTAAACAGATATACAATGCGAATGTGGATGGTTGCAGAGGCCCAGGAAGACCAAGGCTGACCTACCATGACCAAATAGGTCGAGTTCTGTCTGATGGTGGTGTCAAAAGTCTTAGGAATCGGCGTGCATGTATGAAGAGAATGATGAAGGTAGACGAGGCACGAGAGGTTTGTCAGAACCGGGATGTCTGGCGCTCTACACTCTCTGCCTACCCCGTTAGGGATCTGGCGTGAAGATACATACATACATAATGGCAACCCAGCAGTGGGACGTATCATTATACGTCCCAACGTATAATGATACGTCCCACTGCTGGGCACGAGTCTGACCCCTTCTTGGGAGGAGGCCTGGAGCTTACTCCACCAGGCTGCTCCAATGCGGATTGGTGGAGATGAAGGGTTAGTGGCCAACCCGCTGTCGGATGTTTTCAATCCGCTCATAAGGCCTCCAACAAGGTTTAACGACTGCTATCTATCGATAGCAACCGGGACCGACGGCTTAACGTGCCCTCTAAAGCACGGAAACGCGCATTTTAATTTGCCTCTAGCGGTCACCCATCACAAACCCGACCGCGCCCGTATTGCTTAACCGCGTAGATGGTTTGTGATCTACACCAGCCACGAGGCCATGCGCGTTCATAGTAAATAATATTTTTAAGTAATACGGACGAGTTTTGCGCGGCATTATGCCAAAAAAAATTGACGAGCGGCCAAAATGTTTACGGCATCCAAAGCTTACTTGTTAATTATGCAACTAGTAGCTTTCAATGAGTTATCGGAAGTTGGCATAACTTTTCACTGGTGGCTGAGCTTCAGTGCCGGTGTATGGGGTACCCCTGAGACCTAAGTTTTTATGTCGCTGTGATAGTTATAACGGGGTCATACATTACCATCTAACTGGAACACGATATTGTTGAATACTGCTATTTCGTGCCAGATAGATGAGGTAGTGCGGTGGTGAATACGCGTTACTTGAAACTGCTTGTTAATTACTTTCATAAGATAGAAAAAACAGGTCAAGTGCGTGTCGTGCCACGCGCAGTGTAGGGTTCCGTAGTTTCTAGGTTTGAATAATGTAATGAAAAAAAAATATATTTTCTATGGAGTGGTCCCAAATTAAAAAAAAAATACATTTGGTCGATTATTTCTTGCAAATTTGTAAAGCCGACTGAAGTGTGATAGTTTTCCTTTCAATTTCGTTATATGTAGTTACGGCAGGTAACGTTTGAATTTCTAACAACAACCGATTAGTTGGCAGAGGGCCCCGGACACTTGACTCTAACGAAAATTGGCACGTTAAAGCTTAATAGGTATACCACGAACAGTTAACTTAATCGAAAAATGATATAAGCACATCCCAAAAAAAAAAAAAAGTTTCTGAGTTGCGTAGTTCTTCTTCAGGTATTTTAAATAATTCTTCCAAACTCTCTGTAAAGAGCTATATTCGAAAAAAAAAATTTTCTTTATATATTCTTTTTTTTTATTACCTATTATTTCAGCTTTAAAAGACCTTATAATCAACAAAGGTAAGCGCACAGACTAATCTATTAATAGAAACACATAAAAGCCGTCGTTATAAGTCCGCGTCGATACAAATCGCAATGCGTGCTCTGTGGCAATAGGGTGACAACGTCGCATGTCCGACACTCGGGACACGGTGACGGTGTGTTCACACGATCAGATTACCTCTACTTTATGGCGGTCCATTAGTACCGGCCGGATTGCCTAATTAGAATCACAACCGGTTTTGAGGTCTATGCGTGCTTTCTAGACTTGGTTTGTTTTTAGCGCGTAATCTAATTGGATTTCGGGTTTTGTTGAGTTGATCTTTGATTTAGTGCAAATATACTTGCGACTATTTTATTTGCTATACTGACAAACTTTTAACACGAACTAAGCTGACATAAACTTATGTGCAAAATAACTTAAACGAACTTCACTTCTATATTTCCGCTTTCAGCATTTCCGAAATATATAAATAAAGTGCATGTTAAATAATTCGTAATTCTCCAGTTCTCAGAACGATAAAATATTGTTTTATTTCATGTATGGTATATTGCGTATTCGTGCATGTGCAGGAAAACTTAGTGTTTAACTGTCTATTTATTTACACATACGTGCCAGTTCATTCAACTGGAGGGCAATGAATGTTTCTTAACAAAATATTTGCTTTATTGTAAATTTCTCTTCAAATAATTTAATGGAAAAAAACTTACTACATGAACGTATGTATATACATTTAAATGTTCTGCATTATTGTCATTATATGGATAATAATTAAATAAAATCTTTATTCGATGGAAAATAATAGTACATTCTCTCATACACCTATTTCTACCCTTTAAGGGTAGAAATACTTGATAGACCCGCAATATTTGAAACAACTAATTGGTGCAAGCTGATGCGTGGGCTTGAATTAAGTGCCATTAGTTTGAAATGCAAGTGTTATCTCTCGGCCTCTACCGCAATGCAAGATCATTTAAATGTAGTTAGAATAAACAGGCAACTCATGTTCAAGTCATATTTAAGCTCGTGTTAATAATTCAAGTTTTACTTCAAGTTAGATTTTCCCTTCACAGTACACGATAAAAAGTAACACGCGCGCTATTTTCTAATTCAGTACACATTCATACAACGACGTCGATATACACAAACATGTTTATTTACAAAACATTACACTTTATCAAAGAAATAACCAGACCAGACCGATATTTTATGCGTTATTATCGTATGAAGATCCGAGAAGTACGCATAAAGATATATACTCCGTAACAAAAACATTATCTCTGAAATATCGATACAATTTCCTTGATCTGTAAAATAAAATCTTGTGGCTTGACGTTTCTTTAAATTTATGCACGCGCGCATCGAAAGGTTGTCGTAAAATTGAAGACGTTATGGTTGCTGATAAGTGCGACGGGTTGGACTGTCCCCTGTGACAGGTTTATGTTGGACACCCTACCGGTGGACGATTTGGACTTTGCAGTTTTTATTGCCAGGCGGTTTAGGTGCTGTTCGTACGATTTAAGGTATCAGATTCTAATGTGAGATCCCAGTAGGTTTTTATTTATGAATTAAGGGCATGTAGGGGTTTGAGAAGCCTGAACCTCATTACAAACATTACATTTTATCAAATACAAAACACGCACATATGTAGATCATATATCTGATGACTGCAGACAGACTGCTGACTATGGTCTCTATCAAACCTCACAGGTTAGGATCCAACCGCAGAACCATTTCGTTCATTTGAGACAACACGTTAGTGCTGAACACTACCATTTAGGGGCAGATTTTTATTAGAAAACTATCATTTAGCGGCAAGTATATTAGGTAAAAATGCGATGGTGTCTACGCCCGCAAGCTCCGACACTGGAACTCTACCACCAGTACTTGACGTACAAGCAGTACTCTACAATCAATTTCATATCGTACATCACCTGAAAGGTGTACCAGTAATATCCAACGTCCTCAAACCTTGACACAATCATAAAAAGCCCACCTTGACTCAAACAATTATGTGGGATTCAAAATGTTATTGTTTACCTGGTGTGAAGTCCGATCGATCATTTGCTCCGGCGCCGATTATCGCGATAAGTATTAAATGATCGTCGGTAAAAAAACGTGGACAATTAAGTTTTATGGGAATTTTGTTTGACAATAAGCATGTTTGCATGTTTCTTTGGTGAAATTTTAACAAACATTAATTTATAGACGATTCGGCCTTGCCATAGGACAATTTCTTTCTGTTATGTTATAATGGTGGCAAATAAACATGCAGTTCATAAATGGATGTTTCAGTTTAAATAGTATTTATAAAATACATTGTCCACAACCTTTTAATCATAGTTGATTTTTATTTTTAGTTCATTTATTTTCTTAAGCTGGCATCATATTACTCAAGCTTTAACGAATTTGCTAAAGTACTTACCGGTTTAGCAAAAAAATGAGTTGCACCATTTGAATTATTGTAAATTCACGTCATACCTTTTATCTGTAACCGGGTAAGAGGCGCCGGCTAAAGTTATTGTTAATGTCAATTATCTGTCAAATGTTGTTATTCTTCATTTGAAAGAAAGGAAAGAAAATATTTTTATTTCGAACAGATATTTTTTTTTTTTGTTATTATGGCATCGCTATTACGCATATTGCCAGTGTCAAGTAAAACGATATTTCATATTTAAGCAGCGTAAAAGTTAGTATAATATAGTCATCAAGTATAATATGTAAGTATTAAGTATATAAGTTATCAAGTATAATATGTCAGTCAAGTGAGTTACAATCAAGTTATTCGAGTAAAGCGATGGCTACTTTACCAGAACATTTACAATGTAGTTTTGGAGGCAACCTGAAAGGTCGTATTTTCGCACTGTTATTCTATTTCACTATACACGGGCACTGTAATAAACCTATATCAAACAAAATGCCACCAATTTTATTCAATATAACTTAAAAATACACCAAGAAAGTGAAATAAAATAAGAGCACCATACGCCTCTTACAAGGTTCCTGCCAAAACTCCCGAACAGATCTTTACAGATACTTTCAAAACGTCAAGAAATCATAAATTACCTAGAGTGAATAACCATTACATACAGTAAAAGCAAAAACATATAGTAAATTAAAATTAGAATTTATAGTACCTAATTAAAATATAATTATCACAAAAATTTTCAATTCCTTCAATGATGATAAATTAAGAAAAAGAAGAACTTGTCATTTTTTTTTTGCATCGCTAGTTTTTTTAACAATGTTTGAAATACGCGCATTAACTGTTTAAAGTCAATGTTACCGTTATTGTTAAATTTGATAAAAACCATAACCTTAAACATTACGGTGCAACCGAAACTTATACAATAAAATCGCTTGACCAAGTAATCAGACAATTTATAATACTTATTTAATTTATCCACCATATTTGTCGTCAAGTCTAAATGACCATTGAAATGTGTCGCCGTTAAATTAATGAATCCTCAACTTCACTGTCCTTGATCTTCGACAACCTTAAAAGGGGTGTTGATCGATCACGTGACGACTGGTCGGCGACTGGCCGACGACGTGATGGATCCACATCGATCAATCATCAGACCTTCCTATTGTTTGCTCAAAAACTCCCGTCGGTTATAATGATCAGTTTTTCGACAATATTTATTAATGATTATGGTTTTTTGTTTTAAATTAACAGTTTTATGACTGGTGTCTTCATTATTAATGGATTGTGGGTTTGGACTGGTCACTGTCGCTTTGGCTTGAAAGAGCATTGAATATTATATTGTTGTGTGTTGATTGCAAGAAAAATTGTGATGCCTGTAAAATTTTGATACTGTCAATGAGTCTACATTTACGATCGATAAGACATAAAGGGGTCACGATCACTTTCAAGCCTCTCAACTAGTCATTACTGTTTAATATTATGTCGAAGTGGCACGTGCTAATGACGCGTTAGCAGTAGAAGTCAACAAACATATAAATATCATACATTTTATCAATATTAACCTTAAATTCAGTAATAAACGTCTGCTTTATTGATGATGAAGCTAAATAAAACATACATTGGTTTAGCCTACGCTTAATACATACTGAGATCTCACAAAAAAGGGAATCTCTATCTATCTTCATTCCTCAGTCGCCATGGGATTCCAATTATTTGATTGACTCATATTATTTTTTGATATAAGCATCAATAATGATTTCTTTAAGTGTTGGTAGGTTCAAATATGGATGTCTATCCAATAATTTTTCAGAATACGCTTTAACCTAAAGGTCAACACAGTTTAAAACGAAACCAGAAATCATGATGGGCTATAAAAACCTTCATATTTTGCAAATTGGTATTTCAATTTTAAGATCCTACGCAAATCTCGGTACGGACTAAAAACCAGTATGTTAGCCGATGCTGGGTCGAACATTTGCTCAAAGCAAGCGGCGTAACGAGCCGACCATTTGTCAATTACTCGTCGCCATATCGCATCGGACGGCCATCTTGCTCGCGTGTAAATGTCAACCGGCGGTCGACCAATTACAAGTCCGCGCGGGCGCAACGTTGACGGCAACAACGCACCACCCGATACCATAAAGCTTTGCGCCATTTATAGAAGGTGAAATCTTCGTGCGGACGATCGGCAGTACCAATTAATGTACCGACATTCGATATTGAAGGAGTTGCAATGGCGGGTGTAACTTCTAGGGACGGCTGACAGTTAGTTATTTAAACTTGTTTGCTGGAAAGGTCGTATGATGCCTTTCTCTTAGACTTTAAATAGGTTCTGTCTTCGCTTGTAAATGATAACTTCTGCCGCAGCGTTAGCGTGAGTTATTTGAAAGGTGGTAAGTGATGGGAGAGAGTGATTTAGAACCGTGCATAAAGCTGATCTTTGGACTTAAATCGCGGTGCAAAAATAAATCTTTGCTTTCCCGCTGCATTTGAATTTCTTCTATAAAACAACACAAAGCAATCAAGAACCTCTCGGCGGCGTATATTACAACAATGTTCGGAAACTATCTCGGGTCGCGCCGCATCTATTTCTACGGAACGCCGAGGGAGGACATCCGCGTATTCGATAATTTAATGGCACCAGTGCTCGCCACCCGCGATTTAATGTAACACCAAACGCCGGGAGGCATTAATAATTTCACTCCGAGTCCGCTATTGTGGCTCACTACCAGAGGGACACTCACGATCGCAAACATCATCGGCTATCTCGTAACTCCTCGACGGTATCCGATCGCATCCCATGTAGAGAGCGCCTAACTTAATATGTGCATCACGACGAACGCGTATATGGTCTGCTCCCCGCCCAGTGCCCACCGGCCAATCCCATCTCGCATTTAAATGCACCGGTCATTGTATGTATATCGAAGACGCCACTACGAATAAATTGAGTTCCCGGACGTCGCGACGCCTTCACTAATCCACTGTTTTAAATGTACTTATCCGGACTTTTTTACACTCCAGAACCTACAAATCAATCGTCCGCCCGCACCCCATAAATTAAGTGGCGAAACAATGACCCTAAATTATTGGGGCCGTCTCCTTTATCGGTATTGTTCTTTTTTCGAGTCGACTCTTACACAAATGAGGCTCAGCTGGACTTATTAGGTTAGAGTATTTCGCCCGCGGCAGATCGACGGCGGCGATAGCGTCGCCGGGCACGCTGGGTTACTCTGATGATTCTACAATAATTATTTTACTTCCTCGTGTGATTCATTTAATTAAACGCGAAGCCCTTAATTCACTGTTCCCTTCGATTCGTCTGTAAGCTTAGGTTTAGTAAAAACATTTCATTATCACATTAAGTAGAATCTTTTCTACTAAACTTAAATACCTAAACACGTGCCTGAAGTAAAAATGTGTCTTTCTACATTTTCTTTCATATCTTGAAATTCAATTACATGACATGTTGTTGCGAAGCATTTAATATGATAACCATACATTGTAGAAGTTAAACTTGCGGATTTTCTCGCGTACACAACACTCCCAAACTTCTTACACCCGACGTTTCGGTCGCTTTCCAGCTACCGTGGTCACGGTAAGAAGTTTGGGAGTGTTGTATACGCGAGAAAATCCGCAAGTTTAATTTCTACAATGTATGAAGCTCGCGAAAACCTACGAAAACGTTATGATAACCATAAACACCCAATATATTCGATTGATCCGTCATAATTATTCTGAATGTCGTCGGTAATGAGGCTCGTATCAGGTATTCCATCAACGGCCCCGATATTTTTCGCTAGCCGTTTATACCGTACATTAACATAAAACAAGATGGTATGCCCGTCCATATTTCTGCTACCGTCGTGATGGTTGGCCGCGGTATTGTGCGCGCGATACAGATCTCCGACGCATGCGCACGCCGCCACTGGATATTTAGAAGCTGTCTCTTAAATTCGAAGCGACTTAACGACTCGCATTCTGCGTACGGCGACATGCGATCGGCTATTGTGCTTTTCCTTTATTTAGAACTCTCCATAACTGGACACTCATTCTGTGCTCGAACAACTCACGGTCAGTCAGGTTTATCATCGTCGTATAATTATTAAATATTTATGCCCTGGATATTTACGACATCATTGTAGACCCAACAAAGTATTTGTGCATCTACGTACCTACTTCTTTCGAAAATTACTACTTTAGTTTTCAATTTAGTGTGCATTACATCATCTTTAGTGTGCATTTACTTGTTATTATCAGTTATTTTTATCTTTAACAGACAAATATAACTAATGAGTATATTTATCAAAGAATTATTCATAGACAGAAAAGTATTCCTATCTGCTAGAAAGCACTTAATATATCTATGAATAACAAAAACTCGCTTACCCCAATGTCATATTAAATTCCCTCCGTACCTGTATCATATTAGACACTGCCAACATATCCCTAAGTGACATGCCCCAAAGATGTTTATTATCACGACCGCGAATAAATGCTCCCTCTAATTTAAGTGCGGACAATAATACGGACGGACTTTAGCAACGCGCGCTGACGTTCCATTAGACGGGACTTCATAAATACCTTATTGGTGGGAAGGTTCTACCTTCCTCATTACGTACGTTCGAGATCATTAGTCGTTGATAAAACGCGGTCGCTGGCATCTGCTACCATCTACATACCGTCCTATTCTATTTTTTTTGTAGCTTGATATATGTTTAGTTTTGGGTAATTATGTTCTTTAAGAACTGTACATGTTATTTTGGCTATTTCATCTGCAAAAGATTGATTTTTTTTTTTCATTTTAGTCTTCATATAGTATCTACTATGTTTTGTTTGTAGCGCAAATTTATGAAATTTTCCTCCCTTACCAGCACTTTTGACATTGGAAATATAAGATACTAGTATTTATAGATAAGCAGGTATTTATTTTATATTTAATAATCTCGGGCAACAATAGCCCGTGTAAATACTAACATGCATATAAAAATATAATTTAAAACTAACACTATTTATGTTAATATTCTTTCAAATCTATAAAGATTGACATCACCTTTTTCATTGTAACATTTACCTTAGCACTTTTCAAGTCCGTTTCTTATAAATTGCACTCGCAAACATAAACGTTATTCACTTTAAACCCAGTACTAACTGAAGCCAAGTAAATAAATTCTAATTATATTTCGGTCAAGCACGTTTCTAGAGATCGGGGGAATAACTTTGCCAGTGCTTGAAAAGATCAAACTGCGGAATCTAACGCAGTCAGCTCTCTCAAGTTGAGAATATGATAATGAGCCGTATCTATTCGGAAAGCGCCAAAGGTCTAATCTGGACGGGGTATCGTACCGCACTGTATAAGGCTGCATACACCGTGTCTGAAGTCAAGTGTCCTCCAAGCCGTATGGTAATGAAACCCGATCGGTACATTCCAGTTAAAGATGACTCTTAATGCATCTAAATACTTATATTATAGAGCTGCTTCAGTGCTGCTTTGGATGGCTGGTTGTTATTATTCTTTTACTTTAGAAATCTGGCTGGAAAAACAGCTTTTTGTTTTTTTTTTTGTCGGTTACAAAGTTGGTATTTTGGGGCTATTTCAGAGAAGAACAGATTGTTTTGTTAGTGTAGTTGGTTCAATGATGTGTAACAACCGCCTGTTCCAAGGGTCGTGTATTCGATCCTGGCACCGGTACAAATATTAAATTTTGTATGGTATACAAATAATTATTTCGGGTCTGAGTGTTTTGTGTATATGTTCTGTGTGTATAACGACGCCCACGACAAATTTTGTATCTTATGCGGGGCTATGTATATTTTTATTTTAATAATATTTTCTACGTGCGTAGGCTCGATTTTCGTCCAGCGTAACACATACATGTATTGATATGTTTTAACATATTTTGTTTTTAGTTATTTTTTGTCTCACGCGTAATTATGTTTGTCTATCATTATTTTTGTTTAGTTACATTAATTCAGGATATACCTGTTTAAAATAATAAATGTTTCTTTTAATTACCTACTACCTATTTGTACGTTAGTTATACCTCTTTTACACCTATATATTTTTTATACGCTCTACCTTTTTTACTTATATTTTATCTAATTATTTTAGTCAAGTTACTTTCTACTGAAAGACTAACATTTACTAGTCTAATTCATACAATATTACCATCAACACTGACTCCTATACGAAAGACGAATTCAAGAAATCACAGAAAATAATCAATATCTAATCCAGAAATCATCTCCATACAGCAAGCAGGTTCCTGATCAGTCGTTACTACGGTATTAGTACCTACGGAAGACAGGGACCATTTATTCCGATGCTCGGCGAACGCGTGGGCCGTGTGTCAGTGCTGCAGTCGCGGCACTCGCGTTATGGTAATGCGATCGAATCCGAAATTGGACGCTGTGTGACCACCACTCGGATATTTCGCGAGTCTCGATTTATGTTACGTACGCGTTGACATATTCTACATGCGCTGTGTACACTACCTAACTTTTTTGAATTAATAAAAATTTATTGATTTAAATAATTTTACATACATTTAGGATTTGTTGTGAACTCTTTTGACAATTCTCATTAAATTTTGGCAGAATTCCGAGAACAATAAATAGATAGGGATATATTTATGATTTAAGGAATTAATTAGTCCAGTAGCGGATGGCCGTAGTGTAATGCTATCCAATCCGAAATTGGACGCTGTGTGACCACCACTCGGATATTTCGGGAGCCTCGATTTGTGTTACGTACGCGTTGACATAACGTTACGTTGACATATTCTGCATGCAGTGTGTACTCTACCTTACTTTTTTGAATTAAGAATGACGTGCTTTTTTTAATAATTAAAAATTAATTGACCTATATAATTTTACTTACATTTGAGATTTGTTGCGAACTCTTTAGTATGATTTTAATATTTTTTTACAATATTTTATTATTTATAACGCTACATTTTCAAAAAAAGGTAGACATAGAAATATAGTTAAACGAGTTCTTTGAAAAAGTTTGTGTAAATTATAATATTTATAAGAGATTATTTATAAAAAAACAGACCAGGACGGCGTTTTTTGTTAAAAAATAACGTAACGAAATATCAAACTTACATAATTGTAACGTTACTGAACGTTCGCTATGATTGTTGAAGGAGTTTAAAGGTGGATTGTTGCCATAAATATGTTGCCTCGTATTTTTCGGATGATTGGACCCGGGGGCTATTTTCTACGCGATGAGACAATGGGGTCATCGGGACATCTTTATCCATCAATGGGCATTGGCTATCACATTAGATGTATTGTGTATGCTTATATCTATACTAATATTATACACGAAACATTTGTGTTTTTGTATGTTTCTAACGTTTTCACACACAAACTGCTAGACCGATTTCAAATATTATTTTTTTATGTTATGGAAGTGACAAACAAGCATGCTGTTCACATTGATGTTAAGTGATAACGGCAGCCTATAAACACCCACACAAAGACCAAGGTAAAAATGCAGATGCGTTGCCACCCCTTAGATGTTGTGTCTCTGTGATAGTTATTACGGAGTCTGTCTACACTTCGTCTTGCTGCATTTTTAAGGTACGGAACCTTAAAAAGGATATGTATTTCACTACGTAGCTCTACAATAATTAGTACATCTAAGATCGTTAAGGCGGTACGTTACTAACAAAGAATCTTATCTCAATTGTAATGTAAATATAGGTTATCTGTGTGTTTATAGGTCACGCCCTAGCGGTGCTATTGTTCTGTATTCCGAGTTGATTTAATTCTTAAGGTGTTTGTTTGGCTACATACTCGTACGTTACAAATGCGGAAACAGTTTGAAGTTAGTTTTGCAATGTTTTTTAACTGAAGTTCACCGCGTTGTCATATATAATAATAAATAATATAGGTAATAATGGGAACCCATTATACGTCCCACTGCTGGGCACGAGTCTCTCCCCTTTTTTGGGGGAGGCCTGCAGCTTACTCCACCACGCTGCTCCAATGCGGATTGGTGGAGGTGGGTGGGTTAGTGGCCAAACCGCTGTCGGATGTTTTCAAACCGCCCATAAGACCTCCGACAAGGGTTAACGACTGCTATCCATCGACAGCAACCGGTACCGACGGCTTAACGTGCCCTTCGAAGCACGGAAGTTGTCATATAGCTTTGATGTAATGCTTCTGACACGGTCATTTTATCTATACGCTCATTATCACTGGTCTTCGCGCGCACCATTCGCGCGACGCGGATGCAGCACCGGAGCACCCCCCTCTGCTGCAGCTTTTTCTGCTCTGCGGACGTTGTTTGGCACCGCCTTGGGAGCTGTGGTGGGGGAGGCACCATGGACTCATGTCGCCATGATAATGGCATCCAGGCATCCAGGTCCTGTGGGCTCTCATCCTCTTCTCTATTCCCGATGATTATAGCGGGCTGCTTCAGCGCTCGGCTGCAACAACAAAGAGTGGCGGGCGTCCCCACCAAGATGACGACGCCCACAGTTATACGGTGCAACCATTGCCCTGGCTCTAGCTGGGCTTGTGGCCGCGCCCCAGGAGGGAACCTCCTTCACCCGGGTCTCGAACCCAGGTCTGGTGATTTCCTACTTATCAGCAGGTCAGGTCGAGTCAAGCTCTCTAGCGCTGCGGGTCACGACACGCGGGGTTGGACCTAACTACCTCGTTGTCGTCCCAGGTGCTCCGATTATTGCCGGAGTAGTGAGGATTTAATTCGTTACTGGTGGTAGAGTTCCAATGCACGATCTCGTGTACCCGCATTACCTGATCTAATGTACATATGTCCCCGTAATAACTTTCACAATGTCTAATATACCCAATTGTATTTGATGGCCCACCCAGTTGATTCCAGTTGGTCGGTGTAATACGACTGTTTGATTGGAAGGGTCGCGGCGCGGGTTCGATTCCCGCACCAGGATAAATATTTGTATGGCCTACAGATATTTGTTTCGGGTCTGTGTGTTTGTGTATGTGTTGTATGTGTACAACGGCACCCATGACAAAGGTTTATATCTAATGTGGGGCTGTGAGTGTAGGCGTATTTATAATATAAACATATATTTAAAAAAAAATATCTTCACAAAGGACTTAAACCTTAACCTTAACTTCTTCCTTCTACTTCATCACCGTTCTCCTTTAAACACTTGTATCTCTCTGAATGTTTAAAATCAATCTTATTCTCAAAGAGTGATAAATTGCTTTAAAAAGATCTTTGGTTTGAATTGCATTAATTCTTCTAAATATAAACCAAATTAAAAGCCCCTAAACAGCCCAAATCAATATCCCCAACAGTTCAGCCGACGAAAACGTTGAGTTTCTAAAATTGTCACTGATTTTAATGCAGAACAAAGATTTAGCTATTTCTGCCGTTGATTGGTAACTGGATAGTTCAGGAAGCGGTTAATCTTATGTCAAATGTTTTAATTCAGAAATAACCCCTTTGTCTCGGCGTCAGGTTACTTCAAGTGGTTTATCATTCTTGTGGTTTTTTATTACAATTTATCATAATTAGCAGTGACATGGTAGAGGTTGTGATGTGTATGAAAAATTGTGATAGTTAATATAAACTTTTTTTTATCTGTGGTAGAGTTCTAGTGTAGGAGCTCGAGGGCGTATTCACCACCGTATTACTTAATCTATCTGCCGGCAAATGGTAGTCTTCAGCACTATCGTGTTCCGCTCAGGTGGTAATGTACGGCCCTGTAATTTCCGGCACAGAGGCATAACACCTTAAGCCTCAGGATTGCATCTGCATTTTGACTTTGGTCTTTGTGTGGGTGTCTATAGGCTGCTGTTATCACTTAACATCAATGTGAACTTCATGCTTGCTTGCCACTTCCATAACATAAAAAAAATCTTAGTCTATCTGCCGGCAAATGGTACTGTTCAGTAATATCGTGTTTCGGTTAGATGGTAATGTATGGCCCGTAATCTATCACAGAGACAAAACAACCAATGTCTCAGGTGTGGCAACGCATCTGCATTTTGGTCCTCTGGTTTATGCGTGGGTGTCTATAGGCTGCAGTCATCACTTAACATCAATGTGAATTGCATGCTTGTTTGCCACCTTAGTACCATAAAAAAATAACTATTTTAAACCTTACCTATCGTGCAACCCGAAAGATTGTGGTCAAGTCGACCCAAAAAAAAATAATTTTTCATAATTGCAAGCAGACGATCAATCTTGTGTCGTCGACGGAAGCCACTCAACCCTGCTTTCCGTATTGTTGTTTGTGACTGATAGCCAGGTTGGGTCGTTTTGGCCCACCTCGCCTATTTGTGCACGCGATGTGGAAGGATTTTGTGACTGGTGATTATTATCTTAGATTTGGATATTGATATGCGTTTGGTGTCCGTGTATTGTTTTTGGTGGTCGTGTGGATCAATGTAAAAACCTAACTTCACCCCTGTAATGCGCGAAAGGGTAGGCACAGGCATTTTTAATGTAATTAAGATGGCACACAATCATGCAGTTCACATTGATGTAAAGTGATGACTGCAGCCTATAGACACCCTTACAAAGACCGGAGGTCAAATGCAGATGAGCTTCCATCGCTGAGACCTAATTTTTTATGTCTCTGTGATAATTATTACGAGGCCATACATTACCATCTAACCAGAACACAATAGTGCTGATCTCTACCATTTGGCGACAGATAGGTACATTGGATTCTTAAATACAGCTTTTTTACGTAGTTAGTAAATTAAATTATCTCGTTCTCTTGGTTAAATACATTATGAAATAACTTTAAAATAACTGTGTTGTTTGAACTGGTGGTAGAGCTCCAGTGACGGAGCTCGCGGGCGTAGGCACCACCGCATTACCTGATTTACTTGCCGCTAAATGGTAGTGTTCAGCACTATCGTGTTCCGGTCAGGTGGTAATGTACGGCCCCGTAATTTCCGGCACAGAGGCATACACCTTAGGCCTCAGGAGTGGTAACGCATTTGCATTTTGACCTTGGTCTTTGTGTGGGTGTCTATAGGCTGCAGTCATCACTTAACATCAATGTGAACTGCATGCTTGTTTGCCACTTCAATTACATAAAAAAAAAGAAAAAAAAAACTGTGTTTTAATGAACTGCAAACAATCGCTACTCCTACAGGCCCTACAGCATATCTTGAATAGCTCCATAATTTCCAATAAGGTCTGTAGAATTTTCTAGATCTTTATGACCGAATCAATTGTTACCAACAATATAAATACAATAATATGTATGTAGTTGAGATATGTTGCCAATAAAATTTGTCACACAATTTCTTCTTTGCAATTTTCGTTTACCTTCACAACTACTGCTACTTGCCAAGTTTTGATCGATGAAGGTTTTCTATAATTTGTTGGAAAAACGCGCCATTCTCTGGCAAAGTAAAACGTGAAATGTTGATTAATTTTACTGGTGGTAGAGCTCCAGTGACGGAGCTCGCGGGCGTAGGCACCACCGCATTACCTAATATACTTGCCGCTAAATGGTAGTGTTCTACACTATCGTGTTCCGGTCAGGTGGTAATGTTCGGCCCTGCAATTTCCGGCACAGAGGCATAACACCTAAGGCCTCAAGAGTGGTAACGTATCTGCACTTTGACCTTGGTATTTATGTGGTGCAATCATCATTTAACATCAGTGTTAACTGCATGCTTGTATACTACTTCCATTATGTAAAAGAAATGAAGCGTTGGTTTTAGGTGCATTATTATTATTTTTTTGTAAGAACCTAGACGTGGTTTTTACTTACTTCGTTTACAATATACACCAAATGTATAAAAAGCGATTAGGTAGGTGCAAATATAGTATTTTTTTTACTTTGGATGTAGCAAATTACTTTTTTCACACTAATCATCACTTTCATATTCACAAAACCAAGGAGGCTTATAAGGGGGATCACATTATCGCCACACTTGGCATACGGATTGCTGTGGCGGTGGTTTTTTTCGCGGGACGCACCTGCCCATCTTGCGTTATTGCACTTACTACCGCCCCATTTATTTTACAGGGTTTTACATAGTCACCTGAGTGTTTTCCACTATTACTAAATTCTGTCTTACGATTATTAGTCTAAATCATGTTTTTAAACATCATTATTTAACTTTCGAATATTTTGGAAAACGTGAATGAAAATATCAAAAATACCTTTCCCTTGTTCATCTGTTCAAATATTGAAATCAAATAATAAAAATGCACTCCGATACGTTTAACACGGAACTTATAAGCCTTACCTTGTCACAACTCATTTGGACATTCCTCTAAATATACCAAAACGTTATAAATCACGGTGACGAGTGACCAATTTAAAACACTGACCGCACCGATAATATCAGAAAGATTCCCCGAACCAGTGCACTACCTGGATTAAATCCCTTCAGATATCCCCCCGTAAATCACCGGCCGCTCAACAAATAAATATCTCAACTCTCGGAACAGCCTTCGGATTCCAACCGCAGAAAATATCGCACCCGAATTCAGTAACTGACGGGGCAAAAAAAAGCGCGAAGCTCGAATTCCAGGCCCCGCCCCCGCGTGACAGGTGAATGCGCGAGCGCAGCCGATTTGCTCTGTTTTCCCCATCGTGGAATACATTTAGCTGATATTGATATACAATAGCTGGTGACAGCGATTTCTTTTTTGCAATTGTATATTCCGTACGCGAAAAGAGATCGATGTTTTTAGTTCAATTTGTTTATTTATTTTTTTACTTTTAATTCGTTGCTTGTACGGTCTTGAAATTAAAATAACAATTATTTCTTTGAAGCATGAATGTTTTTAGAAGGGTTGCCTTATAAGTTGATGGTTACAAAAAATCAACGGTCAACGCAATTTTCAATCGCAAAAAACAAAACTTGATAGGCGATGCATCACGATGCATATGCATGGAAATGTATAGCCGGAGAAAGACATATAACAATGAACAATGGATACATAAATCTGTATAATTAGTTTTGCTTGAACGGAGCGAAATCATTGGTCAAAACGCAACAAAACCCCGCCCCCTGCAGTGAGGTTAGAGCAGGTACTTGGCAAGTTGGATTGGATCAAGTGTAAGGTCAGCAATGGGAGTGTCATTGCGATGGCTTGACGAGGTGTTGATGTTTACTAACGCTGCGGTAGCTGAAGGAGTTTTGATGTCTTCCTATATTATGACTGTGGAATAGTGATTGTCGTTGTTATCATCAGATTGGATCCATTCAATGTTTAAAGCATATTCGTAATGTACAGTTTGCACAGCATTGATATGAGAAGCAAGATATTTTATTTCTTTCCTATCATCAATATTACCAAATAACTGGAAGCGAACTTCTCAATATATCTGCAGGATGATTTTTTTTTCAAAACAAAATGAAATGTTAAATTTGATTTTAGGACTAACTAGCATTGTTAGCAAAATGTCGCTACTGTCACCCTAAGGTAACGGAATAAATGCGAAGGAAAAAAATCGACAGGCAGGTGTGAACTTCGATAGTTCAGTTCGGAGAGCGGCTGTACCAAACATACCTGTGGTCGAGAGTTCAGGTCCCGAGTGAAGTCAAACTAATCTTTCCATTATTCTTAAAAAAATAAATATTTCATTTGCATGTATGATTATGTGTGATAACAAAAATTACAATAAATCAAAACAATTGTAGGTTAATTATTAACAGGCCTAAGTTGTGCCTATGATAGTAATTATAAGGTTTACCATTACCACTTAACGGGGACACGACAGTGTAGGACACTACCATTATCGGCAGGTAGATTACATATTGCAAAAAAAAATACAATTATAGGTAGAGCTCCAGTGAAGGAGCTTAATCATAGGCACCTACCACCTCATTACGTAATTTATTTGCCTAAATGTAAATGGCTTGTACAGCCCTGTGTGTGTATAAAAATATGCCTAAGAGATATTTTTAAAAGAGCCGACTGAGTTTTTTCCGGCATGTTTTTCTCAGATCATATTGGCCTTTGGAACTTTGCCGGTGAATGACAAAGAATGACTCTTTTTCTTTTCTTTTTACTCTTTGTTATCAGTTTGTAAAGGGGAAAAGAGACATTTTACTGATATACTTTTTACATTAGTTTATGACATTTAGTTTTATCTTAGTGATATTCTTGACTTTACATATATTTTTTATCTTGTTTGACATGTATATCAATTGTTATTCGCTTTAATTTATTTTGTTTGTTTTTGACGTGTCATAAGAGGTGCCTGTCACCCTAAATGAATAAATGAGTTTCTGATTCTGATTCTGATTCTGTGATTCCCGGCACAGAAGCATAACACCATAGCCGTCAGGAGTGGACGCATCTGCATTTTGTCCTCTGGTCTTTGTATGGGTGTCTTTAGGCTGCGGTCATCACTTAACATCAATGTGAACTGCATGCTTGTTTGCCACTTTCATTACATATAAAAAATAGTTCTAATCAGTTGGTAATGTCCCCAGTATTTCCGGTACCTACAGAGACATTGTTTTTTATATTATTTCGCATTAACACATGTTTGTGAAAAATATATTTTATTTAAAGAAAAATGGAAAGAAAAATTTTACTTCAGGCGAGACTCGAACTCGTGGCCTACTGGGAATTTGGTCCAGCCGCTCTTCCAACTGAGCTACTGAAGTCCTGCCCGATTCCCATCAATGTTAACTGTATGCTTGTTTTCTACTTTTATGATATAGAAAAATCTTATCATGCTGACTCTACTCACTAGTCAGGACCGCATCGCGTGCATACATATCTCAGCGCGCGTCTTTACAACTGTTCAAGATGTGTTCTCTATCTATTTTAGTTATATTGTAAGTAGTCGGCTTGTTATGGACTAAAGTAAGATCCAGAACAATTTTTTTTTTATGAAAAGAAAGTGACAAACAAGCATGCAGTTCACGTTGGTGTTAAGTGATGACTGCAGCCTATAGACACCCATACAATACCAAGGTCAAAATGCAGATGCGTCACCACTCCTGAGGCCTAAGGTTCTATGCCTCTGTGCCGGAAATTACAGGGCCGTACATTACCACCTGACCGGAACACGATAGTGCTGAACATTACCATTTAGCGGCAAGTATATTAGGCAATGCGGTGGTGCCTACGCCCGCGAGCTCCGTCGCTGGAGCTCTAACACCAGTAAAAAAAGTTCTGTCTCTTTCTAAATATAATTTCACTACGAGATGTATGCTATTTTACTAAATAACAATTGTCCTATAGACATCCATTGAAGACATCATAGAATCAAAAGGGCTTGCAACCGAGATTGACGTAAAGCAGCTCAATGGACGTCTATGAATGCATCTTCGGTTTTGTATTGATGCCTTTCTTGTGGCATCTGACGTGACAATCCTTATCAGGACGTATTCAGATCGAGTGAATTGTTTCAATTCTTGTAAAGCCTTGCAGCCACGAAGCTCGTTTTTAATTTGTTACAGTACACAGCCAGAAATGTTACACACCGAGCCTACATAAGAGACAATCGGGTAGTTTACGGCCCTGTAATTTCCGGTACAGAGGCATAACACCTTAAGCCTCAGGAGTGGTAACGCATCTGCATTTTGACCTTGGTCTTTGTGTGGGTCTATAGGCTGCAGTCATCACTTAATATCAATGTGAACTGCATGCTTGTTTGCCACTTCCATTACATTAAAAAAAGTTTAGAGTCATTGATAGTCCGGTATTGGTCAAAACTTGTTCAAAATTATCAACAAATGTCACATAGACACACACACACACAGTTGCCGGCTCGCAATCTCAGTGCACGAGGCTTTTAGCATGGGACACAAGGGGAGGTGCGGGCTGCAAGAGGGGACGACGGATTTTACATATTCTCTGACATAGGTTAAGTGCGAAAAAGATAATGCTCTACAGGCCCGAAATAAGCCTAACTCTTCTTAATAAGGTTCGTTGGATACTGTAAATAGTCTAACATTGTCGCTTGTTTATCACCTACGAACATAGAGCAACACCAGAGGGTAGTAGCAGGCTTTTCCCTCTAACAAAGTACGAGCTCGAGTGGGCCTATACCTGTAGCCGAGATGTTTAAATGTGTGCGTGAAATTGTTTCTGTATTTTGTTAAAGTCAAGGTGTGAGTTTCGTAGTAATAGACGATTTTTGTAGTGTGTGTGTGTCACACGTATTTCCCCCCGCAAAAAAATTCAGACTGTTTTGCATCGGTAATAAACGCTATGGCTACTCCCCTCCAGTCCGCCGCGGCCGGTGGCCCGTGTTGCTCTATGCCAACGAAACTCTGCGAGAAACATCAGTTAGATTATCACTTCTAACTACTGTTAAAGGTGGTACTGTCAACGGCAAAAGGAGATGATCAAAATCAGACGTTCAATACTAATTATCGTAATTTGCGTCAAAATAGTGTACCAAATTTTAGATAATATTTGGTACACTTGACAATCTTGTACTTTGGAAACGATTTTGATCATCGACTTTTGCCACTGACTGTACAAATCGACATGAAAAATTGACAGTAATGATAATTACGACAGCATTTTCGATAGGTCGGTTCTAACCGTGAACATGGTACAGTATCCAACAAGAAATAATGCATATCGACCTCAGGAAGACACGTCAGCTTATTTCGGATCTGAAGAGCGTTATCTCTTTTGCACCTTACTTATTTGACGTTTGTCGACCATTTTGATGAAGTTTTGACCAATATCGGACTACGGATGCTTACGTAGGCAGTGTGCAGCAGAGATAACGCTCTATGAAGCCGAAACTAGCCGATTGTCCCTTTCATAGGCTCGATGTGCATTATTTCTTGATAAGCACTGTACTTTACGTTACTCACATAAATAAGAAGATACTCCAAGATTTTTCATTAAATTATCATTAATTCCCCTCAGTTATAAATAACAACACAGTAGGTGTTTGTCGTGTTATAACTCCAAATAACAACTGTAAACATAGTTTAACCCTAAGGTCGCCGCAACTATTTAAAAATCCGTTCCGTTAAGCCAATCAAATTATATATTCTAATTATTTTTTCCTCATCAACTTTCTAAGTGTTAATTTTCTAAGTTAACAGATATTATGGCGTGTATAAAATTATGGGTATTACTGGATTTAATGTCACGATGTCCACTTTTCATTTGGAATGTAGAGCTGTATTAATGATTATGTATGAGTTTGTTTTTTAAGTTGGGTATTTAATTTATATTCAATTTACTTAATCAAGACGTTATTTTTTTATGTAATGTAAGTGGCAAATAGGCATGCAGTTCACGTTGATGTTAAGTGATGACTGCAGCCTATAGACACCCACACAAGACCAGAGGTCAAAATGCAGATGCGTCACCACTCGTGAGGCCTAAGGTGTTATACCTCTGTGCCGGAAATTACGTACATTACCTTCTGACCGGAACACGATAGTGCTGAACACTTCCATTTAGCAGCAAGTATATTAGGTAATGCGGTGGTGCCTTCGCCCGCGAGCTCTGACAATGGAGCTTTACCACAAGTTAAGTTGGCGGCAGATAGATAAGGTCATGCTGTCTGTTTATTGTATAAGTAGCTTCAAACTGGCGCGCGAAAGTTTTCTTCAGCCACATGCTGTAACAAACATTAATTGTTACAAAACATGTTTTCGAAACATTAAAAATACCTTTCTGTAGCAACCCTTTTATTAGTTCATTTCATTTATTAGATCAGTTAACATTATATTATGTATTTCAAAATTTGGAACATAAGTGAGAGATACATTTTTGTCTATTTTTCTTAAACCACTTCAAATTTATTTATGTTTAATTAGTTTTTTTTTAAATCCGCTTCTGCAAGAGTTATTGGTCGTTCCAAATTAAAAAAAAACCAATCCGTTCCACAGATATAAATTCACAGTCAGTCATAACGGAATATCAAAACGAACAATATTAAATCATGCGACCATAAATAAGTATCTTAAAATATTCAAAAAAATTATAATATTATCCAAATCCAATCGAACTACACATTGACAGGCGACTTAATTATGACAATTATATTTCCATTTCAATGTGTTAAAATATGTCTAAACCATTTATTTTAATGTTGCCTATAAATATAAAATAATTGGACTTATCTTAAAAAACGAACAATTATTGTACGGGAATCGTTTTATTTTTTCTTTTATTTTTTTTATTTTATTTTTTTTATTTGACAATGTGTGTGAGTCCCGTCAAATGCGTACGTAGAAAAAAACACACATATCTTTTGGTCCTTTTGACCTAGATAAGTTGCTGATTACTTTATCATCGTCATCATCATTACTTAAGCCAAAAAACCGTGTGGAGTGGCTATCACAAACGCGGTAGTTTTGTTATCCTTTGAAACAGAATCAGATGATAAGCAACAGATGGGCAAACCGAATGTTAATATTTTTATTTGTCATAAACTTATTCGTTTAATTTGTTGGCAATTGCAAAGTTAACAATTTTTTTCAAAAAAATGTGTAAAAATTTAAAAATCTGTCAAAACTTGAGCCAAGCGTGCCGCTTCGATCCCGGGATTCGGAATTAGCAATGTAAAAATATTCTACAAAATCATGTCTTCGACGTACTATCATGGCGTTGACTACTTGACAACAAGGACACCTTATGCGTAGTTCTCTGACTGTGCCGGTATCAGTGTAGTTTTTTTACTTTATAAAAAGAAATTCGCACATCAAAAACTAACCTACGTCACGTAACTGTGAAGCCGCCTTTACTTCGGGATTCGGTATTAGCAACGCAAATAACATCAGAGTCTATGTCTTACTTCTATCCACGTCCTACTTTCTTAATTTATTTATTTAATTCAATCAACAATTCTAAAGGTATTAAGTATATGTACCTATTGCCCATATAATAAATACTTCACAGACGAACATACATGTCAAAACACTACACTATTTATCACGTAAAGTCGGCGACGTGATACGTAGCTTGTCTGCAGGCAGTTGTCCCTTACAAAAAAAAACATTAAAATACAAGTAGCAAAGTCAACCCTTAAAATTCGCACATTAAGAACTGCGTCCCGTGAAACTGTGAGGGCCGACTCGACCCCGGGATTCGGGATTAGCAACGTGAAAAATACCCGACAAAATCATGTCTCCAACGTACCCATCCGTATTTGTCGGCGTTGAGACGTTTGGACATCATTTTCATTAGAGACCAGACTCAAGTCCATTTATACTAATGTCGGAGGTGAAATAGGATGGGGTCGTGCAAATCCGTTCATCTCGCCCCTCGGATTTTTTTCTCATGATGTGTGCTTATTTAAAAATATAAAGATCGCGATTTGTTTTTAGGGATTCCGTCTGTTTTTTTGTTGTTTGGGGTGTTTTGATATGAGATACAGAATACTAATACGATGATATAGGTATATGATTAAAGAGGTGTGGTGTGTAATAGATTGTTATAATTGATTGATTATAATACCTAATAGATTGTGAAGACCCGGTTAGTCCAGCGGTGTGAAACCATCGTTTGATTCGAAGGGTCGCGGGTTCGATCCCCGCACCGGGACCAATATTTGTATGGCCTACAGATATTTGTTTCGGGTCTGGGTGTTTGTGTATGTGTTGTATGTGTACAACGGCACCCACGACACAGGTTTATACCTACTGTGGGGCTGTGAGTGTAAGCGTATATTTTTTTTTAATTTTGTTTTGTCTATACACTATTTAAGAAAGACAGACAGACAGATGTCTGTCTGTCTGTCTGTCCGCGGTTTAACGCAAAAACTATTGGTACTAGAGATTTGAAATTTGGCACAAGTATACACCTTAATCTCGCCGATAAAGTGATAGAAAAAAAAATATTTTTATTTAGAGTACCTCCCCTGCTTATAACGCCTGATATAGTTTTTTGTGTATGGTTTTCCATATAGTGTGGAAAACCATAAACAAACTGATGACTCTTGATTTGTGTCATCTGGCCCGGTAAGCATAACACCGGGTCAGTTAAAACTTTTTTTTCCATGTGGCCCGGTGCCGGGCCAAGTCACCGGGGCAGATAGGATACAGCCGTTTATCGTTGGATAGGTTTGTGCAAATATCATTTTTCAATTTAGTTATTTGTTCGTGACTTATTAAGCTTCAAAGTGCCAACAAACGTTACGACAATAGTAAGGAGTAGCTATATGATGAAGTAAAAAGGAAAACTATCAAACTTAAGTTGGCTTTACAAAATTGCGAGTAACAGTCGACAACAAGAAATTTTTAAACAACTTCACAGAAAATATTTGTTTATTTTTTCTTTACATTATTTTCTCTGTAACAACGGAACCCTACACTGCGCGTGGCCCGACACGCACTTGACCAGTTTTTAAAACGTAATTTTCTATAGCGATGTCAAATTAGGTAACCTACGCCCTTGGCCTCTGTTATGGGAGCTCATCAGTTAATTCAATTGTTAATAAATAACCAACGTAAGACTTTTGAAGGATTTTAGTTACGAACTATTCTAAATTATTAGTAGTTAATAGCTCTTAAATGTAATTCATGTTCAAAGGTATATGTAAAATAGCAAATCACATAAATTTCGTACCTAATATATTGTTTTGAATATCTTACAGAACGTCGTATTTTTATATATGGGCATATTTTTTTTTTTTTTTTTTTTTTTTTTTTTTTTATGTAATGGAAGTGGTAAACAAGCATGCAGTTCACATTGATGTTAAGTGATGACTGCAGCCTATAGACACCCACACAAAGACCAAGGTCAAAATGCAGATGCGTTACCACTCCTGAGGCCTAAGGTCTTATGCCTCTGTGCCGGAAATTACAGGGCCGTACATTACCACCTGACCGGAACACGATAGTGTTGAACACTACCATTTAGCGGCAAGTATATTAGGTAATGCGGTGGTGCCTACGCCCGCGAGCTTCGTCACTGGAGCTCTACCAAATTTTATTTATTTACTAGCTGTGCCCGCGACTCCGTCCGCATGAGAATTTATGATTGTTCAGTATCTACCCAGACGCAGTCGGGGGCGCAGCTGGTATAAAAGTAAGTTAAGCCTAAATTACTCCTTATTACATAAGCTATCTGAGAGTCCCGTCAAAATCGGTATAGCCGTTCCCAAGATTAGCCTCGCCAAACAGACAGACAAAAATTGTAAAAAATGTTGTTTTGGTATATTTACCGTGTATACATATGCATTTAGTAAAAAGCGGTTATTTTTATATTACAAACAGACAATCCAATTTTATTTATTTGTATAGATTGTATGGGCTCGTAGTAACTATCACACAACCCAACTAAGGTCTCAGGGGTGGCAACGCATCCACATTTTGACCTCTGGTCTTTGTGTAAGTGTCTATAGAAAGTGTATGATATCTATCATAGAATTGTTCATTAACTGAATTTGAATAGGGTCATACAAGGTACAGTGAATAACTTTGATCTTGACGAATAAGTTTTTGTTTTTCTTCATTTAGCATCATTGAAGGATTTAAAAAAAAACGATAATTATGTTTCACCTAAGTAGTTTAAATTCTAATTTTAATTTGGTTATTCACTCTAGATATTTTATGATTTCATGACGTTTTGAAAGTATCTGTAAAGATCTATTCGAAATAAAAATATTTTCTATTCTATTCTATAAAATCAATCAAAAAGGTATGTGATTGTTTTATATTATTTCGCATTAACACATGCTTGTGAAATATATTTTATTTTTAAAGAAAAATGGAAAGAAAAATTTGACTTCAGGCGAGGCTCGAACTCGCGACCTACTGGGAATCTAGTCCAGCCGCTCTTCCAATTGAGCTACTGAAGCCCTGCCCGATTTGTCAAATCTTTCTTTCACATCTATTAAAAATAAAAGGTATGTGGTTTATTACCATCTCATTAGGTGCTTGTGTGATCAAGCGGCCAGTTCCCTGATAGTACTTTTTAGTACCTGATAGTTCCATGATAGCTCACAATTGACCGGTTTACTTAATCAAAAGATATTCTTTTTGACATAGATACCTGCAATTTTAGACAGCCCTATTCTTATCATGCAATGACAAGTTAGAACAGATCATGTACAATGCACCCCTCAAGTAGTGACACAGGTCGCGAAGTGTGACAGCTACAAATTGATACTTGTTGCTCTCGGCCGAGCGATAACAAGGAAAGCCGGCTTTTTCACATCAGCGCTACAAAGTGTACTTATGGTGTCTGTGAAAAAGAAGACAAATATTGAAAAAATGCTAACGTATTGTTACACGTAATAGATATGTAGACTTAAACGGAATAAGATTTTGCAAAATGTTATATGAGTTTTTCACTGATGGTAGAGCTTCAGTGAAGGAACTCAATAACTTAGGCACCACTGTATTACCTAATTAACTTGCCGCTTAAGAGTAGTGTAGTAATTTTACACACAGAGGCTTATCAGCCTAAGCTATTTATGCACTTATGAAGGTGGTTCTTTCACTGAGCAATTTCCGAACTCAAAAGGCTCTCAGCTGAAATAAATTTACTTTACATTTTTTGATTTTTGATTTCAATGATTGAATTACGTTTTCTTTTCAATAGATTCAGACAGTTAAAAGAGTCATACAATCAAATCGTACACATGATGTACAATGCACCCTTCAAGTGGGTCGCGAGGTCTGACAGCTACAAATGGATACTTGTTGCTCTGTCGCCCGAGCTATAAGAAGGCAAGCCGACTTTTTCACGTTAGCTGCAAAGTTTGGTGTGTGTGGAATTGAAGAGTGGGGTAGAAATAATGCGATTTATTTCTGTACTCTAAATTGTGTATCGATATACAAAAACTAGAGGTCAAAATGCAGATACGCTGCCACCCCTGAAGTCTTAAGTTTCTTGCTTGTTATAGAAATTACGCTGCTAAATTGATGTAGGTATTTAAAAAAAAAGGCAATAGATGTCGCTACTGCCACCATAAGGTAATGCAATAAATGTGAATGCAGGACTTCGGTAGCTCAGTTGGAAGAGCGGCTGGACTGGATTCCCAGTGGCTGCGAGTTCAAGTCTCGCCTGGAGTAAAAAACATATTTCACTGGCATGTGTTAGTGCAAAATAATATAAAAACAATGAATTTTTTAATGTAAAGATAGTGGTAAACATGCATGCAGTTCACATTGATGTAAAGGAATGACTGCAGCCTATAGACACTTACACAAAGACCAAAGTTAAAATGCAGATGCGTTACCACTCCTGAGGCCTAAGGTGTTATGTGCCGGAAATTTCAGAGCCGTACATTACAAATAATGTAGATATGTTAATTCTGTATAAAAACGTACTTGTGTTCTAGTGCTGTTATAATTTAAAAAATGCAATCTAGAAAACAAGAGCAATTTCGTACAAAATAAATAAGTCAACGAACTTTACTATTATCACGAAACAAAACTCAATAAATCATTCACTTAGATTCAGTTTTAACTGTAATAGTATTGTAACTTGTTGCTTTTGCACGACGACGTCACTGTCCCGATCATTTGTTAGCCGGCTAGTGACGGGACGATTGCAACTCTAAGTGGCTACACTCGTGTGTGTATGCATGGCTAACACAATATTCGGTGCTTTAGAAAACGGGGCATATTTATCCGTTTTTATTATTGTGTGACCACGAAAAGCCACGAAATTCTTGATTATGGCATTTATGTCTGCTGTAGGTAATCTATTTATATTAAAATCAATTGCTGTTCATTAGTCTCGCTAAAACTCGAGAACTGCTGGACCTGTTACTGCTAATTTTGGTTTTAATGATTTTTGGAAGTCCAGGGAAGGTTTAAAAGGTAAGAAAATATGAAGAAATTGAAGGGAAATAGTAAAAACCACAATTTTGTTTTTTCATTCAAATAGTCCGTATCTATCAAACCTTTGACACATTATTTCATTGTGAGGCAATACGAAGTTTGCCGGGTCAGCTAGTTATATTTAAAGGTAACTTATTCTTGCGAAAGTACCAATTAAAATGAGGTCATTGTATTTACTTAACCAACGAATTTCTACAAGTACAAATTAAATACACATTGATGATGAGTTTTATTAAGATGTATTGACAAACATATTACTACTTGGGTTGTGAATATAGGAAGCAAGAACAATTTAGCCTTAAATATGACAGGAAATGAAGATATTACTATAAGAAATCTTTTCCTTCTTATTAATTCCAGTGAGATCGGAGAGAACTATTATTCACTGACTAGATAATAGTGTTGTAACTTGTTGCGTCACGACGTCACTATCCCTATCATTTGTTAGCCGGCTAGTGACGGGACGATCGGAATCATAAGTGGATACACTCATGTCTATGGACGGCGAACACAACATTCAGTGGCTTTAGTATACGGGACTCCTATTTGATTGCCTAGAAACATTTTGAGCATCTTAACGTATTTTTATTACCGTGGGAGTGTGAACTAGTAAAAGCCTAGCGAAGGATTACTGTTTGAAGAATTTCTATGTGTGTGTAATATCTGTAATTCGCAGGAATCTACTAATTATAAATATACCGCATGTTATTATTTATTTTCATATTGATGACAAGTTTTGTAAAGATCGAATAATTTACATAATACAATTTGGGTTGAGTATAAGAAACAAGAACCGCATTAGTGTGTGTCAGGCTATGAAAATATTAAAGGAAGTTCTTTCATTTGTATTCATTCAAGTGAGATGAAAGAGAATAGCAATCATTCACTGACTAGATCCCGCCTGTAATAGTGTCGTAACTTGTTGCGTCAAGACGTCAATGTCACGATAATTTGTTAGCCGGCTAGTGACGATACGATCGCGATCTAAGTGGCTACACTTTAACTTTGAACAGCTAACATATTAATTTCCTACTGTCTTTTCAATTGCGATAGACTGAGTATATTTTGTTGTCACTGATGCATTAAAATATTCGTTTGAAATGAAAAACATAATGCACATAGTTCGCTGATGATGCTCATAAAAAAACATAGCCGAAAAATGAATGAACAAATGAAAGAATGAGCGACTTAATAAATGATTGAATAAGTAGATATAATCGCATTATTTCAACGTACATCGTTGGGTACGTAACGTATGCAATTCCATTCACTGTTGCACTCCAGATAAATAAAAATGGCAAAAATTAAATTGACCATATCAGGAATAGGTAGTTTAGTTGAAGTTTTTTGAAAACTGTTTTTGCTGTTTTCACTGCTAATACCTATTTACAATGTGAGTGTAAATGGTTACAGAGGCCCAGGACGACCAAGACTGACCTACCACGACCAAATGGGTCGAGTTCTCTGATAGTTCGCTCTGAAGTCTTAGGAATCGGCGTGCATGTATGAAGAGAATGATGAAGGAAGATGAGGCACGAGAGGTATGTCAGGACCGGGTTATCTGGCGCTCTACACTCTCTGCCTACCCCGTTAGGGACCTGGCGTGAAGATACATACATACAATATATACAATATATCTATAACCTATCCTCCAATAATACCTATCAAGATCAATTTCGGCGTAGTGTTCTAATATGCATACAGATTTTTTTTGTAATTGAAGTGGTAAACAAGCATGCAGTTCACATTGATGTTAAGTGATGACTGCAGCCTATAGACACCCACACAAAGGCCAAGGTCAAAATGCAGATGCGATACCACTCCTGAGACCTAAGGTAATATGCCTCTGTGCCGGAAATTACAGGGCCGTACATTACCACCTGACCTGAACACGATATTGCTGAACACTACCATTTAGCGGCAAGTATATTAGGTAATGCGGTGGTGCCTACGCCCGCAAACTCCGTCACTGGAGCTCTACCACCAGTAAATGAATGAAAATGAAACTGATGGGGACTTCCTCCATGGGATGATTAAATAATCTGCTTAGTGTCACAGCTCCACACTATGACTGTATAACCTGCGTAGTGGGTGCCCTTGACAAACATCCAGAACCAGAGGCCTACTATACTCTACCTCAAGACGAGGATCGAACTCGCGACCCTCAGATCGACGTCGCCACACCGCTAGACCAACTAGGTAGTAAAAAATTAAGGAAATTTTTGCTACAACCCCATAGAGCAACTCGGCCGATCGCGGCGGACCGGAGAGGAGTAGCCATAGCGTTTATTATCGATGCAAAACAGTCTGTCATTTTTTGCGGGGGGAAATACGTCTTACACACACACGTACAAAAAACGTCTATTACTACGAAACTCACACCTTGACTTTAACTAAATACAGAAACAATTTCACGCACACATTTAAATATCTGGGCGACAGGAATAGGACCATTTGGTCTTGTACTTTGACAGAGGAGAAAGCCTGCATATGCTCCCCGCCGTTCCTCCGCGGCCGGTGGCCCGTGTTGCTTTATGTTCAACCCACGTAAATAAATTCGAACTTACGTTAAATTCATGGTCTATTTATACAGCGACGTTTTACCATCAATAACCACCAAACCCAACAATCCGTCTGACCGATATGAATAATCGATAGGACGATGCCGCGGGGTAATTATTCGAGTATATCGCATTAATATCGATAATATCAATCAACGTCAGCGGGTGAAGTTAAATTAATACCTTTATGAATCGAATGTCGTCATGCATCAATCAGGATGTTGTGTGATTGATGGGTAGTCTGGTCCCCCCTCAATGGAGGGGGAAAACCCACTAGCGATTATATACCAGTGATAATGTCGTTGATTATGTGCAATTTTTCCCGGATAGGGACAGAGGATTTTTGGATTCGTTGTTAAGGAGTTAGTTGGGAGGCCTGAGGGACGAAAAGAGAGAAGGAGGAGAAAAATATGACACTTGATTTCTTATTGTTCTTGAACCATATAGGGTCCATCTGCTGCTTTAGAGAATATAAAACTTTGATATTTAAACACAATGGAATAAATATCTACTATCTCTCTCTATTCTACGGGTGGTAGAGTTCCAAGCGTAGGAGTCCGCGGACGTAGGCACCACCGCATCACCTTATCTATCTGCCGCCAGTAGTTTTCATCATTATCGTGTTTCGGTGTAGTCCTTGGTTCTATTGGGATTTTTCCATTTTCTGGAAATTTCCCAGTACCTTGAAGTTTGGTAATGTGCCCGGAGATGTCAACAGGCTCGCCACCTGTTACATGGGACAAAACGTAACCGGCGAATCGTGGGTGTTTGCATGTATGCTTGAATGCATGCATTTCCTACCCCTTCGGGGATTACAGGCGTGAAGTTACGTTTTTTTTACGTGTTTCGGTTTGTTGGTAATATATGGCCTCGTAATGACTACCACAGAGACATAACAATTTAGGTCTCAGGGGTGGTAACGCATCTGCATTTTGACCTTTGGTCTTTGTGTGAGTGTCGGCTGCAGTTCTGCTGTGTAGGCTGCAGTTATCACTTAACATCTATGTAAACTTTATTAAATAAACCTTCAGTAAAATTGAACCAATTCAAGCAATATCTTACCTCTTTTTATCTTAAGCGTTAGGTTCGATGCTTGATACGCCCTCCCCTCTCTCCCCAGATATCAATTAGGTACACCTAGATAAGCAAAAAATAACAACATAGCCGATTAAGAACTATTTTTAGCCTCGCCTACCTTAGGCATTTAGGCATTTAAGGTATTATTATGTTTGACGGTTTAGTAACCGAGTTCTTTTGGTTTTCCATTTAATAAAGGTAATGTAGAATTAAGACCAGTGTTGATTTTGGAAGAAAAGAACTTGATAGTAAGTTCGGATATTATATGGAGGTTAAGTAATGTGTTGCTCATTTTCCTCTAAAATGGACGAGCAGAGCAATGTCTGTCACATCCGTCATACTCTTGAACGGGTGCTGATGGTGGGACTGGTCTGTTCGGTCTGCCGGTGCTATATCCTAGTACATCATCCTTTGTCCTTACACACCTGTCATGTTTCTTATACATTAATCATTCTCTTCATACATGTACGCAGATCCCTAAGATTGAGACACACCCTCAGACAGTACTCGACCACATCCACATTCCACACTCGCATCGTCATCATCATCATCATCATCATATCAGCCATTGGACGTCCACTGCTGAACATAGGCCTCCCCCAATGACCTCCATGCTAACCAATCAGAAGCGACGTGCATCCAGCGGGTACCTGCAGCCTTGACTAGGTCGTCGGTCAATCTTGCAGGTGGACGTCCTACGCTGCGTTTGCCGAAACGTGGTCTCCACTCGATAACCTTTCTGCCCCAGCGGCTATCGGTTCTCCGAGCTATGTGCCCTGCCCATTGCCACTTCAGCTTGGAAATCGTAAAAAAAAAAATATTCGCATCGTATATCTGTTAAGTCATTCGCTCATTCAATATTCTTCCTACAAACCAGAACCAGCACACTAACACCCATATTATAAGACGTTACTCGAAACATTCCTTGACTCACACTCACTCAGCTGAGGACACTTTATGAAGACGCCTCGAAATCCATATTCTTAGTTGTATTTTGTCAGTAACTCATGTGTCATATAGATAATTCACAAAGTCTTAAAAATCATTTTTTATAGAAAAATATGTTATTTTATTATATTTCCAGACAGTTCCGATACGAAAAACTTATTGAGCGCAAGAATATGGCGTAAATATAAGTACTCCTCGAAACTTCATGGTAGGTCTTGAGGTACCTTGGAGTTTGACAATTGCTTTCATACCTCAAACGGAGGCAGAATGTCGAGTTGACGTTATTAGTTGAAACTAAGAATACCAATTCCATTGAGTGAGGTTGAGTTAAAGTCACGGTTAGGAATTAGAATATGGGTGTATGTGTTTCTTACATTCTTAGAAGTATTTGCGATTTTGGAAGAAAAATGAAAAAAAAAATACTTTCAACGTGGCACTGCTCATTATTTTTATTACTTTACTCACACCTGAGTCATTTGACAGCCAATACTGGTGCAAAAAAATTGTATAGTTGCAATATTTTAATTGAGATGGTAAATTCTTAAAAAATTCTTGGTAAATTCTTAAACTAATCGAATTACAGAGGTTCTCAACTTTTTAAAAACTTCCTTGTATAAAACTTAAGTCTCTACATTCACTAGTGTAGAAAGCAAGGTGTTAATTTTTTTCGTCACCTTGACAACTGTCAATGTCAATTTGCTTGTCACACCTGTTGTCTAATCAGTTTGCTTGTGGTCAGTCGTAAAACAAAATTAATGGATTAGTAACGATCGTAATTCACTGATTAACGACATGTAAGCTTGATTTAAGTGTTGGTGATTTAAATCATTCGAACTATTAATTTCGTTTGTGTAAATATTTTGCTGTTGTGTATATTGACATATATAAACTTTCCATATATTACGTCCGTGGCAGGGTGAGATTCACAGACCGCACAACGACTCTACTTTCAGCAAAGTACGCTTAGAACTTTGAACTTTGAACACTTATAAGCGCACTTTCGCACCAAATATAGATATTATCATTATTATTTATTATTAAAGAAATAAAATACTTCAAGCAGGACTTGAACCCGCGACCACAGGGATCTCTTGTCCAACCACTCTCCCAACTGATCTACCGAAGTCCACAGCTGACTGTCGAAAAATCTCTTAAAAATATTTCTTCTAGTGTTGTGCGTTATAAGGGGAGAATACGCCATAATCGCCATGTTCGGCACGCGGATTATCGCAAGCTTTTTTTAAGTTATGATGTGGCAAACAAGCATGCAGTTCACATTGATGTTAAGTGATGACTGCAGCCTATAGACACCCACGCAAAGACCGAGATCAAAATGCAGATGCGTTGCCATTCCTGAGGCCTAAGTATTTATGCCTCTGTGCCGGAAATTACAGGGCCGTACATTACCACCTGACCGGAACACGATAATGCTGAACACTACCATTTAGCGGCAAGTATATAAGGTAATGCGGTAATGGTGCCTACGCACGCGAGCTCCGCCACTGGAGCTCTACCACCAGTAAAGTTGTGCAGTAAAGTGTTGTAGTAGCGGGCGTTTTATCGCGAGACGCTACGACCTTTCCCGTTTTCCTGTATTTACCGCCGATTGGAATGGCTTGACCGCCATTGTTCGGTTGACTGAAAAAAAAATAATTCTTCTCAAATAGCAGGTGGTGGACTCGGTTCACTAATGTTTCACAGACAAATGTTACACAAATCTTCGTTTCAAAACCAACGTTTTGTACATTAGTCATTCCACAAATATATAATTCCGAAATAATTGTAAAAAATGTATCATTTCGCAACTCAACGATTCGTATTCTAATTATTTCGCAAACATTTGTAACGTAAATGTATAAAACAATATGTAATAAAATAATTAATACCTACTGTCACCATAAAAAAAACCTAACAGCGAAAGGTGCGAGGTACGAGTAACGAGCTCCGTTTGCCCGCCACACCCTTTGACTTAACCTGACTATGTCGCAAAATTTGATAATATTTTTTTCAACTGAATTATTTATGAAGTGATAAGTTATGAAATGAGTAGTTTTATAATAATCTGTTTGCCAAGTGAATTATTTATGTAGTGTGTAGTTGTGGTTAGTTGAGATGTGAAACGAAATCGTTGGGAAACATTAGTTTTGTAATGAAGAGTTTGTCGGTAAAAGGAACGGGTACCGGTGCACTTCGTCACGTCTTCCATTGTTCGGTGGACTGCACTTTTGAAAGAATTCTCTAGCAGCAGGTGGTGGACTCGTCACAACTTGACACCATTAAATATTCTTAATAATCGACAAAAACAAATTATATTGTTTCCAGAGCTAATGACACCTTTATGAACACAGTCTGCATTAATAAATAATTTAATAATAATTAATACTTTAATATGCCATGCCTTAATCAATAAAAAAACACAATGACGCCCAAAGTCAACAAAACGGGTCCTAATATTGAACAAGGTGACATTCTTATCGTCTAATTTGTTCGATATATTAGCGAACGACATTAAATTAGAGGAACAACGAATATTGAATGCAATCAATCAAAGATAACAGGCCAGTGTAGTTTGAGAACCAGTTTTGATGGTTGAGTTTACTGTGAACAAAGTGTTGTAGTGCGTGAAGCTGTTAGCATGATATTTTGTACCTACTAATGGGAACTTTTTTATCGTCTTGGAAGTCTTCATAAAACTACCATAATTCGAGTGACCTATTTAGCTCAATGTGCCACCTTTCGAAAATAGATCGTGAAGAAGAAAGAAAGAAATTTGTGCTCTACTATAATCAAAGTTTAGTTTGTATGAAATAAGTTGGAACGGAAAAATCCAGATTCTTTTAAAACGATTCTTTTCTTTTTTTAATTTTTGTTTATTGGTTAAAATTTCAGTTCCTTCTAATTATGTCTCGATATACATATATATATATATATATAAGTCTGTTTTACTACATGAAAGAAATAAACCTTGTGTTGCTGTAAAGAAGATTTATTGTTAGTTTTTTTTATACAGAGACTATTTTATTTAGGTAATATAAAACAATATGAACTCAAACCTGTAAAGAAGAAACGACAATGAAAGTTTATTCTTTCACTTTTAAAACATAAAATAATATAATATTAAAATTTTCATTGATTATCCAATTGTCAATCAACTCGTATTTAAATGTCATCTGACATTCTGAATTCATTTCTTCTTTAAAATCAGACAATTAAAAAGTTAAAAACTATAACCAAACTTCATGGTAAGTAAACACACAGAGTGCGAAGAAAGAAATAGTATTTCTTTACATCTCCCCCCATGGGGAAGAAAATTCACCCGTGAATTTTCACTCCAGTTCTCCATTTGATACTTGCACATTCTCATCCTCTGTTATCTGTACTGGAATCAGTTTTGTGATATGAAAAAGATTTGACTCTGTTTTTTTATGTCCTGTATCTATCTCGTAAATTGTATTAGATTTCTTTTTAATTATTTTATATGGTCCAATTCTCAATTCATCTAGCTTTTTCCTATTTAGTTTATTCCCATTTTCTATATATACTAGATCTCCCACACTGAATTCTCTTTGTTTTCTATTCCTATCATACCTCATTTTGTTATAGTAATGTGATTTCAAGGTATTATTAAGAGCTGTTTTCTTATCTCCGATCCAGTCACTATTTATACCTCCTTGTTGTAGTTCTTTTGGTAAAACCTTAACATCTGTTCCGTATAGCAAATAACATGGTGCATAGCCAGTTACTGAGTGGTTAGTCTGATTGTATTTTTCTACACATTCATGTGCTATTGTAGTCCACGCTCTGTTTTCTCCATCTTCATTGATTTTGCATCTAATTTTGTTAACTATCGTTTGATTCAACCTTTCATTTAGGCCATTAGAAAACGGTGCATTCACTGCTGTAAAAATTATTGTTATTTGTTTGTCAGTAAGGAACTTCTTGAATTCTTTAGAGTTTATTCCTGGATACTGGTCGGTAAGGAGCATCCCAATCTCTTCGGTTTCAGCGACCTTATTTATTAGCTTTATAAAGTCATGTGCACCCTGGGTTTTTGATGTTATAATAAATGCATATCTAGTGAAGTGGTCCACTAAAAGATGTATGTATTTCTTGGTTGATCTAGAACCACCAAAACCTCCAATTGTGTCTATTGATACTATTTCAAAGGGTCTTGTCGCTGGGCCTAAATATGACATTAATCCGTATTTGTGTTGTCCTCTTGTTTTGTTTTTTATGCAAATTTCACAATTCCTACAAACATTTTTAATATTTTTCGTTAAATTTTTTGTTGCGTACAGTGAACTAATAGTCGTTAGCATTTGTCCCACTCCAATGTGACATAGATCTTCATGTATTCGCTTTATAAATTTAATACTGAATTCTTCTGTTATTATTATTTTCTCTTTGTTCCTAATTCTTTTGAAGTATAAATTGTGTTTTTTGATTATTTTATTATTGTTTCTCTGTATTTCTTTATTTTGATTCTGATCTATTACAATATCTTCTAATGTAATTAAGTTCACAACTTTCAGTTGTTCTTCTAGATTATCCTCTGGTTCTAATACAGGATTCCGACTTAAACAGTCCGCTTCTAAATTATCTTTTCCAGGGGAATATTTGATTTTAAAATCATATTGTGAAAGGTAATAAGTCAAATCACCTAGTTCTTCGTCTGTTCTAGCTTTTAAGTTCATGTTTTCTAATGGTTTATGGTCTGTGTAGACTGTAAACGATTTACCTATCAGCCAGTACTGCCAATATCTTAGTGCTTCTTTAATAGCTAAGCATTCTAAATATATTGCCTTTTTCTTCTTTTGCGCTCCATTCAGTTTTTTTGAAAAATAGGCTACTGGTTTTTCTTTACCATCTAGTTGTACTTGTTTTAAAATTGCTCCAACACCCATAATATATATAAATATTTATTGGTAGATTTTGATCATAAATTTCTAGTATTGGCTGTGAACACAAGAGACTCTTTATTTTTTCAAACGCATTTTGACATTCTTCAGACCAAACAAACTTTTGATTTTTTCTTAGCAAATTATGTAATGGGTCAAGAATTATTGCGCTCCTTGGTATATATTTATGGTAAAAGTTTACTTTTCCCAAAAATTGTCGAATATTCTTCTGTGTTTTTGGTACTGGAAATTCTTTTATCGAAATGAGATTGTCCTTCAGTGGTTGGATAGAATTATATTGAATGATATGTCCCAGGTATTTTACCGAATCTGATGCAAATGTACATTTTAGTCGAAATCCTTCCATTTGAATTGCTTCTAGTAACTGTTTCAAGTGACTTATGTGTTCATCAAATGAGTTTGAAAATATCAGGATGTCATCTATATAATTGACAGCAAAATCGGTTAGTTTATATTTTCTAAGTATGTTACACAATATTCTTTGAAATATTGCTGGAGCAGTCTTCAAACCAAATGGTAGGCAAGTCCATTGAAAGTGTCCCTCTTGAGTTACAAACCCTGTCTTCTTCCTGTCCTCTACTCGTAGAGGTATAGACCAAAAAGCTGAATTAACGTCTAAGCTTGTAAAAAATTTGCAATTTCTTGTTTTTGTCATTAAATCGTCAATTAATGGGAAGGGTTGAGCCTGAGGAACTACAATTTTATTTAAATCCCTGAAGTCTATACAGAGCCTTGATTTTTTATTTTCTTCCTTTTTAAATGTCAAAGTTACTGGTGCTGCGAATGGACTATAAGATTCTTCTATAAGCGCATTATCCAATAATTCGGCTATTTGTTCTGCTATCTCTTTTTTGTCTTCTATAGTGCATCTGTATGGCCTCTTGCTGCAGTATTTATCCATTAATAAATCTATTCTTGCTTCATATCCTTTAACCTTTCCCACGTCATACTTGTTTTTGGCAAAAACTGATTGATATTGTTGTATTAGCTTATTTATTTCTTCCCTTTTATCATCATCTAAATGACCAACCTTTATTTCAAATTCCTCCTCTTTGATATGTTCATTAAAATTAATTTTGTTTTCGTTTTCATATTTATTACCTTCATTTTCACCTTCGTCTATCTTTTTCTCCATTTTTTTACTATTCTTTTCATGTAAGTATTGTTTCTGAGTTATTTTTAACTCCTCATTTTGTACTAGCTTGTATTTCTTTATCATATCTAATCCTATTAAGAAATCATATCTGAATTTGTGTTCGTCAATGATGTACACATCCACATTTTCTTCTATTTCAAAAATTTTTATTTTTAAATTTGTCAAACCACTTGTTTTTTGGACACCATTAATTGTTACTATATTTTCTTCATTCGAGTTATGTCCTTTTGTATTTAGTTTTAGTAATTTGGAATTAATTAGAGATACATTTGAACCTGAATCGTATACTCCATAAATTTCTAATTTATTATTTAACAGTAGTTTGATCTTAATTAATGGTGTCACTACTAGTTTTTTTGTTCTGTTTCATTTAACTCTGCTTCAATCACTGAATTATTTACATGTTTAATATATCTTTTATTTAATTTATCATCTTCTCTAACTCTAAACCAGCATGCAGCTTCGGAATGATAGCGAACCCCTTTATTTAATTTTACGCATATTTTGCATGGATAACGTCCTTCATTTGTAATATTTATCCTTTGATTTTCATACTTTCTGTACGTTCCATTCCTATTTTTATTTACCAAATGTTCATACTTTCTCACCTCATTGAATAAACATACAATATCGTTCATTGCTTCTCTATTTATCTTCTCTAATACAAAACCTGGCAAACCTACCGCTATCAGATCCACCAGTGTACCTGTGTCAATTGAATTTCTCATGTCCAATAAAAGTTTTTCCTTTTTAATGGCATAGTCCACTAATGAACCATCCTTATATTTAAATAACAATGCATAGGTCACTTGGTTCCAGTTTTGGTTTGCAAATGACTCGCACAACTTTTCTTTCCAAACTATCCACTCTGAGTTGAGTGTTAATTTTATAATCATTGAGCTGTACCAATCAACACAACTTTTATCCATAAATAGTCGGAGAATCTCAATTTTTTGTTCATCTTTCATAATACCGAAGCGAGAACATTCTCTCTCAAAAATGTCAATCCATTGCCTTGCATTCGAGTTTTTGCTCGTAAATTTCTCAATCACAAACTTCTCTGCGACATATTTCAGATTCTGTTTTTTTAAATCATGTGTATTTTCTATTAACTTTGTAAACATTTCTTCCAATAAATTCGAATCTCTAATTTGTTCTTCAGATGCTCGGTTATGTTCAATTTCCTCCAGATATTGTTCTCCAAATTGTAAGTTACCATCAGCATCTATGTAAATTTCTCGTAATTTATCTGTCATAGTTATCCAAACTCTTCGTGTCTGATGTCTTTTCTTTAAACTATTTTTTACTTTGTTGTACACAGCTGTCTCAATTAATTCTTCGTGAAATCCAACAGACTGTAATTCCTCTGGTATAGCAAATTTTTTTTCATCTTTAGTTGTGATTGAGGTTACACAACAAATATTAGATTTTCCTTCATTCGCCGGTAAAATCGTGAATTCAAAACGTAACTGCTCCATTTGCATCTTTTTATAAACAAAATTGTCGTTTTATAAGTCTGTTTTACTACATGAAAGAAATAAACCTTGTGTTGCTGTAAAGAAGATTTATTGTTAGTTTTTTTTATACAGAGACTATTTTATTTAGGTAATATAAAACAATATGAACTCAAACCTGTAAAGAAGAAACGACAATGAAAGTTTATTCTTTCACTTTTAAAACATAAAATAATATAATATTAAAATTTTCATTGATTATCCAATTGTCAATCAACTCGTATTTAAATGTCATCTGACATTCTGAATTCATTTCTTCTTTAAAATCAGACAATTAAAAAGTTAAAAACTATAACCAAACTTCATGGTAAGTAAACACACAGAGTGCGAAGAAAGAAATAGTATTTCTTTACATATATATATATATATATATATATATATATATATATATAAATATATAAGGTTGGGGAAAAAGTTTCTTCGCATTTTTTAAGATAATTCAAAACATTTTTTAATATAGTTTATTTAAATTTAACTAAAGTATGTATGTACCATTTTGTTCGCTAACCTTTTGCCATCTTGTAGGTAGGGACATGATCCCATTGCTATAAAAATTTTGGGACTTCTCATCAAAATACCGCGACAAATGGATTTGGCAGTCCTCTCGTGATGTTAACCTAACATTGCATAAAGAATTCTGAAGAGACCGAAACAGGTGGAAATCTGAAGGTGCAAGGTCAGGACTATACGGCGGATGCATTAACACCTCCCAGCCAAACTCTCTTAATTTTTGCTGAGTGGCTATAGATGTGTGAGGTCTAGCGTTATCATGATGAAACACCACACCCCTTCTGTTGATCAATTCCGGCCGCTGAGATTAAAGCAAGAAGTTGAGACTTCTTGCTTTAATCTCATCAGTAGTTCGCAGTAGAGTTCAGAATCGATAGTCCTGCCTGGTGATAATAGCTCATAATGAATAATGCCCTTCCAATCCCACCACACACACAACATCACCTTATTGCGAGTTAACCCGGGTTTCGCCACAGTCTGTGAAGCCTGACCGGCCTTTGACCACGACTTTTTTCGCACGTTCTTGTCGTACGTGATCCACTTTTCATCACCAGTTATCAGCTTCTTCAAAAATGATTCGGTTTCATTACGTCGTAATAAGGAATCACAAATGAGTACACGGTTCATTAGGTTTCTTTCAGTGAGCTCGTGAGGTACCCAAATATCGAGCTTTTTTTTGTACCCAGCTTTTTTCAAATGCGCCGAAACTGTTTTGTGATCATTTCTCAGTTCTTCAGCTACGTCGTAACTACTGATATGTCGATCTTGCTCCACTTTTAGCCGTAATAGGGCGACCAGAGCGAGGTGCATCTTTGACATCAAAATTTCCGGATTTTAAACGCTTAAACAAAATTTGTGTTACTCTCACAGACACTGCACTAGGTCCATAAACATCGCAAATTTTTTTCGCGGCTTGCGTTGCATTTTTACCTTTTTTGTAGTAAAATTTTAAAATGTATCGAATTTCTTCATTAGATTCACTCATCTTGACAGTACGAAAAACAAATGAAAATCACTAATTTGCCTAATTCAAAAATGGAATTATGTTCTTTAAAATTTTAACTTTCAATGATACCAAAACCCGCCAGATATAAATACTACAGCCAAAGAGATTTTATTACAAGTTCATACATACTATAATGCGAAAAGACTCTTTCCCCAATCTATATATTCCTTTATCTCTGGTTCTATTGGGATTTTTCCAATTTATTGAAATTTCCCAGTACCTTGAAGTTTAGTAATGTGCCCGGAGATGTCAACAGGCTCGCCACAGGCTGTTACATGGGCCAAAACCATAACCGGGAATCGTGGGTGTTTGCATGTATGCTTGAATGCGTGTATTTACCTCTGCCTACCCCTGCGGGATTACAGGCGTGAAGTTACGTTTAATAATGGCAACCCATTATACGTCCCACTGCTGGGCACGAGTCTCTCCCCTTTTTTTGGGGGAGGCCTGGAGCTTATTCCACCACGCTGCTCCAATGCAGATTGGTGGAGGTGTTGGGGTTATTGGCCAATCCGCTGTCGGATGTTTTCAAACCGCCCATTAGGCCTCCGACAAGGTTTAACGACAGCTATCTATCGATAGCAACCGGGACCGACAGCTTAACGTGCCCTCCGAAGCACGGAAACGCGCATTTAATTTGCCACTAGCGGTCACCCATCACACTACCCGACCGCGCCCGTAGTGCTTAACCGAGTAGATCGTTAAGATCTACACCAGCCGCCGGGCCATGCGCGCTTCCGTTTATATCTCTATATTACTGAGGGTGCGATGTGTTGCTCATTAACATTTGCAAAAGTTTGTTGTTATAGCGGCAACAAAATTACATAATTTGTGAATATTTCAACTCTCTAACTATCACTATACTAGTTAATGAGATACGGCCTGGTGACAGACGGACAGCGGAATGTTACCAATACGGTCCCATTTTTCCCTTGGGGTACAGTACCTACAAAACAAAATATCCATATCATCCCATCAAAATGGCAGATCGATCACAAACAGACACTCAATAAATCGGTCGCAAACACGCAACAGCATAAATCTGGGACGAGCCTAATTGGCATTGTCGAATTTGTCCCCCTTCTTCCTGACGTAATTGCAAATGCTTCTTGTACTTTTTTTTCTTGTAAACTGGATTGCTGTCCCTGATAAGGCCAAGTACGAGTCACAACAACACACTTTATAATTAATGAGTTCCCTATGTTTATCATAGCATTCTGTTAATCTTTCCTGCAATTTGTAGGATAAGAATTATTTCTAATTAATTTTCTTTTTAATTACCTATTTTAGGATCAGTATATTCGAAGCTCTTTTTTATTTTTGATTTTTAGAGCCGTAAATAAACTTTAGAAGCGTGTATTGGATATTTTCATTTAACAACAAAACCATTTTTAGGTGTCTTTATTTTTTCGTTTCTATTAATTAAAATCATTTAAAACTGTGTAACAATTTTTTTAATATTAGTAGTTTTTTAATATTTTTTTTAATTAGAATACTATAGATGTAAATAAAACATCGAATACCAAGGTTAACACGCGTGTATAAAGATCCTCGCACTTTTCAATCAGTCTGGCCGACGCGTAATTTCCTCGTCTCGCAGTCGTCCCGTTGTCGGCCCGTTATCGACTCGCTCCTGCGCCGGACGGCACAAAGGGGACCTTTGTTAGCGCCTTCGATTCCATGCTGTAAAAGTTTTATAAATGATGGAAATTGTGATGGCACTTTAATTTAATAAAGTTCGATTCTATTGGTTTTGTCTGGTGAATTCTTTGATTGTGTTGTTCGATTGTTGTGTTGGAAGATTACGAGTTCCCACGATAGAAATATATGTGTTCAGACTTGTCTCTTTATTAAAATCATTGTTAAACTGCATTAATCATTAAACTAAACATTTTGTTTTAATTGGAATCAACAAAAAAAAAACAATGACTACGCTTTCTTACTTTTTTCTTAAACGAACAGACAGGTGTACCTATGTATATGTAATAAAAGTAGGTAAGTATGTTTTCGCATATATCAATGATTGACCACTTACCTATGTTTCTTTAGAATATACTTGGGGCTAATATCTCTTACTTCCAAACGTTGATTGTATCTGTGATCTTCCTCGCAGGTTGTCGCGAGCTTCACATTTTGCAGTTCACATGGATGTTAAGTGATGCACACCCTATAGAGATCTACACAAAAACCAAAGCCCAAAATGCAGATGCGTTGCTACTCCTTAGACCTTAGTTGTTAGATATGTCTCATTCTGACAATCTGGAGAAGCCACTGAGTCTTGAGTCTACACTGAATAGTTTCGGAATCGAATCGATTGATGTAAAATATTATTTGTCAATAAGTATTAATATCACAATAGTTCAAGGTTTAATGTCTGCATTATTGATGAGATGTTTGTAAGCTACGTACGGCATTCAATATAATCTATGTGAACCTTACACTTCATGGATATGGGTATAAATAAATAAGACACTATTAAACCGTTTTGCGTAATTGTTATCCATTAACAGTCTAATAAATTGTGCAATAATATTACAAACTTGCTATTAAAACAAGAAGAAAGCATACAGCAACGCGGCCCACCAGTCGCGGCGGACCGGAGGGGAGTACCTATAGCGTGTATTACCGATGCAAAACAGTCTGTCATTTTTTGCGTGCGAAACACACGCACACTACAAAAATCGTCTATTACTACGAAACTCACACGTTGACTTTAACAAAATACAGAAACAATTTGACGCACACATTTAAACATCTAGGCGACAGGTATAGGCCCATTTGGGGTTGTATTTTGACAGAGGGGAAAGCCTGCATATGGCTACTCTCCTCCGGTGTTGCTCTATGCATGAAAGAGTCCATATTTTTGTGTTGCACGTATGTACATATATGCAACAGTAAAGAACTTGAGGCTAATTACTAGCAAAACCTTATCCAAGCGATAGATCACCGGTATACCTTTAGGCTGGAGCGCCTTCTGCGCTCGCCGATTGCCCGGTGAAGTAAACTAGTGCCGGCTCAAGACAGGCCGACTACACAAAACCGGACCTAAAAAAAATAAATACCGATATACCTGCAGATAAAACATCAATATTTACTTTAATTCATAACCCATAAATCCAATGCAAATAAACTTTGACGGTACTGCGAAATTGTCGCCTTATCAACTGTCAGATACTGTTCAGGATTACCTACCATCTGCTGTTGATTGATCATTAGATAAACATGACATGGTCACTGTTTGAATGATTACCAACGTATCGATAACTCGAGCCTCGATCAAAGCTCGATTCAGAAATCATCAACTTTTTTTTTGGAGTTGACTCCTTAAAATACGATTCGAGTTTTAAGATCCGGTACGAAAATTGTATGAGGAGTAAAATTAAGTCAAATACGAAAGTTGAGGCGTGATGCGTTTTATTATATAAAGGTACTCTATGGTTACGCGCGATACTCCCGCGAGCATTACACTCGGCCGCACACTCGCGATCTCCTTACGCACACCAAGTTCACTCCCGTCGTGCGTCGGAGATGACACACACACTTTTTTATGTTATGAAGTGCCAAACAAGCATGCAGTTTACATTGATGGTAAGTAATACCATCAATGTAAACATCTACCTATAAACATCTTTATGAGATTGGCGATTTCAGTGTGGATGCATTGCCACTCGTGAGTTCTAAGTACCTAATTATGCCTCTGTGCCAGAAACTACAGGGCCGAACAATACCACCTGACCGGAACACGAGAGTGCTGAACATTACCATTTATCGGCAAGTACCTGCATTAGGTAATGCCTACGCCCGCGATCTCTGCCACTGGAGCTTTACCACTAGTGAAACCTGCCCAACATTAAATTACGTTTATCGCAGATTAGCAACTAAGGACATAAAATAAGACCACATTTCGCGCGACCACTCAACACAACACCGATAGACCTATTACGATGCGATACAATCGAAATTTATAACTTTTATTGCGACCCAATGCATTTCGTTAACGTTGTCATGTCATCCGTTTCGCCAATCGATACTTTATCGACGATAACCGAATATTATATCGATTTCACGGTGAATACCGGTGAAATTAATCCATTGTTTCGGTCAAAAAACTTGTCTAGTCACCCGGCCCGCCGTTCTATTGTCACGAGTCCGTTTCCCAATCGGCCATCTGATTACGGTACGGCGTCCGTCAAAATTACACGCGCCACTTTGACCATAATGTTGCAGTTGACGGCCGAGTGCGGCCAATAATTCAAAAGGCATCACGATAACGCTATGCGTCATTTAAATTTGACTTCAGAGAGCGTTCATGGGCAGACATAGGGAGCGGATGCGTTCGCTTCCTTTGATCGGAATCGAGCGGGTTCATTCGATTGCAGAGCGATTCACCGGGACGCCCGGGGCGTCCCATTCGGTGCATCTTTGCCGTCCTCACCGGATTGACACGCTGCGTTTTAATCAATTAGCGTGCTGAACGCGGTTCACGAGCCAATGGGCAGTGAAATAAGCGGACCACGGCAGGCCACCGTGGCGCAGTTTTCGAAAGCTCTCCGATTTCAAAATCGCATTTTTTTCGGACGTTTTCGGATGATAACTTCATAATCGGAGCGAAAGTCGTACTCGATTCTCTTTTTGGTTTTACAGCTCGCGTATTTTTAGATGCGGCCCCGAACGTTTTGTGGATTAGTAAATTCGATACTGTCGGGATTTATGGTTTTTTTGCGGCTTGTTAAAGCGAAAACGTCGTGCTCGATTGCAATGCACTCATCGACCTTAGCTTACTAGTAACGTCTTCGGTTAATTTATCAATCACACCTTGTTGTGGATTTGTCAAATCTGCTTTATCATTAGTATAAGTTTTCGACAAGCCATCAACGATTCTTACCTTTTCTTTATCTGTAATATAATAGATATCAAAATTAAGGCCATTTGTCATCGGCTGTCAGGTCGTTTGGACGCAATGCGGCGCGGACTTAGGTTGCGTGCGAGTCTCGTCGCAACAAATTGATACGTAAATTTTAATTGGTCGAATGAGCGCGATAAGCGCACGAATGTAGGAACGTAGATGATATCGGTTTATCGACCGGAATTATGTCAAAAGATATAGTTTGAATAATTGATCCATCCAGGTCGACGAGCAACATGATCAATCAATCATTAATCATACACTGCTTGCGCAATGTTATGTCCGCAATGACCGCATTTTGGTGTAATTTTCCCCATTTTTATCGCGCCTGTATCATTCGCTATCATCTTTATTATTTTGGTTATGAACGATGGTTGTAAAACGATAGCTATCCGTTTCCTATTTAACTCAACCTAAATAACGTTTTAAGTGTTGTTTTTTATCAAGATTAACAAATTGTGTCCATTGTTGGTCTGTTTGCACTTGGGCAATCGATTTCGTCTCGTGCGCTTTCCGTTTGATTTTAAGCGGGACCTTCGTTTGTAATTTGATTTATCTATGATTATGTTAACTGTTTCTCGATAGTTGTTTTAATGTTTGGACTAATACAATTGTGAGCTGGCATTGAAATTTACCTTTGTGTCCACTTCCGAAAATCCAAAAATTGTTAAGTATTGTTAGGCGAAGATAGAATATATTTCAAAAATGTCTTACTATTAACGGCAAATTACCATTACAACACAATCCTAAATGATAATTTCTCTGACATTATCTACATTTAAAGTTACTTCAATAGTAACTGTAGCAAAGCATCTAAGTTGAATACTTCAGTGATATAGCCAATAACGGACTTATTACTATTCTCTCGCATGAAAACCTGATGAATGGAATCAAATTTCTGACCTCCTCTTATCTTTGTCCACAGAAGAAGCCACAAGTCCAGAGAGCGGCGTGAAGGAAGGAGGGGAAAGGCGGGCGCGGGGCGAGGGCACATCCCGGTCCGCGTCCCCGCCGTCCCGCGCCTCCCCCGCGCCTGACGAGCGGGATGACATCGAGCACAGCATACCAGCTACCCTCATCCAGGATCCCAATGCTGAAAGGTAAGGATATTCAATATATGCAATATCTGGTCATGAATAAAAGATAGTAGTTCACACTTTTCCACAATACTTTTCGCTTTAAATACTTACCCCCTTATTCACAAACGTATTTTAGCTAAAGTGTTGCTAATCTCTCCTTTGTCTTTTTCTGTCCTTCACATTTGATAATGCAACTGACAAAGACAAAGCATTCTTTAGCTAAAACGTATCTAATGTACGTTTATGAATAAGGTGGTTAATGATCGTTACTACCTCATCTTTTCTTCGTGGATACCTCCAACGATTCAAATATTATTAAGGGGTGGATTTTTTTGATTTTCTGTTTTCTTCTACGGCTATCGATTCAAAGTGCATACCAATTACGAGACGTAAGCTCTATGAGTATTCAATGATTCGAAAGATAAGTAGGATTCTTCTTTAAATACGTAGTCTGTTGTGACCTTTGGCCTGCATCAAGATTATTCAGAAATAAGTTCATAGGCAGCGCAGGGTATGTTATGTCCTAGTATTATTATATTCTACACTCAGTTTCTTTTCAGTCTTCAGCTCGACCTGAAACATGTATTTTTTGTTTTTCTGAAGTAATAGGACTGAAGTACGTTGCTGACGCTGCGCTGTTTTCTTTATCGTCTTATTTATATGTGAAAATAATTCCCTTTTTTTTTTGGTTTCTTGATTTCTCGTGTATTGTTGCTCACTTGGATTCTACGCATTTTAGTCCATTTTTTTTTTGACTTACGTAGGCGACACGTCTCTTGACGGCACTAGTCTACTTCACGGGACAATCGGCGAGCATAGAGGGCGCTCGAGTCTAAACATTTTAGTCTGGCGTCTTAGTTGAGTTACATCTTTTTTAGTTAATTGAGAAATTTTGATGTGTTGAACGAATAGCAAGGTATGTTATATCGATAGACGTCATATAAAACTGACTCGTTTTATTTCCACATATGAAAAAACATCGTCTTCAATTAGAGGAAATATTTATTTACCTACTTCTATATCCCCTCGCGCTGGCCCTCACGGCGTAGGGGAGCGTCCCCTGGGCGGCGGATAGGGGAACGGTCGGTAGTACAGGTTATCTACGCTACCGGCTAAGTCCGATGGACTCGCTGACCAACGACGGGTGTGGTCCTCCGGCATTCTGGGGGTTGTGTGAAGGGTTGACACCCCTTCCACGGAAAAAAACCAATAGTTACGAAACCGAATAGAGAGAAAAAGAATACCGATACAAAACCCGACGACTTACGGCACGAAATAAAGGACCTCCGATTAGCAACGTGGAATGTTCGCTCACTTTTCAGGCCTGGGGCCATCTATCAAGTAAACAATGAACTGCGTAGATACTCAATAGGTGTTGCAGCCCTGCAAGAAGTAAGATGGCCAGGGAAAGGGGAGTGTAATGTGAATAAAAATGCAGTACTATTTTATAGTGGTAATGATGCCAGCCAACATGTTCGAGGAACCGGCTTTATAGTAGTGAAATACTCGTACCTAGTTCATAACGTGATTCGATTTGATGCTGTTTCCGAAAGACTGTGTGTTCTACGGATTCGAACCAAATTTGGCAATTGTTTTATATTATTTCGCATTAACACATGCTTGTGAAATATATTTTATTTAAAGAAAAATGGAAAGAAAAATTTGACTTCAGGCGAGACTCGAACTCTACCTACCTATCTCGAGCCTACTGGGAATCTAGTCCAGCCGCTCTTCCAATTGAGTTACTGAAGTCCTGCCCGATTTGTCAAATCTTTCCTTCATATTTATTGCATTGCTTTATGGTAGCAGCAGCGCCATCTATTGCCAACTGTGCTAGTTAGGGGCTGATTGCGACAGTGATCATTATATAGTGGTAGCTAAGTTAAAACTGAGGATAAAAGTAACAACAGGCAACCATAGAATTAAAGAAAACATGATTAATCTAGATAACCTCAAAAATAAAGATATCCGTAATAAATTTCAGATAGCACTTTGTAATAGCTTTAGCGAACTAACACTACTAAAGGGTGGGATATTTTAAAAACTACTGTAAAGAAAATTGGATTTAAAGTTCTAGGACGCAAGGGTAGAGTGAAAAGGAAGAAATGGTGGAATTCAGAATGTCAAAACATCTTTGAGGAAAGGAGAAAATACAAAATTCTTTCGGAACAGAATTCGGACTTCGAACAGAGATATGAAGCTCTCAAAGAAAAATCCAGAACAACTAACAGAAGAGCTAAACGGCAGCACATGAATGATATAATCAGAGGAATGGAGACGCTTATAAGGGCTAATTGGTCTCGTAAATTCTACCAGGATCATTTAAACATGGCTACCAGCCTGCAGCTCAATATTTAGAAGACACTTGTGGAAACCTTATAACAGATAGTGAACAAATTAAAAAGACTTGGTTGGAATATTTTCAGAAACTACTTAATTGCTCTCCGCTTACGGACACCATTACCCAGAGCTATGTGGAAAATGACATTGAGGTACCGGAAATTACATTCGAGGAGGTGCAGAAAGCTATACAGCGGGTCAAGAATAATAAAGCCCCAGGTATCGATGACCTTCCCGCCGAATTGTGGAAGTATGGTGGAGAAGTAGCGCAGTACAAACTGTATGAGTTCCTGCTCATAATCTGGAGGGCAGAACAGCAACCCAGGGAATGGAATGTAAGCGTTATCTGTCCAGTGCACAAAAAAGGCTGCAAGAAAAAGTGTACGAACTACCGAGGTATATCTCTACTCCCAACTGCATATAAAGTGTTGTCATATGTACTGCTTGGACGCTTACAACCATATGCTGAAAATATCATTAGTGATTATCAGTGTGGATTCCGGAGAAATCGTAGCACAGTTGACCAAATATTCCTTCTCAAGCAAATCATGGAAAAGAGATGGGAATACTCTCAATGCATCCACTCGTTGTTCGTAGATTTTGCAAAAGCTTACGACAGCATAGACAGAAAAGCCCTGTACACCATACTAAGGAGCTTTAACATCCCTGGGAAACTGGTCCGTATGATTGAGGTAGCTACTCGAAAGAGCAAAATGAAAATCAAAGTTGGAAACGAACTGACCAACGAATTTGATGTAGTTACGGGTTTAAAGCAGGGGGATGCCCTGTCACCTATGCTCTTCAACATAGTCTTGGAACACGTCCTGAGAAGGATATTAGCAATGGAGGTGGGACCACAGCTGAATGGAAGACATAAGGTGATAGGATATGCCGACGATCTAGCCCTGCTGGGAGAGAGCAAAGAAGAGGTCAGAGAGTTAGCTGGAGTTCTGGAGGAGGAGGCAAGAGCAGTAAGTCTCAGAATTAATAATGAAAAAACGGTGTACCTCCACATGAAACGCTATAGGAATACGCGTGTAAGACGAGAAGACCTTCATGTGGGGGTTAACGTCTACAAAGGGGCTGCTAAATTCAAATACTTAGGCTGCATTGTAACGGACACGAATAGTAGGGAGGACGAAATTGATATCCGCATCCAGAATACCTTACGATGCAGCGCGGCCCTACACAAGTTATTAGTGTCCAAACTTCTCAGTAGATCAACTACAATCAGGGTCTACAAAACAATTATTAGGCCGATACTACTTTACGGATGTGAGACTTGGACACTAACACAAAAAGAAGAGCAGAAACTCCTGGTGGCCGAAAGAAAGGTAATTCGGAAAATTCTGGGGCCTGTGAGGGGAGAAGATGGTTTGTGGAGGATCCGGAAGAATTCCGAAATTGAAGATCTCGTGGCGGCACCTAATATCATCGGGGAGACCAAGGCACACCGACTTCGCTGGCTTCGCCACCTTGAGCGGATGGGGGAAGATCGTGGGGTGAAGAAAGCATACTTGGGCAGACCCACTGGACGTCGCCCGGTCGGCCGGCCTCGATACCGCTGGATTGACATGGTTGAGGCAGACCTGCGCGAACTTCGGATCCACGACTGGCCTGAAATCGCTCAAGAAAGAAGAAGGTGGAATTCTCTCGTTTCGGAGGCCAAGACTCACTTTGGGTCGCTGAGCCAGCGAAGTAAGTAAGAGAGGTCCAGTGCAGGGGCTGGAGGGCCTAGGCTTATAACTTTACCTATCTGTCGCCAAACGGTTATAATGATAATTGTAATTTCCGGCACCGAGGAACTACACCTAAGGCCTCAGGAGTGGTAACGCACCTGCATTTTGACTTTTCTTTGTGTAAGTGTCTACAGAAATAGAAATAGAAATAGAAAATATTTTTATTTCGAATAGATCTTTACAGATACTTTCAAAACGTCTAGAAATATATAAAATACCTAGAGTGAATAACCATTACATAAAGTAAAAGCAAAATCATATATTAATAGTAAATTAAAAATTAGAATTTAAACTACTTAGTTAAAACATAATAATCACAAAATTTTTCAATTCCTTCAATATATGAATAAAAAGAAAAACTTATTCGTCAAGATCAAAGTTATTCATTTAGCAGAGTTCCAAGTGCAGTCACCACTGAGAAGAACTCCGCTACCCAACAAACTCAGTAAGAGCTCTTCTAAATGAGAGCTTAAATCTATTACAAATTATCGTTAAAAATCAAATAATGTGAACGTCCATAGCATAGATGCAAATAAACTGATATCTACTAAATGTGATGTAGCTCCTGCAAACCAGAACAGACCAGTCCCCACCAACAGCACCGTTCACGAGTATGACGCATGTGACAGCCATTGCCCTCCTCGACCGTTTTAGAGGGAAGTGAGCTACCCGCCACACGACGCCGCCAAAGGCAAAGACATTTAAGGCTACAGTAATCACTTAACGTCAATGTGAACTGCATGCTTATTTGCCAATTCGATTTCAAAAGCACCACCATGCCCAGGCTGTTCAACTCCGCCCATCTCGATTTTTCAATGCTAAGATATTGGTGTACGGCCTCGTAATAACCATCACAGAGGAAAAACAACTTCGGAGTGGCAACGCATCTACATTTTAACGTCTGATTTTGTTGCATTGTCTGTCACCATCGTCATAAAATTAAAAAAAAAATTACGTGGGCACATCATAGGTGTGGGCGGAGACATGAACATCTATTAAAAATTTATATGCATCAATAAGAACTGTATGCTTGTTTGCCACTTGATAGCAAAAAAAATCGGTCAAGTGCGTGTCGGGCCCCGCGCACTGTACGGTTCCGTAGTTTTTAGGTTTGATTAATGTAATGAAAAAAAAAATATTTTCTACGGAGTTGTTCAAAAATTTCGAGTGTTACATTTGGTCGACTATTACTTGCAAACTTGTAAAGCTAACTAAGGTCTGATAGTTTATCTTTTAATTTCCTTATAATGTAGCTACTATTGCCGTTACGTTTGAATTTCTAACAACAACCGTTTAGTTGGAAGGAGGGCACACTTGAGTCTAACGAAAATTAGCACTTTAAAGCTTAATAATTCACAAACAGTCAACTTGATCGAAAAATTAAGAGATTTTAGCGTACCTTTATCATTTTTGAAAGACCTAACCAACAATATCCCACACAGTATAGAAAACGAAAAATAAAAAATATATCCACGCGTTACATGTAGGGGAGGTACCCTAAATAACCTTATTTTTTATGTTTTTATTCTACCACTTTGTCGACGTGATTAAGGTGTATACTTGTGCTAAATTTTAAGCCTATAATACTAATAGTTTTTGCGCTAAACCGTGGACGGACAGACAGACAGACATGGCGAAACTATAAGGGATGTTTACTACGGAACCCTAAAAAAATACTATGGAGAGCTAAATTTTAGATACAAATGATGCTTCATTTGCCATAATATTGGAAACAGATTAATTGAACTTAATACAAACGAACCAACAATCTAATCAGTCATATGCGAACTATACCATAGTGAATACTCGAGAGCTAAAATCAAGTTCGGCTCAGCTATCACACAATACATTCATAACACTAGAGACGAGAGTGTATTGTCTCTGTGACGGTGGTCTCGACATCACTCGTGGTGTCAACTTTAATGACCCCATTGTTTTCGATGATCAGTTGTCAACTGCTGTCCGCAGCCAGCGTTCTTGACTCGAACACGTCCTCAATAATATAGATAAAACGTTAATACCAAGTACTAAAGTCGAATTCACAACAACGAAAGCTCCGCTAGAAACTGGCCACAGAGAAATGAATGGAATCGCGATAGTGACAGTTATGGTAGGTGACACTAAAAATGATCAAGAAGTTTTCGTTGGACAGTCCATCAATATCTGCTTCGTAACTATGAGTGAGTGGTTTTGTATTGTTGTGCGACGAATATCAAATTTCTCTTTAGAATCCGGTAGGAAAATAACTTGTTCTAATGAGATTGCTGTCCGTTTAGTTAATATGTGACTGCTAATAAGATCTTTACTGATGTGAACGGTATTGTCTTCTTAATATATACATATGAAAAACGCGTCACGTTATTTGGACTTTTAAACTACCTACTTACCTACGTACGTTACATGTGTCTCATATTCTTATCGTTTAGTCTTATTTTGTCCTTTTGTAAAATATACGTAGAATGGAATATTCTGTTGATACTTACTTTATTTCTGGTCAATTTTTAAACGATTACATATTTGTTTTATCGGCCCGCTAGTAATATATAGATATAATAATTTTACTTCGACGCAGCATAAAATTCTATTGATAATAGCAAAAGAGCAATCAATCAAACAATTCAGTGAGTGAAGTCCAAAATCTATACTTATAATAAAACTGTAGAAGTTCAAATTCTGTACATTAAAAATATTGAAAAAATAAATACCAGGGGATGTTACTAGATCGATACCGAACCAAAATATGTGATTAGATTTTTTTTTGTCTGTCTGTCTGTCTGTCTGTCTGTCTGTCTGTTTTTTCAAGCATCACATAAAAACTACCGGTCCGATTGGAATGAAACTTGGTACGATTATACTTTAACCTTTGGCGCACAACACTCGGTACTTTTTATCCCGGAAAAATGTCTGTTTGTCTGTGTGTTTGTGCACGCTAATTTCAGGAACGGCTTATTTGATCTGCTGTTTTAATTAATATATTGTGGTAAGTTTCACTTAATGTTTAGTGTTTGTTTCATGTGAATCGGTTCATAAATAAAAGAGTTATGTCAATTTATAGAATCGTGTCGAATATTTTTAAACTAATCTGTATCATAGTTCTATCTTTCAGGGGATATCGTACTAAAAGGTAAAGGCTGACCCTACGGATTACTAATCCATCGCTGTCTGTCTGTCTGTTCGTCCATCCGTCTGTCTGTCACCAGGCCGTATCTCATAAATAGTGATAGCTAGAAAGCTAACATTTTCACAAATCATGTATTTCTGTTACCGCTATAAAGACAAAATTAATAACTAAAAATAAGAAAATGAAAATGATACAACATGCAACAATAATAATATGTAATATTTATTTGCACTTATGTATCGGTTTATTCCTAGTAAGTATTTATTATATTGATATAGACTTTTAGGACTGATATCCGTGTCCCACCGAGTAGTTTCCAGTTGAAAACCAGCGTCAGGCTCCGGCTTGGCATTATGCTGAACTTGGAACTATTTGGTGCAGCCGTGAGATCTTGATTTTTTTTTCTACTGTTACAAGGTACCTATTTTTTTTATAATAACAGTGTTGTTTCTTTTTTCTTGTTGTTATAATGTCAATGCTTTCATAAATGTTGTTTTTTTTCGTCGTACCAACCTACTTGTATTTTAAATGTTTATTTTTTTTTCTATTGTTGCCAATAAATGTTTTTTCTTCTTTCTTCTTCTTCTTTCTTCAACAAAGGTGTTTTTTTTCGTATATTTTTTCTATCACAATAACGGCAGCCAGTAGACGCTTAAAATTTTCACAGAATTTTTAGGTCTTATGACATATTACCTTCCATAATAACGAAAGGGACGGGACAAATTTGACGGGACTTCCACGGGTAGGTAGCTGATGTAATAAGGAGTTACTTAGGCTTCTTTTATCTCCATACATCCATATATACATACGTACATACAAATAAGTAGAATTGGAGTGAATCCAACTTTGACGGGACTTCCCCGGGTAAGTAGCTGATGTAATAAGGAGTAACTTAGGCTACTTTTATACTAGCTGCGCTCACGACTTCGTCCGGGTACTGAACAATCATATTTTTTCTCACGTGGACGAAGTCGCGGGCACAGCTAGTTCTATAATAAATTTGTCATATCATTATCCATCATTAATTTCCTTAGATAATATTAAATGGGTATTATATTTATTTCTTTATGTCGTCATGAAGTGGCAAATAAGCAAACAGCTCCACATTGATGGCATGGAAATATTGTAACCGATAGACTGTTTTTATCACAGAGGATTGCAGTGATCTATGCTGTTATCTACACTGGTGGTAGAGCTCCAGTGACGGAGCTCGCGGGGGTAGTCACCACCGCATTACCTAATATACTTGCCGCTTAATGGTAGTGTTCAGCACTATCGTGTTCCGGTCAGGTGGTAATGTATGGCTCTGTCATTTCCAGCACAGAGGTATAACACCTTAGGCGTCAGGAGTGGTAACGCATCTGCATTTTGACCTTGGTCTGTTGTCTATAGGCTGCAGTCATCACTTAACATCAATGTGAACTGCATGCTTGTTTGCCACTTCCAATACATTAAAAAAATCCCAATTATACAGTAATTTTTTTTACAACATTTAGTTATATTTATTTATTATAAAATTTACTGTCTCAGTAGTCTAGTGGTAGAAGGCCACTACTACTACACTGGGGTTCTAGATTCGATCCCCGAGTCGCAGACTGTCGAAGACTATAAGAGGTGTATGTGTGGAGATGTATTCTTTGTTCTTTATATTTGGTGCTAATGGGATTTTTTTTATTTTCTGGTAGTCCATTGTCACTATGGAGTTTGATAATGTGCCCGGAGATGTCAACAGGCTCGCGAGCCAAAACGTAACCGGTGAATCGTAGGCGTTTATCCTTAAATACTTGCATATACTTCTGTATATGCAAGTTCTAGTCTTTAGAGGATTACAAGAGTGAAGTTACGTTTTTTCCTGCTGACTTTTGATCGTTTATATTTCCAAGTTCATGGACATCGCCAATATTGTTCCTAATCTACTCGTACAAAAAAAGGTTTCAAAGTTTCACTCTAACACAACCTAATTAATAAATTCCACTGGACCTCCGCTAACAGTAATGGGCTACTTCTAGTAAATCACTGACGCATTGTTCTTGATTCTTATATTACATTATCTATCTATATATATAAAAATCAATTGCTGTTCGTTAGTCTCGCTAAAACTCGAGAACGGCGGGACCGATTTGGAAAATTGAATGATTTTTGGAAGTCCAGGGAAGGTCCTTAAGGTAAGAAAATATGAAAAAATTGAAGGGAAATAGTAAAATCCATAATTTAATTTTTTCATACAAATAGTCCGTATCTATCAAACCTTAGACACATTATTTAATTGTAGAGCAATACGAAGTTTGCCGGGTCAGCTAGCGTGAAATAAAAATCTACTAAATAATTTGCAATCATGAATCCCTAATAAACCTATCGATATTAGTAAAATAATGACGTAAATAAAGAACATTGAAAGGCATTTCAAACTACTTGAAGCCGACTATTCATTAACATGACAATATCATTGTTTGACAATATACATAGGTATATCTAGAATATACTACAAAGATAGTGGAAGAATACTGCGTGTTATTTTATATAATGCGTACTTAATTTATAATTAATTCCTGTAGGCTAATCTTCACAATCAATCACAAAGGTTTTTTAAGCGTACTAAACACACCATAGGCTGTAAATAAAATATTTGAATGCGAACAACAATTAAAGCCTCAAAACTTGAAACTTATGCATTTGACATGGAAAAAAAAGTGTGCTTTAAGATTATATGACATTTGAGTAGGATTTTTTTATGTAATGAAGGTGGCAAATAAGCGTGCAAATCACATGGATGCTAAGTGATAACTACAGCCTAAAGAAGCTAAAATGCAGTCTAAAGACGTCTAAAAAAAACAGAAGTCTAAATACAGACGCGTTGCCACTCCCTGAGTCCTTCTTGTCATATCTATGATAGTCATTACGGGGCCATACATCACCATCAAACCGGAACATGATAGTGCTGAATACTACCATTTGTCGTCATATAGATTAGGTAATATAAATTAATTATTTATAATCAAACATGAATTCATTAGTAACGTTTTTTTTTAATTATCTTTATAACTTTTTACTGGTGGTAGACCTCCAGTGACGGAGCTCGCGGGCGTAGGCATGCCGCTAAATGGTAGTGTTCAGCACTATTGTGTTCCGGTCGGGTGGTTATCTACGGCCATGTAATTTCCGGCACAGAGGCATAACACCTTAGGCCTCAGGAGTGGAAACGCATCTGCATTTTGAAATAGGTCTCTGTGTGGGTGTCTATAGGCTGCAGTCATCACTTAACATCAATGTGAACTGCATGCTTATTTGCCACTTCCAATGCATAAAAAAAATACTTTGGGGATTTTTGTCAATTTGACTCAACAATCCCATTGTATCAAAATGTATACAAAACACACATCTACATACTAAAAATAAAAGTACAATAGGTATGCAATTGTATAGTTTACTGGCGACATTCCAATAGACTACACAAGTGCATAGTTTCATCAGAATTAGGATTATACAGAACATCCTGAACATAACTTGGTACTTAACGTACATATCGAACACATAAGTATAGAATTTGAACTAAAATTACAGCACAGGAAAAATAATATTGTTTTTAAAAATATGTATGAGGTATTAAAGAATACTTATTGCTTAAACAAAACATTCTTAACATTTGATGAGACGCGTACAAATTTGAATAATCGCACATAGGTCGAAATAGTTTTGATTATAATATAAAGAGTTTTTGTAACCAGATTTCCTCAAATCAAATAAGTACCTGGACAATTAATGATGATAAAAATTTTAATATCTTCACAATCGTCTATTAAACTACGTGACAAAATATATCTGTGATACTTTATTAACTGATAACAGATATCTTTATTGCTCTTTCAAATATGAAACATAGGTACTTATAGTGCTTTATGTATGAAATTGATATAATTTTGTTTAATATTACGGTATTTAATATTACGGTATTACTTATAAATTAGATCAACAACATATTTTTAAAAAACCGTGGAACGTAACTTAATGAACACCTGAGTACAGAGTAATCGAAAGAGTTTGTATAGTTAATTTATACCCATTCATTGTTTTGGTGGCATATTTGGTAGCCATATTTGAACAGATGCGATCGTTCACGACCTGCCTGATATGTAAATTCTCATTTGACGTAGATATCTGTTGATTTGAAACCAACTACATTTATTGAACATTAAAACTAATAGTGAATTAATTAAATATTTTGAAGGAAATAGAAACATTGATTTGAACTAAATTAGACAAATATATCTGTGGTCTTTTTTAATAAAAAATCTTCAACCGGTGAAATAGCAGGTACGGTTGCTACAACTTTAAAAGTTGTGCTTTAGTCAAAGGGAATTAAACCTTACAATCGTATTAATAAGATTAATTTGTTGGAAATTAAAGTTTTCATAGCGGCAAATAATATATTGGTAGTGTTTCCACGTTCCCTGTTCCATCACTGTCAATTAGGTGCAGTGAGGAGACGTCATCAATCATAACCGTTCTCTACAAAGCTCTAGAACAACCGTCCTGGGGGTCTATTGTTTAGATTTTGTATTTACCTTATTTCACATACAAGTCTTAATCGATATTTGGTTATGATCGTCTTGACATTAAACCTGCATATTTAAAACCCCAGGTCACATCGCTTTCTATGGCCATTTTTTTTTATTTTGACGTACTTAAAATAGCACACAGGTGTCGTTCTTTCGAATGTGTCAGTATAATAAAAAATGGCTTCTCTCCGAAGGCTTTAAATATTTACCTCATAAAATAGCATCATATGTATTTGAAAAGTGTTGATTTATAAACTGATTACTTATGAGCTACTTATGTATCTATTTGAATGTCTCTAAGATTATAGAAATTAACATATGAAATTAGTTTATTTCAACGCAATCCCAAATAATCGAAGATAATTATACCTACTTCATTAGATTGAATATCGTACACAAAACAAAATATGCCTATATAATTTTCATCTAAATATATGTTTTTTATGATAGAAAAATATACTTCTTGCAGTTAGATTATCTTTACATTGTACAAGAGAATGCTAGATAATAATTTGTGTAGGATCCTAATTTTAAGCCTTATTGTTCAAATTGTTGTACTAAAGAAACATTAAGTAGCAATTTACTAGCTATTTAATACCTATTTATGTGATTTTCAACAATACATATTAAATTTTCCAATATAATTTCTCATTCGTAATTTTTCAAATCGTAAACGAGTTAAATATGAATGGCCCGCATAGTTGGAATATGTTTATTTTCACACAGTATTTACACTATGTACAAAATGGCGCATAAATAAATTTTGACTGAGAGTGGCAGTAAATCTTCAGAATAATGTCGCAGTTATACAAACACGTACAGAATCTTGAATTATATGAGAGCATTTTTACTCTACAACGACATAATCAAATATTAAATCCTTAATTGTTAAGATGCTGGAAGCGAGAGTCGCCAGCAATAAATTATTTAAATTGTTCCCGTTTGGTTGAGCTATGGCGGCCAAGTTATGATCTGTGAACGTACATTTTTGCTCATTCATTGTCTTTTATTTGTCACTGACTGTTTCAACTATTTTAATTTTAATGATTTCCTTTTTAGCAGTGGGAGGCCACATGTTTCTATTATTAGTTAATTTAACGTCTAGCATTTCTGTATCGACATCATAAAATGACTTAATTAACTCGTATTGTACGTCAAACATTAAAACAATATTCGATGTATTAGCATTTCGCACTTTTATTGCTTCGAAGACATCTGTGCCAGTTTTAAAATTCACGTTGTAACTGCAAAATTATTCAAACAGTGTCAGGTGTCCCCCATATACTGCGAGCCCGCACGATGTAAAACTAAAATTTGATGCGCACATGCCTCCGCGTCCCAATTCCGATGTAAGTTGAAATGGCGCCACAGACTAACAATTTTTTCGCTCGTCCATTTATGGCAGCTGGTGTACAAAAGCTCGTGAGTGGTGCACACTTTTCGTCTGTGACACCGTAAGTCGTGCTATTTCCGATGGTGTGCGTGTGTGCGGGGGAAAGAGAGCACAATACCTGTCACATAAATACAAGTGATTGATTGACCCGCACCCGACTAATGCTTATAGGAAGCAATAAACAGCTGGCGATTCTGTTGGAAATTTTGTAAGGTTACTTTTGTAGCGTTGGATACGTTTAATGAATTATATCAAATCACGATAGCTATTAAATTTGGCCCTTTCATCTATATTTGTAAAATTTTATGAAAATAATTAATTTAAATTGTAGAATACTATAGGCTCCTTGACTTTTTCGGTAGGTATCAATGTAAAATTTTTGAATTCTTCTAAATGCTTGAATATTTAATTATATGGATGATATTCTAATTAGCCTCATCGAAACCTTATCAGATTCCTATTTCTTATTTATGGTATTGCCATTATGTTTGTTGCCTTGTGTATGAAATAAAATAAACATGACATTATTTTCCTTTGTCAAAGCAGGAAATCTGTTCATGATACAAGTAAATCCATCCGCGTCCCCTGTCTGTCCCGGTGTCGTTGAAAGGACTCGTCCCGGCGTTTTGTTACGCGCTATTTCCTTGTCAGCGCCATCAACCCCGCACGGGTAATCTTCAGTAAGCCCGAGACTTTCATCTCAGTGCCGGTGACGTGTGTAAACACATCACCGGCTAGCTATAAACATTCTCGTTAAAAAGATATAGCGTCGATTGGTCATCAAGGATTCTCTAGTTTTCATCGGTGTCACGGCGGTGAGTCAGCTATGCGGAGTAGCTCTGCTCTGTCGGGCGGCTGTCATCGGAACGATCGCCTGTCATTGCACGTCCACCTCGCGCATAGCACGCACGCTTGCATTACGCAGCGCACCACCCCTCGAAGCGGGATACGGCAGGCCGTCTCGTTCCTTCGCTCTGATTCGCCGGTTCCTCCGGCGGCCGTCCCGCTCGCACGAGAGGCGTGCGGGGAGGGGGCGCTGCAGGCGGGTCGTAAATCACGCGGCGTCTCATTCCACGCGGGACCGCCGCCGCCGCCGCAGGCACCGCGCACTTCCCTCCCGACCGCCGGCTACGCGGCGCGTCTTTCGCGACGTGTTTACACTTTGAACTGTTCTTGGGAAGTCATTGTCATATTAGGAAACAGTGTTTTTTGCTAGTAAAGTGTTGTTTAATGGATCCGAGAGCCTTCGTTCGACCGCAGTTTTGGATATTTTGAAAAAATTTCGTCCAAAATGATCGTCGAGCCTGACCACGTGAGGTAGGAATTTTATTTATACAAGTGTTCTTATTGTTTTTTGGGTTTTCATTATTTCTGTTGAAAATTATAACTAGTTTTGTTACATAGTGAAATTTACGCTCAATTTTGTTACGTTTCTGTGACTTCTTCATGTTGGAGACATCTCGGCACGGTTGTAGCCGTTGCCGACACGAGTTCGTGACTGACTTTTATAGTTTCGATATATTTGTTTGTATATGAATGATTTGAATGTTAATACATTCAAATTCGAAAGCAATAAATTTCACGTTATCGCTTTGTATTTATTCATTAATATCATAAAGTTGTGTGATAGCATCTACTGAGCGGCCAAAAGTGCTTATTTAAATATATATTGTCACATAACACTATTGACGAACAAAAGATACAAAAACATCGTTCTATTCTGGCGGGCGTCCTACTCGAACCTCATAGATCAAATGTTTTTCAAATCTTCTAATATCTCTTTCAACTGTTTTATTTCTGTTCGATTTCGTTTTTGTGTTTCAATGTAATCGTTAACCATTAATTTTATTGCCGCATAAATATAGATAAAACGTGTCTTCCTCTATTGTGTTAGCGATGGAAATATCAAAACATATTTTGATTCCTGCTTCTATTTTACTGTCATCGTCTCGCCCTTTTTTATGTGGGTCGTTAATTATTTTGTCTTTTTCGTGTCAATTATCTTCGACTTGTTTATGATCGTACGGTCCTAAATGATGTTTGTATAATGAAGTTAAATATTAAAAAAATGATGCTTACATACAACACACGTAGGTAATGAAATAATTATGCAAATAAGTATGCAAAAATGTTTCAATGACAGACATGTGTATTGATAAGAGTGTATGTTATTGAAAATTATATTCAATTGCAATATAAGCCGTATCATTCGACAACTGAAGTTTGTGGTTAGTCTGAAGTCTGCTGTTCGTCAGAAGTTTTCGTATACTTCAATGTCGATGAAGGTGAAAAATTGCATGTCCTATAGGTGAAAATTTGTTTGAAGTAATAATGACAAACTAAATTTGTCATTAAAATTACGATATCGATAAGTTTTTTATCCGTTCAAAGAAAAAAATCTTTTGTTTCTAATGTCATCTTTCTCCTACATAATTGACATAAAGAATGTCAATCAATCATAAAATAATTCTGAAGTAGACATCAGCCATCGTCATTAACCGTAGGTTTCCTATTGCTTATTAATACATTTAAATAATCACCTGTCAAAAAGTTTATTCGAGAGTCCGAGTAAATATTACTAATTAATTGCAAGTTATTTAACGATTGTAATAAATTTATAGTTGTCTACTAAAACATTGGTATATTTCGTTAAGTATAACTGGACTTAGCCATTTTTACTAGCAGTTGATTGGATATCATAATTTATTACATTCGTTGACAATCAAATATCGTAAAGTGAAATAATTTTATTGACTAAATAAATATAGAAAATTACCTTGAACTTCGTGTCTATCGATTTCAAATAAATAAGAAACCTGTTAATAAGGCTATCTTTTATTCAGAAACACCATAAAATTAGATTAATAAAAAACTAATTACTAATCGCATCAGTTTGTTCATTTTAAAGCTAGTTAGCTTAGACTACACCTCACTTTGATCAGTCTAATATCAGTTAATAATGGAGTCTTCCGTTTCCCTAAACAAATCTTCAACAAGATCTTTTATAATTAAATAAATAAAATAAAATACGCTTACACTCACAGCCCCACAGTAGGTATAAACCTGTGCCGTGGGTGCCGTTGTACATATACAACACATACACAAACACAAACACCCGACCCGAAACAAATATCTGTAGTCCATACAAATATTTGTCCCGGTGCGGGGATCGAACCCGCGACCCTTCGAATCAAACCGTCATCTCACACCGCTGGACTAACCGATGACTAAATAAGGAATACATTATCTTAATAAAATGTGTATAAATCCGGCACCCCTTAATTTGAGCTATGCTAGTGGGTACATAGGGAAAAGTAATTTCTTTAAACAAATATTTCAAAGGTTATATTTTATTTGTCCCCAGGGAGAGTCCAAGATGTCTTTCGAGGGAGTCTTCTGGCGCGCCACGATGTCCTTCCAACGACTCGGTCTACTCGGGTCGGAGCGCGCCGGGTCTTCCCTTGCCAGCCTCATTACCAGCGGCGCTGCCAGCAGTACTACCAGCAGCACTATTACCCCCGCACTCAGCAGCTGTAGCAGCCTACTTGGGAGCCGCAGCAGCTGCTGCTCAGCAACGTCTTCTCATGTCCTGCCAAGAGGACTTAACGGACTCGGAACGTGGTGATGCTGTTCTCGACTTCAGTACTAAGCGAAGTGAGTCCCCACATGATGATGATGACGACGACGATGCCGTTAATCTCAGTAAGAATGAGAACGGTCCTCTCGATTTATCAGTTGGTACAAGAAAAAGGGGACCCGAAGATTCACCGTCTCCGGTCCCTACGAGGAAGAGTTCGAGATCATCAGACTTTAAACCGTCTCCCTCCCCGTGGACCACACCAGTTGCGCCTCACTTACCATACTTCGCTGCGGCTGTGGCTGCTGCTAGCCTATCGCCTAAAGGTGGTATTCCAGCTGAATGGAACGGGAAACTAAAACATGGCGCGCCTACGCCGAGTGACGCAACGAAGGCGCTCGAAAAAATGAGTGAGCTCAGTAGGTTAGGAGGAGAAGAATTATTCAGATCTGTACAGAGTGCGGCATTGGGGGCTGGTCTTACCCCTAATGCCGCCGCTCGCCACTCCGCCTGGCAGTCGCACTGGCTCAACAAGGGTGCCGATCAGACTAAAGACGTTCTGAAGTGCGTTTGGTGCAAGAAGAGTTTTAATTCTCTAGCAGATCTGACTGTCCATATGAAGGAAGCTAAACATTGCGGCGTGAACGTCCCCGTGCCTCCAGCGTCCGGCGGTCCCATACCGCCTTCGCTACAACCACCTTCAAGTTCACCGTCTACACCATCTCACAACTCTTCATCTTCCAGTGGTTCTTCAAAACCTAATCATAATGACTTAAATATGCTTATAAAAGAAAACATGCCAATACCTAGGAAATTAGTTCGGGGTCAGGATGTTTGGTTAGGTAAAGGCGCGGAGCAAACTAGGCAGATATTAAAATGCATGTGGTGTGCGGAAAGTTTTCGCTCGCTGGCTGAGATGACTAGTCACATGCAGCGCACTCAGCACTATACTAATATTATATCGCAAGAGCAAATTATATCTTGGAAATCTTCCGATGAAGCTAAAGGTTCTAATTCTAGCGCCCCGGGTGCAAATAATGCAGTTCCCCCCACAACGGGCACCAGTAGTCACGTAAGTGCAGTATTAACTTGCAAAGTTTGCGATCAAGCCTTTAGTTCCTTGAAAGAGTTGAGTAATCATATGGTTAAGAATTCCCACTACAAAGAGCACATAATGCGGTCCATCACCGAAAGCGGAGGTAGGAGACGTCAAACACGGGAAAAGCGAAAGAAATCTTTACCGGTTAGAAAACTATTAGAATTAGAAAGGGCACAACACGAGTTCAAAAATGGGGAAGGCAACGGGGTTCCTATGGGGAAACCAATGAGGGATTTCGGTTCGGGTAGCCGAATCACTTGTGAAAAGTGCGGTGATAAAATAGAGACTGCTGTTTTTGTCGAGCATATACGTCAGTGTATAGGCGCGCCTATGTCGAATAGCCAAAGGAATTTTCTAAAGAGCGCTCTTCTTTCGAATAATATTATCCCACCAGACGTACCCGGGCACATCACTCCGACAAGTCGCGATGGGCGCAAAAGCATCAACGAGGAGCTTCCCTCCCCTGGCTCAACCCACCACCGCTCTCCGTCTTCCGTGAACGATTCCTCTCCGAGTTCCAAAGATCCCAATGCGAGTAACGAGAAAAGCTCGTCACCTTCGGTTCTCAATGCCATAGAACAATTGATAGAAAAGAGTTTCGATACGCGATCCCGGCATTCAGTGCCGGGAATGCCGAGTGGGGCGTCACATGCGCCTATTGGTTCTAGTATCCTGAAGAGATTAGGAATAGATGAGACTGTAGACTATACGAAGCCATTGGTAGATCCACAAACTATGAGTATGTTGAGGAATTATCACCACCAGCAGGGGTACGGGCGTCGGGAACGAAGCGGTAGTGAGTCGAGTTCTATGTCAGAGCGTGGGGGCAGTAGGGTAGAGTCTCTTACTCCTGATAGGAAACTAGACGCTTATCACATGACGCCACGTACCACACCTGATACTCGCGGGTCCCAGACCCCCGCCTCAGAAGACCGTCCCACTGATATCCGGATAAAAAAGGAAGTGACTGAGGACGATGAACAGAATGGAGTCGATCTCAGTAGTCAGCCCGTGAGGGTTAAAACTGAGGTCGACGATGACGAGGAACAAGCTCGACCTGGTAGTGCGATCGAAGATGACGTCAAACCAACAGTCCCCAAACGCGAGAGCGAGGGTCCCAGCTCCGCCGGTAGTCCTCGCAGCCCCGCTAGCGATCGCTCTGCTCCCACTCCAGGCGCGGATAGGAAGCCTGCTTCGAGCTTAGGTGCTCTATCTTCGATGTTCGATAATTTGGCCGGCGGGGGCTCTTCGAACGAGCCGAGCTCGTCGCGTCGCAGCGGTAGCCATCCTTTGGCCGCCCTGCAGAAGCTCTGTGATAAAACCGAGACGAATCCATCCCGTGCGCCCCCACCCGCGCCCTCCCCGGCCGGTCCCCCCAGCATCCTCACTTTCAGCTGGGCTTGCAACGACGCTGTAGTCACAGATTCCATTATGAAGTGCGCTCTCTGCGATACTCCTTTTATATCTAAAGGTGCCTACAGACATCACCTCTCGAAGATGCATTTCGTGAAAGACGGTGCGTTACCCGATCCGGTGCCGGTGAAGGCTCCGCCCGCGGCTAGTTCTCCTGGGCCCCACAAAAGTGGGGGATCAAATGCCGCATCTCCCCAGGACCCGCGCAGCCCCTCCCAGTCGTTCGATGAGAGTCCCCACTCGAAGTTCCTGAAGTATACGGAACTCGCGAAGCAGTTGTCCAGCAAATATGTGTAGACTGCGAAGGCTCGGCCGGCTGTCATTGTGATGATACCATATCCCGCTACTCGACCCTACTTAGATTTAGGTCGCCGCGGCGAAACTAAGTATTTCGAAACTCTTTGCCAATTTAATTATTTAGGTAATAGTTAGAGTTCACCGCATAGTCCGGTTAGTGTAATTAACGATCGACATAAGTATACGCCAAACGTCTTACGTTCGTTTAGTAATAAGAGAATATTTTCAAAATATTGCCTTTAGGTAAACGGTCAGGCAGCGCCCGCTTGCCCCCACGTTATTCCATTTCGTAATTGTATATATAAGTCACATTAAGTCTTAAAATTTCGATTCGATCTCTTGTGAGTGTAATTTTTTTTCGCTTATCAACACGGGTCGTCCGTTTTTTAGGACAATACATGAAAATCGAAAGGAATTTGTCGTATACCATTAAGATCAACAATGTTAATAGACAACATATCTATGTGTAACAAACATTAAAATTTGTTTTCCTTACATTGTAAGAGAATTAGACTATTTATTATTTTATTATTGTGTGTAACAAAAGCTAGCTTAGCTGTGGACGACCCTTAAAATCGTGTTCATAACATACTTCAGTATTTTTAAAAGCGTTGCAATATCATTTTTTATTTGTTCATGTTACTTAATTCTTATGTGAATCAGAGTTAGGGTTACGTTTAGTTTATTATGTATATTTTGAATATTGATATCCGTCGATCGCAATCTCGGAGATTCAATCTCGATTCAGTTATGTATATACGCATATAGCCTGCAATATAAAATCTCCTTAGTGTAAATTTTGCTATAGGTACTCTCTCGAGGTTGCTATTTATTGTTTAGTGATAAGTAAATAACTAGAACTGTGAACTTGTATACCATTCTACCGAAACCGGTCATCCGGTGTATTGTATTGAAAAAAAAATTTAAAGTGATAATTCGTTATACAATTTTTTTCTTTAAAAAGGACGAGACATTCGTATACGTTAGCTGAAATATCTTCCAGTTGTAACAATTATACGATGTATATACGGTACTTGCGAGTGAAAAACTCTTTTATATTTAATAATAATATAAAAAAATATTGTAAACTAATGTAAGTTTCAGATATCAATGCATTGTGGTCTGCGCCCTTGGAACGTGATTGTACTTTTTAAGTGACAACTACACATCGTTGTTGGATCTATTATATTTTTTGTCTGTGGACGGTTTAAGAGTACTATTGTGGAACAAGGGCACAGATAACTTAAAATCGAAATTTTAACTCTATCATTTAAACGATAATAATGAAACATACGAGAAATATGTATACGCTAGCTCTGATGAGAGATTTTTGCTCATACTTTAATGAAAAAAAATGTGTTGAAATATTGATTTTACCAAATTTAATAATCTTATTTAATATTTTATGTTGTATTTCAAAATGCAATTAAAAGCTCAAAGAAATATATATGTTAAATACTTTATAACCGTTATTTTATTTATTTTAACCTACAAACCATAAATACACAGTTAACATAGCTATGAACTGTTTTCGAAGCCTGTAAATGATTTGCATACATACTTTAATAGTCTTTTCAAAATTCATAGGAAATGGATAAGTCACAGATTGTCCAATCATTTTCAAGTTCTAAAACAGTACGTACAGACCAACATTTACTTTTCAAAAATGAAGTATTTTAACAGGTATGAAATCACACAATCAGTCATACATTTTATGAATGGAGTCCAATACCATTCACCTACACTCCCTTTTTATCTAATTTTAACGATATCTCTAAAATAAGACAAGTGCTGCCATCTCTTGGTGGTTTCTTGAACGAAAACTATCGAGAAACGTAGATTAAAGCATTAAAATAAATGTCTCTGCAAGTTTTAAACTCATGTACTGAGCTTTAAACTGCTGTATTATATATATTATTATGATTTAATTTGTAACTTCACGCCTGTAATCACCGGAGGGGTAGGCAGAGGTAAATGCATACATACAAAGATATAATACATGCAAACACCCACGATACGCCGGTTACGTTTTGGCCCATGTGGTGTGGTGGCGAGCCTATTGACATCAACAATTTAAAAAGTCGGAAATTGTCATACATTTCTATTTTCACGATAAATAATGTTATGTTATGAATTAACGCCCAATATTATCACAGTCTACATCATGAAACGTCGCCTTACATGGAGTTCAATGAATCGTACAAATGCGACGTAAAATTAAATATTGTTGATTTAATTCTGGGATACATTCAGGACTATGGAGAGTGTAGTTACCGATAATAAGAAATGTTTTTAGATGTTTTCATTCTTCTTTTGTAATTTCAGCACACTTTAATAGCGCAAATCGGCATAATGAAAGCATAGACGTGGAGCGAGCGGAACGAAGCTACCAGCCAACAGTTTTTTTGGACGCTTATGAACTTAGATGCTCCATCTAGACGTGTATATAATCAAAGTCTATATCATAATTTTTAATAGTCATACAGGACACAAAATCAATAATTAGGTGCATAAAATCCTTTGGTAATCGATCGATCTGATCTAAATAAGGATTCAATATGATTGGTTGTTATCTACCCAATTTCAACCTTTTAAATTGTAGTCCGTTTGACATCCGCATAAATCTGAAAAATATTTTATGTCATGAAAGTGGCAAACAAGCATGCAGTTCACATTGATGTTAAGTGATGACTGTAGCCTATAGACACCCACACAAAGACCAGAGGTCAAAATGCAGTTGCGTTACCACTCCTGAGGCCTAAGGTGTTATGCCTGTGTGCCGGGAATTACAGGGCCGTACATTACCACCTGACCGGAACACGATAGTTCTGAAGACTATCATTTAGCGGGAAGTATATTAGGTAATGCGGTGGTGCCTGCGCCCGCGAGCTCCGTCACTGGAGCTCTACCACCATTAAAATTATACATTTTGAAAATCTCGTAACAATGATACATTACGCTTTAAAATTAAATTATACTTCTTGGTAGTTGATAGACTTACTGACGCAGCACAATATAGGTAGGTACAGTGCTCAGTGCTCATCAAGAAATAATGTACAGCGAACCTATGAAAGAGACAATGGGCTAGTTTCGACTTCGTAGAGCGTTATCTCTGCTGCACACTGTCTACGTAAGCATCCGTAGTATTGGTCAAAACTTGATCAAAATGGTCGACAAACGTCAAATAGGTAAGATGCGAAAGAGATAACGCTCTACAGATCCGAAATAAGCCGACGTCTCTTCCTGAGGTCGATGTGCATTATTTCTCGTTGGATGCTGTACTAACAATACAGGACTAAACATACAGGCTTTTGCTAAAGGTCAGATTGAGTTTTCCTTCTTACCAGGCTCTGGGCAAATTATCGAAGCTCTGAGGGTGACCTTCTGATCTTGGCTATTTTCGCCTGTTGTGTTAATAGGTTAGCAAATTTTGGTAGAGCTCCAGTGACGGAGCTCGCGGGCGTAGGCACCACCACATTACCTATTATACTTGCCGCTAAATAGTAGTGTTCAGCACTATCGTGTTCCGGTCAGGTGGTAATGTACGGCCCTGTAATTTCCGGCACAGAGGCATAACACCTAATGCCTCAGGGGTGGCAGCGTATCTGCATTTTGACCTCTGGTCATTGTGTGGGTGTCTATAGGCTGCAGTCGTTACTTAACATCGACGTGAACTGCAAGCTTGTTTGCCAATTTTATTACATAAAAAAGCCACATGAGGGACTGACTGGCTGGCGAATCTTGGGTGTCTGCTTGAATCTCAATATCATAATTTCTCCTTCGGGGAATAGTCTGTGATACGAGTATTTGGAAATAATTTAAAACATAGGAAAGCTTAAAAAAAAACTATTGATGAATTGAATTGATGATTATTGAAAACTGTCTCCTAAAGTATGTCCACTAGAGGGCCTTGGGGTCGTCGCATCCCGACGCCTTCAATACGACACTTAGGTTCGGTTGCACCTCAATATTTGCTAAAGATAGATAATGGCAACCCAAGGGTTGAGGTCAAAATGCAGACGTCCCACGGCACGAGTCTCTCCCCTTCTTGGGAGTAGGCCTGGAGCTTACTCCACCACGCAGCTTCAATGCGGGTCATTGGAGATAAGTTGTTTAAGGGTTAGTGGACAACCCACGGATCGGATGTCGGATGTTTTCAAACCGCCCATAAGGTTTAACGACTGCTATCTATCGATAGCAACCGGGACTGACGGCTTTACGTGCCCTCCGAAGCACGGAAACATACATTTTTAATTTGCCACTAGCGGTCACCCATCACACACCCGACCGCACCCGTATCGCTTCCGATCTACACCAGCAGCGGGGCCTTGCGCGCTTCTTCTAAAGTCAATGTAAAACTTAACATCCTTCTCCAACTGTAACAAATTTGTTTATGTTAGAGAAGGATGTAAAATTTTACATTTACTTTAACTTTAACAAATATTAATTAATTATTTAATGACTGTAACGAATGTTTTGGTGCAAACGAACTTTGTTTATTTTATTCTAGCAGTTGCCCACGGCTCCGACCGCGTCTAGGCCGCTTTGCGCGTAACCTGTGGAAACTACATTTATTCAGACCTATAATAGACTTACGGCCAAATACTCAAACTTCACTTAAATCTAAGTGGAACTTAAAAGTCTTCTGTCTTTATAAAACAAGTATAAACGATAGAGATACCGCACATTTGAGGGTTGCTTAAAATTGAGTGACGTTTGAGTATTCGGCCATTAGTTTATTTAAGTTTTTCCTTTTTTAAGTCTAAAATTCTAAAAAAATACATCCACACATATCTATACCTATACTATCATTAAGTGCCAGCAGATGTCGTATTTATTTTGCTACTCTCTTTCAAACACATCGTCCTTACGTCTCCATATATAATCGAGTGGAAATTTTATAAATAAAAAATCCATATTACCTAGTACAACCAATAACGAACTCACAGACTTTTGTACATTATACCGAACCAGAATACTAAAATCTTTGACGTTGACGGTACAATTAACAGCATCGCCAATTTAACAAGTCCCAAACGCGTCCTCAGGGACTTTGTCGCGACGTCTTAACTTTGTACCTCACCTCAATCACTCTAACGACACCATTCATCTAAAAACAACACGACGGAAACCACCCCACTCGTATACGTCGACGCCTGAAATCAGAAACCAAGTATTATGTAGACGCAAACCCGCAATGAATGTTGAAATTAAGTTGCATCAGAACTCGTCGTTGATTCTCGAGGGTTTGAAAGGTGTTGGTTTATAGATACGCATACGGGACCGCTTTGCTACCGATGCTTTGAAGTTTTTTTTCTAACAGTTTTTGTTATGTTTTTTTGGTGATTTTATTATGAAGTTATGGTCGTAGTAATATAGTACTTTCAAGTGTAGATAAAAACGTGGCTGAGTGTTCGGAATGCTTTGAATGAGTGCACATATTTATTTTGATAAGATTATTTGAGACCGATAGTTTTTATACACTCAAGTCTGACGAAAAGGCCTAAGTAATGAAGCATGTGATGGCTTCAGTAGATTATGCGTCTTTTTAACTACTATTGGTGTTTTGAATATTGACAAACTTGAGACATACAAGGCATTATCAAAGTTCTCGCGATTTTTTTAAAATTAATATGGGGTTCTTCAAAAATGGCGTCAAAAGAGTCCTTCAGGGCTGGCAGCGCGTTGGCAACTCCCCTGGTGTTGCAAATGTTCATAGGCGACGGTGACCACTTTCCATCAGGTGGCCCGTTTGCTTGTCTGTCAATCTTCAGACATAAAAAAAAAAAAAAAAACTTTATGGTTTTCAATTACTATACTTTAACAGCCTTTACATTTCGCAAAAGTTAATTGATTAGGTCTCATGAAACCTAATTTCGCCTTTACTTCTGTGCCAGAACTTAGGTATAAACCCTTAAACGACTATCTGACTGAAATACATTTTTGCAGTTAAGATAAAGTGAATATCTAATTTCACGATCCACTAGAGTTCTCCCACCAAACTAAAACAAGCATAGTTTTCAACTTATTTGTCAGAAATACCGTTATTCACCATATTACCTATGTTGAATTGACAAGGCCGATAGATGTAAAGACGTGAGATAAGAGAGCAACTACATCATCTTGATTTAAGTCGATAACATCTTCCACTGCTACACAAAAGCCTTCTCAAAGATACTTACAAACGCACATCCCTTTGTGGGTATTTAGGGGAAAATATGACATAATCGCTCCGATTGTCAAGCGGATTGGCGATCGTAATGAAGGTTATTTTTATTGCGGGACGCTGTTGCCCATCCCGCATTATTACATTTACTACCGACCTGTATCGAATGATTTGTTCGGCATTGTTCAGTTGACTGATTGCACTGGCGGAAGAATGCCTTTACTGTTATATGAACATAGCCCTCTCAAATATACTAATCTAATCATTACTATCGAGCCTGAATCTGTACCCTCATCCAGCAATGACTTCAGACCACAGTTAAAGTATTTATTTCTCTGTACCCTCTACCCTCTCTATCATCTCTATGCTCACGAAGAACTACAAGCCCTCCCTTAAAAAAGGTCTGACTTCATAACCAACCGCAGCGTGCAACACGGCCCGTGTGTCGCCTCCCACCACTCATCCCCCTGTCTGTCACCGAACATCTAATAATGGGGACTAATTAAAATGACGTTTTGTTTTATATCATCGAATTAATGAATCCCACAGCCTGCGGAGGAAGGCCGTTATGCGGGATTTATTCGCTGGATGGATAGTTTGATTTACGAGCGATTTATCATCTTTTTATGGCAACCAGTGAAATAATTCCGTGTATACTCTTTTTTGGTTTAATTATAGTTTTGTATTAATTTACGGTTGGGAACGTATTGGTTTTAATTATGGGTGCCCTTTTAATCATGGTAAAATGGAACTGCGGTAGGTGTATAAGAATTGGGGTGATTTTAGTTTGCTTAATCGAGTTCTTTGCACATTTTACCTTGATATACCTATACATATATATCTATACTAATATTATACACAGGAAATATTTGTTTTTGTATGTATGGTAGTAACGTTTTCACACAAAAACTACTGGACCGATTTCAAAAATTCTTTCACCATTAGAAAGCTCCATTTTTACTGAGTGACATTGGTTTTATTGTATTCATTGTAGCCATACGAAGCCCGGGCGAGTTAATAGTAATTTATTATATACCTAATAATAATATAATAATAATATAGCCTTTATTTCCGAACTTTTTGACATTTTACATTTTTAAAACAAAGTATTTAAAACTAAAATTTACATTTCACTACAAAAAGTCTCTCAGTTCGGTGTGCCTTATGGCAAAGGCCTCCTCCAACTCTTTCCACTGCTTTCTGTCAGTCGCCACTCTTGTCCAGAGGGGACCTAAAGTGATTTTCAGGTCGTCCTCCCATCTTCTCTTTTTACGACCTCGACCTCTACTGCCATCCCTCGGGTACCAGATTGTCACCTGTTTGCTCCATTTCTCCTTTTTGCATCTAAGCATATGTCCAGTCCACCTCCATTTAAGTTGATCAATACGGACCAGGATATCAGTTAATTTCGTTTTGTGCCTGATGTCTGCATTTCTTACTTTATCTTTAAGTTTTAATCCTAACATGCTTCTCTCCATACTTCTTTGACATCTTGCAAGTTTTTCCCTATGGAGTTTTGTCAAAGCCCAGGTTTCGCAACCATATGTAATGGCAGGTAGAATACAGGTATCAAAGGTCTTCTTCTTGATTTTAATGGATATTTCCTTGCTTTTTGTAATTTCTTTCAAAGCCCAGTATGTTTTCCACCCTGTTGCAATTCTTTTCTCTATTTCTTTCGACATCTGGTCATTAGGTGATATTATCTGGCCAAGATATACATATTCCTCTACATATTCCAGTTTCTGTCCATTTACTGTGATATCTCTGGGAAATGAATTTGTCATCATCTTAGTCTTGCTGGAGTTTATCTCTAGGCCTACTTCTCTACTTTTGTCTGCTAGAGTTTGTAACATGGACTCCAGTAGTTTTGGATCTTCCTCCAATAGGACCAGGTCATCCGCAAATCTAAGATGATTCAATCGTGATCCATTTATGTTTAGACCTAGATGCTCCCAATCTAACTTCTTGAACATCTGTTCTAACACTGCTGTGAACAGCTTTGGTGAAAGCGGGTCACCTTGCCTGACACCTCTTTTTATTGCAAAAGCATCTCCTGTTGATTCCAGTCGTATCCTACCTATACTTTCGCTATAAATATTTTTGATGATGTTGATGTAGGTGTACTGGATGCCCTGCTCTTTTAGGCTTTGCCATACGACATCATGTCTGAGGCTATCAAAAGCCTTGGCGTAGTCTATGAAGGCAATGTAAATAGTTTTTTTGTATTCATTATATTTTTCTATAAGCTGTTTGATAGTGTGAATGTTTTTTTTTTTTTTTTTTTTATGTTATGGAAGTGGTAAACAAGCATGCAGTTCACATTGATGTTAAGTGATGACTGCAGCCTATAGACACCCACACAAAGACCAAGGTCAAAATGCAGATGCGTTACCACTCCTGAGGCCTAAGGTCTTATGCCTCTGTGCCGGAAATTACAGGGCCGTACATTACCACCTGACCGGAACACGATAGTGTTGAACACTACCATTTAGCGGCAAGTATATTAGGTAATGCGGTGGTGCCTACGCCCGCGAGCTCCGACACTGGAGCTCTACCACCAGTAAAGAATGTGGTCTATTGTACTGAAATCTTTTCTGAAACCCGCTTGTTCCACAGGCTGATTTTCGTCGAGTGTACCTGATATTCTGTCCAGAATTATTTTGGCGAAAACTTTGTATACATTCGAGATGAGAAATATGGGTCTGTAATTTCCGATATCGTCTTTTGGACCTTTCTTGTGAAGGAGTATTATATGGGACTCTGCCCATTGGCTAGGGATGATACCGGTATGTAGAATATCGTTAAAGATTTTTCTTAGTAGCGGGCTTAGTTCTGTGACTGTCCCTCTCATAAGTTCGTTTGTGATCCTGTCAGGGCCGGGGGCTTTGTCCATTTTTTGGCTTTTTATGGCTTTTTCTACTTCCGATACTAATATTTCTGGTATGTCTTCATTATCTGCAGTTTGTTTGTATCCACTATTGTGTGTGTCAGAGCTTGAATGATTTGAGTATACTGACCGATAATAATTTGTTGCTATATTTTGGATTGAACTTCGAGTAGTAGCTGGCTGTTCTTTTTCTTTGTCTCTCAATTTTGGTATCCATTCCTTTCCTTTTTCACGAAGTTCCTTTAGGGCTTTCTTCGTGCCTCCAGTTTTAATGATGTGATTTTCTAATACTCTGTTTCTCCTGATCTTTCTGTCTTTCCTCATATTTTCTCGAATCTGTTTGCTAAGGTTGGATATATTTTCTTGGTTCTCCTTTTTATCCTTTTTTGATAGCAAGATCTTTCTGTCTTCAATTTGTTTTAACGTTCTCTCACTTAAAAAGTTTTCTTTACTCTTCATTGTTTGTTTTGTTGTCTGTATTTTAAGTTTATTCTCAATTTTCTTATATTTTTCGTTTAGATCCATATCTGAATTTATGGCTTCCATCAGGTCTTCCATGGTGCTGTCTGTGTCCCTTTGTATGTTAATTGTTTGCATATTGTCCATATGATGTCTAGTAGTTTTTGGACATCTTTCATTAAGACAGCTGCGTACCATGCGATGGTTTGTGTTGAAATTTAGTTTCTGTATTGTTTCTGTATCACTAAATACCCTGGCTTTGTTGGTTATTATGTAGTCGATTTCGTTTCTGAACTTTCCGTCTGGAGATATCCATGTCCATTTATGCTATTATATACCTACTTTTAATATTTTCGAATCAAATTGTAAAACTAATCTACATACTTTAAATACACCACTTTTTGGAGATCGAAGAATATACTTTTCAGACGTATTTTTCGATGTTATGTTATTATGCAAAAATATTACCTTGCCTAAAATGTTACTTTTTCCAACCACTTGACGTAATTTAGATAAGCTGCAATTATTATTCACAGATAAATTTAATTCACTAACTGTTGAAATACATATTTTTATTCAAATAAAAAACTATCTAACCTTTGCCTTGTTTAATAAACTGAGATTTTGATGAAGTAAAACAAGATTGAAATTTTCAGTTGGTTTCAACATTTGATATTTTTGAAAATCCGCTTAATCTTTATATTAAAAAAAACAATACCACTTATCACAAGAAAATCCAAGAGTTAACCCAACCGTAAGAAATGTGCTCAAGCACAAAAGAGTCAATCGTGACCGATGGGCTGGTTTGACCCCATCGAGTAAATGGCTAGATTCGGATCGTACAATAATGATTCACTCTGAGTTCCGTAATAAGCAGATTGATGTTGCCGGCCATTTGTCTCAAGTTATTTGCAAGGTTGAGATACTTAGTTTTGTTTGAGCTAGCACTCGAGTAATTGGCTACACGAATGATCGTGCTTGAGTTTTTTACTGAAAGCTGGTTTAAATATTATGAAGAAAATTATTCCACCCTTTACCGCTGAACAATGGGTAGAGGTTTTGTTCCGAATTCCACCAGACGAAGTCGCAGGATAAATCTAATAAAATGGTACTACTGGTGGTAGAGCTCCAGTGACGGAGCTCGCGGGCGTAGAGACCACCGCATTACCTAATATACTTGCCGCTAAATGATAGTGTTCAGCACTATCGTGTTCCGGTCAGGTGGTAATGTACGGCCCTGTAATTTCCGGCACAGAGGCATAACACCTTAGGCCTCAGGAGTGGTAACGCATCTGCATTTTGACCTTGGTCTTTGTGTAAGTAGACACCCACACTGGCAATAGGCTGCAGTCGTCACTTAACATCAATGTGAACTGAATGCTTGTTTGCCACTTCCATTACTTAAAAAAAAACTTATCAAAGAGAAGAATTTAAGTTTATTCGCCAATCCTATTTGTTCCTATAATCACGTCACAAAAATCGATTGTCGCTCAATCACTTGCAATTTTTTTCGCAAATACAAAAATATGATGACTTACTAAATCACTTCATAGAAAATAGTACCACCATCTGCTACTGACGGACAACAGGACACGTGTGTCTGTCTGTTGCAGGACAAAAGGATAGTAAAAAAAATATACTGACAAGGTCATTAATCAAATTAAGCGCGAATACGGGTGCATAGCTCGTAAATTTGTGATTTTAATGGCGGTTTATGATGAAAATATTTTTTTTTTGGTTTTGCGAAACGATAATTATGATATGTCAATTTATATTTCTAAGTATGGAAATACTGATAAATTGTAGTTTAATACTGAAACGTCTGTTACTGTTTGGAGCTTCTGGGATAAAATTTATTTATCCATTTATTTCAGGCAACAAAATTTATTTAACTTAAACATCAGGCCTATAGAAATAAATACATACCCGATCCGGGGTCGGGGCTATCAGAGTTAACGGCTTCATATCCTTTATCTGGTTCTATTGGGATTTTTCCATTTTCTGGAAGTTTCCCAGTACCTCGGAGTTTGGTAATGTGCCCGGAGATGGCAACAGGTTCGCCACTTTTTGGCCCATGTAACAAAATGGGCCAAAACGTAACCGGCGAGTCGTGGGTGTTTGCATGTATGCTTCAATGCATGCATTTACCTCTGCCTATTCCTTCGGGGATTACAGGCGTGAAGTTACTTTTTTTTTTTATCAACATCATCATATCAGCCAAAAGACGTCCACTGCTGAAGAAAGGCCTCCCCCAAAGAATGCCACTACGATCGGTCCCGGGCCGCCCTCAACCAGCTATTGCCCGCGACCTTCACCAGGTCGTCGGTCCATCATGTGAGGGGCCTGCCTACGCTTCGTTTTCCGGTACGCGGTCGCCTCTCAAGAACTGCTCTACCCCAACGGCCGTCAGTTCTTCAAGCTATATGTCCTGCCCACTGCCACTTACGTCTCGCTATTCGGTGAGCTATGTCGGTAACTTTGGTTCTCATGCGGATCTCCTCATTTCTGATTCGATCTCGCAGATAAACTCCGAGCATAGCTGTCTCCATTGCTCTCTGAGTGAACTTGAGCCTTCTTATGAGGCCCATAGATGTTTATGGCCTCCAGTATTCCTTACCATCATTGCGAACTGTAGGTATGCTTGTTTGCCACTTCGTGACATAAAAATGGCAAATAAGCATGCCTATTAACATCTACTCAAAACAAAAGATTTTCATACATAAAATATGTATTCCACTCCTGAGAATTTAGTTTTTAAGCTTATTACACGATTATGAATAGTTTAAACCCTATGGAAAGACATAAACTACTTTTTGTGGCAAAACCCACTCTTCGTAGCATCTTTGTAACATTGATTACTATTAATAAAAGCCTCATTTCACCAAAAAAATAAACACTCTAATTCGCTACATTAAATTGTTCAAGACTCTACATAGAATGAAACATCACACGTGTTTCGTTCGTATTTCGCTTACGTCATTTCGAGCTGTCAACGTCGGCGGATTGATAGACGGCATCGCTCCCCCCGTGACGGTCCGTCATCCGTCACCCGCCGTCCGTCATCGTCAGACGAGGGTAGTCTGGTCAACGGATCGATAGTTTCGGAAGGACGCCTGAAGATTTGCGTTTGAATGGGAGTTTCCAATAATATATTCTTGTTTAATCTTTGATTTTACTGTAATTTTCTGTGTATTAAATACTCGTACAGCAAGGTAAAGAATATTTGCTATTGGTTGATGAATAATTATATAGCTCATGGACATTTTTTAAGCCTACATTTATTGTTAGTACCTAAAACCTTATCCAATTTTTAATGGTGACAACGTAGCAGGACTTTTAGAGGATCAGAAGTTTCAAGGCACAAAATGATAGTAACAAACTAGGAACATCTAGTAACGTCGTTAGAGGTTGCACCAAAAAATATCCAATAGCAACACCTATAAACATTTTCTTTAGGACTTCGTGCGCGTCATTTTGAGCTGTCAACGTCGGTGGATTGATTGACGGCATCGCTCTTCCCGTGACGGTCCGTCATCCATCACCCGCCATCCGTCATCGTCAGACGAGGGTTGTCTGGTCAACGGATCAATAGTTTCGGCACGACGCTTCGTGCGATTTGCGTATGAATGAAGGTTTTGAATATTATTCAAATCTATTGCTTATTTACCTAACCGTTGTACACTGTCTTTGGAATCCTGTATTCCATCTTTGGAGACTTTTCCAGGGTAAATCATCCTATGAATCATACTCATACTAAATTCGGGTAGTGTCGCAATATAAATTTAATTTCGCACCCAACTCAAAGTTGTTAACTTTGGTGGATTGGTGGACGGCCATGATCGTCATCTACCATTTATCTATTACCGTCCATGGTTGTCAGGCGAGAGAAGATTGGTCAAGGAATGGATAATTTGAAAGAAAGAAGAGCGTGTAAACATTTATTTTCATATATAAATCCCTTAGGATGAAAAACCTTTATTCGTCTATATTCGTCATCTTTTTATACGTACGCCGAAAACTCTTGCTTCGAACAAACAATATTTGAACTCCGACAATACTGGGCCCTTATTTGAAAAGAAAGATCAGAAAATAGTTTTTTACCTATAAATTACAGGAAAACGTTCAATGGAACCCAGTTAACGCGAGTCCCATATGCTCTTGAACATCTTTTCTAATAGGACGTAATAAATACGGATTGTTTCGAGGCAGGCTACCGGCTACCGCAAAAAGCAATCAACATGAAATCTATACTTAATACATATTATAAAGCTGAAGAGTTTGTTTGCTTGAACGCGCTAATCTCTTCACTGATGATGATAATGGGGCGGGCCGCTAGTCTATGAAAGTATGTAAGTTAGCTACTTTATAATAATATGTATGTTACATATCCACGCCACACTTGCTGAGCCGAATTGATAAATTTTAATGCAGAAGGTAGGTACATATTACTTCTCCTGAGGAGAATATCTTGATAACTGGGGTAGATCAATGCCACCAGTGAAAACTCTATTATCAAGTCTTGGACTACCACACATATGTGACCACGATATTTTCGACCCAACCCGTCACAGCGAGCGAAGTACGACAGCTGAGAGGGGTAAGTCGAGTGCATGCGTTGAAAGGTTATGTGCTGTTCTTTGTGCCAATCAATGTCAGTTAGATAATGTCTTTATTTTGTATGTAATAATGGTGGTCATTATAGAAGCGCGCATGGCTCCACGGCTGGTGTAGATTATAAGCGATCTATTCGGCATCTAAGCACCACGGGCGCGGTCAGGTAGTGTGATGGGTGACCGCTAGTGGCAAATTAAATGCACGTTTCCGTGCTTCGTAGGGCATGTGAAGCCGTCGGTCCCGCTTGCTTTCGATAGACAGCAGTCGTTAAACCTTGTCGTAGGCCTTATGGGCGGTTTGAAAACATCCGACAGCGGGTTGGCCACTAACCCGTATCTCCTCCAATCCGCATTGGAGCAGCGTGGTGGTGTAAGCTCCAGGTCTCCCCCAAAAAGGGAAGAGACTCGTGCCCAGCAGTGGGACGTGTAATAGGTTGCCATTATTATTATTATAATGGTGGTAAACAATCCTGGAATGTAAGTGACTACTGCGATCTATACACAACTATACAAAAATACAGATTCACTTCCACCTCTGAGACCTAAGTTTATTGTTTCTTTAACGGAAATGAAAGAGCTAGGAGCTAGTACTTATATTAAGATATATTCAAAACATGATTATGCTGAACACTTTCATTTGGCGGCAGATATATATAAAATACTAGCTGACCCGGCAAACTTCGTATTGCCTCAGAATGAAATTAATGGTTTGATAGATACGGACTATTTGTATGGGAAAATTAAATTGTTTTTTTTACTATTCCCCTTCAATTTCTTCATATTTCCTTACCTTTTAAGCCTTTTCTGGACTTTCAAAACTCATTCAAAACCAAAATTAGCCAAATCGGTAAAGCCGTTCTCGAGTTTTAGCGAGACTAACAAACAGCAATAGATTTTTATATATGTAGATAGATGTTACGTATTGCGTACACCCTCGAGCTGGGATAGTGGAACTGTTCTACCCACGAAAAATCATGACAGTTTATTTTCGGACCAACCCGTCGCTGCGAGGGACGAACGACACCTGTGAGGGGTAAGTCAAGTGCATGCGTTGCTTGAAAGGTTATGTGTTGTCCTTTCTGTCAATCAATGTCAGTCAACCATGTCTCTATTCACTTAGTTATTAAACATAATAGTTTACTGGTGGTAGAGCTCCAGTGATAGAGCTTACGGGCGTAGGCACCACTACATTACCCTATATACTTACCGCTAAATGGTAGTGTTTAGCACTACCTATCGTGTTCCGAGCAGGTGGTAATGTACGGCACTGTGATTGCCGGCACAGAGGCATAACACCTTAGGTTTCAGGACTGGTAAAGCATCTGCTTTTTGACCTTGATCTTTGTGTGGGTGTCTATAGGCTGCATTCATTACTTAACAAGATACCGGACAAGTCTTGGTGATTTTTGGTTAGCTTTGATGTACATATTTTGTAACGTTTTATAATTAAATTAATTTAAAAAAAAACATCAATGTAAACTGCATGCTTGTTTGTCACTACCATTACATAAAAAAGTGTAGTAAATTGACTTCTGGAAACGTTAACCCTGCTACCAAAGGGAGTGTTCTGTTTGGTACTATAAAACATATAGGTCAATGGAAATTGTCATCTAAGTATGTATCTGAATGAATCAATGTAGGGTTTTAAGAATGGGTTTTTAATGTGATTAGAAAAAATCCCCCGATTTTGAAACATTCTTCATTGGTGCTCCGCTTCTATTGGTCTTGGCGTGCCCTTCCTCAATAAATGGACTGTCTAACACTGAAAGGGAGTTTTGGCGGGCAGCTTGAAGGATGCGTGTGGTGCTCTTATTTTATTTCATTTTCTTGGTGTATTTTTGAGTTATTTTAAATAAAGTTGGTGGCATTTTGTTTGATATAGGCTTATTACAGTGCTCGTGTATAGTGAAATAGAATAACAGTGCGAAAACACGTTTTTTCGGGTTGTATCCAAAACTTCATTGTAAATGTTCTGGTAAAGTAGCCATCGCTTTACTCGAATTACTGTGACTCTGACTGACAGACTGATAAATTTACTGACTCTGACTTTTACGTTGCTTAATACGAATATGAAATATCGTTTTACTTGACACTGGCAATATGCATAACAAGCGATGCCATAAATTAAAAAAAAAAACACTGAAAGAATTTTTCAAATCGGACCAGTAGTTCATGAGATTAGCGCGTTCAAGCAAACAAACAAACTCTTCAGCTTTATAATAAGTCGTATTTTTATACAAATACAGATTTAGGTCATTGGCGTCCATTAGACGATAGGTTTTGCTGTCAGTTTAAACACTATCATGGCTGTGATTGACGGATAACTTATCGTGTGATGCCATGTAAAGCGGTGACTGATGGTTGCATGAAGTTTTAATATTTAAATTATTCTATTCAGCAATAATCGGTCAACAATAATTCATGACTGATGGAATTAAATGACGGCAGCATCAGTGTATATGGCTGACATAGCTTTACTGGTGGTAGAGTTCCGGTGTATCTGCTGACAAATGGTAGTATTCTGTACTCTCGTAATTTTTTTTTTTTTTTTATGTAATGGGCGTGGCAAACAAGCATGCAGTTCACATTGATGTTAAGTGATGACTGCAGCCTATAGACACCCACATGAAGACCAAGGTCAAAATGCAGATGCGTTACCACTTCTGAGGCCTAAGGTGTTATGCCTCTGTGCCGGAAATTACAGGGCCGTACATTACCACCTGACCGGAACACGATAGTGCTGAACACTACCATTTAGCGGCAAGTATATTAGGTAATGCGGTGGTGCCTACGCCCGCGAGCTCCGTCACTGAAGCTCTACCACCAGTAGAATCCGGTAAGATAGTAATGTATATTATGGATGGTAATGTGTGTAAGTGATGACTGGAGCCTATAGAAAGAAAGAAAAGAAAGAAATCATTTATTTGGACAGCACAGAGACACAAAAAAAAAACGAAAATATTACAATACAAACAATTAATTGGACAGGGAAAAAAAGAACAATAAAAGTTAACAAAATAGAGATTAAGTCTCACGGCTGGTCCAAATGGGAGCCTAGCTTCATGTCAGGTCGATAACATTCATCTGGGACCCTGTGTTCCACGGATGTCAAGCAGGTTGATCTATAGACATCTACACAAAAACCGGAGGTCAACAAGTAGATGTGCTGCCGCCCTTGAGACCTTGTCTTATAGTTATTACGGGGCCATACATCACTATCTAACTGGAACACGATAGTGCTGTACACTACCATTAAGTGGCAGATAAATTAGGTGGTGGTGCCTACGCCCTTGAGCTCCTACTCTGGAACTCTACCACCAGTATTATTATGTAGATGTCTAAACGTTACAGTATCACTTATAATCGATGAGAACTGTATGCTTGTTTGCTATTTCATCGCTTTTTTTTCATAACATAAAAAATATAAGATCTGATTTGTAATGTTCACACAAAACAATGAATTTATCCAAAAATACAAACAACGAACAGTTAATTTATACACAGGTATTATCGGAAGCGGCCACTACCCCACCTTTAAAAACAATATTCATACATAACCAACTAATCTACCGTAGCACTTAATCGATTGAAAACCAACCTACCCCTGACCGGTGAGCAAAACTATTGTAATTTCGACTTTATTGTTGTAGGTGTAGGGTAGATAAAAGATTGGATGCCGTTTGAAATATGAGTGGTACAGTCGCCGACAACAGTGATTGATGTGTACTGACTGACGTGTGCACGAAAGCAGGGCGCGGACGACGGTTGAAGTCATGAGCGTAGGCGTTTTTGTTCGTATCTGGTTAATTTATGTCTTCGATTACAATTAACATTCGAAATTTATGGAATTTAATTAATATATCTATATATATAAAAATGCAACCCGTTTTCCTTGGTCACGGCATCATGAGTGAATGGCTGGACCGATTTGGCTAATATTGATTTTGAATGATTTTTGAAAGTCCAGGGAATGTTTAAAAGGTAAGAAAATATGAAGAAATTGAAGGGAAATAGTAAAAACCACCATTTCATTTTCCCATACAAATAGTCCGTATTTATCAAACCTTTGACACATGTCGTATTTTCATTCTGAGGCAATACGAAGTTTGCCGGGTCAGCTAGTAATTAATGAAATATACATAACTTAATTCATACAATTTAATGAAATTATACATAAAGCGGACTTAACGCCACAAGGCATTTTGTGCCACTCAATTTTCTCATAAGCATAGACGTAATCATGAGAATATTTATGACAATTTTATTTCATCTTGCAAATTCTCTATCTAGGCAAAATATACAGTCAAACTTGATAAGTAATAGTAAATATTATATAAGCTATGAAAAATTAACAACTTTGTAGTTATGTTAATACTGTATAGGTATTTAGGGTTAAGTACATCACAATGAAACACCTTCATGCTGTTCTGCGATTGCCTATATTATTACTGAAATGGAACGTTCAGTATATTTTGAACACCCCAATATCACCTATTAATGTAAATGCCTATTTGTAGGTTTACTTATCAAAATGACTTATAGATCACCTAATGGCGATTGAAATAATTGACTATTATTAGCGCTAAAATATTAACGGAATCTACCATGAACATAATTTCAACCTATATTTTAACAGGTTGTGTAGCATCAAATGCCTGATTCTATGAATTGTACCACAATAAAATAGTTGGGGTACATTTATAACGTAAACAGCGATAGAGGCGTACAAGGTGACCCGAAGCTGAGAGGGTTACGTGACTTTAAAATTGGAAACCAGCACAAAAAGTATTGATTACTTTAGTGATCGCAATGTTTGCATTTCGGTAATTATTGTTGCTAGAGAATCAATCTGGCAACAACGACAAAGCTAGGGTCAGGGTCTGAAGACCGTACACTAGTGGAAAAAAAAACTCCTACTGGAAGAAAATTCTTCCACTAGTCCAGTCATTCTACTAGGTCGGTAGTAAGTGCAATAGTAAGTGCAATAACGCGAGCGGCGTCCTGCGATATAACTAAAGCCACTGCGATAGCCAGTCGGCATGCCAAGATTAAAAAAAACAAATCATTTATTTTCAAATTGGGCTACAAGGATGCTTTTACATTGTCGCGTCATAAGCTACCTAGAGAGAATGACTTATAATAATAATCCAATAGGTATTTATAAATACCACTTTAATAATAATATTTAACCGGTACGAAAATCATCAAATTTTTCAATTCCTTCATAGAAGAAAAAGAAAAATCTGTTCGTCAGAAGCATAATCATTCACTTAGCAGAGTTCCAAGTGCAGGCACTACTGAGGAGAACTCCGCTACCCAACAAACTCAGCGTGTTGCTCTTTGTCAAAACCTTAGATTTAATACAAATATTATGAAATAGAATAATGATAATGTGAACCATGGCATATAAATATTTACATATAAACACATACGCAAATACCCATCAACAGCTTAATATCGTGATAGAAAATAACATCCGCAAATCATAACAGACCAGTCCCCACAATCAGCACCCGTTCACGAGTATGATGAATGTAGCAGTCATTGCTCTCCTCGACCATTTTGAAGGGAAGTGAGCAACCCGTCACACGACGCCGCCGAAGGCAAAAATATTCAGAATCAGAATCAGAAACTCATTTATTCATTTAGGGTGACAGGCACCTCTTATTACACGTCGAAAACAAACAAAATAAATTAAAGTGAATAACAATTAATATATATGTCAAACAAGATAAAAAATATAAGTAAAGTCAAGAATATCACTAAGATAAAACTAAATGTCATAAACTAATGTAAAAAGTAGGTATATCAGTAGTAATACATTAAAGTGAGCATTACTGTTATGATCCTTATGATCCAGATGGTCCGATGCGGTCCGCTCGCGCGGGTTTCGTCGTCGGAGTCTGGTCGTGTGTAGCGCCACCGGATTTGGTCGGCGGGCCGAATCCGGGCTGGTGTTACTGCTACAACAGGTGACGAGCCTGTTGATATCTCTTGGTACATTACCAAACACAGATGTAATGGGAAACTTCCACAAAATGAAAATGTCCCGATAGATCCAGACATTAGGGATTTTATACTTTTATCTCTGGTAGCCCCTGATCTGGGAATTGAAGGAATCCCAGGATCCCAGCATAGTAGTAGAAGCCTGCTACCACTAGGCTATAGAAAAAACTGGTGACGTTTTTTATGATACATCTCGGTACACACGATTCATCACACATCCTAACTAATACCACCTATTTATACGTCACTTTACCACTCATCCATATGGAAACGCTATCAACGTCATTTTTATATGACAATCCTGTTGGCTCTTCCAACCACATGACATCACTTCAAACATTAATTGCATGCCATCTAATCGATCGGCTCCCACGACAGGTGTTGAAGGATTATGACCTTTAGGCATCGCCGATAGAGGCGATAATACGGTGCTGTCAAAGGACAAGTCTTGTGTCCTGGTCTTATGCCGTACGACAGTTTAACGACAATTTTTTTGAAGTCGGAACGCCACTTGGGCTAGCATTGGTTTAAGTTGACGCCCTTTTGGAAGGTAAGATAAGTATGGATAAGACGGAAGAACCATAAAGTGTGTTTTCACAGACCTAAAAGAATTCTTTGGGTATGTCTTAATGAACGGAATAAAAGCTAATAAATTTATTATTTAAATCAATTTCTATGATACATAGGTATACAAGTACTGTACATTTTGCTCCATCCACGTCTGAGATTCATTTACCGTAGATGTTGACGACATGCTTTCTTCCTATTTTCATTTCATATAAAAGCCTTAAACTTCCTAGTCTTATAACTAAAAAACCACATTAACGCTTAAATTTAAAAAAATACAGAAGTCTTCTAATTAGCGTAAGGGTTTGGAACGATAGCTTTAAGAGAGCTAAGTCTTTAGTGATAATAAGATCATCTGGAATATAACAGCTTTACCCACACTACAGCTCTATGCAGCTACCATAAAAATATACTATTCAGGGATAGAGCATGTGTATTATCTTTAGTAAATAATGTTTTGTTATATAAGTACTCGAATCCAAGAAACATAACAACTATATAATTCTCATCAAAGATTAACCCGTTAGATTTTAAAAAAGAAGACAAGTCACAAACTGTCTTTAAATCATTCAGCACCATCGACTAACATTACGAATCTGTCTCAATTCCCATAGCCACGTCCATATATCGCTCGTCGCTCGGTGTTAGTCTCACGAGATTAGTCTGCTAGCGGTTTTGACAATTGATTTATGCCTGTCAAGCAACGTCAAGCGCCCGCGCATCTGTGCCTCGCTGGGAGCAAATATTGGTCAAAGATTAAGGAATTGCTTGATATTTTCGATGATGTTTTGTATTAAGTGATCGCTGTTTTATGATTTATTAAAATAAAGTTTGTTTACAAAAGTGGAAATAGAACATTATTTTAACATAATAATTATTGTATGTGATACAATCGTATAAATAACATGTTTGAAGTTCAATGTTAAAATAAAAAAAAAACATGTGTGAAAACACATAGTTTTTTTCAACAAAAAAAAACTATAGATTATTTTAAATAGCTGCATCCATACAGCGCTCGTCATTAGGTATTAGTCTCATGAGATTACTCTGTTAGCGGTTTTGGCAATTGATTTATGCCTGTCAAGTAACGTCAAGCGCCCGCGCATCTTTACTTCACTGGGAGCAAATATTTGTCAAAGATTAAAGTTTGACGTCTTAAATCTGGACAGAAAACTAGGTCGCGATTAAACGATTTGCTTGGTGTTTCGCCATTATTCTTTTTTGTAGATACACTCATCCATATATTATTTTCATCATACAGTATTGTTTCTGTAATCACACCACTTAAACAGCATGATGATTCAAAAATATCGAATTAACAGACTGTCACCTCTATATCAAGCACTCGTCTTTGTCTTAAAATCAGTAATATATTACTAAAACTAAAATAGTACCAGTTGTTTGCGGGAGTGGGTTTTAGCGAGAAAAGAATGAATTTCGATTCTATGCGACGCCAGTGGCTCTAATCGGTTCCAGATGTGACGATTGTAAACATAACGCATGTGTAATTTACATGCGGTTTACGTGTTTGTGATATTGCGTTGGTATATCTGTATAAAATATCTGGTTTCACCGTTGCGAGCGAGTAATCTCAAGATCGGAGTGGGCTTCCTCGCTATTATGCCATTAGACCACGAGTGTACTTAACAAAAAGGAGATGTTGCGAGCTCGGCTCTGGTTCGTACACTACCTCAAAAAATGGGTAAATTAAAGAAGAATCCGAAAAGAATACAATTAATTTATTCAAGAATATATTTTAGAGTTACAACCACATTTAATTCAAACGATTTTATCATTTTCAATATGAATATTAGTGGAATTTGTCAAAATGACATCGCCTGCCATATTCGCCATCTTGGTTTTGAGTTGCAATTCTAACTGCAAATAATGTTTTGTAACTGCAAACAAAGCTTAATAAGTGAATATATGCAGTAAAAAACGTTTTTATATTGATTTTGCCTGTTAATGATATTGTGTACAATACATGGCCGGAGGTCCATACATTTATGCAACATCTCCTTTGATAATGGCATATTTTTACAAATGCTATACCTCTCTGACCAGCCAATGAAGGCAAGTTATAGGTGAGAGACCATCAGCATCAGGTCAATCCGGCCGTTCTACTGTACGGCGATGTCGGAGGAACTCGATGTGATGGTGGAGGGTGGTGTCGCTACTCACCAACAGCACGCCACAAGCTGCTATGCCCTCATAACATTATTACTATACGTGATGTTTGCGTATGCAGCAACAACCTAGACTAAGTCACGGGTCACAGCTAGTAATGAATAAAAATATTTTTCATGAGTAAAGTACGACAGTCACAGATGATTTATAGAAGGAAAGCGTGGCTGTTACACAATGACCTTGGAGTAAAAAATACCGAAGCCGCTCTTTAGACATTGAAAATAATTGTGCATAGTTTCACTTGATTCGAAAATTTATTATTTTCGATTCAAGCATGAAGTACTCGCAATACTCGTAGGATCTGACCAAAATAGTGGCAGACAAACAATACGTGCGCCCCACAAAAAATGACAGACTGTATTGCATCGGTAATAAACACTATGGCTACTCCCCACCAGTCCGTCGCGGCCGGTGGCCCGTGTTGCTCTACGCCTGCAAAATACGAATAGATCTTCTTCCTTATTAAAGTACATCACAACACTTATATATGGTCCTCAAATCTCCAGCTTCATGGATCATAATACAATCAATTTACGCACTTATTCCAGTACTTATCCCACTACAACTAATTGTGTGATATTATATTTTTGATACTTTTATGTAACATTTTTACAATAAATGCTTATGAGTTACCCACTGCCCGAAGTCAACTCTCCTGCACGTTGCAGAGTATCCTGGATTCTCTTTAATCCTCAATGTGATCTCATTGGTTGTGTCGAGATCTGCAATCTTGGACACCGAAGGACCAAAAGTGATGTGTTTTAAAAAGAACGAGTTACGTATTTAATCCCCGAAGAGATAGGCAGGGATAAATTCAATTCAACTCAATAATTTATTTGCATTCTGCATTGGTAGTGTTGTTGGACAATAAAATAATATTCTTGTATATTGTAATAGCATTTTATAAAATGCTATTACAATATACAAGAATACTTTAACGAATTATAAAAATGTTTATACAACTGTACTAAACCAATTTTCTATTTACCTTTCCGGTACAAATTTTATTACCTATTTATAAAAATAATTTTGCTATGAACAGCCTCTTCTCTCCTATTAATATATAATTTTGCTGTGCCCAAACGGGTCTGTAATGTGATACAGAAAATATTATTTTATTGTCCAACAACACTACCAATGCAGAATGCAAATAAATTATTGAGTTGAATTGAATTTATCCCTGCCTATCTCTTCGGGGATTAAATACGTAACTCGTTCTTTTTAAAGCACATCACTTTTGGTCCTTCGGTGTCCAAGATTGCAGATCTCGATACAACCAATGAGATCACATTGAGGATTAAAGAGAATCCAGGATACTCTGCAACGTGCAGGAGAGTTGACTTCGGGCAGTGGGTAACTCATAAGCATTTATTGTAAAAATGTTACATAAAAGTATCAAAAATATAATATCACACAATTAGTTGTAGTGGGATAAGTACTGGAATAAGTGCGTACATTGATTGTATTATGATCCATGAAGCTGGAGAGTTGAGGACCATATATAAGTGTTGTGATGTACTTTAATAAGAAAGAAGATCTATTCGTATGTTGCAGGCGTAGAGCAACACGGGCCACCGGCCGCGGCGGACCGGAGGGGAGTAGCCATAGTGTTTATTACCGATGCAATACAGTCTGTCATTTTTTGCGGGGGGAAATACGTGCGACACACACGCACGTGATGTCTGCCACTATTTTGGTCAGATCGTACAAGTATTGCGAGTACTTCATGCTTGAATCGAAAATAATAAATTTTCGAATCAAGTGAAACTCTACACTCTCTGCCTACCCCGTTAGGGACCTGGCGTGAAGACACATATATACATACAAAGACATAACAGCTAAAGTTTCAAGGGGTGACAACGCATCTGCATTTGACTTCTCGTTTCAGTGTAGATGTATAAAGGCTGCAGTCATCATTTAACATCCATGTAAGCTGCATGCTTGTTTGCCACTTCGTTTGCTTCGTTACTTAAAAAATGGTCCAACTGATATTTGTCAACCAGTTTACTTTATAAATGGGGAATTGGAAACAAGTTACGATACATTTATAAGTTACTTAATTATAATCACGATAAAAATAACAAGTGCATTTTATTTTTAAAACAAGTTCAATACATCGGTGTGAATATTTGTACAATGCCCTAATTAAGGATATGTCACTCTGTTACGTTTTCGTGACATGACGTGACGTGACACAGTAGAACTGTCACATTCGAACGGTATCGCTGTTTTCACAAGTTTTGTCGTATTTTTTTAAAATAAAGGTTAACAACTAATGACCCTTAGTTATAATTTGTTTAATTGGCTCGTTTCGTGAGTTGCACGAGTTATTTTTGTTGAAACAAAAACAAAAATAACTCATATTATTAAATATACATAATTTCTTTGAAGTATGTAAGTGTTATGTAATAATGGTAACTCTTGATACGTCCCACTGCTGGGCACGAGTCTCTCTTCTTCTTGGGAGGGGAGGCCTGGAGATTACTCCACCACGCTGCTCCAATGCGAGTTGGTGGAGATATGGGTTAGTGGTCAACCCGCTGTCGAATGTTTTCAAACCACCCATAAGGCCTCCGACATGGTTAAACGACTGCTATCTATCGATAGCAACCGGGACCGACGGCTTAACTTGTCCACCGAAGGACGGAAACGTGCATTTTAATTTTGCCACTAGCGGTCACCTTTCACATACCCGACCGCGCCCGTATAGCTTAACCGAGTAGATCGCTTGCGATCTACACCAGCCGAAGTAGGTCATGAAAACATCATATTATCAACATTATGTTATCCCATAATCATAAGCGTCACCTACGTCAGTCTACTGAAAAATATAGAAACATGGAGCTCAATCGTAGTGTTGCGGTAGTAGGTCGCTACTGCTACGCTATCCAAGGTTCGATCCCCGGGTTGGGGTCTATCAGAAATAATAGTGTATTATCCTAAATCTCTGGTGCTATTGGCATTTTTCCATTTTCTGTAAATTTGCCAGTACTTCGGAGTTAAGAGACGTCCTCGGCGATGACAATAAGCTTGTCACATTATAGGTCATCCAAAAGATGACAGGCGAACTGTGGGTGTTTGCGTATGCTTCAGGGCCATGTCGGAGGCCTTATGGGTGGTTTGAAAACATTCGACAGCGGGTTGACCACTAACCCATATCTCCACCAACTCGCATTGGAGCAGCGTGGTGGAGTAATCTCCAGGCCTCCCCTCCCAAGAAGAAGAGAGACTCGTGCCCAGCAGTGGGACGTATCAAGAGTTACCATTATTACATAACACTTACATACTTCAAAGAAATTGTGTATATTTAATAATATGAGTTATTTTTGTTTTTGTTTCAACAAAAATAACTCGTGCAACTCACGAAACGAGCCAATTAAACAAATTATAACTAAGGGTCATTAGTTGTTAACCTTTATTTTAAAAAAATACGACAAAACTTGTGAAAACAGCGATACCGTTCGAATGTGACAGTTCTACTGTGTCACGTCACGTCATGTCACGAAAACGTAACAGAGTGACATATCCTTAATTAGGGCATTGTACAAATATTCACACCGATGTATTGAACTTGTTTTAAAAATAAAATGCACTTGTTATTTTTATCGTGATTATAATTAAGTAACTTATAAATGTATCGTAACTTGTTTCCAATTCCCCATTTATAAAGTAAACTGGTTGACAAATATCAGTTGGACCATTTTTTAAGTAACGAAGCAAACGAAGTGGCAAACAAGCATGCAGCTTACATGGATGTTAAATGATGACTGCAGCCTTTATACATCTACACTGAAACGAGAAGTCAAATGCAGATGCGTTGTCACCCCTTGAAACTTTAGCTGTTATGTCTTTGTATGTATATATGTGTCTTCACGCCAGGTCCCTAACGGGGTAGGCAGAGAGTGTAGAGCGCCAGATATCCCGGTCCTGACATACCTCTCGTACCTCATCTACCTTCATCATTCTCTTCATACATGCACGCCGATTCCTAAGACTTTTGACCCCACCATCAGACATGTCTTTGTGATAGTTATTACGGGGCCATACATTACCATATAACCGGAATACAGTAGTGCTATAGACTACTGACTGACTGAATAATCATCATCCTTCCCTCCGCACGTGAGGCGCAACAGAGGGGGGGGATGGTTCGGGGATCGAGGATTACCTCGTTCCCCGGGCCTGTCTGCCCCCGTTTCGGAGGCGTGAATCTTCTAAGGGATGCTGACACGCAGAATAAATAACTCGCTGAGAGAAGTTATACACATATTTTTAAGTTCTAGGTATATATTTTTTACTACGCCTAGGCGGCAGGTAGGTAGATTAGGTAATGCAGTGGTGCCTACGCCCTCAAGCTCGTACACAAAAACTCGAACACTAAATTTTGGGTTGCACCACGACTTTTGTTAAAGTTAAAGCTATTGTAACATTTCATATCCTGCTCTAACTTTAACAAGGCCCTGTAATTTCCGGCACAGAGGCATAACACCTTCGGCCTCAGGAGTGGTAACGCATCTGCATTTTGACCTCGGTCTTTGTGTGAGTGTCTACAGGCTGCAGTCATCACTTAACATCAATGTGAACTGGACGCTTGTTTGCCACTTTCATTACATAAAAAAGAACCGATTTCTTTAAGCTAGAAAAGGATGTAATATTTTACAACAACTTTAACCTTTGATTATATGTATATAATCAAAGACTTTAACAAAAGTCGTGGTGCAACCCAGGCTTAGTACAATAAAGCAAGATGCTCAGCAGCGTCCTGAGATAAAACTACCGCCACTGCGATTGCCAATCCGCATGCCAAGCGTGGCGATTATGGCATATCTCCAAAATGGGGTAGCTTTGACCCAGCAGTAGACATCTTTCGTCTGACATTATGATAAACGTAACTTCACGCCTGTAATCCCCGAAGGGATAGGCAGAGGTAAATGCATGCATTCAAGCATACATGCAAACACCCACGATTCGCCGGTTACGTTTTTGGCCCATGTAACAGGTGGCGAGCCTGTTGACATATCCGGGCACATTAGCAAACTTCGAGGTACTGGGAAATTTCCAGAAAATGGAAAAATCTCAATAGAACCAGAGATAAAGGACTTTACACCATTATCTCTGATAACCCCCTACTCGGGAATCGAACCCAGGACCTCAGCGTTGTAGTAGTGGCCTGCTACCACTAGGCTACCGAGGCGGTTAGTAAATGTTGATATTAATTAATAATGTGAAATTATGATAAAATTATACAAATACCCCATTATTTTTTCCACCTGTCTAATACATGCTTTGTATAGCGGTTTAATCATACGTAATGTCTTTGCTGTCACAAATCCATTCCATCAGCGTCACCTGTCAGCTGTCAACTGTCAGTCAGCTGTCACGCTCGAAGCAACGGATTATATTTATGCTTTTACTGACTGCCACCGGGCTAGAGAAAGTATATTACATTGCTACATTTCATTGCGTTATAACGCATTGAACACTGTCCAAAAATAATGATTGAAAGGTGCTAATTAACGCTTTAAAGTAGAGTGCGTTTTTAATACACGTCTTTTCCAATATTTTTTAAACCAAACAAGTTTTCATTTTTCGTCGATGGTGAGTAAATTCTGCAGCCTTTATTATCCAATATTCAATTTAAAGGATTTTTTATGCCGTTCCACTCGAGGGCGTAAATACCACCGCATTGCCTAACCTCCAAATGGTAGTGTTCAGCACTATCGTGTTCCAGTTAGATGGTAATGTATAACCCCGTAATAACTATCACTAGAACATAAAGCATATGCCTATACTCTATAATGCTGATGCTTTTTGATCTCTAGTTTTTTATAGCTGCACTTAACATCTATGTGAGCTGCATGCTTATTTGCCGCCGTCATTACATTAAAAAATCCATGGGTGCCATTGTACACACAAAACACACCACAAAAATCTAGACCCGAAACAAATAACCGTTGACCATGCAAATATTTGTCCCAATGCAAAGATCGAACCCGTATCACATACCGCTGGATGAATCGGGTCATCGGTGTGTTACACTCACTTAGTTATGTATTCTAATATAGTTACCCCCTTATTTATAAACGTATTTTAGCTAGTGTTGCTAATCTCTCCTTTATCTTTTTCTATCCTGCACATTTGACAATGCAACTGACAAAGACAAAGCATTCTATAGCTAAAACGTATCTAATGTACGTTTATGAATAAGGGGGGTAACACTTTAAAAATTGTATGAAAACCACAACCACATGCAAATGTAAAATTACATCACTTATCGCAACTAAACACGTTCTTAACTAAATGTACTCCGAAAATCTTCGACCAAACACCATAATTCACCCACCCCCGGCCCCGAAACCTTCATATTTCCATCACAGGGCCAGCAAAAACACAACTGGATTCATTATCGGGGCGATACATCAAGCAAGTAATGGCCCCGGGTGGGGGGAGGGTTGATTCATAACCTATAAATCAATAGACCTAGGGCGCAGTAATAGGCCAAATATTGGGAGGCAAAAACTGAGTTACGTTAGATTGTTAGATCATAATTGTTCAGCTCCTTGGAACTTGATTTTTGTGGAGCAATATTTTCGTGAGCCTTTTTATGATAATGGTAAAGAAAGATATGATATTGTATTGGAGACTTCAGGTATCTATTGAACCGAGATTTCAATGGAAATGAGTTGTCACGTAAAGTATGTACAGGCTTAGATTTTTCATTTTGTGCCAAAAATTACGTGGTACTTAATAGATAGAATAGAAAAAATGAAAATTAAGATTTAATTCTAATAATTTTATTTTCGCATTATCATATGCGAGAGAACTCAGAAAAATACTGGGGTCGGAGGTTCGATTCCTGCTTGAAGTCAATTTTTTTCTTTTCGTTTTTTCTTTAAGGTTTATTTAATATATATTTATGTACCCGAATAATGAGGAAATATTTCAAGTTGCACATTTTTTCATACATATTTTTTTATGTTTTTAATGTTTTGTACAAATCCAGCTATGATCCTTAATAAAACACTACAGATCTCGAGAACTGTTACTAAAATAATAAAAATAAGTATATTTATTAAAATTTGCTTGTTACAGTTGACAATTATACAGTACATAAAGATAATGCTTTACCTGCTGACCTCGATCAATTTTTATTCTGGTACTTAAAGATAGATGATTATTAAATCGAAGATTAACATTCCACTTGTCGATCACCTCACTTAACTTCCTCGTCTTGATTAGTTGTAGATCACTTCTAATGCTAGACATCTAAGTAGTAGTTTCCGTATTAGATAAATAGAAGATATCACATTTTAAGTGATGGTAGAGGTCCAGTGATCAGTTGGAAGGCGTAGGAACCACCCCATTATTTAATCTATCACTCTATCGTACTCGCAGAGAGATATAATGTCGTTCTTGATTGAATGAATCATAAGAACCGGGTCTTCAGATCTGCGCGATCAATTGGTTCGTTTCATTGAAAATGACCCGTTCGTTCAATTGCTTCAAACAGCAGCTGTTATACGAGTAACGGGGGACCATTTCATTGAACCCTCTGGTGCTGGTTGTGAATGACTTTTTGCAATTCGTGACTTATTGAATCAGTCAAACAATTGAACGGCTTGAACGAACCTCTCGATCCTTCTCAATTCTCTCTTGACGATGATGATGAATAATAATGGCAACCCTTGATACATCCCATTGCTGGGCACGAGTCTCTACTCTTCTTGGGAGGAGGCCTGGAGCTTACTCCACCACGCTGCTCCAGTGAGGGTTGGTGGAGATAAGGGTTAGTGGCCTCCGACAAGGTTTAGCTACTGCGATCTATCGATAGCAACCGGGACCGAGGGACACCCATCACACCCCCGACCGCGCTCGTTTCGCTTAACCGAGTAGATCGCTTCCGATCTACACCAGCCGCGGGGCCATGCGCGCTTCTTAATAATGATGGCAAGCAATCATGTTAACTGTCGCATGGGTGGCAAGTGAGAACTGCAATTCAAGGACATCTAAGTAAAAACCGTGATCAAAATGTTTGATCACGGTTGCCTGTTTGACAGATGTTACGGGGACCATATCTAAAGGGCTGAACACTAATTCAAATTCAAATAATTTATTGCATCACATATGTTTTTTTAGGATGTTACAAATAGTAATATGGTGTACCTACAGCACATGCACCCTGTAAGGGCATAGCAAAAATAAATTTTAAAATCTAATTTTAATCTAATTAAACATGCTCATATTAGTTCGCTTTTAATTGTATAATAATTTATGAATAACTTATAATAACTAATAACTTGTATCTACTATAATATTACCTGTATTATTTTTGTTTATCTAAGTATAAATATAATTCTAATTTTAATTTATATAATTCCAATCATTTATAATATTATTATATTCTATTGCACTTTGGTATAATATTCATTTACTTTATAGAAGCATTTGTGATTGAGAAAATCAGTCAAAGTTATCACGAATTTGTCATATTTATCAACTTCTTTAATATACTTGGGGAGAGCGTTATATAGTCTTATTGACATAGAATATGGTCCACTTTGATGTATTGCTAAATTACTGTTTGGTAGCAATAACTTATTTCTTTTCCTTAAGCCAATTGTTCCTGTAAATCTGTCGTCACTACCATTTAATTAGTTAGGTAACAAATTCCGTCACAGGAAATTTACCAATATATTTAATACTAGCTGTTGCCCGTGGCTCCGCCCGCGTGTAGGTCGCTTTTCGCGTAACTTGTGAAACTCATCAAATCATCCCATGGCATCCCAAAGGAACATTATTTTGAAATAAAAAGTCCTATAATCTAAGTCAGCGAATAGCCTATCTGTATAACAAATTTCATCAAAATCCGTTCAGTAGTTTAGGCGTGATTGACGGACAAATATCCAAACAAAGAAAATTTCACATTTATAATATCAGCACAGTCTAAAAAAAACGAACGTGTTTATTACCTAACTGTGATATTAGTGTGATACCAAAAGTTTTGATGTTGCAAAGCATGTTCCTCTCCTTTCAAAAAAATAAAGACTTCAAATAGTTTTTTATTCAATCTAATCAACTTATAAATAAAGACAAAAAAACATAATTGATCTACCATCAAAGCGAACCCGCACGCCAAGTCTCGTTAATGTTATTTCGAAGTCCAATGTCACAATTTCATTACGTCAATGTCACGTCGCGTCACGTCAACGTCACCTGTCATTCCGCTGCCTGCGACAGATTGTTAATTAAACTGAAACAGAATGTATTATCCATGTACGCGACGTGATTGTGGGTTTTATTGTTTTGATTATGCGTCTAACTTGATTTAGTTCGGAGTTGGATTTTTCTTGAATTAAGTGTTTTGTTTTATTAATGGTGACTCTAAGGAGTTGTTGTGTGTTTATAATAATACATTCATATGCCATGGACGTTCACATTATCTGTATATATTCTACTTTAATGTTCATTTGTATTAGATCTAAAGATTTTGACTAAAAGAGCAACACTCGGAGTTTGTTGGGTAGCGGAATTCTTCTCAGTAGTGGAACTCTGCGAAGTGAATGGCTATGGTTAAGAAGAATTGGTTTTTCTTTTTCAGAAGACAAAGATATACATCAAATCTTTTAATTCCTTCATTTCTATGAATTTAATTCTATTAATTCATTTGATATACATCTCATCTTTTAATTCCTTCATTTCTATGAAGGAATTAAAAGATTTGATGTATATCGGTTAAATTTTAATTTTATTTCATTTGAATATTTTATTTTGATGTATCTCGTCAGCACGGGGTCCTATTTGAACCCCGGACCTTTGTCAGGCTTGCGCGGGGACATGGGGGGTCCAACACGTAGAGGCCCTTTCGAGAATTTTGATCTACTCTGTAATGGGTTATATTCGGCGGGACCTCTCTCTGACCGCATCAATAGTTAATACAGGCACAGACAGACCCCGCACAATATAATGGGACTATTGTGGACTATATGATAAGTGATTCGCCAAACTTTGGGCTATGTGGGTGAACTGGGGGGACTAGCTGGCTGGGCCTATGGAGTGAGATCCGGCAACTGCCTATATTCAACATCTCACATTATCGAATCCTACTTTAGGCAGGTGGTGACTCGCCTGCCCCCCAAATAGCCAACACGATGGTCGACGGGGGACAACACAGTTGAGAGAGGCTGGGGGTGTCGAGAGGTGTGGCCCCGGTTTCACCATCACGAGCGAGTAATCTCGAGCTCGGAGCGTGCTTCCCCGCTATTATGCCCTTAGACACTTCCACCCCCGAGTGTATGGCTCTTGCAGAAATTTAGACAACAGCCTATTATCTAAGTTTCTGCAAATGCCATACCTCTAGCGCCCTACTCTGACCGGCCAACGAAGGCAAGCCAGAGGTGAGAGACCTGATGCTCTGTCCGGCCGTAGTACATACATTAATACCTATTGAATTATAATAATTATTGTAAGTCATTCGCTATTGGTAGCTTGCAAGCTGACAATGCAAAAATGTCCTTGTTGACTGATTTGAAAAAAAAATTTTTTTTTTTCGTTTATAGTGTAATACAAACAATCGTACAAATTAGGGTGTTACCTACATGCAAATACACACATAAAACCATTATAGGTTGTTATTTGATTTTGTGTTTGTAATTTTAAGCTAATACATATACATAAAGACATCATGCCAAGTCTCTTACGGGGTAGACAGAGAGTGTGGAGCCAGATATCTCGGTCCTGACACACTGCTCGTACTTCTTCTGCATTCATCATTCTCTGAACGCCGATTCCTAAAACTTTTGATCCACGCTCAGACAGTAGTCGAACTATTTGGTCATGGTAAGTCAGTCTTGATCTTCATAGGCCTCCGCAACCATCTACATTGAGTGATTCCAGGTTTGAGCTGATAACTAAATTATACTGTATGAAGGCGTTGGACTGTGGTAATGTACGGCCCTGTAATTTCCGGCACAGAGACATAACACTTTAGGCCTCAGTAGTGGTAACGCATCTGCATTTTGACCTGGGTCTTTGTGTAAGTGTCTATAGGCTACATTGTAAACAACAAGGAGCTCTCAGGGTACATAAATATGATTATCAGTTTGATAAAACCTGAATGATACTCAGTAAACATACTCGTATTAATAAGTTTTCACATGAGAAAAACCACCACTATACTTTATTTTTAAAGAAAAATGGAAAGAAAAAATTGACTTCAGGCCAGACTCGAACTCGCGACCTACTGGGAATCTAGTCCAGTCTATTATATCGGTTGCCTAACTAGCATAGTTGGTAATAGATGGCGCTGCTGCTACCATAAAGCAATGCAATAGATGTGAAGGAAAGATTTGACAAATCGGGCAGGGCTTCAGTAGCTCAATTGGAAGAGCGGCTGGACTAGATTCCCAGTAGGTCGCGAGTTCGAGTCTCGCCTGAAGTCAATTTTTTCTTTCCATTTTTCTTTAAAAATAAAATATATTTCACAAGCATGTGTTAATGCGAAATACTATAAAAACAATCACCACTATACTGGTGGTAGAGTGCCAGAAGCTCGGTAGGTAGAGCGTAGGCGCCCGCACCACCGCACTACCTTATCTACCTGTCGCTAAATTGTAGTCTTCAGCACTATCGTGTTCCGGTTAGATGGTAATATATCGCCCCGTAATAACTATCACACAGACATAACAACAAAGGTCTCAGGGGTGGCAAACGCATCTGCATTTTGACCTCTGTTCTTGGTGTAAGTTATAGGCTATATATGTGATCTGCATGCTTGTTTGCTACCTTCATTATTATTATTATTTAAATTTTAGGTAACATGATCGTGCCTGTACAGAAGTTCATATCTGTCAATAGGAACAATTGGGGGCTCTCAAGTCCCCTTAATATAATAATCAGTATACAAATTACAAACTTTTCGCATTACGACCAAATTAAAACCAAAGCTATGATTGAAATTTTCGACAATCTCGCAGACCGTTTGGCGAACTTCAAAACTATCGATTAATGTTCCAGAAGAATCCGTAGCCATATCTATAACAAAAGTATCCATCGACAAATTTCACAAAACCATTCCCGTACCGCCCACGGTCATTACCGTGCACAGTACAATTACAATAAATCAATTTTATAGAAAAACTACCGAAAATACAATAAACGCAGACCGTGCTCCGCCGACAAGGATTTGCATTAGTGATTACATTAATCATTCGCACACAAACGGTGCAATAAAACCCATAAAACTCTGTATAGTCCGCCATTAATTGTCATTGACAGCTGTCAAGAGGGGAATGATTGACAAATGTCAGACGGAGCGTACGAATTTGTGAAATGCTTTTTTGTTGGCGTCTTTTATTTGTTTTTTTTTTCCTTTTAATGGTGCCAGCGTGACTTGCGAATACTGTTTTTGTGTTCGATAACGTTGTTCAAATTGTAATTAGTGGTACTTGTGATATTATTGATAATAACGTTTTTTTGCGGTATAGGCTTATCTATGTAAATCATTGTGGAGCACACTGGTTTTTGTATGCCATGTTATGCCTCATAGTAATTCTTTGTTAAGTTTTTATTGGTGAAACAGAAGTGTTCTGTACCTAATAGCACAGATATTTATAGTTTCTTTTTAATGTAATGACGGTGATAAACAAGCAGCTGACTGTGACTCTGACTGACTGACTGATAATTGAGCGGCTGACTCTGACTTTTACGTTGCTTATGACAAATACGAAATATGGTTTTACTTGACACCAGCACTATGCGTAATAGCGATGTCATTATATTGAAAAAAAAAGCATACATTCAAGCATACATGCAAATACCCACGATTCGCCGGTTACGTTTTTGGCCCATGTAACTGGTGGCGAGCCTGTTACCATCTCCGGGCACATAACCAAGCTTTGAGGTACTGGGAAACTACCAGAAAATGGAAAAATCCAAAGCGAACCAGAGATAAAATATTTTAAACCGTTATCTCTGATAGAGTCCGACCCGGAAATCGAACCCAGGAATCGAACCGTCCAGCGTAGTAGTAGTGGCCTGCCACCACTAGGCTACTGAGGCAGTTTTTAAATTCGACTGTATTCTTAAACTTAATTGGATAAACATTTTTGATATTTATTTGATGCATTGATTGATTACATTCGCCGAATATTCGAGAAATAATCAATCAAACATATTTGACGTTAGGTATACTGTTTTGTATTTGTAGCATAATTTGACATTGTGATTGCAGCTCATGGACAGACCATGAATTTGCAGCTTAAAAATATTGTACCTAACCGATTAGCCACTGTGTGTTATTTAAATTCCATTACACTTGTAATTTTCTTTAACTTGTCCCAAATAATTCAAATACCTACATAGACTGGTTTGCCTGCTGCTGATACTTGCATAGACTGAATGCACTACCATTCTTTGTTTTCCACACAACCCTTAGGTTGACTGGTAGAGAATGCTTTCTAGCATTAAGTCCGCCTCATGTACTTTGTTTGTGCAGAAAGTTTAAATAAATAAATAAATAGACTGGTTTTCGCTGGTGGTAGAGCTCCAGTGACGGAGCTCGCGGGCGTAGGCACCAACGCATTACCTAATATACTTGCCGCTAAATGGTAGTGTTAAGCACTATCGTGTTCCGGTCAGGTGGTAATGTACGGCCCTGTAATTTCCGGCACAGAGGCATAACACCTTAGGCCTCAGGAGTGGCAACGCATCTGCATTTTGGACTTGGTCTTTGTGTGGGTGTCTATAAGCTGCAGTCATCACTTAACATCAATGTGAACTGAATGCTGGTTTGCCACTTCCATTACATAGCAAAAAATAGATTTCAGAAGTCATCAGTACCTACATAGTTAACAGTGGATATAGTGAGAAACATAAAACTTGACATTGTATTCAACCGTCTTCGCTATTCGATACGTCATGTCACAGATAGCGATGACAGCTAATGAAGGATTTTGATCGCGATCACATCGCGTCAACATCGCGTGCATTTCAATGTTCTCGCCTATTCAATAACTATATGCCAATGATTACATTTTTATTTTCTCAAATACTTATCAAGTAGATTCGTATATAAATTTTAATCTATACTAATATTATTTTAATCTATACTATATATACATGGGCCAAAACGTAACCGGCGAATCGTGGGTGTTTGCATGTATGCTTGAATGCATGCATTTACCTCTGCCTACCCCTTCGGGGATTACAGGCGTGAAGTTACGTACTAATATTATAAGGATGAAGAGTTTGTTTATTTGTTTGTTTGTTTTCTTCAACGCGTTAATCTCAGGAACTTCTGGTCAGATTTGAAAAATTCTTTAATGTTACATAGGCCATTTATCGAGGAAGGCTATACTAATATTATAAAGCTGAAGAGTTTGTTAGTTTTGTTTGCTTGAACGCGTTAATCGCAGGAAGTACTGGTCCGATTTGAAAATATATTCCAGTGTTAGATAGGCCATTTATCGAGGAAGGCTATAACACCGTGCTAAGATGAATAGGAGAGGGTAGGTAACATTTCTACCGCGCGAAGCCGCTTTTTTTTTTTTATTTAAGGTCGGGCTTTGTGTAGGCGGCCTGTCTCGAGACGGCACTAGTCTACTTCACCGGGCAATCGGCGAGCGCAGAAGGCGCTCCAGCCTAAGCGCGAAGCCGCGGCGGGCCGCTAGTATTTATCTAATTTCGTACGTGTTTCCCCACACGGTGAAGAACCACCGTCTTCTTTCTAACACTAAAAAACTTCCATTTTTCTTTAAAATAATGTATTTAACTACCATGTGTTTTTCGATAAAATAATATACAAAAAATCTATATAAAATAAATAAAATTATTTAAAAAACGAGTTAAAATTGACAATAATACAATACAGAGAGCGGTGAAAGCTTTTGATCGTGATCACGTCCTCTCTAGTATTGAATGGGGACGAGCATTGAGCTAAAGAAATGTTTTTTCCACTGTTCCTTTTTTTAATTTAAACTAAACTTTTATTTCAAATTAAATTCTAATGCTAAACTCATTTAAGGACCGATTAATTTAATACAATGCATGGTTTCAAAATAAAAATTAAATTTTCCTTATTTTTTGACAGTTATTGACCATAATATCTGAATTTCTACTTTACATTACAATGTCCACACATTGTTAAAATGCAAAACATCTATAATATATAATGATATAAAAAAACTATTTGCTCATTGTGTTCACTCGAAACACTACAACGTAAACGGCGGCAACAATGAAGAACTTTAAAATGAACATTTTCATTCAATCGACTCCGTTTTGCGACACGCGTCGTCGTCACAGATAGTGGCGACAGCTGACGGAGATTGAGAGAGTACTGTGATCACAATCGACTCGTCTTTATGAAGCACCAAGTTAAAGAAGTGTTTTGTTGAGAAAATATTTATTTAAATATAATCTAATAAAACGACAACTATTCATTGCATATAACCTGTCTCAAAGCTCAAGTTTTGGAAACTTAGATCCTTCTTATCTTAATAGACTACTGATGGTTGAACTGTAGTGTCGGAGCTCGGAGTCATCAGTACCATGTAATTGTCGTTTTTCTATCGCAATAGTAATCAGCGCTGCGGTATACCAGTTAGGTGGTAGAGTGCGGTTGTAATTTCTGATACAAACCCAAACAGCCTATACCTCAAAAGTTCTAATTCATCTGCAGAAAAATCTAGTTTTAATTAATTGCTAATCATATATATCAACTGTATTGTTCGCGATTTTTAGTTTATACAGGTTATTCGGTAATTTTGTTTGCTCAGAACACTAAATCGTAAACAGCAGCGACAGTAAAATATACCTACATTCAATCTTCCCCGGTTGAACGACAAGCGTCGTCGTCACAGACAGCAGCGACAATTGACGGAGATTGAGAGAGAACAGCGATTACGATCGACTCGTCTTCAATTATTCAATCGGCGTCAAGTTGAAGAAGTATTTTGTTTGACAAACATTGAAATGAAATCGCATACCTAGAAAAGATAACTTTTGTACTTAAATCTTGAATGACACTTCTTTCTGAAATTATTATCAGAGTGTGCGAAGTATCTTCATTGATTATGCAAAGTATCCTCAATGACAATTATAGATACTGTGCTTAGTTTACCCCCTGCTACAACAAGTAGTTTTTAAAGCTACTATGTTTCAGTGAGGTAGTAAAATAAGGTCCCGTTATATTATCTGTTTCGGCGGCATAACATCTATGCCTGGCGATTAGCAACTGATATAAAATCAGATTTCTTTTATCAAAATCTTAATCTGAATAATGACTAACTGACTGATAGTTATTATGGAATATCATAGCAGAGCTGTCTACTGATATACAAAAGCCTATTAAGTCATTGTTCTCGTAAGCGACAGCGACATTGAAGAACAATAAAATGAACATTTCATTCAATCGTCCCCGTTGAGCGACACGCGCCGTCATCACAGATATAGTAGCAACAGCTGACGGAGAATGAGCGACTACTGCAATCACAATCGCCTCGCCTTAAAGTACTGAATCAGCGTCAAGTTGAAGAAGTGTTTTGTTTGGCAAACATTCTCTTGAAATGAAATCGCATAATATATCCAGAAAAGATAACTTAGTTCGGAAATTTGGAACGACACTTCTCTTTGACATTTTAAGTACGAAAGGAAACTTATTGTAATATTTTCTTAGGTTTTCGCGAGCTACCCTCATTGAAATAAAACTATTTTTACGGATTTATCTCGCGTATATTAAGCTAAAATAATTTTTAAAATCAACCCGACGTTTCGGTCGCTTTTCAGCTTCCGTGGTCCCGGGCAGACTGAGGTGACATTTGTCTGACAGAAGTTTGAAAAAATTATATGTAGCTACCTCCATCGATTTCGTAAACGCCTTGCGTAGCGTTCAGGATTAACACAATAATGACTTATGGTATCTTGAGGACTTGCAGACTGCTGCGGCTGGGATTTAATCTTGCTAAGTATGGGATCCCATGATATTGATAATCGCCATCCATCTTCTCTATTGAAATTTGGGTGTTTTTTTAATTTCAATAGCCTCGCGTACCATTCGTGGAATGAGTTTATGTTCTCTAGCGAGTATTTGAATTTTATCAAACCGGATGTAATGGTTCGGCTTATCCGCTATGTGTTCACAGACTGCAGACCTCTCTGTTCTTCGGTTTTTGACATCAGCAATGTGCTCTTTAACGCGGGTGGATACAGCTCTCTTCGTTTGACCAATATATGAGAGTCCACAATCACAATCTAATTTATAAATGCCAGAATTTTGTAATGGAATATTACTTTTAATGTGTCTTAAATACTGATGAATCTTTTTATATGGTTTGAAAACTGTTTTAATGGAATTCTTTTTTTAAATTGTTGCTGATTTTATCTGTGACACCCTCCCTTAACGTAAGGTAGTATAGCTGGTTGTCGTTCTACTGTAGGTGGTTTCACGCTGGAGGTAGCTACATATAATTTTTTCAAACTTCTGTCAGACAAATGTCACCTCAGTCTGCCCGGGACCACGGAAGCTGAAAAGCGACCGAAACGTCGGGTTGATTTAAAAAATTATTTTAGTTTAAAATACGCGAGATGAATCCGTAAAAATAGTTTTATTTCAAAAACTTATTGTAATTAAACAAAGTATCATAATGGCAATCAAAATAACTATGGTTAATTCAGCGACGAATCTTCATCATCCCTCTCTCCGCGCGTGAAGCGCAACAGAGGAGGGGATGGTTCGGGGATTGAGGCGAATTCTACGAGGATTCGCCTCAATTCCCGAACCATCCCCGGGCCTATCTGCCCCCGAAGCGTCGAGGGCGTGGTCCTAAATGGGGATTCTGGCTCGCGGGGAAACTCACTGAGGTAGGCTATATACACCCTTTTTTGGGAGCTTTTCAGCCCATTTTGTTTTTTTTTATTTTGTTTTATTAATATTTTTTTTTACTTTATAAGGTTTTTTAATTAAGTATGTATCTTCACGCCAGGTCCCTAACGGGGTAGGCAGAGAGTGTAGAGCACCAGATATCCCGGTTCTGACAAACCTCTCGTGCCTCATCTACTTTCATCATTCTCTTCATATGCCCGAACCATCGGAGCATGCCTTTTTTCATTTTTACACCGATACTATCATTCACACAAAGCCTCTTTCTTACATCTTCATTACGAACGCGATCGGTGAGTGATACACCGCAGATCTTGCACAATGATCTCATCTCGACCGCGTTCAACTTACTTTCATGCTCTTTCCTGTATACCCAGCTCTCGCTTCCATATAAAAGCGTTGGAGTAAGTACAGCATTATGTACGGCTAGTCGCGCCCGCTGACTGAGATGTTTAGATTCTAGCAGCTTACCCAACACTCCATTCGCGCAATTCCCAGCAAGCACTCTTCTTTCTATGTCAGTGGTGTACCTACCATCCTTGCTAAAAGCACATCCAAGATATACAATTTCATCCACCTGTTCTAACACTGCATCATCTACTACTACCCTTGCATTTGTTCTCTGTTCTTCTCATTCAAATACTAATACTTTAGTTTTATCCGCATTCAATTGTAAGCCTTTCTCCATACAATCCTCTTTCATGACTGTGACTAACAATTACTGCATCATCTGCGTAAAGCAGACAGTTCACCACTAAGTCACCCATACGCACTCCCACATCCATCAACTTCACTCTCTGGAGGCATTTGTCCAGATATATGATAAACAGCCTAGACGAAAGCACGCAACCCTGTCTGACACCAATGTTAACATCAAACCAGGGTGACATGTTACCATCTACCCGCACAGCAGGCCAGCAGACTGCCATCAACATTATACTCTGGCAAAATGTCCCACAGCTCCTTTCGTAATACCCTGTCAAACGCTTTCTCCAAATCCACAAAACCGCAGAAAACCTTCTGGCTCACAGCCAGATGCTTCTCTACGATGTTGCGGATGGAGAAAACTTGATCCATACATCCCCTTCCAGTTCTGAAACCACCCTGTGCAACCCACAACAACCCGTCGGACTCCTATTTTTTTAATTAAGCTTGCTTCTATACGGTGAAGGTATGTAGTGTTTAACACTACCATATTTCTAGTGAGTTGGTAAATTAAGATCCTGTTAATTCTGCCTCAGGTCAAGTACTTCATGATAAAAAACAGATTATTTGCTCATTCTTTTGCTCAGAACACTACACCGTTAACGGCAGCGACAATGAAGGACAATAAAATGTACATTTCATTCAATCGTCCCCGTTGAGCGACACGCGACGTCGTCACAGATACCGGCGACAGCTGACGGAGATTGAGAGAGGACTGCGATCAAGATTCACTTGTCAGCGTGTATTGAATTTTGCGTCAATTTCAAGAAGTGTCTTGTTGGGAAAATATTATTATCTTAGAATGAAGTTTTGTTAGAAATATAATAAAGTTGCTATTAATAGAAATTATTGTCCAAGTCAGCATTGAATGTAAGAAATTTTATTGAAAGAAAGATAGAAAATTATTTTTTTTTTGGCATACACACAACAACTAAACAATTATCAAAAATAAAAACAAGTAAAAGAATTGTAACATGTTTGATTGTGGGAAGCCAAAAAAAAAACGGCACCCACTTCAGCTGATTGCTGCAACAGTGGCTGCAGCGATGTTATTCTGGTGGGTTCTAGTGGCTAACTACAAGTCGCCAGGCAATAGCTGTTCCACAAAAAAAAACTAAGACTTTTGACCCCACCATCAGACAGAACTCGACCTATTTGGTCATGGTACGTCAGTCTTGGTCTTCCTGGGCCTCTGCAACCATCCACATTCGCATTGTATATCTGTTTAGTCATTCGCTCATTCGACATTCTTTCTATATGCCCGAACCATCGGAGCATGCCTTTTTTCATTTTTACACCGATACTATCATTCACACAAAGTCTCTTTCTTACATCTTCATTACGAACGCGATCGGTGAGTGATACACCGCAGATCTTGCACAAAGATCTCATCTCGACCGCGTTCAACTTACTTTCATGCTCTTTCCTGCATACCCAGTAAACTTGTAATGCATTATATTTTACATTGTCATTCAGTTATTCTTGTACAATTATTTTATATGTACTAAGCTCTTGTTCCGATTAGGTCCACATGCCTAGGCAGATAATTCCTTGCCTACGGTCTCAATAACATGAGACATCAGTTAGTTAGACATTCCAGTGGTATATTTAATATGTATGTATGTATGTATCTTCACGCCAGGTCATTAACGGGGTAGGCAGAGAGTGTAGAGCGCCAGATATCCCGGTCCTGACGTACCTCTCGTGCCTCGTCTACCTTCATCATTCTCTTCATACATGCGCGTATTTAATATCTTGCATTAAAAAAAAGACATCAAAAGCACTTGAGTTGATTTAAGTGAAAATGTTTTTATATGACATGAAGTGGCAAACAAGCAATCAGTTTACATTGATGGTAAGTAATACTGTAAGCCTTTAAACATCTACTTGAAACCAGAGACTGCAATGTACCTTTTTTATGTACTGGAAATGGCAAACATGCATGCAGTTCACATTGATGTTAAGTGATGACTGCAGTCTTTAGACACTTACACAAAGACCAAGGTCAAAATGTAGATGCGTTACCACTCCTGAGGCCTGAGTTATGCCTCTGTGCCGAAAATTACATAATTATATTGCATGCTTGTTTGCTTCCATTACAAAAAAAAAAAACGTCAAACAACATATCACCGGTCTTTATACATTTCTTGTTGAAATCAGTGATCTGACTGTAAACCTTTCAAAACCCAACATTTAATAGAACAAAAGAAAACAATTTAAATCGAACAGTGTCACCGTCAAAGTGATTGAAAAGACGTGCATGATTAAAGGGAACAAGTTAAAACAACGCAGTCAAGTTATTAAAACTATAAAAACAGCATTTTTATAGTGGACGCTTCATGCAAAAGCGTGACGGGCACACAGTATAATAAAATGAAATGAAACAATCCCATGATTTATTTTATAACCGTGGACTGCTTTATGCATTCACATTTGTAATAAAACGGATTTAAACATTATTTCTAAATGTGTTACTATTGCTAATCCTAAGACCCAGGGTCAGGTCTAGTTTGAATATTATTTTTTCGACTGGTTAGTAAAATGAAAATAATAATACGCAGCGCGCATGGCCCTGCGGCTGGTGTAGGTAGATTGCAAACGATCTACTCGGTTGTGCGATGCGGGCGCGGTCGGATGTGTGATGGATGACCGCTAGTGGCAAAATTAAAATGCGCGTTGCCGTGCTTCGGTGGGCACGTTGAACCGTCGGCCCCGGTTGTTATCCATAGATAGCAGTCGTCAAACCTTGTGGGCCTTATGGGTGATTTGAAAACATCCGGCAGCGGGTTGGCCACTGACCCTTATCTCCACCAACCCGCGTTGGAGCAGCGTGGTGAATTAAGCTCCAGGCCTCCCTTCAAAAAGGGGACGTATGGACTTCACTCGTGCCCAGCAGTGGGACGTATCTCAAGGGTTGCCATTATTATAATATGCACTGGTGCCGGCTCAAAATGAGACGCCTAGATACGTTTTATTTCTAAGTCATGAACTAACAAATGAGCATATAGTTCACATTGATGGTAAGGGAATACTGTTACCTATGAAAAATCGTATAAAACCAGGTAGGTATTTCAATGTAGATGCGTTGCCACTCCCTAGGTCTAAGTTGTTGTGTCTCTTTGCCGGAAATTTGGTACACATTAATGATAATGCTTTCGCGCTATTGTGTTCCGATTGGATGGTGATATGATATGGCCTTGGAATTTTCAGCACCTTACGAGGATCTTCGGCTTTAAGGTTCCAATCTTCATTTTGACCGCTCCTTTTTGGGTAAATGAAAGTTGCCCTCATCACTTTTTTTTCATGTAAAAAGTGGCGATCAAGCATGCAGTTCACATGGATGTTAAGTGATGACTGCAGCCTATAGACATCTACACGAAAATCAGTGGTTTAAATGCAGATGCGTTGCCACCTCTGAGACCTTAGTTGTTATGTCTCTGAAACAGTTATAACGGGGCCATTACCATCTAACCAGCACACAATATGGCTGAATACTACCATTTGGCAGCAGATAGATTAGGTACTACGATGATGCCTACGCTCTCAACTGGAACTCTACCACCAGAAAAACTAATGTCTACGTGCAAGCTGTACCACTTCATAACTGAAAAAAAAAACATCACAATCGACTCATTGTTCTGGCCATTTAAGCGTCAGAAAGGCCGAGAGAGACACAGTTATTTTGGCATTTGTAATATTGATATGGCCAAAAAAAACTGGTGCTATACCGCAGACACCGTCCACGATGGACAAGCGAGTATTATTTATTTCGGCCAGCAACATCGTGTCACGTGTGATCTATGGCCTGAACTGCCTACATCCATCCATCGATACGGCTTCACCGCACCAAAAATGATGCGATTTTCATTGCTGTATGTTTCGATTTTTGCTGCGGATTAAGAAAAAAGAATAATTGTAATTGTAGAGTTGATGACTGATGATGAATGACTATTGAGTGAAAAAAAAAAACAAATGATGGGTCCACATCAGCGATAATTTTAGTAGTCATTTGCAAGAAGGTTTTTCTCGAAGCGTGCATAGCCCCGCGGCTGTTGTAGATCAGAAACGATCAACTCAGTTAAGCGATACGGGCGCAGTCGGGTGTGTGATGGGTGACCGTTAGTGGCAAATTAAAATGCTCGTTTCCGTGCTTCGGAGGGCACGTTAAACCGTCGGTCCCGGTTGCTATCGATAGATAGCAGTCGTTAAACCATGTCGGAGGCCTTATGAGCAGTTTGAAAACATCCGACAGGGGGTAACGTGCTGGAGCAAGCTCCAGGCCTTCTCCCAAGACGGGGAGAGACTCGTGCCCAGCAGTGAGACGTATCAAGTGCTGCCATTATTATTATTATATAGGTTTTAATCACGGAACCGATAAATCAAGATGGAATGATAATGTGGGGGTGGAAAGCGCGATGCAACAATGTATCTACAATTGTAGTTCGGCCGAACTGTTCGTTCGCCGCTCGTGGCTGCGTGTAGACAGAACGACACATCTCTTGGTTAAAAAATGCCGTGTTGTGTAAATTTAACATTTTAACCTTTTTTTAACCAATTTTACAATTTGTACATTGTGTGTGAGGTCACGAAAAAATCACTGCATGAGGGCAGCCCTGGACCATTCGTCGTCTTTGGGGCCGGCTTTTGTCAATCGTATTTTATCTAAAATTATGATAGTGTGTACAAATTATTCTTGTAAATAATATTTCTAAATAGACGATATTACTTGTGATATCTACTCGTAGATTTTGGAAGGTTTCATGGGGCAAAGTGTAGTTTTAGATCCTCTCCTTCCTTCGTTCTCCTACTTCTTCCACGTTTCTAAATTGGACGTGAGTACGTCTGGCTGGATTCTACTATGAGATGGTGCTCTTATCTATTTTTACCTTTTTTTTCAACATTAAAACGCACAAAATATCGCGTGTAAATCACAGCAACCATTAATTTGAGTAATGTTTGTCAAAACTATGATGAATGGGTTCTGCCGGGATCAAACAAAATCATATTACTAAATAACATGTCGTACACGTTCAGGAGTGGTCTCTAAGAAAATATTTATAAGGAAAAAGATATCTTAATTCATCATCATCATCATAATTTCAGCCAAAAGACGTCCGCTGCTGAACAAAGGCGTCCCCCAAAGATTGCCACAACGAACGGTCCCGGGCCGCCCTCATCCAGCGATCGTCCGCGACCTTCACCAGGTCGTCGGTCCATCTTGTGGGAGGCCTGCCTACGCTTCGATTCCCGGTACGTGGTCGCCACTCTAGAACTGCTATGCCCCAACGGCCGTCAGTTCTTCGAGCTATGTGCCCTACCCACTGCAACTTGAGTCTCGCTATTCGGTAAGCTATGTCGGTAACCTTGGTTCTCATGCGGATCTCTTCATTTTTGATTCGGTTTCGCAAAGAAACTCCGAGCATAGCACTCTCCATTTCTCTCTGATATTTTAATTATCTGGTTATTTGTACTGGTGGTAGAGTTTCAGTGTGGGAGCTCGAGGGCGTAGGCAACACCGCATTACCTAATCTATCTGCCACCTAATGGTAGTGTTTAGCATTTTTGTATTCCGGTTGGATGGTAAATGTAATAAATAAATGGCCCAGTTATAACTTACCACAACTAAGGTCTGAGGGGTGGCAACGCATCTGCATTACGACCTCTGATCATTGTGCGTTTGTATAGGCTGCAGTCATCACTTAACATCAACGTGAACTGCATGCCACTTATATTATACATAAAAAAACAGTATGCTCGTTTGCTACTTACATACATAACATAAAAATACATACCGAAAAGCGATCGCCGACACAAGGTTGTTAACAGTTTGATCTCGGGAGTATTCACGTAGTCATTTTTGTGTATGTATGTATCTTCACGCCAGGTCCCTAACGGGGTAGGCAGAGAGTGTAGAGCGCCAGACATCCCGGTTCTGACAAACCTCTCGTGCCTCGTCTACCTTCATCATTCTCTTCATACATGCACGCCGATTCCTAAGACTTTTGACCCCACCATCAGACAGAACTCGACCTATTTGGTCATGGTAGGTCAGCCTTGGTCTTCCTGGGCCCCTGCAACCATCCACATTCGCATTGTATATCTGTTTAGTCATTCGCTCATTCGACATTCTTTCTATATGCCCGAACCATCGGAGCATGCCTTTTTTCATTTTTACACCGATACTATCATTCACACAAAGTCTCTTTCTTACATCTTCATTACGAACGCGATCGGTGAGTGATACACCGCAGATCTTGCGCAAAGATCTCATCTCGACCGCGTTCAACTTACTTTCATGCTCTTTCCTGCATACCCAGCTCTCGCTTCCATATAAAAGCGTTGGAGTAAGTACAGCATTATGTACGGCTAGTCGAGCCCGCTGGCTGAGATGTTTCGATTCTAGCAGCTTACCCAACGCTCCATTCACGCAATTCCCAGCAAGCACTCTTCTTTCTATGTCAGTGGTGTACCTACCATCCTTGCTAAAAGCACATCCAAGATATACAATTTCATCAACCTGTTCTAACACTGCATCATCTACTACTACCCTTGCATTTGTTCTCTGTTCATCTCTTTCAAATACTAATACTTTAGTTTTATCCACATTCAATTGTAAGCCTTTCTCCATACAATCCTCTTTCATGACTGTGACTAGTGCTTGTAGCCCAGATGGTGTAGAGCTAACAATTACCGCATCATCTGCGTAAAGCAGACAGTTCACCACTAAGTCACCCATACGCACTCCCACATCCATCAACTTCACCCTCTGGAGGCATTTGTCCAGATATATAATAAACAGCCTAGACGAAAGCACGCAACCCTGTTTGACACCGATGTTAACATCAAACCAGGGTGACATGTTACCATCTACCCGCACACATGCTTGACAGCCCACATACGTGGACTGTATTGCACGGAGCAGACTGCCATCAATACCATACTCTGGCAAAATGTCCCACAGCTCCTTTCGTAATACCCTATCAAACGCCTTCTCCAAATCCACAAAACCGCAGAAAACCTTCTGGCTCACAGCAAGATGCTTCTCTACGATGTTGCGGAGGGAGAAAACTTGATCCATACATCCTCTTCCAGTTCTGAAACCACCCTGTGCATCCCACAACAACCCGTCGGACTTCTCTTTCATTCTTCTTTCTAAGACTTTCCCATACACTTTAGCTGCCAAACTGATCAAACTGATCGCTCGATAGCTGGTGCAGTCCATACGTGAACCCTTGCCTTTATACAAAGGCACGATGACCGCACACCGCCAATCCTTTGGGATTCTTCCGGATCTCCAGCAAAGGTTGCACAACACCCAGAAAGAATCCCATTTTTGTGTAGGTATATGTAAATGGGCTATAGTATTCTCTTACCATCAATATAAATAGCATGCTCGTTTGCTACTTAGGAACAAAGCAGAAAAAATACATAAGTACCAATTTCCGGCACAGATCCAAACAAAAATACGAAAAAGAAAACACGCTTATTGTATGGGGACCCCCTCTGTACTTTCATTTTTTATTTTTATTATTTGTTGTTGTAACGGCAACGAAAATACATAATTTTTGAAAATTGCAACCTTCTAGCTGTCATAGTTTATGAGATAAAGCCTGGTGACTGACAGACGGACGGACAGACAGACAGACAGACAGAGAGTAATAGGGACCCGTTTTTACCTTTTAAGTCCGTACTGGTGGTAGAGCTCCAGTGACGGAGCTCGCGGGCGTAGGCACCACCGCATTACCTAATATACTTGCCGTTAAATGGTAGTGTTCAGCACTATCGTGTTCCGGTCAGGTGGTAATGTACGGCTCTGTAATTTCCGGCACAGAGGCATAACACCTAATGCCTCAGGAGTGGCAGCGCATTTGCATTTTGACCTCTGGTCATTGTGTGGGTGTCTATAGGCTGCAGTCATCACTTAACATCAATGTGAACTGCAAGCTTGTTTGTCACTTTTATAACATAAAAAAAAAAAAAAAAAAAAAACTTAAAAGTTAAAAAACACATGCCTCAAAGCGCTTATAGCGATATCCCAAAATCTGCTTTTCAATATAGGATTAACGCGACTCAACGCATCTTTTAAAACACAGGACACTATCTAAAACAATAAAGACGGCCCGTGTCACCGTCACTTCGTAAATCCAAAAGTTATCTTGCTCCCTGCAAGATATGGGTGACATATTTACGGCAGTTAAGGGCATAAAACTAATCCGTGCTCGGGGGGCTAGGAGGGGGGAGGGACCTTTATTTCTACATTCGTCACATAGTAGCAGTAAATTATCATACACTGCCATGATATGACGCGGGCCGCCCATTAAAACGCGTTTGATTTAGATGGGGCTATAAAATTGATTTATGCCTTCACGCCAACAAAACCCGTGGCACTGAAGCAACTATTATATTAACATTTTCGTGGATAACCTTTTTGGATGTACAAGGTCATACATGCTTCTAATTGCAAAGGAATTTGCGCCTTAATGTAACAATGTAGAGCAGTGTTCTGTTGGTTTAAACGTAAACGGATTAAGACTTTTGTAATTGAAAAAAAGTTGTACACTCGTCCTTGCATGAGTGTTGGGGGTGATTAAAAATCAACTTTAATATTGTCGGGTTAGGATGTTAATTGCTTTGTGTTGATAACGTGATCAGAACATTGTTTTCGTTATAGGGTCCCTTGTAATTTCGTGTAGTTTATGACCTAATGCTAAAATATATTTTGTGACATGACATTGCTGTTTTCGAGTCAATGTAGATAAAAAGTCGGATAAGTGCGAGTTGGACTTGAGTGCACAGGGCTTCTGTTATCGCAAATAGGTACCATAGCACATATTAATAGGTTTTCCTATAATCTATAGCTAAAGAAATCAAAACTACTGCATATAAGAACTACTTTCTATTTTTTTATGTCGCGTATAATCAACGAAAAAATTGATAGATTATATGTTTTAAGTCGTTTTATGTACAAAAGTCATTTTCATATTTTTTGAGATATGCCACTTCAATTCTAAAGGTGCGGATTTGTTTTGGAGGTAAGTTGGCATGGTTGATTGACGTCCAGAGTGTTGATTAGCTTCAAATAATTTAAATTTAATACATTAGTAAAGATTTTATATAAAACCAATATCATTGAGATCCTAACTTTAAGTCCTGTCTTACGATATATCATACAATATATTTTGCAGAACTTTTTAATTTCCCAGATATTAATCCTAAAGTGATCCCTATGTTTAAAATTTACTTCTTTTCGTGAGATGTTTGATACATCATCGTAATTTATTTCTTCAAATACAATAATTAGTTTAATAATTCGTCTTTTTTCAAATTGGTCGACAAGGACATTATCTTCGCTATAGCGAATGACTAACAGTAATAATTCAGTAGGTTTTAATAATAACCAAACATGAAAAAAGCACGCTGAGGTGTTTCGGGCATGTAGGAAGAATGACAATTATTAAGCAAATAATAAAGCAGATATAAAATGCGAATGAAAATGGCTGTAGATTTCTGAGGCCCAGAAGACCAAGGCTGACCACCTCACCATGGTCAGATTCAGGTCAATTACTGTCAAAAAGTGGGGTTGGGAGTCAAGGGAGTAAAGAACATAGAAGACGTACGGGTAGTACGTAAGGATCGAGATTTTGGCGCTCTACGCTCTCTGCCAACTTTTTCTTTAAAACATTTCTCAATCGAAACAGTTCCAAGTCGCGGGTGCCAACCTGTTTATTATAAAAATGTGAACAGACGGCGTACGTGTGACAGAACGCGCGAACAGACGGTCGGATCGCGAAGTGGCCGACCCTCTATATAAATCAATTTGTCAGTACCGTGACACTCACAACGGGTTTTTTCTTTCGTGTTTACTGAGTTGGGGATGTTTTACGTTGGTGTTTATCAACAGAATTTATATGATTCCAAGGCTTATGGAGTATGGAGCGTCAGACATCACTGTTTATACAACTCTTCCGTGCGTCTTCTATAATCATTACTCTCTTTTATGGCCTCCGTGTATCCTAACCCTTATATCCTTACAAAAAACCTAACGTCACGCATGTATCTCCGAAGGGGTAGGCAGAAGTAAATGCATTCAAACATAATGGTTTTTACTGGTGGTAGAGCTCCAGTGACGGAGCTCGCGGGCGTAGGCACCACCGCATTACCTAATATACTTGCCGCTAAATGGTAGTGTTCAACACTATCGTGTTCCGGTCAGGTGGTAATGTACGGCCCTGTAATTTCCGGCACAGAGGCATAAGACCTTAGGCCTCAGGAGTGGTAACGCATCTGCATTTTGACCTTGGCCTTTGTGTGGGTGTCTATAGGCTGCAGTCATCACTTAACATCAATGTGAACTGCATGCTTGTTTACCACTTCCATTACATAAAAAAAAAAAATGCAAACACCCATACTTTGTCGGTTTCGTTTTGTCCTATATGACAGGTAGCGAGGCAGTTGACATTACTGGGGATATCACCAAACTCCGAGGTACTGGGCAACTTCCAGAAAATGGAAAAATCTCAATAGAATTTGAAAGGATTTTACACCGTTCTCTACTATACTACTTCCACTAAGCTACTGATGCAGTTAATCTTTACAAGGAACCTTTTAATACCGCAATATCTATTCCTCAACAACTTAGCTCAAAAGATATTAGTACAAGAAAGCTGTAACTCGGAAAAAAGTAAAGTGGAACTGATTTTGGATTTCCCGGTGCAATTCATAGTGTGCGGTATCGTTATAGGTCTATGAAAAATATGGTGGGTCATCATCATCATCATCATTTCAGCCAAAATACGTCCACTGCTGAACAAAGGCCTCCCCCAAAGAATGCCACAACGAACGGCCCTGGGCCGCCCTCATCCAGCGATTGCCCGCGAACTTCACCAGGTCGTCGGTCCATCTTGTGGGAGGCCTGCCTACGCTTCGCTTTCCGGTACGCGGTCGCCACTCGAGAACTGCTCTGCCCCAACGGCCGTCAGTTCGTCGAGCTATGTGCCCACTGCCACTTGAGTCTCGCTATTCGGTGAGCTATGTCGGTAACTTTGGTTCTCATGCGGATCTCCTCATTTCTGATTCGGTCTCGCAGAGAAACTCCAAGCATAGCTCTCTCCATTGCTCTCTGAAGGTCACTCAGAGAGCAATATGGTGGGTATGAGAACATAATTTCTTAGTTTGTGAAATATAAAGGTTGGGAATTGAAATCCCAATTTTTGTCAGAGTCAAGAGCCCCGCCCCCCTCTACCCTTTGCTAATTTAATGGAGATATTTGAACATGTACAAAAATCACGGAAAGTTCCGGGAATCACCATCACTTCAGTTGAAGAACGTCCAATGCCGGACATAAACCTTCCCCAAATATGTCCATAACAAGGTTTTGCCAGATTGGCGATCTCAGTGGATGTAGTTTTATTACAGGACGCTGCGGGCCCATTCCTCGTTATTGTACTTACACTACTTACACCGCCCTATCAGAATGGCCTGACCGCTACGGTCTTTTTATTATTTTTTTTTAGTACGAACTTATGTAGGCGGTTAACTAAATGCACTAGCAGAAAAAAAATCCTCCACTGGTAGGCGGTGCGGTCATCACATCCCGAAGCTTCAACACTTGTACACAATATCAACACTTAGCTCAATAAAATAACGGAAATAAATAAGTCTCCAAGTTTCAGATAATTACCCAAAAGCAATTGACACCTTCGTTTTATCGACCCACAAAACCGATAAAAACGCAACAAAAAAAACCTTTAGAGTGCGTGATCCAATCCTACGACAGCTGCTTTATGACCGTCCCAAGAGTACATCACCAATCGAGCTGACTCGCCGGTCGTAAAATAGATAAATAATGGTCGGTGCCCCGTTTGGTCGGAAAAGTGACGTTTTGATTCGATGATTCTAAAACGAATGATTTAATGGTCGTTTCGGGACTTTTAAGTAGACGACTTTGGATTCATTTTTTTAAATAAAGTACAGGTGGGATCAGTGTTAGTTTATGGTCGGGTAGAGTAGAAGACTGAAGGTGATATTGCCGCAAAGGGTTCGTTCATACAGACCGGCTCGGAGAGCATCGAGCCGCGTTTTTCTCAGACCGTGTCGTATACGCTTGGAATTGACCGGAGTGGAGCCGCCAACTAGACTTGTGTTACTCTTTACTGTCTGATTCACTGTTCCGAAACATTTCGATGTTCCGAAAGATTGGAACACCAATAATATTTCAAATGCATCATTTAGAACATTTGGAACTCGAACATTATTGCTCTCTGTTTAGCGCGTTCATGTCGCTTGAGTGTGACCGCATGACCGCAACCGAGACACTTGACATTTGAAACATTTGAATCTGAATCTGCTAGCGAAGCGACAGAGCGAGATAACAATACAATATTAAGCAAGTGAGAGTGGGATACTAAATGAGATATTTTGTTACTTATTCCGTTGCGCCTATACTTATACCAAAATCTTATGGCGTTTGTAAGACGTATATTTTAAGAGCGTTTTTCGTTTGCATTATTTTGCTTTTATGAGCCGAGTTGTTTGTTTTGGACTTTTGCCACAGTAGATCTTTGACGCAATGTTCCAAACGTTCGAAATGATGCATACAAAGATTCGAAACAGTATAGTGTTTCAGATGCTAATGTTCCAATCACAAAGGTGAGACGTTTCTCCCACGCCTACCGCCAACTACTTTACATAGTCCGCCTGGAAAAGATATGAAAGCGCAATCGGAGCCAATCGGCTGCGCAAGCGAGAAAGAACTCGCAATCACAGCTGGTTGACTCCTCTTATTATTTCACACGAAGCGCATTTAAGCATGCTTAGTGACAATAATGTACGATAATATATAAATAATGTACAATATATATTATATACATAAATAAAATTGGAGTGTCTGTTTGTAATATAAAAATAACCGCTTTTTACTAAATGCATATGTATGTAGGTATTACATACTTATATCAAAACAACATTTTCTACATTTTTGTCGCTCTGTCTGTCTGTCGATCTGTCTGTCTGTTTGTTTATTGCGGCCAATCTCAGGAACGGCTATACCGATTTTGACGGGACTTTCACTGACAGATAGCTTATGTAATAAAAAATAAGTGAGGCTACTTTTATACTAGCTGCACCCACGACTTTGTCCCTACTAGATGCTGAACATTCATGAATTCTCACGCGGACGAAGTCGCGGGCACAGCTAGTTTAAATTTTATTAATGCGGCTTAGATTGATGTTTTTTATGCGTGTGATAGATCTTTAGTGATAAAGCTCTCGGGCTGCCACCGCATTATCTTCTCTTCTTTCCGCTTAATGGTAGTGTTCAGGTGATACCTAACGTACGACCCTGTAATTTAGACTCATGTGTAAATGTTTATACAGAATTTACTCTCCATCAATGTTTGCCATGAAGCGCGCATGGCCCCGCGGCTGGTGTTGATCGTAAGTGATCTACTCGGTTAAGCGATAACGGCGCGGTTGGGTGTGTGATGTAAGTAAGGCTGGAAATTTTCGTAGGGAAAGTAGAAATGGGTGTACCATAGGGCTTGATATTAGGTCCATTTCTGTTTTTAGTATATATAAATGATTTGCTCGATTTGATGCCCATCACTGAGCCTAAAACAATTTTATTTGCCGATGATACCTCGCTGGTCTTTAAAGTGAATAGAAAAGAACCAATTTATGATACTATTAATAAAGCCATACAAGAAGTACATAATTGGCTTACAGTAAATAATCTTGCATTAAATAGTAAAAAAACTAAATGTATTCGTTTTACTCTTCCAAATGTCAAAAGTAAGGAAGGGGAAATATTCTTCAACAATGATAAAACACAATTTGTTAGTGAAGCTGTCTTCTTGGGTATAACGCTTGATTCAAAATTGCAATGGGGTCCTCATATTAAACTGTTAGGAAAACGTCTAAGTTCTGCTGCTTATGCCGTCAGGAAGATAAGACAGTTAACGGATCTCGACACTGCGAGACTCGTTTATTTCAGCTACTTTCACAGTGTCATGTCCTACGGTATTTTGTTGTGGGGTCGGGCAGCTGAAATTGATTCAATATTTATATTACAAAAGAGAGCTATTAGAGCGATATATAACTTAAATAGTCGTGACTCCTTGAAAGAATTATTCAAGCAAATAAATATAATGACGGTCCCTTGCCAATATATTTATGAAAATATATTGTATGCTAGGAAAAACTTGCACTTATTTAAGAAAATTAATGATATACATTCTTATAATACCAGAAATAAAAATAAATTAGTATTTCCAAGTTTTCGCCTATCGAAAACACATAAATGTTTCTTAACATGTTGTCTACAGTTTTATAACAAAATTCCGTCCAACATTCTTGAACTTACAGATAATACATGACTCGATCTATGATACGATGATCGAGTCTATAGTACGCATTTTTACAAATGCGTACTATAGACTCGATGACTATCTAAAGGATAGAGATGCCTGCACAAATGCTGGTCTAGTTTTGCTTAGTCTCCACAAGACTAAACAATAATTTTGTGAAATGAATGTGCATTGTACTTGATATTGTAAAACATAGTTATAAGTTTCATATTGTGAAAATAGTTTTAAGGAACAATGACAAAGAATGTCCCATATTTTTTTGTTTAGTCTTATCTTGCCGTTTGTAAAAGAGAGTATGGAACATTCTGTTGATACCTATTTTTATTATTAAGTATTTTTGGACTATTATTAATTTATTTACTTTGACATATTAATCAACGTATCAGTTGTTATTCGCTTTAATTTTATATTTGTAATTTGACCTATCACAAGCAAATTCTATTATTTCCAAGTGATTAAATGAATTTTTGAGTTTGAGTTTGAAAATCATAACATGCTAAGTACAAAAACCATCGCCTGGCAAGGATCTGCCCGTCACGTGACTAACCCCACATTTTTGAAAATGGTAAAAAATTATAAAAAACTACCGGCCCGCCCCGGCTTCGCCCGCGCTGCTCTGCTCCTATTAGTCATAACGTAATGTAAGCTATCCTATCTCTCAAGTTGGATCGAACTGCACATGGTGTGCGAATTTTATTATAATCGGTTAAGTGGTTTAGGAGTCCATTGAGGACAAACATTGTGACACGAGATTTATATATATTAAGATAAATTTGAACATGTAAGGCTGAATTTTTTGCCGGTGAATGACAAAGAATGACTCTTTTTCTTTTCTTTTTACTCTTTGTTATCAGTTTGTAAAGGGGAAAAGAGACATTCTACTGATATACTTTTACATTAGTTTATTACATTTAGTTTTATCTTAGTGATATTTTTGACTTTACATATATTTTTTATCTTGTTTGACATGTATATCAATTGTTATTCGCTTTAATATATTTTGTTTGTTTTTGACGTGTCATAAGAGGTGCATGTCACCCTAAATGAATAAATGAGTTTCTGATTCTGATTCTTTTATATGTTTTAGTTTATATATAGAAAAGTTTTTAAAAAAATTTACAGGCGATTCCGATGAGCACAAGTGCCTGCCAGGCGAACCGAAAGGTGTGCTATATGTATGAATAAAATAAACTTACTTCTGTAAAGTTGAAATGTATATAGGTGTTTGTCTAAGATATTTGGCTGGATAGCATAAAAAAATCGGCCAAGTGCGAGTCGGACTTGCGCATACGGTGTTCCGTACAAAAAAATTACTTAGAAATTACGTTTGTTGTATGGGAGCCCCCCTTTGATGATTACTGTATTTTTATTTAGTTATTTATTATAAAAGGTAATATACAAATCAATATTCTGTGAAAATTTTAAGAGTCTACCTTTTACCGTTATTAATGTTGAGCAAAAATACGAAAAAACACATTTATTGTATGGGGGTCTAATATTTTTATTTTTTTAATTTTTACTATTTGTTGTTATAGCGGCAATGGAAATACATAACTAGTGAAAATTTCAGCTTTTTAGCTATCACGGCTTACGAGATACAGCCTGATGACAGACAGAAATCTGATCTTCAGCGTCACTTGACTCATTTTCGGCAGTATCTGCCGGCTGTTGTAATAACATTTCGTATATAAAAGAAGGAACTGGTTCTTTTTGTTAGGGTGCTGTACCTAAAACGTAAAACGGGACCCTATTATATATAAAATAAAACATATAAAAATTTCAGCCTTACATGTTCAAGTTTTTTTTTTTTTTTTGTACATTTTCAGAAATATGGGTTGACCTCCACCAATCCGCATTGGAGCAGCGTGGTGGAGTAAGCTCCAGGCCTCCCCCCAAAAAGGGGAGAGACTCGTGCCCAGCAGTGGGACGTATAATGGGTTGCCATTATTATTATTATGGGTTTGGTCACGTGACTGGCAGATCCTTGCCAGGCGATGGTTTTTGTACTTAGCATGTTCTGATTTATCCCTACAAAAATTTCCTGCCTTACAGGACCAACGGTGGTCGGAGGGTTCAGTATCTCTCAGTCTATATTGCCTTCGGCGGCGTCGTGTGACGGGTTGCTCACTTCCCTTCAAAATGGTCGAGGAGAGCAATGGCTGCTACATTCATCATACTCGTGAACGGGAGCTAATTGTGGGGACTGGTCTGTTTTGATTTGCGGGTGTTATTTTCTATCACGATATTAAGCTGTTGATGGGTATTTGCATATGTGTTTATATGCAAATATTTATATGCCATGGACGTTCACATTACCTTTATTTTATTTAATAATATTTGTATTAAATCTAAGGTTTTGACAAAAGAGCAACACGCTGAGTTTGTTGGGTAGCGAAATTCTTCTCAGTAGTGCCTGCACTTGGAACTCTGCTTAGTGAATGACTATGATTATGACGAACAGATTTTTCATTTTCTTCTATGAAGGAATTGAAAAATTTGATGATTCACGTATCGGTTAAATATTATTATTAAATTGGTATTTATTATTACCTATTGGATTATTATTAAAAGTCATTCTCTCTAAATAACCCGACAACGCAAAAGTGTCCTTGTAGACCAATTTGAAATAAATGATTTGAATTTTGAATTTTATTTATTATTTTTTTACACAAAAATAAATTAATAAAATAAAAAAGCACAAATACATTTTAAAAACTAGTGTGCCACCGGCAGCGGGAACAGGGTCCAAGCCGTCGATGATTAGGGTCACAGAGACAGGAACCTCCTCACTATACGTGCCGTGCCGAGGAGTACCGCCTTCTGCATCAGACCCCTGACCCAACTTCCTAGCTTGAGCCTCTTGAGGTGTTGATCGAGGCTCTTTGCTATAAGTCCGTTGACCGTAACGACTATCGGCACAATGATGGCCGAATCTACGTCCCACATGGCGACAATTTCGTGAGCCAGATCAAGATATTTAAGTTCCTTGTCTTTTTCGGCCTTCACGAGATTCCCATCATGAGGGACGGTGACATCGATAATCACTGCGCGGCGCTTCGAGCGGTCTATCACCACTATATCAGGCTTATTGGCTACAATAGTCCTGTCAGTGATGATAGACCGGTCCCAATACATTGTGGCATGGTCGTTTTCCAGACCTGGTTCGGGCACATACCTGTAGTATGGCACCTCCACGGCCACAAGACTGTATCGCAAGGCAAGTTGCTGATGGATAATCCTGGCCACTTGGTTGTGTCTGTGCAGATATTCGCCGTTGGCAAGACTAGAACAGCCGGACACAATATGCCTGATTGATTCACCCGGTCGGTGGCATGCCCGACATATGTCGACCGTGCCATCCTTCAGGATAAACTTCCGGTAGTTGTTGGTCATTACCACTTCGTCCATTATTGCACAAACAAAACCTTCGGTTTCCCCAAAGAGGTCACCGAATCGCAGCCAGGCCACAGACGCTAAGAAATCTACATCGGGCCCATGGAGGGCCCGGTAAAAACGCCCGTGTAGCTTATTATTATTATTAATGTTTGCCACATCATGACATAAAAAAACAGGCACCAGATCATCCGTGTCAACCGTGACCTAAATGTAAATATTACTACGACGTTTTAATGCTGTTATCAAATACAATTAACTTATCATTACTTCGCAAAATTACCATAACTTTACATTACATTGTAGCCATGTCACAAACCGCTATTGTGCGCGTGTCACCTTCCGAACAGGTTTTTCTTTGCATTAACATCAAAGACATGAGTGACACTCGCGCCTGACGCATGACTGACACGTTTATGACTGACACACGTCAAAACAGATGTCACTCGTCAAGACGACACGTCTCAAAAGGAACGACGAGGAAGGTCGTGGCTTATGTCTGTTTTTGTTAATTTACGACAAAAGAAACCATGAAGGACTATAATATCATTTTAAGCTTCTACCACGAACAGAGTTCGATGCGTCTGCGCTAGAAACAACTTTTCGGTTGTGTTTTTTTTTATGTAAGGAAGATGGCAAGCAAGCATGCAGCTGACATTGATGTTAAGTGATGACTGCAGCCTATAGACATCTTCATAAAAAACAGAGGTCATAATGCAGATGCGTTGCCACCAATGAGACCTAAGGTGTCATGTCTCTGTGATAGTTATTACGAGGCCATACATTACCATATAACCGGAACACGATAGTGCCGAACACGATCATTTAGCGGCAGATAGGTTAGATGATGCGGTGGTGCCTGCGTCCTCGAGCTCCTACGCTTGGAACTCTACCACCAGTATAATTAACAAAGTTTTTTTTTATTAACAGCATTGTGTTTTTGAAGTGTAAACTTTTTTAGCGACACTATACAATTTTGGTGATGGGTAAAAAGTGTTAAACCCGCGTCAGGATACATGACCCTGATAGAAAATGCGTAAGATGGACACGTGAGCAGATTTTGTTTTGTTTTCAGAAATTCAAAATTTTTTGGTGGTGGTGATGATGGTGACGGTGGTGGTGATGGTAGTGTCAGTGGTGGTTAGGTTGGTGGTGGAACCAACACCCGGTGTAGTGTGGAGCTGTGAGTGTAAGCGCATTAATTTTTGTATTATTTTATTACCTGTTTATTTTCAATGATTTGATGTACTACGAAGCATGATACTAAAATCCCTACAGTTTGATACTAAAATCAACCACATATTTAATTATTGTACAGTATCTAATTTATAATCAGCCCAAAAGCATTGCAAAACAGAAGCAGCTGCCAGTCGTCGTCCAATAATAAATAGCCCATAACGAACAGGCCGATTCTTCAAACGACCGACAAATTGGCTTAGGACGCGCAATTTTTTCTATAGAAAGTATTATTACCGGCAATCGACACTCGATATTAGAAATATAGAAGGCAATATTTCTGATACCCTTGCAGTCGCATTGCAAATGAAATGATCGCGATTACGTTATGTGTTTACTCAATAATTCGATACGACTGATGGTGGGTTGCAATGTATAAGAGGATAGCGAGAAGGCGTAAAATAGATTATCGTATTACTTTTTTGAAGAATATATTTATTATGCAAGAAATCATGCATTGATTTAATCACTGCTGAATTCATTGTGTGTTGAATTTATTTTAACATTTAGTAGTATTGATTAGTTTAATAAAAAAAAGAAAGAAATACCAAATCCGTCCTCTTTTTCTTTATTACTTTAACACAGGATCAAAAGATATTAAATCATTACTATAAAAATAATTTGCATTTATCGATGCAAATAAGACTGAAGACAGATTGGTTAGATAAGGCAAAAGACCGAACTGGCTGGAAACATATGGAGGAGGCCTTTACTCGAAGAGAGGTCCTTAATAAAACTAACATATATTATTATACATTTGACATTTTATGATAATTTGAAACATATGTTTTTTGTATAATTTAATAACATGACATAAAATTTAATTCAAATTATGTATTATATAAAAAAATAAAATGTATGATATTTCTAGCTTTTTTTAAAACGAAAATAAAAAAAAATAATAAATAAAATAATGTAGCTTATCAAATTGGATAGAATCACTATATGTTATTGTTTAATTGTAATGAAAATTTATTAAGGATTAAAAAGTTAAAATAAAAAAATCATTTCTATGAAACGGCCTAGCTAGAATACTAACTATAGGTTTTTGTTAATACTTACGGGTAAAATAAGTTTACATAATATTTCACTGGTACGTTTTCCATCTAAGACCCAACTTATAACAGTTATATCCTATGATATACAAACATAGTTAATTGAAAACAATCTTTTTAAATGTAGGAAAAAGAGAAAATAATTATTTACAACATTTATAAATCAAACTATAAATAAAAAAACAATAACTTTATCTACCTATAAACTACAAACATAACTAAACTATAAAACATTTTCAAAAGACATATTCTGTTCCAAGCCTCGCTCAATTTTTATCATCTTTAACTTCTATTTGTAAAAAACATAAATTCTCTGTATAATTATGACTTCCTCATAACATTTTCTAAATTTTTGTCACAAATCGCTACCTCTTACGCCTCAATCCGTAAATCTCTTACGACCCGCTCGCGACTCGTCATTTCTCGCATTGTCGTAATCCGCTGATTTACTGTCCACATTAATCAGCTTGACGGCCGATACGGACTAAATCACTGCCTAACTCCGCCGCGGATGCGGACTTTGGCGCGCGGATGTAAGAACCAAAATCCGTGAACGCCCCAACTGCATGTTATTGCTTGTAATACTTTTTGCGAATTGTGCACATGGTTTTTACGCGAATGTTTTTATTTTGTCTAGCGTCATTGATTTATCGTCCTTGTTTCCTGTTGCGCCCTTACTAACTGCTACTTGAATTTAGTTTTTGAATGAAGAATAAAGAGCCGGTAAATGATTACAATCCATCGATAAGAAAACCCATATTGTTAAAGCGATATTGACACAGCTTGCGTTGCTAATATTTTAAAATATATTTACTTTAGGTTGTCACTGTATATATTATTATCAATTGCTATGGAGTTCATCATACCTACATTCACACCGCGGACACTCCGCCAAAATTCCGTACAAACGCTTAATTTGGTCTAGAGATTACGCGGACATCAATATCAGTGATGTGTATTTACACGTGCACCTGTGTGCGTAGCACGTAGAAAATACCAACCCTCGCCCATAAGAGGGGAGGAGGTTGGGTGATGCGGGGAAATCGCGCGGGACGTCGAAGTGTCCATTCTATACGTAGTATTATTACATATTCTCTGCTACAGTGACAGAAATATTGCACATCGAGCCTATGAAAGTGACAATCGGCTAGTTTCGATTTCGTAGAGCGTTATCTCTGCTGCCTACGTAAGCACTGATAGTCTGCTATTGGTCAAAACTTGATCAAAATGGTCAGCAAACGTCTCATAGGTAAAGTGCGAATGAGATAACGCTCTACAGATCCGAAATAAGCCGAAGTCTCCATCTTAAGGTCGATAGGCAATATCTCTTATTCTTATTTTCTTTTGTGGCAATCACTAACCACTTTTTACAATATTTACACTTTTCACGAAATATCATCTCTACACAGTGAACAAACCACAAATTAGAACGAAGCGTTTGGGCTCTACATTTATTTTACGTACAGCTAAGTTATGGAATACTTTGCCGGCTTCTTTGTTTACAAAAAACTACAACCTGGGCATCTTCAAATCTAGAGTGAATAGGTACTTTCTAGACCAACGTGCTTCATCTTCGGCTACATCTTCACTTGCCATCAGGTGAGATGGTGGTCAAACGTTGGTCTATACATATTAAAAAAAAATTGAAGGCTGATTCTGCCAAAGTGTAGTCAGTTTAACCAGTCACGTCTGTGATTGACAGATAACCGTGTGATGCCATGTAAAGCGGTGACAGATGGTTGCATGAAATTTAAAAAAGTAAAATACTGTAATATAATTCTATTCAGCAAACATCAAACACCATCACTAGATTCCATAACTCATGAATGATGGTTGACCTATACCTAACAATTTGATAAAGTTTTTAAAACCACAACATCAAACTAGATCAGTTCTAGTAACTTGCCTCAAAATGGTGTAGAGTTCCCGTATAGAAACTTAGGGTATAGACACCACTGCATTACCTAATCTATCTGCCGTCAAATGGTAGTGTTCAGCACTATCGTGTTCCTATATAACTATCACAGACACATAGTAACTAAGGTCTCAGGGGTGGCAACGCAACTGCATTTTGACCAGTCTTTATGTGAGTCTATAGGCTACAGTCAACACTTAACATCAATGTAAACTGCATGCTTGTTTGCCACTTTCATTACATAAAGAAAAAAAAAGTGTTGGTCACAAAAACTCTAACGATACCCATCACCGTTACCCAATGCAAAACACATCCCATTCCCAAAACTAACCCCTATAAAGGCAATTCATAAATATTCACAGTGGCCCAGCTGATTGGACTTAAATAATATATTCAATTTGCCAGGCAGCCATCAAATATTTTTGCTGATAACGTTTCTATATTTGGACGGGCGGATGGTGAAAATAATGGTGTTATTTAGGATCTTGCAATATGCTAAGATAGGCTGCTGGCATTAACAAGTCAGGAGATGGTTGCGCTCGGGTGCCGCATAGAAGTGGTGTGGAGATTCTGTGATACTGCGAAATTCATATAATTCAGTTTACGTGTAAAATTCAGTTTACGAAGTTTTTTTTTTCGAATATCACATGCGAAAAATTTAAAAATTAAAGCAAAAAATTAAAAATACAGTTTAGCTGTGTGTTCGGATGGCGGGCGTTGAAATTACCAACAACAATTAGCTTGAACGCGGGTTTATTTCATAAATCGGACAAAGTATGCGGTGAAAAAACTATTTGTGAAAACGAAAGCGCGGATAGTGAACCAATTTTTTTTTCTTGAGTAGCTCACAGACAGACCCATAACAACTTTTTCGCGACAAAAGCTATGCCTCTCCCGTTCCCCCATGCATCTACTCCGCGCGTTCCTTTCTCACAATTAGTTGCGCACCGTTTACAACATTTTACATTAAATTAATTACAAAACAAATTACTATATTTACCACATCGATAACAAGCTGCTTTATCACTAAGTGGGCTTCGGTAGCTTATTCGTACAGCGGCTGGACTGGTTATCCTGAGGTCGCTGGTTCGATCCCTGACCGCAGTCAAATTTTTATTTCCATTTTTTCTTTAATTTCTATTATTCAGCTTATTTATACATGAGCTCCTAAGAACTATGGTGTTTACCGTTTTTTAACTAAATGTTGTGAATAACCACTAATACTAAGAACTAGATAAAAAAAGGAAATCATGAATTATAATTCAAATAATTTTAAATTCATTATTCACAAATTAACATTGAAGTTTTATCCCGTAATAAGCAAACAGAGATAATTATATCACTAGCAATTCATTTCTGTTGACTCTTGTTTAAGACAACTTTATTGTGTAAAATGATATTCCCTTTTTAAGAGAGAAGGAAAAGGAGTGTAATCTCTTTGTGAAGAAAAGATAAAACAAGATATAACAAAAATCACCGGAAGTTTACACAATATTTGTTTACCTTACCAGTTTGGGCTTAATTTATGTAAATTGTACTGTCGTTTTACTATCGCTGATAAAATCGTCTTCGTAATTCCAGCCGAAAAACGCCCACTGTAGGACAAATCTTTTCTCAAGAGCGACACTAGGCTGCCTTTATCTAGCGATTTAAATAAGGGAGCTCAGCCTAGTCTCACTAACGATCTTCATCAGGATGTCGACACATCTCGAACAACTGAGAAATAAGATCAATTATATCAATCCAAATTTTGCAACAGCATTTGGGAATAATAAAATTTTCTTGAGATGGTCAAATTACGTATAAAAAAAATAAAGTAAATAACAATTGACACATTGATTAATATGTCAAAAAAAATCTTTTGTAAAATATAATATATATAAATAATAATCATCCAAAAATAGTCAAGAATTAAAATAGGTACCTATCAACAGAATGTTCCATTATCTCTTTTACAAACGGACTAGATAAGGATAATCAAAAAGAAAAATTCCCAAAAAAAAAATTTACACAGCCTACTCTACGGGTTTCGAGAACAATTTTTACGACATAGCTGAGGCGCGTAGCTAGTGGCCTCTTACAATTTCGCGCGAGCCTTCTGGCGCGCCTGTTAAAAACACAATGAATAATTATTGAGGTTTGTTTCCCTTTTTCTCCTTCGCCCCACCATGATCCAGCGATGAGCTTTTAATGTGCGAATACTCATTTAAATAAATGTGTCGTGTTCTATAAATAGTGTCTCTAGGGTGCTTTATTAAATAGAACATCATAGCACGTTGAATTCCCGAAAATATTTTGAAAATTGGTTAAACTAATATATGTAATTCGTTTTGATTTATGTAACTCATTGAAGTCAAAAAAACCTGCTTGCTTTTTTATGTAATTGAAGTGGCAAACAAGCATGCAGTTCACATTGATGTTAAGTGATGACTGCAGCTTATAGGCACTTACACAAAGACCAAGGTCAGAATGCAGATGCGTTACCACTCCTGAGGCCTAAGGTGTTATGCCTCTGTGCCGGAAATTACAGGGCCGTACGTTAAAGCCTATTTTTAACCGACTTCGAAAAAAAGAGGATGTTCTCAATTCGTAGCGAACTTTTTTTTTGTTACGAATGGGGCCAACTATTGTGAAATTCACATATTATATTATTATGTTAAATGTGACTATAGACACCTACACAAAAACCACCCCAGAGGTCTAATTAATTATGTATATGTGATAGTTATTACAGGGCCATACATTACCAACTTTTTTTTTTTTTTCTTTATTTATTAACGAGGGTTTGATCACGAAGTGAACATGTCACCCTCATAGGAACACATTACTTCATCAATTTAAGTTGATGAATACAAAATTAAGTAAAGGTTTAAGATATCCAAAAAAAAAACTTACATTCTACGCTTAACGCCTACATCCACCAGTTTATACAATATTTTTGCTTTTTTAGAGAGTGGGAAAGCGAGAATACAATTAATTTCACCTATTTCTTTTAAATTAATATTGTGACGGATGAGGATCGCAACCCTTTCCAGTTCATTCCGTACACACCAACACACACATTACCAACTTACCGGAACACGATAGCGCTGAACACTAACTACCATTTAGCGACAGATAGATTATAAATATTAGGTGATGCGACGGTGGTGTCTAACATTCTATCCTTGAGTCCCTACATTTTACTTTTTTTAAATTGAAGTGACGTTTCAGTATTTGGAACAGATAGATTTTGTCTTGTATTAAGTTAATCTGTTATCGCCATTAAAATTAGCATACAGAGTTCAAATATAGAGTTCAAGAACATTCAGAACAAACACACCATCGGAAAATCAACAAAAAGTGCGTTAACGCTAAGACGCAATAAATCTGTAAGTTTCGCCGATCGCCCGTAAATCAGCCTGATGTATTAGTGTGGTAGAGGGAATTAAAAATATAATATACTTGATAAGGGTTTACGATACAGGCTTCATTCAGACTGGCTGACACTTCGAAAAAAGTTACATCGACATGTGGTTAGTCCGACAAATTTCACTTCGACAAAGGTAATAAAAGTAATCTTGTTTAAAACTTGTGTCATACCTACTTTAGTAAGCTTTTGTTTATATGCTTTAATTATAATTAAAACGTAACTTCACGCCTGTAATCCCCGAAGGGGTAGGCGGAGGTAAATGCATGCATTCAAGCATACATGCAAACACCCACGATTCGCCGGTTAAATTTTGGCCCATGTAACAGGTGGCGAGCCTGTTGACATCTCCGGGCACATTACCAAACTTTGAGGTACTCGGAAATTTCCAGAAAATGGAAAAATCCCAATAGAACCAGGGATAAAGGCTTTTTCACCATTATCTCTGATAACCCCCTACCCGGGAATCGAACCCAGGACCTCAGCGTAGTGGCCTGCTACCACTAGGCTACCGAGGCTTTGTAGTAAGCCTGCATTCGTACTCATATAAAAGATTTATTTAAACTTATGAAATCCCTACTTCCCTACTTATTAATATTATAAATCCGAAAGTAACTCTGTCTGTCTGTCTGTCTGTTACCTTTTCACGTCCAAACGACTGAACCGATCTTAATGAAATTTGGTACAGAGATAAGTTGACTTTAAGAAAGAACTACTTTTTAAACGACATCCGAGCTTACACATTTTCATTTTATTCCAATCTTCTAATACATAACTAAGAATAACTTGATCCCTAACCATTTATATAATTTGATTTACTAGGCACATGCACTTCAAGAACACCCAAAGCAAATCAACAAAAACTGTGTTAACGCTAAGACGCAATAAATCTGTAAGTTGCTCCGATCGCTCGTAAATCACTGTGAGGTATTAGTGAAGCCGACAGAATTAAGAATATAATATACTTGATAAGGGTTTAGGATATGAGCTTCAACGATAAAGGACAGGAATGGTTTCGAAAGTGTAAGTGGTAAATGGTACTTCGACAAGTAATTGAATAGACAAAGTATACTTCGACAAAACTTGAAAAATATTCTATTTGATACCGCATATAAATCTTCAAATATGGACGTGATTTTATTAAAATTAAATGCAATATTGTTGATACTGTTTTTTATTCAAATAATTTTATAACATTTATTTATCAAAGCGATAACGTTAAAAATATGGTGTTTCACTAGACGTATCGAAGATTAGGTATCTACCTACTACTTGGGCTATAGTACTCGCACAATAGGCGCTGCCGCAATTAATTCAGGGAGACGATTCTTAATTTTAGTAAATTATTTTGTCGTTTGAACACTAAGCAAGTTAGTGTATTTGTAGAAATTGCTTGCAATTTATTTTTATTGACGTGACAACGTCTTAAATTAGGTTGCGGCTCGGAGTCACTCATGAAAAAGTGTAACGCCCGGTAACGTAACGATGAGTCACCGAACGAGAGAGAGGCCTGTCGGACCGGCGAATGCCTTTCTACCGAGAAAAAGACGTTGTCACGTAAAATCTTCGCCCGTAAAACCGACTTTACAGGCAACCAGTTTTTATATAATTTTTTTTTTTTGAATTTATGAGTGGTTTTAAATCGCAATACACAATAGGTAAGTTGTCATGATACATCAGAAGCATAACTAATAAAAAAAATATAAATCAATTGTACTACCAAGATAAAATAACGTTTCTGAAGGAAAACAAATACCTACTTACAAATCACCGTGTTCATTTATTTATAAACAGTTATGGATAATTCTTTAACAGTCTTCCCCAACCTTCTAAGCACAGCGAACAATTCAAGGCAGCAAAGCGTCCCGAACAAGCTTTAGGGAAAGAAAATTATTCAATTGTTTGATTCAGTCCACCCCTATTAGTGAGGCGGTTTTTGTTTTTCTTCAAGAACTCTTAAGAATAGGCAATAAATTTAAAGCTATAGGTATGTTTGTATTAAGTTATTTACTGCTATTTTGTTCCTGAGCTCACTCTGTATTTATTACCGACTTCCGAACCGGAAGAGGCTGTAATACGATTTGCCAGGCGATTGTACTTTTCTTAGTGGCTGTTAGAGGCATATTTAAATACTTTGGATGTGTTAAGTTATCGGATGTGTGTTAGTAATTTTGAAAGCACACCTTGAAGTTTTCAAAATTGATGAATTATTTATTTATTTATTATTTATACATGATATTGGTACCAATGGCGAGCTAAAAAAACGCTAAAAGCGCTCTCTACCAGCTAAACCATACGCAGTTTAGAGAATTAAGTGGGCGGTATGATGACACAGCAAACATGGGAAGTAGACTAATAAATAATAATTAATAGTACTAGAGGTAGACATGTTAAATACTAAAACAAATAGTTACCATTTAGTTACAAAATACATAAAAATAATATTTACATAGAACAAATATATATACATACAAACATATATACACAAATACATACATACATAAATATGATGATGTTAACATGAAGCAGTTTATCGACAAAGATAGGATTTCAGGACATAACCAGGATTTAATTTTTGGGGCTTAAACAGCTTTTACAGTGGTAAAATTAGAACAGTGCTAGAAAAGTTTTGTCATAGTTTTCTGTTTTTTTAATGATTTGGAGAAGTTGAAGCGCTTGAAGCCCTAGTCCTCTTCCCCCTGGTTTTGGTAATGAATGTCATGAATGTCAAACTTTAAGTCATAAAGTGGCAAACAAGCATGAAGTTGCTGGATTTGATTCCTGGGCGATTACGCTGTGGAATCCTTTATCTCTGGTTCTATTGGGTTTTCTTCATTTTATGGAAGTTACCCAGTATCTACGTTTAGTAATGCGTCATCAGCGTTTAGTAATGAGCCCGATGATGTCAACAGGCTCGCCGCCGCCATCGACCAAAACGTAACCGTCGAATCAAGGGTGTTTGCATGTATGCTTGAATGCATGCATTGGTATACCTCTGCCTCCCTCTTCTGAGGGGATTATAGGCGTGAAGTTACGTTACAATAATAATGGCAACCATTGATACGTCCCACTGCTGGGCACGAGTCTCTCCCCTTCTTCGGAGGAGGCCTGGAGCTTACTCCACCACGCTGCTCCGGGTTAATGAAGATAAGGGTTAGTGGCCAACCCGCTGTCGGATGTTTCTGAACCGCCATAAGGCCTCAGACAAGACTATCGATAGCAACTGGGACCGACGGCTTAACTTCCCCTCCGAAGCACGGAAACGAGCATTTTAATTTGCCACTAGCGGTCACTCATCACACACCCGACCGCGCCGGTATCGCTTAACCGAGTAGATCGCCTCCGATCTACACCAGCCGCGGGGCCATGCGCGCTTCACGTGTCACGTGCTTCAATGTAACGCGCCTACTTATTATTTTTTAGTTTTTTAAACATATAACAACACATATTATTAGAATATCTACAATAATCAATACGTTTCCTATATCTAACGACTACAAATTGATATAATTTCTTGTATTATATTACAATACTCGCATAAAATGGTAATTAATTTTATTATTTAAATAGTTATTGTCATGTTTTATCAGGTGTGTAAATGTTTCAATGAGCAATTCCGTCACTTGTATGGGCAAATTAAATTTTGTTATGTTCGAATATTAATTATTTGTACGTATCAGCCATTATTTTGCTTCTTGTTGAACTATAAGGATTCAATGTAGGCTACGGACCATGGACCTTATTCTAGTAATAGTCGTTGAATCGCCATTGAATTGATTCTCTGTCTTGCTTAAACTAAAACACGCGGCCTGTGTCCAGATTATGAGAGCTAATCGATTTTATGCCGATTCGACGACTTCATGTTACGAGAATCCAGCACCAGGTGGCATTTTACTGGTGGTAGAACTCCAGTGACGATGCTCGCGGGCGTAGGCACCACCGCATTACCTAATATACTTGCCGCTAAATGGAAGTGTTCAGCACTATCGTGTTCCGGTCAGGTGGTAATGTACGGCCCTGTAATTTCCGGCACAGTGGCATAACACCTTAGGCCTCAGGAGTGTCTGGTCTTTGTGTGAGTTTCTGTAGGCTGCAGTCATCATTTAACATAAATGTGAACTACATGCTTGTTTGCCACTTTCATTACATTAAAAAAAATCCAGGTCCTTCTGTCCGTTTGTATGACCGTTAGGTATATACTAACAAAGATAAGATAGCTAACATCACAATTTATAGTCGCAATATTATGTTTGTAGTTGCACACGTGCATAGAGCAACACGGGCCACCGACCACGGCGGATCAAAGGGGAGTAGTCATATGCAGGTTTTCCCCTCTGTCAAAGTACAAGCACAAATGTTCCAATGCCTATCGCCAAAAATGGCCGAAATGTTTAAATGTGTGCGTGAAATTGTTTATTTATTTTGTAAAAGTCAAGGTCTGAGTTTCGCAGTAGAGATTTTTGTTGTGTGTGTGTATCACACGCATTTCCCCCTCAAAAAATGACAGACTGTTTTGCATCGGTAGGTAATAAAAGCTATGGCTACTCCACTCCGATCTACCGGTGGGCCGCTAGTATCTTTTGTATCCTACCGCAATAACCTAAGCCGAGAATCGGACGCTAGATCTCTAAGGTTAGGCAGTTCACTAATTAATCCCCGGACTCAGAACCTGAGAGATTAAAAATGTAAATTTATGACAGACAGATGGGTAGACAAAAAGCAAGGAGCTCCATATATCTCGATCATTATACACTTCTTGTGCTGTTATTAAAGTATTCTCTTAAATTTGTTAGTAAACCAATAAATTCACGATTACCCAATTACAAGGGAAAACTTCAAAAAACAACCGCATCTAAACCTGCGCACACGCACCTAATATTTCTGTCAACAGCGGCACGCACAGATCAAACACAGAAGCGACTGTACACCTACGCCTGTTTGTTGGAATACATCAGACTGTGATAAGAAAACGTATGAAAAGGCGACTAAGTTATGAAATTGGGTATTTGGTACCACATTACGTGGTAAGAATGACAATTAATTGATAAAACGACTGAACTGAACTTTGGACTGCTTTGTATGATGTTCGTATGTGTATATCGTAGGCCTATCAAGTATTATATTATTAAACAATTAAAAAAGTATTTATTTAGGATTTAGGGTAACTATATATATACGAGTAACTACTCGTATATATATATACAGTTTCACTAATTATACTCCTAATTTATACAAATACAATCTTTTTCTCTTTCATAGGTACTCATTCTTTTGACAGACTAAAAACATATTACACTCAAAGCGGCCTCGCCTTTCTTATTAGAAAACTTGTAAGTATGAAAATACAAATTAATAAACCAGCATCGGTTTATTTATTTAAAGATATATATATATATATTTGTTTTATAATTTCACCTCTATGAGGAAACTAGTTCAAAATTCAGGGGAAAATCCACACGAACTTATACATATTTTTCTTTTCTAAAGATACAACATACAAGTTAAGAATATAATCTACATCCATAAGTTTCTAATCAACAATAGCTAACAACATTACCGTGTAGCTCGGTGGGTAAATAAATCTGGGGCCATTAGCCGGTTCGAGTGCCGACAGGAAAGCATGCGTCTCGGTGATTTGTGACGGACGACCCGGGTTTTTGATTTGTGACTCTTTTTGGGGTTTACTTTTAAAGATATTTACGTTTTTTGATATTTAGAGTCTACTTCTTGCCTTAATTTGTTATGTTCACAGGGCCCGTACGTAAGTGCGATATACAGTTTAGGCACTGCTAAAATTTTGTTTCATTTGTCTTATACGTCAACACGTATGAAGGAACAAGACAGGGCTAGCAATTTAGTTTAGATTGGAATAATAGGACATGGTACGCCCGCAGGTAAAAAAAAATCCTAATTGGATATAGTATAAAAATAGTAATATGTATATAATGTAGAAAAAATGCATAAAATATAAAAGAGACGGCTAATTTTGGGCCTGCAAAATCGTTACTGGTTAATCCATTTCACAGTAATATAGTTAACAATTAGCAATCTAACCGAACATTTACTTGATCATACGATACTTCAATTACTGGCAATTCAAAAAATGCCCGAATTTTTAATTATTTATTTTCAAGTCATTTGAAAATGACATAATTTGTACAGTGAACACCTGGGCCCAGAAATGTATGGAACAGTATCATTCTACTTTGGAAATTAGTCGTATCAATTGAAATAATTAAACAGTTGTAAGCGGATTTCAGTAATTTCATCTCTAATAGTAGTAACACTCGTCCGGACTTGGTACGAAGCGGACCGCGGATTCGGTACGCTCCGAACCAAATGAACCGAACCGTGTGAAGAGCAGTGCGGCGCACATAATGATTATTAATCAAGTCCAATGCGGTCCGCTCGCGCGAATTTGGTCGGCGGATTCGGTGCGCATTACCGAATTCGGACATGTGTTACTACTATAAATAACAACATAGACTGAAAATTAAAAGGACCAATCCCAATCACCAATCCTTTATCTCTAGTTCCAATGGGATTTTTCAATTTTCTGGAAATTTCCCAGTACCTCGAAGTTTGGTAATGTGCCCGGAGATGTCAATAGGCTCGCCACCTGTTACATGGCCAAAACGTAACCGGCGAATCGTGGGTGCTTGCATGTATGCTTCAATGCATGCATTTACCTCTGCCTACCCCTTCGGGGATTACAGGCCTGATGTTACGTTATATAACACAAGTAAAGCATCTAATCTACATCGATAAGTTCCTAATGAACAATAGCTAACAACATTACCGTGTAGCTCGGTGGGTAAATAAATCTGGGGCCATTAGCCGGTTCGAGTGCCGATAGGAAAGCATGCGTCTCGGTGATTTGTGACGGACGGCCCGGGTTTTTGATTTGTGACTCTTTTTCGGGTTTTCTTAGATATTTTTGTTTTTGAGTTCTTTTTGGGGTGCGCTCGTTGATTTGGGCATGTGGTAAAAATATCATGGTATGTGGTTTCTACCACAATAGATAAAGTATAGAAATACTATAAAGTATTTCTATACTTTGTTAGTAGATGTGTAGAATTAGTTGTAATGTTTTATTGCTACGCTTTGTCCACTGATTACATCATCAATAAATTTAGCTCCGTTTTCACAATCAACATAATAATCCTTAAATAATAAATGAGAAAGTAACTCTGTCTGTCTGTTACCTTTTCACGTCCAAACGACTGAACCGATTTTAATGCAATTTGGTTCAGAGATAGAGTTGACTTTGAGAAAGAACATAGGCTACCTTTTAAATGACATCCACGCGGGCGTAGCTCCGGGCAACAGCTAGTATTATATATACAAGTGTCTTAAAGTTAATTTGCGTCATCAGAATTAATATAAACTCGGTCGTGTCTCGTCGACGTCGCGTCGTGACACACATCGGACGTTTTTTTCACTTAATGATGTGATTTATGGTTTCCTTCATGCAGGATTAGCGATGCAATGTTTATAGCTGACGACACGGCGACGTGACGGATTCGTTGTGTTTGTATATGTCAAAGAGTAACGTGATAACTGTTTACAAAATTATCAATAACTAAAAAAGAATATGTGACACACACAGAACCGAAACTAAGAAACACATGTGTCTAAATAAAATTATTAATGTAATGTTTGTATTTTATCTTTGCGGTAAGTTTATTTAACTTTATATATATATATATATATATAGATAGATAGATAGTTATTTATCCTGTTTATTCATATACAATTCCAGACTAAGTCTTAGGTGCCACTAATAACAATTATTTGTTATGTATATCATTGTTACACGTAGGTCCTCGGTTTATTGACGTTTATTTTTTTGTGTTATGATGTTTGCTTGGGCACAGTTAACACGGATGTTAAGTCAAAACTGTGGCAAATCAACAGGTACACAAACCAAGGGGTGAAACTGCGATTGCCATCTTTGAGCTCATACTTATTTAATCTTTGTGATAGTTAGTATAGGAGAGTTAAGTAAGAGCTCAAAGCCGGAACACGATAGTGCTGAACACTACTATTTGGCGGCATATAGGTCATCGGATAATGCGATGGTGCCTACCTCCCCTCGACTACTTCCACTGGAATTCTACCAGCAATATATCTTACTCTTAGTAAAACTATAAGCCTAGAGAGTTCCAAGATAAATTGGCGACAGACATATTATTAAGCGAGGACAGTATTATAATACCTATTGCAGCCTTTTGATTTTAATTTCAATTTCAATGGATGTCATTGACAACTATTTAATTAATCTCGGAGATCACTTCCGTTACCTTTCCCTCCCTCAGACCCGCCGTTAGATTCCCGTGCAATGAACAACCTGACAGTTCTGATCCATATTTTGCAAAATATATAAAAATAAAATTGCGTGTATAAATATTATTTCCCGATATCGTAAACCTTACACTTATTCATAAATTTGATAATTTGCTACAGTTTTCGCAAAAACTTAAATTATTTTGAAAACCAGCTTTCATCATGGTTCCTTTCGATTTCATCCAAAATCATTTTAGTTTAAATCACGTCAGACAAATGGTTTACGTACCTTCATTTATTTTTTAAACTTAGTTCAACATGTGCTAATAATTGCTAATCTTTATATTTTTAAATAAAGAAATGTACCTAGTCAATGGTAATAAATTCCACATCGTCTCCGTCACGCGACGTGTGTGCGCCGGCGCAATTTCCGCGCTCGCACAACCTTAATTGGAGTGTGAAATTTCGTCTCGAAAGACATGTTTCAAACGTAAATTATGCATACACATACCAAATGTTGCTGTAGTATTTTTGGACGTGCGCTTTTTATGAATGAAGTTTTTGTGCGTGTGTTGTTCCTCACGCCAAGCCTTTAACGAGGCAGGTAGGTATAAATTAGTAGGTATATTTTGGTGTATTACAGTTTTCAGAGTATCGCAACTTACAAGTAACCCCCTATAGTTTTGCCATGTTCGTCCGTCCGTTGGTCTATTCATTTGTAAAAGTTATAGTAAGTTGAAACCCAGCCTTAGTTAAGCTACAGGCGATTTACACACCCATAAAATTTGCCATTCCGTCTCATTTTTATTCTACACAAAAATACATTTGCGCTAAAAAGATTTTAATTCAAGAAGTCTGTGGGTGATGCCCCATGCGTTTTTTGATAGATTTACGATCGCGACTGTACGTGTATCACATCATTGTACCAACTGATTTATTGCACGAATGTACATGGGGTGCATGTTGACTCCTAACAAATACACGTTTTTTTTTCCATATCTTTTGAAAGATCCCGCGCGATGTATTCCGTGGTTCTATTTATAATTATATAATAATTTATGGCTTAAACTGGTGTAAATTTGTAATCATAATTAAATCAGTACAGTTTTCGCGTATGTAATTTAATTTTTACCTAGACAAAATATAATTTGTACTGTAAAAAATAATTACCTACCTGAGTAATATTTCATTATCAAACAACTTAAGAAGTTAAGTAAATTAAGTACCAAACTTTAAGTAACTTTTGTTGGCAGCTTATTGGTAACACACCACTGCTCTGTTTGTAATTTGTAAAATAGAGAATGGAACATTTGGTTGATACTATATACGAGTATATATCTATGATATATCTGTTTCAATAATTAAGTATTTTTGCACAATTCTTTATTTTATTTTTGTTAACTTGACGACCCGGTTAGTCCAGCGGTGTGAGATAACCGTTTGATTCGAAGGGTCCCGGGTTCGATCCCCGCACCGGGACAAATATTTGTATGGCCTACAGATATTTGTTTCGGGTCTGGTTGTTTGTATATGTGTTGTATGTGTACAACGGCACCCACGACACAGGTTTATACCTACTGTGGGGCTGTGAGTGAAAGAGGATTAAAAAAAAAAAAAACTTTGACATATTAATCAACGTAGCAGTAAAGTTGTTATTAACTTTAATTTTATATTTTTAATTTGACCTATCACAAGCAAACTTTGATTATTTCCAAGTGATTCAAATAATTTTTGAGTTTGAGTTCATCAAGTGATGCGGTGGTGCATATACCCTCGAGTTCCTGCACAGAACTCTACCACTATTCAGAAACCTTGAAATGAGTTGTTCAGGTAACGTTAATGGTGATGGTATACATATAGCCTATAACCAGCGGACGATAGAGCAGCTTCCAACGCCACATCAATAAAAAAAATATGATAAGTAGTTTCGAAGTTATGAAATAACAGATGAACATACATACATACGTACATACATACATACATACATACCGGTCAAAATCATAACCCTCCTTTTTTGCTTTGCCGTATCCAGGTAATAAACGCAACACGGTAGTGCTGTACACTACCATTTCGCGGCAGATAGATCAGGTAATGCGGTGGCGCTTAATAATATACCCTCTAGCTCCTGCTTTGGAGCTCTACCACCAGTAGAAAAGTTTGATGTGAGTCGTGAGTCGGATTCGCGTGCAAAAGGTTCTTTGTCATAAGACAATTTAACCTTGTTCTTGGAGTGCCTCTCCGACTAGCGAAGGTTGGCGGTCAATATGGCATATTGTTCCCGGTTTCTGGCGAGACGAAACAACTCGGCTACACTTGCTATTCCTGTCCACTCTCGAATGTTACGTAACCAAGATTTCTTTCTTCGTCCAACTCGTCTTTTACCCGCGTTTTTTTCCATCACAACCAGTTGTAGCAACTCGTACCTATCATGTCTCAGTACATGTCAGAGGTAGGCCACTTTTCGTTGTTTGACGATCGGCAAAAGCTCACGTTTCTGTTTCACGCGTCGAAGAACAATTTAACCACGTGGCTACAATCCGCATATCGGACATATTAAAATAAATCGGATCGAAGCAGCACTGGCGACCACTAGGGATGTATTCATTACTCAGAACGTACTGAATATAATTATTAGTTATTGCCAAAGTTTGTTCAGGTAACGTTAATGGTGATGGTATAAATGGCCGTTATTTTGACGATTTTAACGGTTCTTATAATTAGCATACGCCGCGCCGGTTTAAGCGTTAAAAGGATACGTAGCGTGAGTTCACGACAATCTTTACTGGTGGTAGAGCTCCAGTGACGGAGCTCGTGGGCGTAGGCACCACCGCATTACCTAATATACTTACCTAATATACTTATAAAAAAAAATCTTCCCTATATGAGGTTGGCAGAGGTAAATGCATGCTTTCAAGCATTCGTTTTCACTGCAATTCGCCAGTCACCTTTGCTTTGTCCCGTGATATAGTCCCAATCAATATTAAGCACTTTACCAGAGAATATGTCATAATACTACGTATAAAATGGAAACTTCGACGTCCTGCTCAATTTCCCCGCCGCACACAACCTCCTTCCTTTCTTATGGGCGACGTTTGGTATTCTCTACGTGCTATGCACACAGGTGCACGTGTAAATACACGTCACTGATTGATCTCTGTGTAATAAAGACCAAATGAAGCGTTTGTATGGAATTTTGGCGGAGTGTCCGCGGTGTGATTTGACCGAACTCGGAATATGACACTGGGAAACTGCCGAGAAATGGGAATCATGTTACATGTTTTTGGTTTAAGGTTTTGTTAAAAAGAGTCACTCTGAGTTTGTTCTGTAGCAGAGCTCTTCTCAGCAGAGCCCTCTTGGAACATGATTATAACTAACAATTTTCAAGTTAAATCGCAAATCACCTTAAAATTGAAGAAAAAGCTAATTGTCCTGTTTATACATACTCGTATTTATAAAAATCATAGAAATTGTAGCTAAAATTTTCTTGTTGTAAAGCAAATGGTAGAAAAGCATGCTCACTGTTCACATTGATGTTAAGTGATGACTGCAGTCTATAGACATCTAAACAAAAACCAGAGGTCAAAATGCAGATGTGTTGGTGGTAACAGGGTGGACTCAGGGGTGGCCCTGAGACATAAGTTGTCATATCTCTGTGATAGTTATTACGAAGCCATACATTACCATCTAACCGGAACACGATAGTACTGAACACAACCATTTAGCGGCAGATAAATTAGGAAATGCGATGGTGGTGCGCCCTCGAGCTGCTACTCTGGAACTCTACCACCAGCAAAACACATAATAATAGTAACAGTTATCAACAATTATAAATCAATAATTGATAACAGATCAATACTTATCACTTGGGCAGACTAACGCTAAATGAAAACTACGATAAAAGGAAAAAACAAATCAATCAATCATAAAATTAATTTATTATTGAAAATAATAGCATACGGCAGTGATAAGCAAATTGTACTTAAATCGTTGATTTTGATCACGGATCTGGCGAAAAGGTGCCGATTAGGTAAATGAAATTGAGAAACGGAGCGCGCATGGCCCCGCGACTGGTGTAGATCGTAAGCGATCTACTCAGTCAAACATTACGGGCGCGGTCGGGTGTGTGATAGGTGATCGCTTGTGACAAAAAAATGCGCGTTTCCGTGCTTTGGAGGCCACGTTAAGCCATCGGTTGCTATCGATAGATAGCAGTCATTAAACCTTGTCGGAGGCCTTATGGGTGGTTTAAAAACTTCCCACAGCGGGTTGGCCACCAACCCGTATCGCCACCAATCCGCATTGGAGCAGCGAGGTGGAGTAAGCTCCAGGCCTCCCCTCAAAAAGGGGAGAGACTCGTGCCCAGCAGTGGAACGTATAATGGGTTGCCATTATTATTATTATAATTGAGAAAAGTAAAATACGTGATCGTTATCTGACAAACGAATTGATGGGCCTGTTTAACTGTCTCATTAACCATCGCCAAGTAATGAGTTTATCATCCAACCGAAAGACATCCACTGCTGGACAAAAATGCCCACAACAGCTTTATAAGGGGAGAATATGCCATAATAGCCACGCTTGGCAGGCGGATTGGCGATCGCAGTGGCGGTAGTTTTATTGCGGGTCGCTGCTGCCCATCTTGCGTTGTTATTTTTAAGCCCGACTTGCACTTGGCCATTTTTGTAATTAAAATATCCATTCATTTAGACTACACATCTGTTTGCCGTTTTACTAGTTTTATCACATAAAAACCTGTATAATTGGGACCCACCCGCTCACAATCGTCATAACTCTTTAAAATGGCGTCCTTGGATAAAAAAAGTGTTGTGCAAATTAAAACTGTCGCAATGATTGATTGATCGGTATCATATCTTTCCCCGTCGAAAAAAGACTGCAAAGTACCTGCGCCTGCTTTTTTATTACACAATAATTATTTTGCGCGTGAATTAACGCTTGAAATAGGCCAAGTCCTTTTGGACTTTGTCTGTGTAGGGTTCCGTCGATAGGAGATTGTTTTATATCTTTAGTAACTGTGTATTAGCGCCCACGCACTCCACGGTTGACGCATTTTTCATGATAGATGCGCTGCTGAAGGGGCAATTGAACTTGGCGTAGCAGCAGCTCTCACTAGCGATTGTAGCGCTGCAGATGCGTGCAGAATGAACCCACACGCGTGAACTCTTTTTGCTTTGCTCTCCTTATATCATATGTTGATTCCAGCCAGCTGTTACTCTGGAAAACTTCAAACCATCGGAATATTTTATATGTATCTACGAACCGTTTAAATGCATCTAAAGTTGACAGACAAGCAAACGGGCCACCTGATGGAAAGCGGTCACCGACGCCTATGAACATTTACAACACCAGGGTAATTGCCAACGCGCTGCCAGCCCCGAAGGACCTTATTAACGCTATTTTGGAAAAACCCCATATTGTAGCACCGAGACAGAAGTTTGTTTCTACAATTTACACGTTGTGGGCAGACACGAACGCAAAAACCGAACTGTTGAGCACTGTCATGCGTCCAGTCTGTGTGGGTGGAAACTTTCTCGTCAATGGGTAGTGTGGAGTATGAAAAGAGACGGTGGCACTATATCAAACAGTACAGCAAAGCACTCACCATTGTAGATACGGTAAAAAACGCCACTCCCTGTGTCTCTGCGCAAGTTCAGATGTTCGAGCATGTCAGTAAGTCTTAGATCATTAACGATACGAACGGCGCATTTTTGTACTGACTCAACTGGACCAAGCTGCTTTTGTGGGTTCCCGCGCACAAATGAGAGTAGAATTCATTCAGCTCTTCCATCATAGTAGAAGCTGTGTTGTGTGGTGTGGTCGATGATCATAATTCTATCTATTCCATCTATTTAATCATATAATAAGGGTAAAATAGGCTCCTAGTCAAATACCTTTGACATTCTAAATAGACACATGGACGAGACAAATTCACAAGGGTTCAATTTTTAGCTTTCGGCGATGGAACTCCAAAAATAAGAAATTACATAATGCGAAACGAAAGCGATGGATTGATTGATTGACTTCCGACATCAGCTATTTTTAGATCAAACGTAACCTTGCCAAACTCCAAATTATTGAATTATTTTTATTCGGTTTCAAATTGAAGAATTATTCACGTCTGTATTTCTACGTTGTATATTATTATTATAATCTTAATAAAAATAGAAATGTACGAAAAAATTTAGTCCAATAAAAAATATTCATTGCAACATATCGAATTGTCTACATAAAAGGCAATGAAATGAAAAAGTTCGTCATAATCAAAGTGATTCTTTTATGATTGCTTAATGAATCATGACACACAGTTCATACGTCGTTAGTGAAGAAAACAATGACACAAAAATCCACTCCCGACGACCCGGTTGTTTTGTAATTGCCGACACGCAGGCTGATCCACTAAGACCCTGAAGTAGCCAAGTCGTTATTTTTAACACGCTTTTATAAGCTTAGGTTGTATCTATGGATGTATATGAACCATGCAGCCCCGGATCTTCAATTTTTTAGGCGAGGCACAAACTGAAGTATACCGCTCCCGCCATTTATTTTTATCTTTATCATCTTCATAATTTCAGCTGTCAGATGTTACCAAGACATAGGCTTTCTGAAAATAATGCATCAATTGCTGTTATTTATTCTTAGATCAAAGCTAAGTGAAATTATGAGTTGTCTATTCGTTGATGACTTTGGCCGCTCTCTGAACTTTCCGCCCAGGGTATAGGCCCCGGCTTGCCCCTACCTAGATCCGGGGATACCTACATGAACCCACTTGATTATTACAAAAAATACATATTATTACGTGACCAAAATTGTACTATAAAGTAAATCTCAGGGATACTACAAACATCTCTCTCCAAAACAGTAATAATAAAATTCTTAAACCAATTCACTCGTGTCGAGACATGTCCACAAAAAACTGTCTTTAAAAAAAATCCAACATGGCAGAACAATAATTCCGCCAAAATGAACGTCAAAAGTCACAGATTAAAAATACTGCTCCGAATAGAACGAGCGCGAAAACTGGGAAACCAGCGAGTCATCGATTGACTTTCATTGTTTTACGGAGACAATGGGCTCTCGGAGTTAATGCCACGATTTGATCATTCAATTAAACGTGAATAGAAAGAAAAGAGGTTTAAAGTCTGAAAATCCTTATAAATCAAACCCGGCCTGATAATAATTACCAAGTGTGGTGCTGATTCGCAAAATCGGTTTAGCTGAATCGATTTGGGAACTGTTATCGAATTTATACATAGGTTTGTCAGCACTCACTTTAAGTATTGCGAAGCGTGAATAAAAATATTATATTGTTATACATTTTTTTAATGTAATGGAAGTTGTAAACAAGCATGCAGTTCACATTGATGTTAAGTGATGACTGCAGCCTATAGACACCAACACAAACACCAAGGTCAAAATGCAGATGTGTTACCACTCCTGAGGCCTAAGGCCTTATGCCTCTGTGCCGGAAATTACAGGGCCGTACATTACCACCTGACCGGAACACGATAGTGTTGAACACTACCATTTAGCGGCAAGTATATTAGGTAATGCGGTGGTGCCTACGCCCGCGAGCTCCGTCATTTTGAAGGAAAATCTCTCACCTCTTTAATTTCAACAATCTACGACAAAGTATACATTGGGAGGTTTTGGCGGTAACCTTGAAAGAGGCGTATGGTGCTCTTATTTTATTTCATTTTCTTGGTGTACTTTTAAGTTATACTGAATAAAGTTAATAATAATAATAAAAATCTTTATTCGATAGATCAAATATGTTTTACAATTAAGCTGTGGCAAGGGACTCCTTTTAAGTATACAATACCTGTGTTAGGAGACCCTGCTCTTCCTTGTTAGTTATTACATAAATTATGATCTACGACATATTTAATTATTGAAAGTTAAATTAAACATTAGTAAAAGCAATAAAGTTAACAGTGTGAGTTTGTGTGTGTGTGTGTGTGTGTGTGTGTGTGTGTGTGTGTGTGTGTGTGTGTGTGTGTGTGTGTGTGTGTGAGTGTAAGTGTGTGTGTAAGTGTATGTGTAAGTTAGAGTGTATGTGTAAGTGCTATGTATTGTGAGTGCACATTAATTTTTGATGATTAATTCTGTTTCATCATAGCTAAGTGTCTTTAGCCAATTAGATATGACCTTGCTGCAGCGAAAGTGGGTTAATGGATAAATTTTAAGAATTTTATTTATATAATTGTACAAATGAGCCGACTGACTGTTGAATTGTCTCATAGCGTATGTAGTGTTAGATTGAGGTACCAGAGCTACTTTATCCTTCCTTCTTTTAAGTAGAACATTCGGATTATAAGTAAGTTGTCTATGCATTCTCAAGACGGTGTGCAGTATATACAATTTCCTTACTGAGAGAACGTTGGAAATAGAATAGAGTTCTTCAGTAGGAAACTTGAACGGTTTGGAGTACATAACTTTTAACAAAGATCTTTGTGCCCTTTCCAATTCAAGAATTTTAGTTTTGTTTGCTCCACCCCAGATAGGTAAGCAGTATACAACAATTGACTGCACCAGTGATACATAAACACGATTCAGTATGGTTGGTCCTGCAACATGTTTGAGTTCCTTAAAAATCCATATGAATTTTCTGAGTCTGCCAACGGTCAAGTCTATGTGCGCATGCCAGGATAATCTCTGGTCCAAAACCACACCTAGATATTTGGTTTTGTCTAATCTTTGTATTATATTACACGGACAGAGAGTATTTAAGCTGTTACTACAGGTGTGAATTTTAATTTTAAAATTTATGTCTGGTTGCGTAGCATTATATTTTGTAAAACACACGTAGTTGGTTTTAGCAGTATTAAGAGTCAGTAAATTAGTATTAAGCCAGGAAGCTATCTTCGTAAGACCTGATTCCGCCACTTTATGTACTACATCCCATGTGTTTGCATAAAATACTATGGCAGTATCATCCGCGTAGGAAAACAATTGACCTTGGTTAATGTTTAGGTTGCAGAGCGGATTAATGTACGCCAGGAACAAAGTCGGGCCAAGTACACTTCCCTGAGGCACACCATAATCAATATTTGTCAGTTCACTGGTGTAGTCGCCAATTTTTACACGCTGTGTACGGCCCACCAGATAGTCCCTAAGAAGTTCTAACGGACTACCTCTTATACCTAATTTTTCAAGCCTTTGTACAAGGATAAAGACGGAGACAGAATCGAAAGCCTTTTTAAGGTCTAAAAAGACGGCTATGCATTTATTACCTGTATCTATTTTATTGACTATCATAGAAGTGAGTGCGATAACTGCGTTTTCAGTCGATAGTCCATGTCGAAAGCCGAACTGAGACGTAGAAATAAGGTTATAACGCTTTAGATAATTGGTGAGACGGACATTTATTAGTTTTTCTAAAATTTTTGCTATGGCAGGTAATACTGAGATAGGTCTGTAATTATTGGGGACGTGTCTCTCTCCACTCTTGTAAACTGGTGTAATGATAGCTTGTTTTAAGAGCGATGGAAAAATCCCATGTTTGAAACAAAGATTGGCTAGGTGCGTTATTATTGGGACCACCCAGCTATGCGCCATTTTTAAGAAAAGTGTTGGAATGCCGTCTGATCCGACTGCACAATTGGTTTTAAGATTCATCAGAGTAGCATGAACTTCTACTGGGTCAACATCGGTCAAAACAAAGGATGATAGTTGATAATTAGTCACTTCATCATTGAGTAGATTTTGGGATGATTGTGTAACTTTTATATTTTCAGCAAGAGTTTGTCCAATATGTGAAAAATAAGTATTTACGGAGTTAGTAGATTCATTTGGATTAGGTTTAATTTGTAGCAGATCTAAATATTGAGTTTTAATTTTGTTGCGATGTGTTACATTATTAATGGCTTCCCAAAGTTTCTTTGAATTTTTTTCGTTGTTAGATAATTGACTTCTATGATAATTGTATTTAAGCCTTTTTATAAGGTTATTACAGAAATTGCGATAACGCCTATATATCTCTTTGAGCTGTATGTTTCCGGGGTCAAATTTGAGCTTTTTTTGCATGTCGTTTCTATTTCTAATACACCGCAGAACACCTAAGGTAATCCACGGTTTGATAACACGTTCTTTACACGATATAACCTTTAATATTTTATTTTGCTCTAAACAAACATGTAATTTATTTATAAAGAAATGGGCTAGCGTGTTAGGGTCATCATATGACAAGAAATCTTCAAGTCTAATTTCATAGATGGATGTTAGAGCTTTATCGAAATCATAAGTTGTTTTTATTTTAACGGTTTTGTTATAGGTTATTAAGTTTGATAGTTTTAAGAAAATCATCTGATGGTCTGTTATTGAAGTATTCAACACAAAAATCTCCGCAGTGCTTTTATTTAATTTTAAAATGAAATGGTCAAGACAATTTGCTTTCCTAGTTGGAAGGTAGTGGCCAGAAAGCATACCATGCATAGCTAACATGTTCAAATAGTTTTCTTTGTTTCTAATATCGTGTGATTGTAAGTTATCGCTGTCTATTAAATTTATGTTAATATCTCCCGTCAATATTATATTTTTCCATGATTTTAGCGACTGCAAGTGCTTGTCTAAAGATGTTATAAAATCTTCAGGGCTAGTGTTTGAAGGTGAGCGGTATATACCAAGTATAATGAAGTTATTAAATTTAATTTGTATGCAAGAAGCGTGAGTGAGTTTAATCTCTTCTAGCTTTGCCTTGTATTTTTCTTTGACATAAACAACAACACCGTCACATTTATTTAAGTGGTTTGTTGAAAAACAAGAAACGTAATTAGCTAGTAGAGGAATAGGTTTATTAGAGTCAAGCCCGCATTCAGTGAGAACTATTACATCAACTGCAAAGTTAAATGTAGCTAATGAAGTACAAAGATCGTCGAAATTGCTGTAAACACTGCGAATGTTTTGTGCGATTATTGTGATATCTGTATTTAATAAGCTTGACATCTTACGTGGAAGCTCACTCATTTCACATAAATTTGGTTGTGCTATTTGAATAGAGTCAATTTCAGTTTGTGATCTAATTGTACTATTCATAAATGAAAATGTAACGAAAACCTGTCATTTTCTTATAGTTGTAACTTGCATAAAGGGTAATAATTATTCGATCATTGAATGAAGTATTATAATGTATAGCTACTAAATGTGAGACATTTATTACTTGCTTGGATATTAGTATATTATTTACATCTTTGGGGTAGGTCAATGAGTAAAATATGTGAGGTTTGTGTAAGTGGTTTAGAGTGGAAGACAGCTTGCGTCTGTAAGTTCTGCGTGTGATGTATAAAAGGTAATGTAAAGTGTAAAGTGAAATGATTCGTACTCGAGTGTCCTTGTGTTTGGTGAATGTGTTTATGTAAATATGATAATTCCTAAGTAACCGCAACATAAATAATGTTTCAAAGTTAAAAATACACATTAGTGTTATCATTCTGTTCATGGCAACATACGCGCAACTTTTACAAAAATAAAACATTTTTAAAATTATTTTGCATGCACAAGACTTGTACATATTAGAAGAAATGAAACAAATACATTGATTAGCAATATGTAAAACATCAAGTCATTTTTGCTCTGTTAATTTTTGAATTTGTTCTTCGTTGTTAATTAAGATAACGGGTCCAATGTCATTCTTTCTGAGATAAACTCTACCATAAGAGGTCCAACAGTATTTGTATGTATTTGCTTTGGCAAAACCTCGAGCAAGAAAAAACAGACGAGCACTCTTGGCTGTCAGTTGCTCTGAAATGAATATAGGCGTATTTTCTAGAGTTTTGAATCCTAAATGTTGAGCCTTAAGTTTATCGACAGTTCTTGCGTTGAACAGCTTGCAATGTTGAAGCAACTTTGTTTTTTGACGTGTAGATGTGGTTTCTACAATAATTGGAGGGTTTTTGACATTTTCTTTCTTAGCTTTGATTCTGTACACATCACTAATTTCACTCGATTGAAAATCAATTTTAACTGTTTTTGATAACTCTAAGACCATATTCACCAAATCTTCTTTAGTTTCGTTCGGTGTCATTTTAGGTACATTTTTTATTTCAAAGTTCATTTTTTGTTTTTCTCTTTTCATGTCTTCCAGCTTGTCTTCAAGAATGACTATGTAATCTCTATCTTTTTTGTTTTGTAACTCTAGTTTTTCGATTCTTTTCTTAAACTCTTCATTCTGGGCAGCCAAGAAAGATATACTAGTCTCAATATTTTCGTTGGTTTTCTTCAAATCATTAAGGACAGGGTTAATTTTTTTGATTTCATTTGCCTGTGTTTGGAGCATATTTTGAAGCATATTTTTCATTTCTTCCTTAAATACATCCAATCTATCCATATCTAAGTCTTCTCTGCTTCTTTTATTTCGCAAAGCCACATAGTTGGGGGGTGTCGTATAATTCACACTGTCGCCCAAAGCACTTAGGTTAATGTCTGATTGTGATTTTTCCATTAGGCTATCATTATTTGAAATAGCTATATTTGCATTAGAACTAGATCTATTAAGTTCCATTATAATTTTAAACTCGTAGCGAAGTATGATAGAACAACACTCGTACCAATAAAGAGCTCTGTTTTACAACTGCGTAGCTTCTGCGTAGTACATACGCTGGATCGCCAGTGTAGCAGGTCACTCGTAGCCGTAATGACGTGGGATGGTGTACGTAGCGTAGATGTTCGTAGCATAAAAATGCTAATTTCGTCACTGACGCACGCTTCAATGTGGCTCAGTGGTTTGCGGTGGCGCTCAACTAACGTGCACTCCACGATCGAATCCCAGCAGCAGAAGGCACAAAACTATCACTTTAAAAATTATTTTGTATTAAAATTTTAATATTTAATTTAAATTGATCGCAAAACTCAGAGCACGTCTACGCTAGGCAGCGGTCCGGGGGGAAGAGTTGGTGGCATTTTGTTTGATATAAGTTTATTACAGTGCCCGTGTATAGTGGAATAGAATAACAGTGCGAAAACACGACCTTTCAGGTTGCCTCCAAAACTTCATTGTAAATGTTCTGGTAAAGTAACCATCGCTTTACTCGAATAACTTGATTGTAACTCACTTGACTGACATATTATACTTGATAACTTATATACTTAATACTTACATATTATACTTGATGACTTTATTATACTAACTTTTACGCTGCTTAAATAAATACGAAATATCGTTTTACTTGACACTGGCAATATATATATATATATGCGTATTAGCGATGCCATAACAAAAAAAAGAGTATATATTGTGTTGTAATATCTGGAACACAGGTATAATAAAATTAGAACTCAGAAATCAACGCGTCAACAATAATAAGTTAATTAATAGTAATATTGTAGACGCGTTGACTTCTGAGTTTTTTTAAATTATTTAATCTCTGTTTTTTCACAAGCACGCAGCTCACATGGATGTTAAGTGATGACTGCAGCCTATGGACATCTACATAAAACCAGAGGTCAAAATGCAGATGCGTTGACACTCCTGAGACCTGAGGTGTCATGTCCCTGTGATAGTTATTACAGGGCCATACATTACCATCTAACCGGAACACGATAGGGTCGAACACTACCATTTAGCGGCAGATAGGTTAGGTAATGCGGTGGTACCTACGCACTCGGGCTCTTACACTTGGAACTCTAACGTAAAAAAACGTAACTTCACGCCTGTAATCCTCGAAGGGGTAGGCAGAGGTAAATGCATGCATTCAATCATACATGCAAACACCCACGACTCGCCGGTTACGTTTTGGCCCATGTAACAGGTGGCGAACCTGTTGCCATCTCCGGGCACATTACCAACTCTACAAATACAATAAATGAGTATGGTATGTATGGTTGGGTATTATTTTTTTTTTTTTTTTAATGTAGTTGAAGTGGCAAACATGCATGCTTCACATTGATGTTAAGTGATGACTGCAGCCTATAGACACCCACACAAAGACCAAGGTCAAAATGCAAATGCGTTACCACTCCTGAGGCCTAAGGTGTTATGCCTCTGTGCCGGAAATTACAGGGCCGTACATTACCACCTGACCGGAACACGATAGTGCTGAACACTACTATTTAGCGGCAAGTAAATCAGGTAATGCGGTGGTGCCTACGCCCGCGAGCTCCGTCACTGGAGCTCTACCACCAGTAAAATTGGGTTTAATTGCTATTATCTTATATCTCATATTACTCCTTCTCCTTTGAGTTTTAGTATCAGTCCACATTATCTATCACACCATGACACTGTTTATATCTTGTAACTAGCTCAACACCAATATTATTCGCCATTCCATCAAAACAATCAATCGGCAAAGGCCATTTCGAACCTCGATTCCTAATGAATTAAAGCCGCATTTAGTTTGTCCGTAATGATGACACCCCACCCCCCAAGGGAGACACCCCATCGGCCATTCCGTAATTTTATCGGGTTATAAATTTGAATTTGTATAATGCGCCGGCATTAACGCATGATTTATATAACTTGACTCCGCTAAGATTTCAAAGATGAAAAACAATAAATTTTGTACCCGTAACTATTGCGTTTAATGGGTAGCGACGTTCGTTTTGGGTGGATATGATTGTTGGATGCTGTTATGGCTGAGTTTTTTGAAGAAGCTAGTTAGTTATGTCACTTAAAATACTTTTAAAGATATTAGAAATTGAAGTATTATTTCAAGTATCTATTGGAGTTTTGAGGTAAATTAACACACATTATGCTAATCAATTATGGCCCCGTAATAGCGATTATAAAGAAATAACAACTTAGGTCTCAGGGCAGGTCTCAGGCATTTTGATCTCTGGTAAATACCATGCACACAAAGCTTTGGGTGTATATAGGCTGCAGTGATCACTTAACATCAATGTGAACTGCATGATTATTTTCCACTTTCATAACATAAAAAAATAAATTTCAAGAATTAGTAGTACGAAAAATAGAAAAATGGAGTTCGAATTTTATATCGCTACAAAAATATCAAGAACGAGCTGGTCAAAGTCCTATAAAACATCTATTTAGTAGTTGTCGGACTACTGGTCGACCACATGCAAACCTTACTGTTATTAAAAAATCTGTTTGTTAATTAAAGTTGCTTTATTAACATAAGTTTTGAAATAAGATATACTTTAGAAGTAACTCTTTAATAATACAGTTATCACCTTCGTTTCATTAAGTATTTATATTAAATTTACTCAAAAATAAAATCTCTCGATAAAAATAAAAGAATTGAAAAACATCCTTTATCTAAGAACGATTTTTAATATCGTTCGTTCCTCTTCACTACAGAATGAAACTTCGTCATATCCCTACAAAACAAACGTCGGAAACTTGACGACTTTTTACTTGGTCGAATTTATGCGATACATTTAGGAGGTGCCCGCCGTATACAAGTCAGTTAAATATTTAGCTTTCATTCTAATTTATTCGGTTTATACTGAAAAAGCAGCTTTAGTTCCGCGCCATAAATACGCTTGATGGATGCGCGTTATTGTTGTTACATAACAAGTGTAACGAGACCGGTCGGAAGATGGCGTTCAGTTGCATGTGAACCAGCTTGTATTCAGGATTACCGTACAGTGCCGGATTAGCCATATAGCAGGAGTAGCAAATGCTACGGGCCCCGCGCCATTGGGGGCCCCGTGCCTGTGCCCAAAAAAAAACACAAATATGTAATACACCTTAGCTATTCTCAAAGGGAGCGTTGACCACTAATTATATAGGTACCTATATTATTATGTTGCATGTTGGCAATACCACAACACTTACAGGGGGAATCCCCTAAATTTGTTTTCGATTCCTTTTCGTAAATGTTGTTTAATTTACATCCTAAATTTCAGTAGGCAATGTAACTCTAGGGCCCCATGGTCACATTTGCTACGGGCCCCGCACCGGCTTTATCCGGCACTGTTACCGTAGTATTATTGTGCGCAAACGCAGGCTCCAATACAACATTATATTTATGTACGTTGATCTTTCTGTTTATACATAATCAGTCAAATATATGGAGACGTTATTACAATCGCATTAAGAACCCGTGTGATTAAGTGGCTAGTTCCCTGATAGTTCCTACATAAGTGATATTAGGTTGGGGAAAAAGTCTCTTCGCATTTTTTAAGATAATTCAAATAATTTTTTAATATAGTTTATTTAAATTTAACAAAAGTATGTATGTACCATTTTGTTCGATAACCTTTTGCCATCTTGTAGGTAGGGACATGATCCCATTGCTATAAAAAATTTGGGACTTCTCATCAAAATACCGCGACGAGTGGATTTGGCAGTCCTCTCGTGATGTTAACCTAACATTGCATAAAGAATTCTGAAGAGACCGAAACAGGTGGAAATCTGAAGGTGCAAGGTCAGGACTATACGGTGGATGCATTAACACCTCCCAGCAAAACTCTCTTAATTTTTGCTGTCCATAAACATCGCAAATTTTTTTCGCGGCTTGCGTTGCATTTTTACCTTTTTTGTAGTAAAATTTTAAAATGTATCGAATTTCTTCATTAGATTCACTCATCTTGACAGTACGAAAAACAAATGAAAATCACACATTTGCGTAATTTGAATTTGGAATTATGTTCTTTAAAATTTTAACTTTCAATGATACCAAAACCAGCCAGGTACAAATACTACAGCCAAAGAGATTTTATTACAAGTTCATACATACTATAATGCGAAAAGACTTTTTCCCCAACCTGTTACATTATTACTGTGATACGATTACTGCGGTGGTAGAGGTCGACGGTGTAGGCCCCACCACATTACATAATCTATCCGCCATCAAATGGTAGTGACCATTTGGGGGCGGATAGGTAATGTAATGTGGTGGTGCCTACACCGTCGAGCTCTACTGTGGGCAATCGTTCAGCAGCTATGTGGTTGAGGGTGCGCAGTGCCCGCGTCAGAGGCGCCTCATTTAGCAGGTTTGTGTTTGTACGCGCGCGCGGCACTGCCGGGAAGTTATGCATCTTGCGTCGCCACACGCATTTGTCTGGTACCGCTAAACCTACCACATAGTAGAGTGATAGTAGAGATATTATAGTGCACAAGTGTATACACAAACACAGGTGCACTCTCTATTTCTACACTCTCATAGCCCGATGGGACGGTAATCCGATACGACCGGAAAGAGATCGGGCGCAGGACCGACGGCTTTACGTGCTCTCCGACGCACGACCAGACTCCGGACTACTACTGGGAATTTCTTGACAGAAAAACCCATTAACAGATTTTTCCGACGTGGGGATCGAACCCAGGACCTCAGGCTTCACCGTCGCGATTGCGACCACTGGGCCAACAGCCTTGCCTAAGAATTAACGATAAGGTGGATACAACTTTCGCTCTAATCATCGGATGGTTGACAAATTAGCGCAGTAAAAAGTTTCTATTGAAGTCACTTGCATCAGTAATTGCCTTTCTGACAATTCAAAACACATAAAATTAATGTCATTCATAAAGTAAAAAGCTCGATTTCATCATGCAATCCCAATCAAATGAATAAATAAATAGGTACATAAACTGTACCGATTTTACGACTTACCAACTGACGGGATCAAAACTCAACTAAAACCGGCTGTTTGATATATTTATCGATGTTTTTTGAGGGGCTGACTTTTATTGTCAAATAAACATCACTATTTAGTAGCCTTTTATAAGGTTTTATATCGAGGTAAATAGGTATGGAGGAGGCTTATTTAAAAAATAAGGTAATTTTTAATTTGGGTGGGATTTGAACCTAGGTACAACTACGAGATAGGTAAATTTAAAAAACAAATTACGTAACTCCGTACAAAGGGCTAGGCTAAGGTAATTGCATGTAATCAAGCATAGATACGTGCAAACAACCTCGATTAGTCGGTTACGTCTTAGCCCATGTAAAAGGTGGCGAGCCTCTTGAAATCGCCGGGCACATTACCAAACTTCAAGGCATTAGGAAACTTCCAGAAAATGGAAAAATCTCAAAAGAACCCCTAGAGATAACGGTGAGAAATCCTATATCACTTTAATTATATTTCTCACTTATTGCCGCCGAGCCCTACCCGAGAATTGAACCAACGATCCCAGAGTAGTTGTAGTAGCCTAATATTTTAGACTGCTAAGACTACAAAAGTGAGTAATTGAAACTGACACTGTAAAATTGTGATTGACAGAGTCTTCAATCATAATTTAAACACAGCACCTACCCGAGTATAGCTTATTGCAATAAATAGTAGTAGTATTTTGAAATCTTTTATATTTATGAAAACCTATTGAGTTTTTTATTATTTACACTTATATCTAAATTATCTAAACTAATATTATAAAGAGGTAATACTTTTTTGTTTGTTTGTTTGTAATGAATAGGCTCAAAACCTACTAAACCGATTTTAAAAATTCTTTTTCTATTCGAAAGCTACATTATCCACAGGTAATATAGGCTATATTTTATTTTGGAATAAATAGGGTTCCGTAAGATATTTGGGTTTTTCAGACACAAGGTGTAAAAATCAACCAGAAAAGCTATTTATTTTGCGTACGCTGCCTAAACTATAAAAGATATCGTGGAAGACTATAGGCTAAATCTATGTATATTTTTATCATCACGCCAAGACGAATAGGAGAGGGTAGGCAACATTACAACGCGCGAAGCCGGGGCGGGCCGCTAGTATTATATATATATATATATATATATATATATATATATATATATATATATATATATATATATATATATATATATATTAATTATGCATGCCATGAATATTGTATTATGTACCAAATTAAACTAAACTTATAAATATATTACAGTAAAAAATGCCTCAGTGATCTAGTGGCAGGGGGCCACTACGGCTACACTGGAAGCCTTAGTTCTAGTCCCGGGTCGGAGTTTGAAATGCTATTGAGATTTTTTCTTTTTTTCCCAGTGTCGCCCTCACAGTTTGGTTAGTATATATAGGGCCATACATAACATTTATTTTTAAATTGTTTTTTTTTCATACCTATTCAGCAATTATTATAAGTCATTCGTTGTAGGTAACTTGAAACTTGACAATGCAAAAGGGTCTTTGTAGATGATTTTTTTTAATGTAATGGAAGTGGCAATCATGCACGCAGGAGTTTTTGGCGGGAACCTTGAAAGAGGCGTATGGTGCTCTTATTTTATTTCATTTTCTTAATGTATTTTTAAGTTATATTGAATAAAGTTGGTGGCGTTTTGTTTGATATAGGTTTATTACAGTGCCCGTGTATAGTGAAATAGAATAACAGTGCGAAAACACAACCTTTCAGGTTGCCTCCAAAACTTCATTGTAAATGTTCTGGTAAAGTAGCCATCGCTTTACTCGACTTAACTTGACTGTATCTCACTTGACTGACATATTATACTTGATAACTTATATACTTGATACTTACATATTATACTTGATATTATACTGACTTTGACGCTGCTTAAATAAATACGAAATATCGTTTTACTTGACACTGGCAATATGCGTAATAGCGATGCCATAATAACTAAAAAAAAAAAAAAAAATTAAAAAAAAAAAAAAAAAAAACATGCACGCAGTTTACATTGATGTTAAGTGATGACTGCAGCCTATAGACATCTACACAAATACTAAGGTCAAAATGCAGATGCGTTAAAACTCCTGAGGCCTAAGATGTTATGTCTCTGTGTCGGAAATTACAGGGCCGTACATTACCACCTGATTGGAACACGATTGTGCTGAACACTCCCATTTAACGGCAAGTATATTAGGTAATGCGGTGGGGCCCACGCCCTCAAGCTCCGTCACTGGAGCCCTACCACCAGTCAGTAGATTTGAAATATATAATTTGAATGTAATTTTTTGAGTTGATTTTAACAGTATATTAAAAAAGCCCTCTCTACACCTGTTTGTCTTGATTGCCCACGCACATCCTTTGATATACTTACTTCGATCGCGCGCCTATCACATATTTTTCATTTTTAATTTACAGCCAATCTCTGTATCCGTACACCTCTGATATTTCCTTCTCTGTCTACCGTTTATAAATAAATGAGATGAAATTTTAAATCCGAACTAAAAACAGATTTATACTTTAAACTTGCAAGATTTAATAAAAAGACGTGTAACAATAATATGATGAGAAAGACTTTGTGCTAAAATAGAATGATAATGTTCCATGGAATATAAAAAAAATAATTTGTAATTCGAGTATTTTTTGAATTGCCAGTCATTGAAGTGTATATGATCAAGTGAAAGTTGGGTGAGATAGCTAATTGTTAACTTACAAAATGTACTGTCTAATGGTTAACCGGTAACGATTTTGCAGGCCCAAAATTACCCGTCTCATTTGCTTCTTCAAATATTATAAGAGAAACAAAAAAAATGTTTTATATTATTTCGCATTAACACATGCTTGTGAAATATATATTTTTTTAATAGAAAAATGTAAAGATGCTGTCAACCATAAGGCAATGCAATAAATGTGAAGGAAAGATTTGACAAATCGGGCAGGACTTCGGTAGCTCAGTTGCAAGAGCAGCTGGACTAGATTCCCAGTGGCTGCAAGTTCGAGTCTCGTCTAAAGTCAAATTTTTCTTTCCATTTAAAAAAAAACAAAAAAAATGCTTAATCAGTTTATAGAATAAGGACAAAATTACTTATTAATCTGTTCTATAAATGTTTTTAGACTATACATTACCGGTTCGATCATAACCGTCGTGCTAAGCAAAATTATACCGACAACCGCTATAAATTTATAGCAACCACTATACGTTAGGAGGCTGCACCTAATTTTATAAAACACCCGCGTATAATTCACAGTATAATGAATATCGATCGAACCGACTAGTTAATTGCTTGCATCTCTGTATTCCATGATACACAATTAATAATAAATTATTGGTTTTATCTCATTAAGTTCGCCACTCGTTTCATACAGCAGTTCGTTTAATTGAAACATTGGTTACCGTTTTGTATGAGATCTGGATGGCTTCGTATGAACGATAGTGCGAATAAATAAAAAGTGAATAAATTCCAGCTTTACAAAAAGTGTAATTAATCGAAGAATTTGGTATTCTTTCGGCTTTTGGCTTGTTCTGGATAGACAACATTTTACGATCATCTTCACAATTAGAGTACAATATTTTAGTGGTAGTATAGCGTGTAGAGTGTATGAGCTTTACTGTTTGTAGAGCTCCAGTGACGGAGCTCGCGGGCGTAGGCACCACCGCATTACCTAATATACTTACCGCTAAATGGTAGTGTTCATCACTATCGTGTTCCGGTCAGGTGGTAATGTACGGCCCTGTAATTTCCGGCACAGAGGCATTATACCTAAGGCTTCAGGAGTGGCAACGCATCTGCATTTTGACCTCTGGTCATTGTGTCGGTGTCTACAGGCTGCAGTAGTAGTGTAGCTGCAGTTACCTCTTAACATCCATGTGAACTACATGCCTGACACCTTCGTTACATAAAAAAACATAATGTAGGTAAGTTGTCGGATCTCTGTGACAGAATTTAAGGAAACACATTGATGGATAACTGCCTCAGTAGCCTAGTGGTAGCAGTCCACTACTACTACTCCGCTGGGGTCCTGGGTTTGATTCCCGGGTCGGGGATATTAGATATAACGGTTTAAAATCCTTTATATTTAGTTCTATTGGGATTTTTTTCATTTTCTGGAAGTTTCCCAGTACCTCAAAGTTTGGTAATGTGCCCGGAGATGTCAATAAGCTCGCCACCTGTTACATGGGCCAAAACGTAACCGGCGAATCGTGGGTGTTTGCATGTATGATTGAATGCATGCATTTATCTCTGCCTACTCCTTCGAGAAATACAGGCGTGATGTTATTTTATAAATTTATGGTTTAACCGGAACACGATAGTGTGTATGTATTGTTGAACATTTGGTAAGATAATGCGGCGGTACCTAAGCCTTCAAGCTCCGACTCTGCAGCTCTACCACAAGTAGGAACCACCGTGCATTTTACCCAAATTACTTTTGCGATTTCACACATTTTCACCAATTCCCATGATCACGTTGTCTAACAATCAGATACGGGACAGTTCTATTTCCCAGCAGTCTTAAAAGCTCTCCCCAGAGTCTCTGGATAGTGTATTTTTTTTTTATTCCTTTTACACGAAAAATTCATATTGTAATGTGTGAAAATGTCTTCATATATCATTTTGTGCCGGATCACTTAACTGGGCACTGTTTCCATACTTACGCTCGTCCGGGTAGTATTTTTAATATATTTTTCTCATGTGAATAATGTTGCGTAATTGTTTAATCATTACGTATACAGTATATCGATTTCAGTAGCTTGCGGAAACCTAAGTACAAATCATAAAAATAAAAACTACTTCAGAAATCAAGTGATAGGTAGATAGCTATATCTGCTTCTTTTACATTTTTCTGAAGGCACTTTGCCAAACTCTGACGGTATGATCACAATGATCAAAACATTACTCGCGAACTGTGAGTAAAGAAACGTAGATTTTTGTGGATATATTATAATATATCCACAAAAATATATATGATGATAATGTAAGAATATATTCTTACATTATCATCATAAAAAATATAGTGTAGTATTCTATGCAACCTGGATGGGAAAGGTAAGAGGAGTTTTTCATTTTGTAAGTGCATTTAAATACATTATTTTTATTTTGCACAGGCTAGATTAATGTTTGACTCATGGGATGTATGTTAATACCGGACCATATACCATGATCATTCAAGCTGAATAATTTGCCCCCAAATTACTTCATTAGAGACAAACAAGCAAAAAACTTCCTCGAATAATACTTCAATTTCATAACATTTTAATTCACCTTACCCTAATGTGATTTACAAGCACGCATTTATTTACAAGGCCACATTAATCAGCGAAATTCAGAATAATCCCTCAACCACATTGCCGTGTCGTGCCGTACAACCATGGAAACAGATCGGACACTAGTGGCCATCGTCCGGCCTGCACTGTCCAGATAGTGGCCGATGATTTAACGCCCAACTTTTGACACAACTAAGCTTTTTGGACATGGTTGCCTCTTGACTATAAATAACGTCTTACGTGAACTTCGGTGGCTGGCTCGAGGGAGAGACAGCAGCGGTGATTGTTGATTACGATTGTTAACTATTCGGTACGCAATGGCGATGTATTGTTGACATACCTAATCTGGGCATGGGATTCAGTTATCTGTGGCAACTTTGGTTGGTCAGCTACATTGTCATGCTGCTTGAAAACAGTGCGTTCTGGCGCTCCACACTCTCTGTCTATCCTTGTCAGGGACTTGGTGTGAACACACAAACATATTGAATTTAGCATTCTGGATCTTTTTTAAAAGGAAGAGTTTAGGCCTTATCTGTTATGATAACTATCAAAAATCTGTACACAGTATGGTTTTCACTATTATAGCTGTCTTCGTTGGTATTTTATTATTCCCTAATTTATTCTCTGCTGAACGATCTTGCTTTCCATCCAACGAGATTCCAAGATCCTTGTATTAAGTAACGTGCTGAACAAAAATTAAATTTTTCAATTTCAACAAAAAACGTAACTGCCAGATCATTGCTGCTTGTGAACGACTAGAAAATGTTTGTACAGTGCTCATCAAGAAATAATGCAAATCGAGCCTATGAAAGTGATAATCGGCTAGTTTCGGCTTCATAGGGCGTTATCTCTGTTGCACACCGCCTACGCAAGCATCCGTAGTATGGTCAAAACTAGATCAAAATGGTCGACAAACGTCAAATAGGTTAGGTGCGAATGTGATAACGCTTTACAGATCCGAAACAAGCCGGCGTTTCTTCCTGAGGTCGATGTGCATTATTTCTTGTTGGATACTGTATGTATCTAGTAAAGAGTGTAAAGCGCCACATACCGGGATATCTGGCGGATAACCTAAGACACCTTCCTTTGCAGAAGAATCTACATTCTATATTATATAGTATTTTATTCTACATTCTTTTCATACATGCACGCCGATTCCTAAGACACTTCACCCCACCTTCAGACAGTACTCGACCTATAAGGTCAAGGTCGGCTATGGTGTTCCTAAATTCCTCCAACCATCCACACTTGCAACACTGTTCATTCATTTTCTCATTCGACACGAAAATATTTTCGGAATCTCGAAAGTGCGTACAGTGTTAGGATGTTGGATAGCTTGGACCACCCGTATCAGTGTTTTGGCACGCGTGATAAAGCCCAAATGTTCACATTTCATACATTCGTTTGTGGACATGACATGATTTGTGGACCATTTGTATCTACTTTTTTTCTCTTACTTATAAGTCACTGTAGTTGCTTTTCTTGATAATAATAAAGGAGATTAAGCCTAAGTTGCACCACGATATTTGTTAAAGTTAAAGTTTTTATAACATATTACATCCTTCTCTAACTTAAAGAAATCTTTATCTTTATTTTTTAAAGAAATCTGTTAAAGTTACAGAAGCATGTGAAATGTTACGATAACTTTAACTTTAACATATATCTTGGTGGTTAGAAGTGCGCATGGCTCAGCGGCTGGTGTAGATCGTAAACGATCTACTCGGTTAAGCACTACGGGCGCGGTTGGGTAGTGTGATGGGTAACCGCTAGTGGCAAATTAAATGCGCGTTTCCGTGCTTCGGAGGGCACGTTAAGCCGTCGGTCCCGGTTGCTATCGATGGATAGCAGTCGTTAAGCCTTGTCGGAGGCCTTATGGGCGGTTTGAAAACATCCGGCAGCGGGTTGGCCACTAACCCACCCACCCACCTCCACCAATCCGCATTGGAGCAGCGTGGTGGAGTAAGCTCCAGGCCTCCTCCCAAAAAGGGGAGAGACTCGTGCCCAGCAGTGGGACGTATAGTGGGTTTCCATTATTATTATTATTATTCATTTATATCTTGGTGCAACCCAGGCTTAATCTATGTCATTGGATAACCTATTTGGACCCGTAATATCTATCACAGAGTCATAACATTCAACAAACAACAACGGATTCACCGGTGGCAATACATGCAATTTGACCTCTGCTTTTTGTGTAGATTTCTATGGGCTACAATCATCACTTGACATGCGTGTGAACTGTATAATTTGTTTGCCACTTTCATTACATAAAAAAGTTCTCAATAACTGTTTGGATTACCTAGCTAAGGATTGATCTTTCTAGAAAACGAAGTTTAAAAATAAAGTACTTTATTGATCCAGTCGTGAGACTAGGAATTAATAAATCCTATTATAAAATTATACAGCGCAGGAATACAATAAGGCACATATTTTTGTAAGTAATCATAAAAATTGAAAAAAAACCCACACATAAACGTAAAGAAATGTTATTTACCGCTGCCGCTAAATGGTAGTGTTCAACACTATCGTGTTCCGGTCAGGTGGTAATGTACGGCCCTGTAATTTCCGGCACAGAGGCATAAGACCTTAGGCCTCAGGAGTGGTAACGCATCTGCGTTTTGACCTTGGTCTTTGTGTGGGTGTCTATAGGCTGCAGTCATCACTTAACATCAATGTGAACTGCATGCTTGTTTACCACTTCCATTACATAAAAAAAATAAAATAATAATAATCCCAGTCAGTATGAGTCCAGCCCATAGAGCAACTCGGCCCACCGGCCGCGGCGGACCGGAGGGGAGTAGCCATAGCGTTTATTACCGATGCAAAAGAGTCTGTCATTTTTTGCGGGGGAAATACGTGTGTTTTATTTTTAAAGAAAAATGGAAAGAAAAATTTGACTTCAGGCGAGACTCGAACTCGCGACCTACTGGGAATCTAGTCCAGCCGCTCTTCCAATTGAGCTACTGAAGCCCTGCCCGATTTGTCGAATTTTTCCTTCACATCTATTGCATTGCTTTATGGTGGTAAATACGTGTGACACACACTCACACTACAAAAATCTTCTTTTACTACGAAATTCACACCTTGACTTTAACAAAATACATAAACAATTTCACACACACATTTAAACATTTGAGCTTGTACTTTGACAGAGGGAAAAGGCTGCATAGGCGTGTTGCTCTATGGTCCACCAGTTCTCCAGTTTAAAAAACCCAGTCAAGTGCGTGTCAGAACCACGCGCAGTATAGGGTTCCACAGTTACAGACTAAGAGAAGTAATGAAAAAAAAAATTTTTCTATGGAGTTATTCGAAATTTTCGAGTAAAATACATTTGGTCGACTATTACTCGCAAACTTGTAAAGCCAACTTAAGTGTGAAACTTTTTATATTAAAAGATATAGGTTTCAGAAAGACGTTGCCATCCATATCACAATCGTTTAATCAGACTGAAAGCGAAAATATCCTTGCTAACAAATAGCACAACGATATTTTTCCAAGCGCAAACATTTTGATTTCGTATCAATGATCACGTCATAGTCATAGAGCAACACGGCCACCGGCCGCGGCGGACCGGAGGGGAGTAGCCATATGCAGGCTTTCCTCTCTGTCAAAGTACAAGCCCAAGTGGGCCTATGCCTGTCACCTAGATGTTTAAATGTGTGCGTGAAATTGTTTATGTATTTTGTTAAAGTTAGTGTGTGAGTTTCGTAGTAATAGACGATTTTTGTAGTGTGCGTGTCAATGTATTTTCCCCCGCAAAAAATGTCAGACTGTTTTGCATCGGTAATAGACGCTATGCTCTATGTTCAAAATCTAAGATCTTAGACTTTTAACATTAAAACATTCTGCATTTAGACCTCTAGTCATTGGTCGAATGTTTTAATGTTAGTTTTATTACTAGATGTTTTTGCACGTTAGCATTTGAGCCCTATTTTTAGGGTTCCGTATTTAACAAGGAACCCTTATATTTTCGCCATGTCCGTCTGTCTGTCTGTCTGTCCGTCCGCGGTCCGTCCGCGTTAGCGCAAAAACTATTAGTACTAGAGATTTGGCACAAGTATACACCTTAATCACGCCGACAAAGTGGTAGAATAAAAACATTAAAAAAATATATTTAGGCTAACCTCCTCTACTTGTAACGTGCAAATAATGTTTAATTTTCGATTTTCATATAGTGTGGGGTATTGTTGGATAGGTCTTTAAAAAACATTACAGGTGTCCGAACATCATTTTTCGATTTAGTTAACTGTTCGTGACATTAAGCTTTTAAAGTGCAAATTTTCGTTAGACTCAAGTGTCTCCCCCCCTCCCCCCTACAGACGGTTGTTGTTAAAAATTCAAACGTTACGGCAATAGTAGCTCCATATAACGAAATTAAAAGGAAAACTATCACACTTAAGTTGGCCCTGCAAGTTTGCGAGTAATACTTAGTCGATCAAATGTATTTTACTCAAAAATTTCGAACAAGTCCATACAACATTTTTTTTTTCATTGCACTCTGTAACTACGAAACCCTACACTGCGCGTGGCCCGACATGCACTTGACCGGTTTTTTTAATTAAAATCAGCTACATAAACATCAGGGCATCAGCGTCCTGCGATAAAACTATCACTAGGTCGCCAATTTGACGGCCCGGTTAGTCCAGCGGTGTGAGATAACCGTTCGATTCGAAGGGTCGCGGGTTCGATCCCCGCACCGGGACAAATGTTTGTATGGCCTACAGATATTTGTTTCGGGTCTGGGTGTTTGTGTATGTGTTGTATGTGTACAACGGCACCCACGACACAGGTTTATACCTACTGTGGGGCTAAAAAAAAAAAAAAACAAAAACAATCCGCAATCCAAGTGGCATTATGTCATTTCCTTATGTGGACGCTTTAGCCCAGCTGGAGCTTTCGATTGTCATGAAACTACATAGCTCTGGCCAACGTTGCGTAAATACAATATTCAAGACTTTATCTGTATGATATATGATCTCCACTATACACTACAATTACGCTGGAGGTCCTGGGTTCGATCACCGGGTCGGGGGCTATCAGAAATAACGGTTTAAAAACTGGTTCTATTAGGATTTTTCAATTTTCTGGAAGTTTTCCAGTACCTCGGAGTTTGGTAACATGCCTCGAGGTGGCTACGGGTTCGCCACCCGTTGCATGGGCCAAAAACGTAACCGGCGAGTCCTGGGTGTATGCATTTATACTTGAATGCTTGCATTTACTGCCTACCTACCCCTTCGAGGATTACAGGCGTGAAGTTACGTTTATCTTGATCTTATAGATGTCATCTCGGCGTTACGGATGCTGAAAGAAAATGGCTCAATAAACAATAAAATGGACGTAATTCGACCGTTGCTCGTCACCAGCGCTCTCTGTTGTTGAAACATAAAAATTCACGAGCCATCCGGCGACGCGTAGATTGAAGATAACAATGGATTTAAAAACGAAAGCTTAATGAGGCTCCTCGTACTTTATATGCTTTTAGCAGAAATGTAACGTAACTTCACGCCTGTAATCCCCGAAGAGGTAAATGCATGCATTCAAGCATACATGCAAACACCCACGATTCGACGGTTACGTTTTGGCCCATGTAACAGGTGGCGAGCCTGTTGACATCTTCGGGCACATTACCAAACTTTGAGGTACTGGGAAATTACCAGAAAATTGAAAAATCCCAATAGAACCAGAGATAAAGGCTTTTTCACCATTATCTCTGATAACCCCCTACCCGGAAATCGAACCCAGGACCTCAGCGTAGTAGTAGTGGCAGAAATGTATATATATTTTTTTAAATACGCTAACACTCACAGCCCCACAGTAGATATAAACTTGTGTCGTGGGTGCCGTTGTACACATGCATTCACAAACACCCAGACCCGAAACAAATATCTGTAGGCCATACAAATATTTGTTGGACTGACCGGGTCGTCAATCTTTATTTAAGAAACACAGACTCGTAGACATTATGGCCGCGTAAAAACTTAACTAACTTCTTACTGGTGGTAGAGCTCTAGTGACCGAGCTTGCGGGCGTAGGCACCACCACATTACCTAATATACTTTACCTAATAAACTTGCCGCTGTATGGTAGTGTTCAGCACTATCGTGTTCCGGTCAGGTAGTAATGTACGGCAATGTAATTTCCGGCACAGGGGCATAACACCTTAGCCCTCAGGAGTAGTAACGCATCTGCATTTTTGGTCTTTGTGTGGGTGCCTATAGGCTGCAGTCATCACTTAACATCAATGTGAACTGCATGTCTGTTTGCCACTTTCACTACATATAAAAAAACTATAATACAGCCTTAAAAAGAAATAACAGTTAAGGTCTCAGGGATGGCAACGCATTTGCATTTTGACCTGTGGTCTTTATATGTGTAGTGGCTGCAGTTGACACTTAACATCAATGTGAACTGCGCGCTTATTTGACACCTTCATCACATTACAAAATACACAAAATTGTTATCGGAAGGCTTTAATGGATCGAAGACCATTCATTTCTGAGAAACATACTTATCATCCATGTCATTTATCATCCATTTGAACTGCATGTTTATTTGTCACCTGTATTTGTACTGTCGCGCGGTGATATAGTGAAAAGCCATTCATCACTTCAGACGAAAATCTTCCACAGCTGGACAAATGCCTCTGTCCTCACCCAACACAGGTTTGTGCGTTATTTTGGGCAGAATATGTCATAATCAGAAGCGCGCATGGCCCCGCGGCTGGTGTAGATCGTAAGCGATCTACTCGGTCAAGCGATACATCCGCGGTCGGGTGTGTGATGAGCGAAAGCTAGTGGCAAATTAAAATGCGCGTTTCCGTGCTTCGGAGGGCACGTTAAGCGACGGCTTAATGTATCTATCGACAGCAACCGGGACCGACGGGTCCCGGTTGCTATCGATAGATAGCAGTCGTTAAACCTTATAGGAGGCCTTATGGGCGGTTTGAAAACATCCGACAACGGGTTGGCCACTTACCCCTATCTCCACCAACCCGCATTGGAGCAGCGTGGTGGAGTAAGCTCCAGGCCTCCCCCCAAAAAGGGAAGGGACTCGTGCCCAGCAGTGGGACGTATAATGGGTTGCCATTATTATTATTATTATACGTCATAATCACCACGCTTGACATGCCAAGCCGGCAAGCTGTTAAAGTTGTTAAAACACTCATTATTTTATTATTATTTACAATATATTCGTTTTTAAAACGTGTAATGATTTTATGCATTATTACATTCGTAACTTATTTAATATGAGCTTTAATGAGTCGAGTGGATTTGCGGTTTACGATTGGTTAACGATACAGATCAATTATGCAAGAGAGGCCTTCGAATTAAAAATAATTTGTTTTGGTACATAATTATGTTTTGTGATTATATTTGATCTCATTTAATTTTAAAGTGGACTGTGTGATCTTAAATCCAAAAATATTTGTTAAATCGAATACACTATGTTGCCGTATTTAACAGTAGACTAGACCAATAGTGGAAGAAAATGTCTCCGCTAGTGCAGTTCGAACAATGGCGAACTATTCCTATAGTTAAAGTAGTGCAAGATCTAGGAAATATGCTATATTCGCCACGCTTGCAAGGTCAATTGGCGATTGCAGTGCCGGTAGCTTTATCATACGCTGCTGCTACTCCACGATACCGATCCCGCCTTATTTAAATCGTTTGACCACCATTGTTCGGGTGTCTGACTGAGCTAGAGGAAGTATTAGGGTGTTTTTCCACCAGAGATGCGCTATGCAGCTATGCTGCGAAGATTTGAAATCTACGAAAATAATATATGTGACCGTTTCCACCTATATTAAGCTATGTAGCTGTACGAGGAAGATGCGCTATGAAACGCATCCATAGCTCGCATCCATAGCACGCGTCCATAACACACATCCTACCATATAAAAGAAATATCTTTGCTGAATCCGTTTCCACCAGTGCTAAGCTATGTGCACCAATGAATATGATTGGTGGATATCAAGGGCATCCATAGCATAGCATCACTAGTAGAAAAGCTCCATTATCCTCCACTAACGGGCGGTGGGATCATCACGTCTCAACGTCTAAAAGCTCCATCAATAACTCTCATTAATTTGTTTTAAATAACGCATCATTACTCTGTGGATCGCATGCCCTGTAACATTATTTCATATCAAGATCCGCGTTGATACAGCCTCACGTCATTTCTCTGGCATTCAGTTTTCCACAATTTTGAACTGAATGTCAAAGATTTAATGAGGTAATCAACTGTATTTAGTTTTGAACGCGGCTTGAAATAAATTTTATTTGGATTTATTTATATTATACAAGTCAGAACAACAGTACACGCACGCACATGTAAAAATCTTTTTTTTTTTCATCCAATAACATACAAATTAAAAACTTATGTATTATTTTTAAAGAAAAATGGAAAGAAAAATTTGACTTCAGGCGAGACTCGAACTCGCGGCCTACTGGGAATCTAGTCCAGCCTAAACTAACTAGCATAGTTGGTAATAGATGGCGCTGCTGCCATACCATAAAGCAATGCAATAGATGTGAAGGAAAGATTTGACAAATCGGGCAGAACTTCAGTAGCTCAATTGGACGAGCGGCTGGACTAGATTCCCAGTAGGCCGCGAGTTCGAGTCTCGCCTGAAGTCAAATTTTTCTTTCCATTTTTCTTTAAAAATATAATATATTTCACAAGCATGTGTTAATGCGACATAATATAAAAACAATTAAAAACTTATGGCTGTATTTTTCTGATTCTGAGAAAGATATAGGTAGGTCCATTCGTATTAGGTTCCATAACTCTAATTTTATGTAATGAAAGTGGCAAGCAAGTATGCATTTCACATTGATGTTAAGTGATGACTGCAGCTTATAGACACTCGCTAGTGACGGAGCTCGCAGACGTAGGCACCACCGCATTACCTAATATACTTGCCGCTAAATTGTAGTGTTCAGCACTATCGTGTTCCCGTCAGGTGGTATAGATGCGTGGAAGTTAGAGAGAAGCCCCGTAATAACTGTCATCTATGACAGTTATTACGGGGCTATATGGGGCTACAGGGCGTAGGAACCACTGCATTACCTATGGTCTTGTGATTTCCGGCACAGAGGCATAACCTTAGGCCTCAGGAGTGGTAACGCATCTGCATTTTGACACAAAGGCATAATACCTTACACTCTACACTACACTATATCAATATGAACAGAACTGTGAAAGGTTGTTTATCACTTTACGGCACGAAAAATTGTACTAGCTAAGTACTACTTGTACTAAGTATTTTAAAGCAAAACAGTAATTAATCCAATTCGATTATCTCACTATAGTTTTATAGATACAGAAGCCAAACATAGATTGCTTGTTTGCTACTTCGATAATAAAAAAGCGATAAAGCATGCTACACTATAAAAGCTTTACGATACGCGATCGCTTTGACATATTTACGATGATTGTTTTTGAATTTTTGCTTTATAAAGTGACAGTTTACGATCTCGATCAGCTATAAAGTTTGGGCTTGTAAGGGTACGCGCGCATATATCACGTGATTGAATAGACCCGATATTGGAATGGATGACTTTAATAATGTGTAAGTAAAAAAATATGAATGCTATAAGTTTGGAGATATTTATATACTATCGGAATTTTAAATTTTCTGGAATTTTCTGGATTTTCTAGATTAACTTGACATTGCCAACGCCTTCAAAATCCTCCCCTGGGTCACTATCAGAGAAGCAATCGGGCAACATGGGGTCTCGGTATCTACAGCGAATAATAGTGGACTAGCTGGCACGGCCTTTACTTAACATTTCACATCCTTCTCTAACTTAAAGAAATCTGTTAAAGTTAGAGCAGGATGTGAAATGTTACAATAACTTTAACTGTAACAAAAGTCGTGGTGCAACCCAGGCTTAGTTGAGGTCACACAGACCTTGTGTGGTGGCATTCAGTGCCATTGTACTCAGTACGAGTACTAAGAAAATATAAAATGAAACGAAAATAAAACGAGTTAGCAACAATTTTTTTTTTAATGTAATGGGCGTGGCAAACAAGCATGCAGTTCACATTGATGTTAAGTGATGACTGCAGCCTATAGACACCCACATGAAGACCAAGGTCAAAATGCAGATGCGTTACCACTCCTGAGGCCTAAGGTGTTGTGCCTCTGTGCCGGAAATTACAGGGCCGTACTATAATAATTTCTATAATAGCAACCATTACGATGACGAGAAATCTAGACCCATCCCCTTAATGCTGTGACAAGATACGAAGAAACTCTCGTCATATAAAAAAAAACACTAGCGGGTCGCATAGAAGAGCGTCATCGGACCCCGGACCGCAGGTTGCCGAACGTTCGCTTAAAGAATCAGTGCTTGAAGAATTCGGTTCGAAAAAGTGTGGTGGGACCTTTAACAGCAAATTTAAAAAATAATAACGCGCATTTTGATAAGTCGTGAATACAGAATTTATGCGCTCTAAAACATCATCAATGTAAGGTTTTTGGAAACACTCGAGAGCTACCGAGATATAAAGTTAATGAGTTTTTTTATGATGTACTCACTCTGACAAACAGACAACTCATGTCATGTAATTTTTTATGTCAGGGGTAGGTAATAAGGTTATAGCAATCGTTGATGATAATACATTATTAATTTCATCAGTATAAGATCGCGCCAGGTAAAAAGAACGCTGGCGGTCAAGCTGCGCAGTAGACGATTTATCGATCTATTTGGTAGAATGAGGTGCGGCGTTTTCAATCTGCCTACCAATACACGAAACCGCAAGCGAAAGCTAGATCAAAAATAAACCAATAGGGCTAATACTTTCGTGCGCGAACACATCCCTTCTACTTTCTTCCAACGTTCTTTTTACGTGGCGCGACCTATATCACATCAGCCGAAAACCGTTTACTGCTTTAATCGTCAAAACCCACAACAGGTTTATGCGTTTTTAAGGGAGAATTATACCATAATCGCTACGCTTAGCATGCGAATTGTCGATATTATAGTACTTAGTATAATTAAGACTAATGAGAAAGACTAGAAAAAAAAAGGATAAAATAAATTAGACACTCTCTGCCTAGCCCGTTAGGGACCTGGCGTGCAGATACATAGTATAACTAGTGCTTACTATGTAGTTAGTGGTAGCAACCTTGCAAGCCGCTACGCCGAAGCCCCAGAATCGACTCTCGGCCTCGGAATTCCTATTGCATTAAATTTGTTTATGTCAGGGGTAGGGAATGTGGTCATAGCAGTCCCCGTTGATGACAAGTAATTTTTTTGAAATTTTAATTAGCCCCGTAATTTCCGGCACAGAGGCATAACACCGTAGGCCTCAGGAGTGGTAACGCATCTGCATTTTGACCTTGGTCTTTGTGGGGGAGTACATAGGCTGCAATCATCACTTAACATCAATGTGAACTGAATGCTTGTTTGCCACTTCCAAAACATAAAAAAAATAAGAAGGTGGCAAACTGGCTTGTAGCTCACATTGATGTTAAGTGATGACTGCAGCCTATAGACATCTACACGAAAACGAGAGAGTCAAAATGCAGATGCGTTGCCACCCCTGAGATCTAAGTTGTTATATCTCTGTGATAGTTATTCATTAAAATTATTAATTTCATCATTATCGGTTCAGCCTAAAACAGTTTCCTGCTAGACAAAAGCCTTCCCTAAATGCCCGCCTTCGAAGGGTGCGCCCTCTGCACCATTCGGTGTTAGGTTTTTTCTTTTATGACAGTAGAACCAAATGAGGACAGAATAACTCTCACTAGTTCAACGGTCGAACAGGTGAGAAAATGGAAAAAATATTTTTTTTTTATTTAGAGTATAATTTACAACCATTTTGAAAAAATGAAAAAAAAAATCTGTAGTTCTGCGATCGAACTAATGGATCGAACTAATGGGAATAAAAGAAAAATTCTAGTCAGTGGCAAAATTTACTGTCATCACTGAGCACGCGGCCACTGGGAATCTAGTCCAGCCGCTCTTCCAACTGAGCTACCGAAGTCCTGCCCGATTTGTCAAATCTTTCCTTCACATTTATTGCATTGCCTTATAGGCAGTAGCGCCATCACAAAAGTCAAATTTTTCTTTCCATTTTTCTTTAAAACATATTTCACAGGCATGTGTTACTGCGAAATAATATAAAACAATCACTGAGCACATTTCGAAGGCACTGGAAAACTTCTACTGGTGGTAGTGCTCCAGTGACGGAGCTCGCGGGCGTAGGTACCACCGCATTACTTAATATACTTGCCGCTAAATGGTAGTATTCACCACTATCGAGTCCCGGTCAGGTGGTGATGTACGGCCCTGTAATTTCCGGCACAGAGGCGTAACACCTTAGGCCTCAGGAGTGGTAACGCATCTGCATTTTGACCTTGGTCTTTGTGTGGGTGCCTATAGGCTTCAGTCATCACTTAACATCAATGTGAACTGCAAGCTTGCTTGTTACTTCCATTACATACAAAAAAAAACTTTCAAAAATTAGAAAAAAATCCTTACCCGGGGTTTGAACCCGTGACCTCAGCAAACCAGCACCACTAGATCTTAGGCAGTTTAGTAAGTTATTTTTGCCGTCTTAACATTGACTACTTGAGTGTATTGCAAGCAAATTCTATTATTCCCACGTGATTAAATAAATTTTTGAATTTGAGTTTTTGTAATTTAAGTATAATTCCATTCATATAAAACCGTGAATGTCTGGTAATTGTACGACTTTATCAGGAAATCTTCGAGTTAACTTTAATAGCGTCGCATAAACTCAACCATAATGCACTGATTCCATAAGTATAATTTGGTCGCTCTTAATCCTTTGGGGTCTTTACATATTGAATGGACGGTTGAGCGAACAGCGTTCAGTAGCAAATATTTTGTTTTGCATTTTTATATTTCACTAGCTGTACGCTGCGCGCGTTGCTACGCCACCAACAAAAAACGGCAGTGGCGCCATCTGTCGGATTTGCCAACTCCGAAACCTTCGTGGGCTCATGCACAACAACTTTGCTAAAGAGGACGCATGATCAAACGCGTAGTTTACGATTCTATAAAGGACATGCAGACAATCATTCATTATTCTATGTATAAAGATGAAGTACCAGACAAGTATACAGTTCGCATTGATGGTAAGTAACACTGTAGCCTGTAAACAACTACATGAAACTAGAGATTTTAGTCTAGATGCGTTGCCACTCCTTAAGCCTAAGGTAGCTTAGGAGTTACCTTAGGACTCAGGAGTGGCAACGCATGGTCCTGTAATTTAATAGTAATGTATGGCCCTGTAATTTCCGACACAGAGCTAGGACTCTGTGTTGGAAATTACAGGGCCATACATTACTATCAAAATTCGTGTTGTAGTTCTTGTATCACAGAGTTACAAACGTCCGTCTGGAGTTTTGGCGGGAACCTTGAAAGAGGCGTATGGTGCTCTTATTTTATTTCATTTTCTTGGTTTATTTTTAAGTTATATTGAATAAAATTGGTGGTATTTTGTTTGATATAGGTTTATTACAGTGCCCGTGTACAGTGAAATAGAATAACAGTGCGAAAACACGACCTTTCAGGTTGCCTCCAAAACTTCATTGTAAATGTTCTGGTAAAGTAGCCATCGCTTTACTCGAATAACTTGATTGTAACTCACTTGACTGACATATTATACTTGATAACTTATAAACTTGATACTTACATATTATACTTGATGACTATATTATACTAACTTTTACGCTGCTCAAATAAATATGAAATATCGTTTTACTTGACACTGGCAATATGCGTAATAGCGATGCCATAAAAAACAAAAAAAAAAAAAAAAAAACGTCCGTCTAATCTCGCAAAGTTAAAACAGGATTTATGTATCACGTCATGTTAACCAATAAATAAATAACTCAAAAATAATAATAACTCAATAGCGGAGTCTAAGGGCGACATTCACAGACCGCACTACGACTTTACTTTCGAGCAAAGTACCCTTCGAACTGTCAAATCCCATACATTTCTGACAGTTCTAAGCATACTTTGCTCAAAGTAAAGTCGTAGTGCGGTCTGTGAATCTCACCATAAGTGGATAATGGGTAGGATGGATATAACAGTTTTCTCAACATTTACTTGTATGCGTAATCCAATTACTTTAATAACAAAAATATAAGTATGTTTATGGCAAAACATTTTAACGTAACGTAACTTTACGCCTTTAATCCCCGAAGGGGTAGGCAGAGGTAAATGCATGCATTCAAGCATACATGCAAACACCCACGACTCACCGGATAAATCATTCTTACAATATAGAAAAATTAAGAGATCCTGTCGTTTTGGTTAAAATTATTCTTACAAAATTTTGTAATCCAAAAAATAAATAGCATAATTATGTTTTTTGTTACTAATGCAACGTTAATATTTTAGTAAGCACATTTTAATTTGATCTAATTTTAACTCGGCAGTATATTACCAAGTCCCACGCTCCCACCTTCTGAATAATAAGATCCGATTTTGAGTAATATATTTAATCTTTTAATAGAAGTATATGGACTACATTCTTCACTTAACATTCTCGTTAACTACAAGCTTACCTGCCATTTTAATCTCAAATCAATGTGAAATTTTACACTGTAATACTCTAGTCAATGTGCAGAGACCTTACACGCCGTAACGGTTCGCGCGACCTCTTACTTACTGTTTACATTAAAAAATTACAAAGTGCACCACCTTTCACACGAGCACACATTATCGCCGTGTGGCAATCTTGCCGCCGATTGATGCGCGATGTTTGTTTCCATTGTATTGTAATTTTATATTGCAGTAAGCATTATTAACGTTATCGTATATTATAATTTTAACTGAAATATTTAATTATTTGAATATCAAAATTATATTGAAGGACAAATTCACTCGTTTATACCCATTCTGTTGGCCCCATAACCATGAGTTTGCATTGATGAAACATTAATATAAAAACATGTTAAGATGATAGGTTTGACAGCAGTGCGAACGCTAGCACCAACAAGACATTTATCGCAATTCATACTTTATTCGACGAGTTGCGAAACATCATCACGCTTATTGTTTTGAGTGCAAACTAGGGGTAATAACTACACAGAAACTTAAAACCTTAGGTCTCCTGAGACCTAAGGTTAAGATGCGTTGCCACTCCTGAGTGGCAACGCATCTGCATTTTGATCTCAGATTTTTTGTAAAGATGTCCGTAGCCATCATATAGATCATCGTGCCTATGTAATTAAGTTTTATGTTCGGATCAGAATCGAAGCAAAGTTCTTTAGGTCTGGACGATTTATAAGCCTCGGTGGCTTAAAGATAAACCGTCCAGACCCACGTTAATGTTCAAAAGCCTATTTTATTACACTTTTCTATATACATACCTGTACTTTTTGTGTATTCCATGGTACAATGGCAACGCGCAGAGGTCGAACATGTCAATAGTTGGAAAAGAATCTGACGCCTCGGGTGTCAATTTAAAAACCGTAAAACTTTATTGGTCGCGTGAAAAAATAATCTGAAAGCGTAACGTTGGTCTAACGACTGTACAGCTGTACAGTCGGGGACAAAAGTTTAAATAACAAATATAACAAGTATATTCTTACAGTTACAATACTTACTAAGAAATAATAATATAGCTTAAGGAGCTGAAGAATGAAATAATCGGCTAGTTTCGACTTCGTAGAGCGTTGTCTCCGTTGCACACTGCATACGTAAAGGAACAAATAAAATTTGATTTCAATTTGGCATTGGTCAAAATTTGATCAAAATGATTCGGTAGTGGTGTGTGAAATTGATAACGCTCTACAGAGCCGAAAATAGCCGAAGTCTTTTTCCTAAGGTCGATGTGGAATATTTCCTGGGACTGTAGGTATATGCTAGCTACGCTCTTAAAAAAAAAAAAACAATGTTTTTACAGATTTTGTTTATTTAATTTTTTTAAACTATCCCATATTTAAATTGTTTTTCTGCGTCCGCCGAGACTAACGCTACTGAAAACAAGAAATTATTTAAATGTAGGTACGCGACTTAACTAAGCTACTCCTCCGAAACGGCTGGACCAATTCTCACGTAATATTGTGTAGGTATGAGAATCGGTTGTAGTCTTTTTTTTTATAACCCTAAACGGTAAGGATGATTCTCACCAAACATTTTTTCGATTTTTATGACATGTAGTTTTTTTATACCTCTCAGGCGATACGAAGTTCGTCGAGGCAGCTAGTTAACTATATGAACCTTACGGTTTTAAGGGTACCTACATAGTTTTTATTTTTAAATATTGTCACCATGTGTTGTATGTTGTATATTAATCGAGATATAAATGCATTTTATATTCAGGTTAATTATATCGTCCGTGAATTTCGAAGTGAAGACGATTTCGATATTATCCACTCAACGTTGAAAGTATATTATATTTTGGGCATTTAAAATAAAATATGATTTTACGATTTAAAATAATTTCAAGTCGAAATCTTCACCTTCTTCGGAAAAGAAACTCATCTGGATTATAAAAAAATTGTAACATAAATATCTGAGTAGGTACCTAGTTGATTTCTGATTATTCAAAGAAAAATATGTTTGGTGTCTGATTAAAAGGACCTTAAATAATGTTGGGGCCATTATTGGCATTATGCTTATGTTCTAATAATTTATACCGAAAAATCAATATTTTCTACTGCTTGCTGCCGCGACATTGTCCGCTAGGTTTTTTTTTTGTTTTTTTTTTTTTTTTTTTTTTTTAAAGTTCTGGCTTTGTGTAGGCGGCCTGTCTCGAGACGGCACTAGTCTACTTCACCGGGCAATCGGCGAGCGCAGAAGGCGCTCCAGCCTAAAAGATAGCGCAACTGCCTAAGGGTGACCCATGTGGGTCCGTGCCTCGGCTTAGGACGTTGCGGAGAGACATATGAGACATATGCGATTATGGGCGGTGCAACTTTCGCTCTACTCCATTCGGTTGGTGATAGCCGGAATGTCATCGGCCTCGCAGGGCCGGAGTCGCGTAGTTCGGAATATAATCTCATATAAACTTACAGAGAATGTATGGAGACAGAGCTACCGGAGTTCCATGCCGATGCGACAAATTTTGCTTTTCCTTTTTGATTTTTAACAGATTCCGATGTCAACCATTTTGATTAAGTTTTGACCACATTTTTATTTACATTATTTAAAAAAATCATAACTTAAACAATCTAGGCTTAAGCTAGTGATAATATTAAGCTTATATCTACAAGAGTACTTAAACTCTACAACCCCATTCTTTGTTTATACAATTCCAGGAAACTTTTTTTTTATGTTATAAAAGTGGCAAACAAGCGTGCAGTTCACATTGATGTTGATGACTGCAGCCTATAGATACCCACACAATGACCAGAGGTCAGAATGCAGATGCGCTGCCACTCCTGAGGCATTAGGTGTTATGGCTCTGTGCCGGAAATTACAGGGCCGAACATTACCACCTGACCGGAACACGATAGTGCTGAACACTACCATTTAGCGGCAAGTATATTAGGTAATGCGGTGGTGCCTACGCCCGCGAGCTCCGTCACTGGAGCTCTACTACCAGTAAAACTTAAGGATATGATGCTATATAACGTTAGGTTGTTGATTTATTTGCTAGGAAACATAGGTAAAACCTAGCTTTACACTATTGGACCCTAGACTAGTGACTAGAGAGTTGTATGGGAAATATATACTTAGATAAAGATAATTAAAAATGCAGCAGAGACATGCTATACGAAGTCGAAACTAGCCGATTGTCTCTTTCGTACGCTCGATGAGCAATATGTTTCGCTGGGTATTGTAAGTTATTCCTTTCTTAAACGTTACTTCACGGCCGTAATCCCCGAAGAAGTAGGCAGAGGTAAATGCATACATACAAGCATGCTTTTAAACGTGCCAAAACGTAACCGGCGAATCGTGGGTGTCTACCCACGATTCGCCGGTTACGTTTTGGCCCAACAGGTGGCGAGCCTGTTGACATCTCCGGGCACATTACATAGAAGCTATTGTCTGAACGTTTTGATTGCCAATATATCAATCATTGCTCGATGACACATCAATTGACAAATAAGCAATTGACAATCGGCCAAATACTCAAACGTCACTTAAATCTAAGTGGGACTTAAAAGTCTTCTGTCTTTATAAAACACGTTCAAACGATAGAGATAGCGCACATCTGAGTGTTGCTTAAAAATGAGTGACGTTTGAATATTCGGCCAAATTACTCACAAATATTATTTTTTAATGTGAAAAAGGTGTTGTTAGTGATGTTTCTGTGTTATTAGTTGTTGTAAGCGATTTAATTTATATGGAATTCCTTAGTTTATTAACATTATTGATTGTACAAAGGAGATGTTGCGAGCTCGGCCCTGGTTCGTACATGACCTCAAAAAATGGCAAAATTATAGAAGAATCCGAAAAAAATACAATTAATTTAATCAAGAACATATTTTAGAGTTACCACCACATTTAATTCAAACGATTTTATCATTTTCAACCATGTTCAACACGGCGGCGATACAGCCAACGCTTGGTATCAATCGATTTCGATAGTATTTATAAAATATTTTTTTTTCCAAGTACTAGATAATCAAAAAACAATTTAAAAAATGAAAATGTCAAAATGACATCGTCCGCCCTACTCGCCATGTTGGTTTTAAGTTGCATTTGTAACTGCAAATAATGTTGTGTAACTGCAAACAAAGCTAAATAAGTGAAAATATGCAGTAAAAACGTTTTTATATTGATTTTTCCTGTTTAATGATATTGTGTACAATACATGGCCGGAGGTCCATACACTTTTGCAACATCTCCTTTTAATATGTAATTTGATTGATGAATATTAATTTTGTTTTAATTTGTAATATTTAAATTATTTGACTTTTTATTTTATTATTTATGTAAAAAAAAAAATATTTTGATATTATATTTTTATTTTGTACCTACTATGGATCTGTGATCTGAAATAAATGATTAAATTAAATTATCTAACTTCGAGGTGCTGGGAAATTTCAATAAAATGGAAAAATCCCAATAGAACCAGAGATAAATGACTTTACACCATTACCTCTGATATCCGCCGATACCCGGGAATCGAACCCAGGACCTCGGCGTAGTAGTAGCCTGCTACAATAGGCTACCGAGGCAGTTTCTTTTTCCTTATTTTACACCACATCATACAACGTTTCTCTGGTTGATGACCCAGTATTAAACGATCTATTGTTGAATATGAATTATAACGTATTCTTTCCTATTTTTATGATTTTGCGATAAAAATTGTACTCTTTTGTATGGAGATTAAGAGAAAACTATATCTGATTGGTTGTATGTCTCTGTTCTGTATTATAGTAATTGGACATGATGTTGTTTTTATATTATGAAGTGGCAAACAAGCATACAGTCAGGTAGAATAAAGTCTTAGGAATCGGCGTGCATGTATGAAGAGAATGATGAAGGTAGATGAGGCACGAGAGATATGTCAGGACTAGGCTATCTGGCGCTCTACACTCTCTGCCTACCCCGTTAGGGATCTAGCGTGATACATATAAACACGCATACAATTCACTTCGATACTAACAATGGTAAGTGTAGCCTTAAGACATAAGTATTGTCTTAGGTACAAAGAAAAACAAATATTTTAGTTCATCTCCGTTGCCATTCCTAAAGCCTACGTTGATTTGCCTCTGTGCCGGTAATTATAGAGCCGTACATTAAATGTTTCCGTAATAACTCTCACAGCGACATACCTAACAATAAATGTCTCAGGGGTGTCAACACTGGAAACGCATCTGCAATTTTACCTCTGGTTTTTGTGCAGATGTCTATAGGGTGAAGTCATAAATACATGTTGTAATTAAAAAAAAAATCGTATAATATCGATATGGTTCTACTGGTGGTAGAGCTCCAGTGACGGAGCTCGCGGGCGTATGCACCACCGCAATACCAAATATACTTGCCGCTAAATGGTGGAGTTGAGCACTATTGTGTTCCGGTCAGGTGGTGATGTACGGCAATGTAATTTCCGGCACAGAGGCATAATACTTAGTACCTAAATTGCATGCGTTTTTGCCACCTTCGTTACATTAAAAAAAAATATTTTCAAAAAAAAAAATTTCAAACACAATACGTAAATATTCTGAAAGTAACAAATGAACATGCAATTGTGATTACTGTAGGCAATAGATATTTATTGCCTAACTAGCATAGTTGGTAATAGATGGCGCTGCTGCTACCATAAAGCAATGCAATAGATGTGAAGAAAAGATTTGACAAATCGGGCAGGGCTTCAGTAGCTCAATTGGAAGAGCGGCTGGACTAGATTCCCAGTAGGTCGCGAGTTCGAGTCTCGCCTGAAGTCAAATTTTTCTTTCCATTTTTCTTTAAAAATAAAATAGATAGAACTAGAAGTTTCGAATAGGATAGGCACCTAAGGCTATATGTGCATTGTGCATGATAACAGTATTACTGGTGGTAGAGCTCCAGTGACGGAGCTCGCGGGCGTAGGCAGCACCGCATTATCTAATATACTTGCCGCTAAATGATTGTGTTCAGCACTATCGTGTTCCGGTCAGGTGGTAATTTCCGGCACAGGGGCATAACACCTTAGGCCTCAGGAGTGGTAACACAACCGCATTTTGACCTTGGTCTTTGTGTGGGTGTCTATAGGCTGCAGTCATCACTTAACATCAATATGAACTGCGTGCTTGCTTACCACTTCCATTACCTACAAAAAAAAAACATCTATATGTACTTCTAGATGAGTACCTACACATTTTATGATTGTGAACTACATAAGTACCCATTAGGTAAATACAGTATGATATACCTAGCTCGTGACACTTTAGGTCTTAGATAAGCCATATTTGTACGCATCAAGTTCATTACGAGATGGATATAACATTAAGATCATTCGAGTCAGACATCTTGGAATATGCGCCTGCGCAATTAATATCCGGTAGACACAACCCACGATCACGCCTCAAAGCATTTGTCAAACATTAAAATTTTTGAAGTCCAATTCCTAATGATTGCGATTAATAACACAATAAATCATATGTATGACAGTACACTCATAATCATAAGGTTCAAATTGGGAAAGCTAAGTCTTACAGTTGCATCGATGTTCAACTACAAAGGGATTTATACTTTATGGAGTAAAGTCAAAGTCTAATTTCAATGGTAGTAACGAGTTCAAGTTCTATATGAAACAAAAAGACAAGCTACTTTGTATCGTCCGTAACTCACATCCTATACATATCTTTATATTGCCGTCAATCAGTTCTGAACTCTATTTTAAAGAGTTTAAGTAGTTTTTCATGTACCTGCTAAGGCATTCTAAAGCCGGGTATATAATATCAATCACAAATCAATAGTGACGTACGATACGAATGGAGTTTAATTGCAGGGTTGGCATAATCATTAGTTGGTGGGATCGCCGCATTACACACCCCTGAGATTTTATCACCGATTGTACGATGCGAACTAAATTTATGTTTTTTTTTATTTAGTACGATTGTGTAGATCATTTTCTAGAACTATTTTTAACTGGATCGCAGTTGTGAGAAATGTTATGATCATTTGAAGATTGAATCAAGTAGATTATTTTTTGTTTTGATTTGTTTTTTTTTTTAATTTATGACAGTCAAATACAAGTATACATTGAGGGTGAGTGAGTATAACCGATTTTTTTATTTAATTATGTCGTGAAATGGTAAACAAGCGTAGGTACATTTGATACTGAGGGTCAGTAAATGCCTGTAAACATGTAGACTACATAAAAATTGAGGTCTTATTTGTTATGCCTCTGTACCGGCAATTACAGAGCCGTCCGTTACTACCTGACCGAAACTGGATGACGGTGAAAATTATCTACCATTTAGCGGCAAGTAATGATAATTCGGTGGTGCATACATCCGTATACGCCAGTTCCGACACTGGAGCTTTACCACAATTATGAAACATTAATTGACTTATTTATCTGTATGTATGTATGTGTGTGTAATAACAAACATTGATTGACCAACAGACCAACAGACTTGCAACTTCAGAGGACTAATCGTTTTATCTCAAAACGACATGAAACTTCGTAATCTAAATTATATGTAGTCATTTCGCGAATCAGTCATTCCTAGACTAAACCATTAGATTGAATACTAAAACTTTGGCCAATCATGAAAATAAGTGTCTTTGTAAACTTTTAATAATATTGTACACTGATTGGAAATTGGCCCTTTTAAAATGGCCTTTACCTTAAAACATGTGACAGATCTCAGAAACAGTTCCTTCATTACTGGTGGTAGAGCTCCAGTGACGGAGCTCGCGGGCGTAGGCACCCCCGCATTACCTAATATACTTGCCGCAAAATGGTAGTGTTCAGCACTATCGTGTTTCGGTCAGGTGGTAATGTACAGCCCTGTAATTTCCGGCACAGAGGCATAACACCTTGCAGATGAGTGGTAGGTAACGCATCTGCATTTTGACCTTGGTCTTTGTGTAAGTGTCTATAGGCTGCAGCCAACACTTAACATTAATGTGAACTGCAGGCTTTTTGCCACATCCATTACAATAAAAAAAAATGTGGTAGATCTAATGGACTTATTACACGTCACGATATTCAGGGTACGATAGCAAGGGTCAGGGTAGTGTAGTAACATTTAGGGAGTTAAGGCCCTAATAAGGCCGACCGGAGCGGCATGTATTTGTACCTACTGTGACTGAGTTAGGGCGCTGTAAACCGGAGAGTGTAATAAGCGGCAACACGGCGCGAGGCCACGCGTAAAAGGCTATTACACGACACGGTATTCAGGGTCCGGCAGAAAGGGTAAGCATGGCTTCGCGCCGGTTTGCCGATTATTACACTATCCGGTCGCAGTACAAGTACACGGGCCGCTCCGATCGCCCTAATTAGGGCTCCAACTCCCTAAATGTTATAGCACTACCCTGACCCTTGCTATCGTACCCTGAATACCGGGCCGTGTTATAAGTCCTTTATTACCCTTTCTGCCGGACCCTGAATACCGTGTCTCGTAATAAATAGCCTTTTTAAGAAACAGATCCTCCGTCATATTTTCATAGATAATTAATTAAATAAATTAAAAAGATTTATTTCATGGGTCTCTTGCCTCTTTCAAAAACGCTATCAAGTATCATTACCTAAGAAGAAATAATGTACCTTAGTTTTAAGTATGTACAATTTAGCAAATGAGAATGTTTAAAAATTATTAACCGATAAGTTAATTATTTAGAATGTTGTGTCTGCATCTAGAAGGTTACAATTATGTATACATGCTAATAACTTAACAACTTCTGAAGTTTACTTGTGAATAATTGTAATTTGTTTTGTGGACCAAATAAAAAAAAAAAAAAAACTTTAATTCTAACTACACTAAAGTTATCATTTACATGTCTAACTTAAAAAGTAAGTTAGTTTAAAACATCTAAGCCAAAGTCTCGTTTTGCTACTACTAGCGCCATCTAGCGACACTTCACGTCAACAGATTGAGTCGAATATCAAATATCGATTTTGAGCAGACTGATTTATTATGTCTTCATAAATCATTGATGTTATAACGATGTTTAAAGATATCCTCAAAAAAACGTTTATTCTTTGAACAACACGACTTGATACTAATTTTACTGTAGGTATTATAATTGTTTGTATTTTGTTTTTTTTTTAATGTTATGGATGTGGCAAACTAGCATGCAGCTACACATTAATGTTAAGTGATGACTGCAGGCTATAGACACCCACACAAAGATCAAGGTCAAAATGCAGCTAACACTCCTGAGGTCTAAGGCGTTATGCATCTGTGCAGGAAATTACAAGGCTATAGTATAGATGGTGCTGAACACTACCATTTAGCGGCAAGTATACCAGGTAATGCAGCGATGCCTACAGCGGCAAGCTCTGTCACTGTAGCTCTACCACCAGTAAAACATTGCATTGTGAACATTGCATTTTGAGTTTTGGCGGGAACCTTGAAAGAGACTTGTAGTGCTCTTTTTTTATTTCGTTTTCGTGGTGTATTTTTGAGTTATATTAAATAAAGTTGGTGGCATTTTGTTTAACATAGGTTTATTACAGTATGTATGTATGTATGTATCTTCACGCCAGGTCCCTAACGGGGTAGGCAGAAAGTGTAGAGCGCCAGACATCCCGGTTCTGACAAACCTCTCGTGCCTCGTCTACCTTCATCATTCTCTTCATACATGCACGCCGATTCCTAAGACTTTTGACCCCACCATCAGACAGAACTCGACCTATTTGGTCATGGTAGGTCAGCCTTGGTCTTCCTGGGCCTCTGCAACCATCCACATTCGCATTGTATATCTGTTTAGTCATTCGCTCATTCGACATTCTTTCTATATGCCCGAACCATCGGAGCATGCCTTTTTTCATTTTTACACCGATACTATCATTCACACAAAGTCTCTTTCTTACATCTTCATTACGAACGCGATCGGTGAGTGATACACCGCAGATCTTGCGCAAAGATCTCATCTCGACCGCGTTCAACTTACTTTCATGCTCTTTCCTGCATACCCAGCTCTCGCTTCCATATAAAAGCGTTGGAGTAAGTACAGCATTATGTACGGCTAGTCGAGCCCGCTGGCTGAGATGTTTAGATTCTAGCAGCTTACCCAACGCTCCATTCACGCAATTCCCAGCAAGCACTCTTTTTTCTATGTCAGTGGTGTACCTACCATCCTTGCTAAAAGCACATCCAAGATATACAATTTCATCAACCTGTTCTAACACTGCATCATCTACTACTACCCTTGCATTTGTTCTCTGTTCATCTCTTTCAAATACTAATACTTTAGTTTTATCCACATTCAATTGTAAGCCTTTCTCCATACAATCCTCTTTTATGACTGTGACTAGTGCTTGTAGCCCAGATGGTGTAGAGCTAACAATTACAGTGCCCGTGTAAATTGAAATATAATAACAGTGCGAAAACACGGCCTATCAGGTTGCCTCCAAAACTTCATTGTAAATGTTCTGGTAAAGTAGCCATCGCTTTACTTGAATTACTGACTGTGACTCTGACTGACTGACTCTGACTTATACGCTGCTTATTACGAATACGAAATATCGTTTTACTTGATACTGGCAATATGCGTAATAGCAATGCCATAACAATTAAATAAAACATTGCATTTTCATCACATTTTTTTTTTCATTTAGGTGGATTGTCAGTCTTCCTAGGAATTTGGAAATGTGTGAGACAAACGTTAATTTTACTGGTGATATTTTTTTTTTCTTTTTTTTTTATTTTTTTTTTTTAAGTCGGGCTTTGTGTAGGCGGCCTGTCTCGAGACGGCACTAGTCTACTTCACCGGGCAATCGGCGAGCGCAGAGGGCGCTCCAGCCTAAAATTTTAGCGCAACTGCCTAAGGGTGACCCATGCGGGTCCGTGCCTCGGCTTAGGACGTTGCGGAGAGACATATGAGACATATGCGATTATGGGCGTTGCAACTTTCGCTCTACTCCATTCGGTTGGCGATAACCGGAATGTCATCGGCCTCGCGGGGCCGGAGATAGGGTCGGGATCAGGGGCGGGCGCGGCGCGAAACGCGTCGGCGCGTTGTATTATTTGCGGTTTGTGCAGTGTGATTCTGTAATCGATTGTTCATTGCGGCGATGGCCAACGTGGTCTCATCGTCCGGATCTTTTAAGACGTGCCTTGGACGTCTCCTTTTGGCGCGATCAAAAGGAGTGTATATCGCGGCCGCTCTGACCAGCGGATTCGGGTGGTGACTCGCCCGATCGAAATAGCGAGCTGAAGCTCGCTTCATAAACTGCCGGATGGTAGGCAGATTTGCGTCAATATGCAAGTTTTTATTACGTACGTACCAAGGCGCGCCTACGGCTCTACGTAAGAATCGGTTCTGCAAGGTTTGAAGTTTGCGAAGTATTGTCTTTTTCGCGTGGGCGAATACCGGGGACGCGTAGCATAAAATGGGCCTTATGCAGGACGTATAGGCACGGAGTTTGTTCCGGGCCGATAGCTTGCTCTTTTTGTTTAAGAGACAATGTAGTTGGGACAACACGAATGCAGCCTTTGCGCGCGCTGCTTTTACATGTGCAGCGAAGGACAGATGCCGATCAAGCGTCACTCCTAAGTATTTGATTTTGTCCGTCCATGGGATGGGCTCGTCAAACATAAGGACTGGGGCTACGTTGGGTCTGGGAGCGCGGTCCCGTATGAAGAGTATGGCAGCGCTCTTGCTAGGATTTACCTCTATACGCCAGCGGCGGAACCAGGACTCAAGGTCTTTGGCCGCCGCTTGCAGGGCTTTCCTTATGATCTCTGGCTTTCTGCCAGAGACGTAAATAGCGGTGTCGGTCAGCGTACATTGCCACCTGAACGCCGTGGCGGACAGGGATATCGCTAGTGTATAGCGTGAATAAGAGGGGGGAGAGTACGGATCCTTGGGGAACACCGGCTGTTATGGTGTGACGGTTCGAGAGGGTACCCTCGACTCGATATCGAAAGCCTCTGTCCGACAGAAAGTCGCGAATGATGTGCACGATTTGGGTGGGCACTCCGAGAGTGTACAGCTTATATAATAAGCCGTTGTGCCACACGCGGTCGAACGCTTTAGCGATATCGAAGAAGAGGGCTCCCGTCATAATCTTTCTATCGAATTTACTGAGTATATGCTCAGTGATTCGATGTACTTGATGGACACAGGAGTGACGAGCACGGAACCCGAACTGTTCGTCCGGGATCAAGTGCCGCACTCGGGTGAAATCTAAGAGTCGAGCGTACACGACGCGCTCGTAAATTTTACTTAGAGAACTGAGCAGACTTATCGGCCTGTATGACGAGGCCTGGTTGCTCGGCTTACCGGGCTTTTTAAACCCGATAATTGTGGCCTCTTTCCACGCGGGTGGAAACATACTATTTTTAAATGCTGCGTTGAGTATCGCAGCCAAAAGGGCAATGAGCAAAGGGGGGAAGTTTCTAACTGTGCGATTGGAAATGCCGTCCGCACCCGGCGCTTTCCGCACTTTTAGACGCTTGATCAGGTCTGTCACCTCTGCGACTGTCACAGGTCTGAGAGGATCATCATTATTTTCGCTATTACCGTTAGCGTTTTCATCGACTGGCGTGTCGGGAATGGGACCGGTTTCGCGCGGGGGGGTTGGCGGTCTCGCGTTCCTACTTTCGACTTCTAAGTTGATCTTGTCTAAATGATCGGCAGCTATCGGCATCGTACTTGGAGAGCATTGAATCTCGAGCTCGCTCGCCAGGCATTCGGACTTTTCGAAGTCATCGAAGGCTGGCGGTTGGTTGGGGCGAATGAGGGGAGGCATAGATGCCTCCATAGGGGATTTGAAGCATTTGAAAAGCCTCCAGTACTCTGTATGAGAGGGATCAAGGTCAATGAGCTTTTGCTCCCAGCGGTCGTTATAGACTTCCACCTTGCATTTCTTGGCCTGACGTTGCCAGTATCGCATGGTGGATTTTCTATCGGCCGTTGGGGCAGAGTAGTAAGCTCTGGTAGTTGCATTCCTTTCCCTCACTATCTCCCGTACGTGTTCAGGGATAACGGCGTGACTGGGTACAGTCGCGGGTTTTTCCTCTGAGCATCCGTCTACGACAGATTGTACGTGATTAGTGAGAGTAAGGATCGCACTATTGACTTCGTCAGTGGTCTCTATCAGGGAGGGGATCGTATCTAAGTCTGCGGATGTGGTGGCGGCCAACTTGGATCTCACTTGAGACCAGTCGGTCACCACTCTCATCGGGATGTCGCTACGACCTGTATCAGTGGGACCGCTATGGGGGATAAATTCTATGATAACAGGTCTATGGTCAGAGTCTAGCTCGTGTAGCACTCGTATAGAGTGTAAACGCAAGTTTACATTCTTTACGAGCGCTAAATCGAGTATGTCGGGTCGTCCCATGTTGTCGTCATAACAATAGTGGGTGGGTTCGAGTGGCACTAGAATGTCTATAGGTGCTCTGTCAAGATAACGTTCAAGAACTGTCCCTCGTGCATTAGACGAGTTACAGCTCCACATTATGTGTTTGGCGTTGAGATCTCCTGCCACTATGACGGAGTCGCCAAGCTTAAATAGACGATCTAGGTCGCCTACTAAGAGATCGCGTTGGGGAGATAGATACGCCGACACTATAGTGATCGGCTGATGACCGGTCATCGCTAGTAGGCAAACTGAGACTTCAATGTTCTCCAGGTCGTCGGGGGGGGTTACTGGTGATAGGCACCCCGGGTGTATAACATGTACGTACCACGTACCAACCAGTGTGTAGGTATCCCCACCACCTAATAAAACAATCGACGATAATAGGTAGATATTATACAATATTGTGTTCTGGTAAAAGTCTAGTCAAAAGATCGTAGGTTAGTTTTTTACGTAGAATCTATTAATTAAATGTATAGCTACTGTAAGGCTCGGTTTACATTATTTATAAACGTATTTTAGCTAAATAATCTCTCCTTTGTCTTTTTCTATCCTGCACATTTTGACAATGCAACTGACAAAGACAAAGCATTCTATAGCTAAAACGTATCTAATGTATGTTTATGAATAAAGGAGTGGAGTGCTTTAGGATAGTAGTTTAGTGGATACATGAAAACGCTACTTGCACTATTACGATTCTACTTTCCTTTCAAGTTGTACCAAAATACTGTCCTAAACACTAATATAATGTGAATAAACCTATAATAATTACATCTGTATTCACTTTCAAAAAACTAGTGAGCTGCTTGTTTGACAATTATATAGCATCAACATTACCTTACCCCCTTATTCATAAACGTATTTTAGCTAAAGTGTTGCTAATCTCTCCTTTGTCTTTTTCTATCCTGCACATTTGACAATGCAACTGACAAAGACAAGGCATTCTATAGCTAAAACGTATCTAATGTACGTTTTCGAATAAGGGGGTAGTGTTTAGCAGAGTATTTTAGTACAATTTGAAAGGATAGTAGAACCGTACTAAAGCAAGTAGCGTTTACATGTTTGAACTAAAGTACTATCCTAAATACATTAAAATGTAACATTGGATAATAGATTTGAAAATTGTTTTTTTTTACTGTTACTAAGTACATTTGTTTGATTACTGATATATATTATTTACTTTCACAAAAACGATGGATCATCGAAATTGATTCACGACATTTTTTTCAACTGCTATGGGCATAAATATCACAAGTTACTTATATCATTCAAGGGTGCGCATCAAAATTCAAACGGCTTGGGCCGAAGCCTACCAGGTGGCGCCACAGAAATCAAAGCTCAATCAGGTTTTTTATACGTCTTTTCTCTTTATTTATTAGCCTATATCAATTCTTTTATAAGATGCTTTTATATTTTATAACAAAAAAAAATAAGGAACCATGTTTATCGATATGTTATGGCTAATAACTGAAGTACGGCTACACTCAGTTCTATTCGGTAATTGGGTATGGGACTGTGGACCATAGGCGCCCCGCATTACCAGCATATGTAGAATGTTTTTTTTTTTTGCTGATAGTAAATTACAATTTTAGCTGATAGTTTTATAGTAATTATCACTTCGGGGATTACAGACGTGGAGATACGTCATCACTGTGAACCAGAGTTAAATTAATATTGTATTATTGTATAATTCTGCAAATGCACGTTCACCGACGGATCGCAGGTACGGAGAGCACGTTGTCAGGCGTCGCAACTGCGTCTGTAGAATTGATGGCCGCACTTTATTGGAGGTGGGACCGAGATCTAGTCGACTTCGGCATCAACCTGATATAGGGCCAGTTTGTTACGCGCACCGATACTACATGATACTTGATTTCTTTTTTATACCTAACTAGCTGTCCCGGCAAAGTTCGTATTGCCTCAGAATGAAATAATGTGTCAAAGGTTTGATATACTTACTATTTGTATGGGATAATGAAATTGTAGTTTTTACTATTTCCCTTCAATATCTTCATATTTTCTTACCTTTTAAACCTTGGACTTTCAAAAATCATTCAAAACCAAAATTAGCCAAATCGGTCCAGTCGTTCTCGAGTTTTAGCGAGACTAACGAACAGCAATTGATTTTAATATATATATATACCTAATGAAAAAAGAGCTTCCAATGGTGGATTAGAAAATCATTTTGAGGGTAGTAAGGGATACCGGTTTTCCTATTATGGGAACATCTTTAAACTTCTAAAAATTTAAAGTATCAAATCGTCTCAACATGACGTCAGTATCGCAACAGACGGCACAGAATGCTCGCCTTACTACAAATCATTCAACCAAAGCCAGTTCTGAAATGTTTCCATTCTTTTATTGATTTATTTCATATTATTATTAATTATTATTTCGGATTACATACAAAAAAATACGAACGAATTATTCGTAACGTACTCCGACCAATCTGATAAGTCTGTATTATTTATTGCGCGTTTTTATGTCAATACCATTTTTTATGACACCCTATTCTGTTTTAAATTTAAAAAAGCCGTGATGGTTTGGAAATCTCCAGGTGTGTTTCATCTTCAATCATAGGATGAAACCTAAGACATAAATAGGTGATAGGAATGGGTTCCCTACTTTACTGCGAAATACGTTTCATCGAAAACTCATCGGCCGACAACTATACACCGAAGACTTCATTGTGCGATGCTATTGTTTTCCGAAAATTTATAAATTGAAGTTTGCCCGATCCTATATTTCATTGAAAATTTTACTTCGAAGCTTTTTTGAACGATGTCTTGTTTTGGCGAAAACTATGGAATCCTCGATACTTCTTTGGTCGATGTTCTTTTTCTTTTCTTACTGTCCAGCATGCATGACTGTGATCTGTACTGCATTATATGGAATTTTAGTTTTAAGCCAAAATACCTTTCCGTAAAAGCCAACCATACATTCGAGGAAACAAATTCGGAGTAAAAAACCTTCGACCAAATAAGCATCGACGAAACAAGATTTCGGTGAATCGTTTTCGATCAAACGTACATCGAGCAATGAAGCTTCGGCGAAATAAAGCATCGCACAATGAAGTCTTCGATGTATAGTTGACGGCCAAAGATTTTTCGAGTAAACATATAGTAGGAAGGAACCCGATAGGAATGTTGTAGTCTGTAAGGAACTGTCAAACGATTGATTTTTTTTATTATTTTTGTCATATATAATGCACAATAGTTAGTTTCAGAAACAAAGGCGACTATATACCTACTGCAGTTGATACTCAAAAAATATTTAAAACTCAATTTCTTCATTCTGATAAAATGGCTTACCCACAGGTAGTAGGTCCCTGGTTCGATTCCCAGGTCGAGGACTAAGTATTATCTTTTTTATTGTGATGAATTCAGAACTACGAGTATGTTCGGATTTTTTTGAAAAAATGGGGGAAAAGTCTTTCAGGGGTTTTCATAGCCTCAACCGCTTTTATTTGATTTGACATACATATTAGGGATGAGTGTACACGCACGCAATATCCGTAGATCTTAGTACAATCAATCAATATCCGTAGATCGTAGGTGTACATTGAAATCTCTGTTTTCATATGGATCTATAGTATTATTTACCATTGATGTAAACTTTATGCTTGTTTGCCGCATCTTGGCATAAAACATGTGGACTGGTGATCAGATAACATATACAGGGTGTCCCCGAAATCAACGATATACCGAAAACATGTGATAGGCCAAGTCATACTGTCACCCTGTACACATACAAAAAACAAACCAAAGGTGTTTCGCATTTATTTACATACCGACATCATATTTTATCCTCACTCGTTTTCACGTGACGTTCGACAGATTGTAAACATTTGCTACCGTTAACGCTTTCCCACCTGAAACCATCCGAGACAATTTCATACACCTACTCCAGAGCTACCTTCGGAATAAAATACGACAATATATAGCTGTCAACAGTTGATAGGACCTGTCTCTCAAAATATCCCCGCTTTTAACGCTCAAAATGTAGTAGCTACTATCCTAAAACCCAAGATGAATTACACTTTATCAGTAGCTGTTAAAGTCCATTTTGACACGTGCAAGTTTTAAAAGATAGCTTCTTTCACCTATGAACTATTATCACACCTCGATTTTAGATTACAACTAGCATCGAAATCGATTTATTTGATATACATTTCTCGTTGCCACCGCAACCTGATTTCAAATCGCGCATCACAGGAGCAGTGAATGAGGAGTTTTGAGAGATTGCAGTTGATATTTTGTTTCAAGGGTAATACAGTTTTCGTTTGACGTCCTAAGGGATGTGGCTAGGTGTTGACTCGATCCCCGGTGGTATAGATCAATGATATGTCAAAATTGTGTTGTAGTTCTGGGATTCATAGCTCGGTTAGAGATCTGGACAGTGATAGATATCGTTAGGTCCCTCGTGATTATGGATTTTTGTTATGCATCGGTGCAATGTGTCACAACTATGAGTGCAACTTCAAAAGTTTTAATGTTTTCTCTTTTGATGTATGAGAGCCGGGATAATCCAATGAATTTTATGTTTGAATCCGGAGAATTAATAATATAATAATAATGGCAACCCATTATACGTCCCACTGCTGGGCACGAGTCTCTCCCCTTGTTGGGGGGAGGCCTGGAGCTTACTCCACCACGCTGCTCCAATGCGGATTGGTGGAGGTGGGTGGGTTAGTGGCCAACCCACTGTCGGATGTTTTCAAACCACCCATAAGGCCTCCGACAGGTTTAACGACTGCTATCCATCGATAGCAACCGGGACCGACGGCTTAACGTGCCCTCCGAAGCACGGAAACGCGCATTTAATTTGCCACTAGCGGTCACCCATCACACTACCCGACCGTGCCCGTAGTGCTTAACCGAGCAGATCGCTTACGATCTACACCAGCCGCTGGGCTATGCGCGCTTCTATGGAGAATTGTTAGTACCTAATGTTGCCAGATGTCCTAATTTGCGCGGGACGTCCCGATTTTCAGGGCTCTGGGGACACGTCCCGATTAAGACCTGATCGGGACGCTAAATGTCCCGATAAATCAATCATCATCATGACCTCAACCGAAAGACTTTTACTGGTGGCGTAGGCACCACCGCATTACCTAATATACTTGCCGCTAAATGGTAGTGTTCAGCACTATCGTGTTCCGGTCAGGTGGTAATGTACGGCCCTGTTATTTAAATGAGGGTGGCAAACACTTATGTAGTTGAAATACATGGTAACTGACGACTACAGCCTTTAGATATATATTTACTGGTGGTAGAGCTCCAGTGACGGAGCTCGCGGGCGTAGGCACCACCGCATTACCTAATATACTTGCCGCTAAATGGTAGTGTTCAGCACTATCGTGTTCCGGTCAGGTGGTAATGTACGGCCCTGTTATTTGAATGAGGGTGGCAAACACTTATGTAGTTGAAATACATGGTAACTGACGACTACAGCCTTTAGATATATATTTACTGGTGGTAGAGCTTCAGTGACGGAGCTCGCGGGCGTAGGCACCACCGCATTACCTAATATACTTGCCGCTAAATGGTAGTGTTCAGCACTATCGTGTTCCGGTCAGGTGGTAATGTACGGCCCTGTTATTTGAATGAGGGTGGCAAACACTTATGTAGTTGAAATACATGGTAACTGACGACTACAGCCTTTAGATATATATTTACTGGTGGTAGAGCTCCAGTGACGGAGCTCGCGGGCGTAGGCACTACCGCATTACCTAATATACTTGCCGCTAAATGGTAGTGTTCAGCACTATCGTGTTCCGGTCAGGTGGTAATGTACGGCCCTGTTATTTGAATGAGGGTGGCAAACACTTATGTAGTTGAAATACATGGTAACTGACGACTACAGCCTTTAGATATATATTTACTGGTGGTAGAGCTCCAGTGACGGAGCTCGCGGGCGTAGGCACCACCGCATTACCTAATATACTTGCCGCTAAATGGTAGTGTTCAGCACTATCGCGTTCCGGTCAGGTGGTAATGTACGGCCCTGTTATTTGAATGAGGGTGGCAAACACTTATGCAGTTCAAATACATGGTAACTGACGACTACAGCCTTTAGATATATATTTACTGGTGGTAGAGCTCCAGTGACGGAGCTCGCGGGCGTAGGCACCACCGCATTACCTAATATACTTGCCGCTAAATGGTAGTGTTCAGCACTATCGTGTTCCGGTCAGGTGGTAATGTACGGCCCTGTAATTTCCGGCACAGAGGCATAACACCTTAGGCCTTAGGAGTGGTAACGCATCTGCATTTTTACCTCTGGTCATTGTGTGGGTGTCTATAGGCTGCAGTCATCACTTAACATCAATGTGAACTGTATGCTTGTTTGCCACTTTTAAAACATTAAAAAAAAAAAATACATAAACCAACGGTCAAGATGCAGATGATGATTATTATTTGAGAACGAATGATTTTCTTCCCATTCTACAATTTCTTTCAATTCACTCGCATTACTGGTGGTATAGTTCCAAGTGTAGCAGCTCGAGGGCGTAGGCACCACCACATTACCTAACTTATCTGCCGCTAAATGGTAGTGTTTGGCACTATCGTGTTCCGGTTAGATAGTAATGTATGGACCCGTAATAACTATCACAGGGACACGATGCGTTAGGTGTTACGGGTGGCAACGCATCTGTATTTTGACCTCTGGTTTATGTGTAGATGTCTATAGGCTGCAGTCATCACTTAGCATCAATGTGAGCTGCATTGTGCATGGTTTTTTGTTTGTTTTTCCATAAAATAATGTGTTATTGCTTAAACTACAATATTACAACTATTATATTATGTGTTTACTTCGAGTTGTTTTCAGGCCTATTTATGTCGGGATCCGAACTCGCTGTCAGAGGATGAAACCACGCAACCGGCGTTAGTAGGTAATCCCACAGGCAGGCATTAAAGTAAGTTCACAAAAAAAGGACTTTTTTCCAAAAATATCTAAAAGGTAAAAAAGGCTTTCTAGGCATATGTTTGATATTGGAAGTAGGTAGGTTTTCTGTCTGATCGACTGAGTTTTGGCTAGGTAAGTAATATAATTTTAAATAATAATTTTAGTCTAATATACGCGAGATTAATCCGAAAACTAGTTTTATTTCAATCAGTATCGCTCGCGAAGACCTAAAAAAATATTTCTTTAATAATCGGTAAAAGTAAAAATAATATTGCGTTACACACGTTACCTACTCTCTGCGGCTCTTTTATATATTAATATAAATAAATTACACTCACACAATATTTTCCAGAATTGGGAACAAAATGACGTATTGATTCAATCTAAAACTATACAGGTGTGTATGTATGGTGCCTCAAACATCATTAAATTAAAGCTCATTGTCTCAACTTCTATCGGAACGGGATCGGATCGCAAAACACCGTGGCTGAATAACCCAATAATTGTGTACATAAATCATTTGAACGACTCCTGATAATTCTCCCTCCAAAGTAAATGTTTGGTGTGTGGTGTAAGCGGGCAGCGATTTTATAAGTTGTTACATTAAGCTGTTAAGTTAAATATTTTCATTCGAAGATGAGTTTCAAGGGAGCTTTAAAGCAGAAATAAGGATATATTTTTACTGGTGGTAGTTGCAAGAGTAGGAGCTCGAGGGTGTAAACGGGTTAGAGGTTGTATCATGTGATATATATGATATATATATATATATATATATATATATATATATATGTGATATAAATGTGAGGGTTATCTAAACTTTTTGCCGCTAAATGGTAGTGTTCATCGTGTTCCAGTTAGATGGTAATGTATGGCCCCGTAATAAATATCACAGAGACATAGCAACTAAGGTCTCAAGCACGGCAACGCATCTGCATTTGACTTTTGTGTAGATATCTATAGGCTGCAGTTATCACTTAACATCTGCATCAACTGCATACTTGATTTCATTTTCCTTACATTAAAAAAATCGAGAGTGAGGGGGTAGGCACACACAATGCTAGTGTATGTGTTGTTTGGTACATTGCTATCGTGGTTAGGTGGCGATGAATATTATTTTCAGCATGGAAGCATAATGAGTTTAAACATCAGAAATGGCGACGTATCGATAACTCACGAGAAAATATTTTTTTTTATGAAATTATGATAAAGTAGGACGAACACATGGATGTTAAAGATAACTGACATCTACAATGTCAATAGGCTGCAGTTATCAAAAACCAGAAGTCAAAACGCAAACGCAATGTTGTATCTCTGTGATAGTTATCACGGGGCCATACACTACTATCTAACCGGAACACGATAGCCCGGAACACTACCATTTGGCGGCGGATAGATTAGGTCATACGGTGGTACTTACCTCCTAGAGTCTCTACACTGGAATTCTACCACCAATAAGTTCTCTACATCAGCCCGCCTATCGACCCCGCTTTCCGCTTGTAACTCAAACGAGAACGTAATTCTCCCTCAACGTAAGGGCTTGAACAGACCGGGCGATAAAGCGATACGTGCAAAACGCGACTTTTCAACCTTTTGTTGGGCCAAAGACGCGATAATGTTCGTAATATATGCGCTTTGTTGGGAAATATTTTTGCGTTTGTCATTTTATATATCATCTCAAAGGAGTGGTTTGGTGTTTGATTCTAATTTACGACCTATTTTATGCTTTTAAAGGGTTTTCAGTGCCGTCTGTGTTTAAAATCAAGGATAAATGGCGATACTCCTACTGGCTGTCTGAATTAATTTTGATATTTTATACACTTTTTGCAGTAAATTCTAAATGTATTCTTATTTTATTCAGACTAGTTATTTCGTTTCGCATTGTATTCAACAAATAAAATCAGACATAAACCATAGTTATTTAACTTGGTGAAACTATTGAATCTGGCAATTAATTTTACAATCTTTTTGATTAAAAATATAATGAAGGGTTTGCGTAATATGGTAAGGGACTTAGAATATCTAACTATTAATAACTTAATAGCCCTTTACTCGTATAGGTCACGCCCCCTTAAAAACTGTTAAAAGACACGAGTAGATCATTTGTATATCAATGGAGTAGATAGATAATGCCAAATGCATTTATCATATGTACAACTTGTCATTATGACATTTGTAGGTGTAGGTATCCAAGTCTCTTTTGTTGTTTTTGATATCCACAGAACAACCAGTTGAACTATCGGTAACTTTACTTCACCGTAGTACAACCAGTTGGTCATCGCAGTTGTACCACGGGTCGGTCACGGTAAAACCTAGTTCACCGACCAGAAACCAAAATGCAGATGTGGCGCCAGCCCTGAGTTTAGTTGTTATATCTCTGTGATTGTGACGGGCCCTTATTACATTACCATCTAACCGGGATACGATAGTGCTGAACACTACCATTTGGCGACAGATAGACTAGGTAACGCGGTGGTGCCTACGCCCTCGAGTTCAAACTAGAACTCAACCACCAGTAAAGCCTATTACAATGAAAGCATCCCACATATCATCCCATCCCATCCACATACAATTCAAACGATATCAACAAACAAACCAAAGTTGTATGATCCAATTAAACTAAGGCATACAGATAAGATTATGAGAGATCGGTACGCAGATAGGCGAACAATCGTGAACTTATACACCTATCGGACAAGCTCCAAGTTGCGGACTGTCGTAAATTAAAACTGTATTCATTATTGAGACTATTGTGGTTCGTAGACATCAACTGAGTAGAAAGTAGAGGTTATAGCAGGTATTAGAGATGTCAGCAACTCGATTTTTAATTGATAGATACTTGTTATTTTACCGGAGGTGTATGAATATACATGCATGGTACACCCTATAGAACTTGCCGTGAAGAAACTAAGTCCCTTACGAAGTGGGTAGAGTGTGCAGCGCCAGATATCCCGTTCTTGACACCAGATATGAAACTACATGAAATCATATTACAGGTGGTAGACGTCTAATGCTGGACTCAAGGGCATAGGCACGGCGTATTAGCTTATACTTTTTATACGGGAAAATCCATCCTGGGAACCTGTCGTCTTGGTGAATAGACGGCAGATTATAGAGTTTTATCGAGCCTCCCACTCTTATCATTGTACCGACGCACCACGCTATGTCGTCATGAATTTAATATTTATTATTATTATACTCGGTACGTTATGATATGTATAATAATATGTTTACTATATTTTAACATTATCGGTATATATACGTAATATAAGTATATACTGTAAAAAATATTCATTGTAAACATTTATTTTTATGTATGGTATAATAAGAATATATGTATAATTATCGTAAATATGCTATATTATTTGTCCTGACAAAATGTGTAAGTATATATTATTAACCATTATTATTTAATTTGTTTAATTATTAATTTTATTAATTTAATTTGTTTGATCTGCTTGACATCCGTGAAACACCAGGGTCCCAGATGAAAATCAGCGTCAAGTCGATTGATGTGATCGACTTGACATGAAGCTGATCTGGGCTCCCATTTGGACCAGCCGTGAGACTTAATCTCTTTTTTTTTTCTTTTTTAATTGTTATTGTTTTTGCTTTTTGCTTTTTGTTTAATTGTACCCCAATCGTCTGGCAATTTGTATCGTCATGTCTCTGTGCTGTCCAAATAAATGTTTTCTTTTCTTCTTTTCTTTTTTTCTTTTTTTCTTTTTAGATTGTGTGAGACTCGACTCACTAAAACCGCGCGGTGTTCCAACTCGTCCTCTATCAGTGGCGCTTAAACTTGTAAGCTTTGTCTGACAGCAGTAAACATCATTCGGCTGGAGTGATTAATATGCGGAGAGATCTTTTCTTTCTTTCTTCTTTGCAATTCTTTCTTTCTATCCCCGGACACATTATCAAACTCCGGGGATGGCGCTAAGACATTTCCGCGTAACTTCACGCCTGTAATCCCCGAAGGGGTAGGCAGAGGTAAATGCATGAATTTAATCATACATGCAAACACCCACGACTCGCCGGCTACGTTTTGGCCCCTGTAACAGGTGGCGAACCTGTTGCCATCTCCGGGCACATTACCAAACTCCGAGGTACTGGGAAACTTCCAGAAAATGGAAAAATCCCAATAGAAGCAGAGATAAAGGATTTTAGACCGTTATCTCTAATATCCCCCGACCCAGGAATCGAACCCAGGACCTCCAGCGTAATAGTAGTGGATTTTTCCATTCGAAGCCAACACCTCAGCGTAGCAGTAACGGCCCGCTACCACCAGATTACTGATACAGTTACACATAAACGTAAAACTTTTAAATCAGTCCCAGCAAACCAAAAAAGGCTATAAAATATCCGCACATGGCGTAGAACAAAACACTCTTCATTTTTATTCCTGCCGTCTAATAGATTTCCCTGCTAAGTGCTCTCCGAACAATTTCATAAAGAAAAAAAAGTTTCAGCGGCATCCCACCATTCATTAGGCCACGTACAAGCTAGGGCGTCACGTGATGATTTAAGGGTGTGCGCGGTAATGGCGCGATAAATAACGCGGTCAACTCTGCCCGCTTAAGTACACCAAAATGGCGGCACTTAGACCACTAGTGACATCTCTTGGTGATGTCAGACAATTACTAATGGTGATACATGAAATTTCTGGAATTTATTTCATACTTGTGTTCAGTTCTTGTATAATAAATTATTTTTATATTTCTCTTCACGTGAATACATCAAATCTTTGATTTGATGTATTGTTTTTCAATACTGTGAACATAGAATTTATTGATTGTAATACTTACGATACATAGATGTCGCTGATCAAATGGTCAATGGCCACAAAATTAAACTTGCTTATTTCTAGCGTAGGTGATTTGATTTGTTTTCAATTAATTAATAAGAAGATAAATATACTTTTTTCAATTCAGGCCAGTTGAAGAACAACATGAGTAGTTCAAATTATTAACTAATTCTCAGACACAGACATCTAATCAATGGAAGGCTTCGATTGTATCGTGAAAGTTCTCAGATAAATACCCAGATGGCACTACTAGTATGGTCAATGACCATGATGCTAAAAGTTTATCGAGTTTAATGAGTAGCTGCTAGATGGCGCTGCTTTACCACAAATAAAATAGTTTACATATTATTATTATGTTTATCACCTACTCTCTGTTTAATAGGTAATAACTTTTTTTGCCCATTTTAAAATCTAATTAGATTAAATTCAATGCTGTATTTACATTAATTGTCTAAGTTATTCTAAACATTTATTTTGGCAGATCACAGAACTCGGACGCGACACATTTTTCATAAAATAAAACCCCAAAAAAAATATTCCAGTCCTTATCTAAATCTTAAATACGAAAGAAAATTCGAAGAAACTCAATTTGGTGGTAATTGATTACAATGACCCAAACCGCCCTATGATTTACTACGACAGGTTCCGTAGCTATATCGCGAAGGGATCGCGCCGCTGTACGTTTTATCGCGGCACGCATCGCACGTCGCTTTGCGTTAATTTAGCAGTCACGCTCGATCATCTGTTTATTTTTGAATTTGGAAATTTAATTTTATTGGTAGAGTTCTAGTGACGGATGCTCGGTGGCGATTTTCGCATTACCTAACGTTTCTGCAGTCGTAAAAATACAGTGTTGTCGTAGAGGTAGGTGTCTTGTTCCGTTTAAATGGGATAACACAGTCTGTAGATGTAAAATAGTTGGGCAGAACGTATCGTCCCCCTCTAGTGCAGAATTCTTCCATTAGGCGATAGGGTCGTCACCACATGACGCCTTTACATACTGTTATCATGGTCATCACTATAGCCCAGGAGTCGGCAACCTGCGGCTCGCGAGTCACATGCGGCTCTTTGGATATGAAACTGCGGCTCTTTAGTTGGGTGTCAGCTCCGACTTTCAGTATGTGTTAGTACTCTGTGTGCTCTGTGGCTCCGACGCACGACGGGAGTTAATTCAGTATGCGTAAGGAGATCGCTAGTGTGCGACCGAGTGGACTCAACTTTCGTGTTTCATTTGATTTTACTCCTCATGATCAATTTTCATGCTGGGCCTTATAACATAAATACTTTCTTAGGGAGTAAACTCCAAAAAATCTTCAAAAACTCTTCCGAATCGACTAACGAGTATTGGGCATCATTTTCATTTCTCAATCTATTGTGTCATATTTATTATCGAATTTGTTGTAAAAACTACTTATATAATAATCAATAAATATTTTGCTTGAAAATAAAAATATATTTCACAAGCATGTGTTAATGCGAAATAATATCAAACAATTATTAAGGGTAAAAGCGACTTCTTTGCGATATTCAATAAACTGAAAAGTCTATTATATCGGTTGCCTAACTAGCATAGTTGGTAATAGATGGCGCTACTGCTACCATAAAGCAATGCAATAGATGTGAAGGAAAGATTTGACAAATCGGGCAAGGCTTCAGTAGCTCAATTGGAAGAGCGGCTGGACTAGATTCCCAGTAGGTCGCGAGTTCGAGCCTCGCCTGAAGTCAAATTTTTCTTTCCATTTTGCTTTAAAAATAAAATATATTTCACAAGCATGTGTTAATGCGAAATAATATCAAACAATAACTAAACAGTTTATTTTTTTATCAAAAAATATAAAATAATATTCAAGTAGGTATTTATTTTTGTTTTTTTTTTTTTGCATGTATGTATCTTCACGCCACGTCCCTAACGGGGTAGGCAGTAAGTGTAGAGCGCCAGATATTCCGGTCCTGACAAACCTCTCGTGCCTCGTCTACCTTCATCATTCTCTTCATACATGCACGCCAATTCCTAAGACTTTTGACCCCACCATCAGACAGAACTCGACCTATTTGGTCATGGAAGGTCAGTCTTGGACTTCCTGGGCCTCTGCAACCATCCACATTCGCATTGTAGGTATATCTGTTTAGTCATTCGCTCATTCGACATTCTTTCTATGTGCCCGAACTATCGGAGCATCCCCATTTTCATTTTTACACCGATACTATCGGGTACTACGTCTGAACGGACCAAAAGGAATGGACCGTAGTCCATTCGGCCGTAATCAAAAAACGTCTACGTCCCAACGGCCCGGTCATAAAATAATTTAAAAGTACAGTCGCATACAAGCGTAATAGTCGTATGGTTTATAAATTTTCACTTCTAAATATTTACATATTTAAAGTAGTATTTAATCTAATAGCTGTAATCTAAGTATACGAAGTCGTTAACATCTTCGTTTCTAGTTGGCACGACTTCAGGTACTTAACTCAACAATGACCCTTTCTTATCAACCAATCACAAGCAGACAGTTTATCTGCTACGTCAGAGGTGTGGCGAAAAGAAGGTTCATAATAATATGCAATCAGTGTTTTTTAAGGTTCCGGAGTAAACAAGGAACCCTTATAATTTCGCCATGTCCGTCTGTCTGTCTGTCCTTCCGTCTGCAGTTTAGTGCAAAAACTATTGGTACTAGAGATTTGAAATTTGGTTCAAGTGTAGACCTTAATCACGCCGACAAAGTAGTATAGTAGTATAATAAAAACATGAAAAATAATATTAAATAGGGTATACTCTCGCATCATTTAGTTAACTGTTCATGACTTATTATTATATTAAGCTTTAAAGTGCCAATTTTCGTTGGAGTCAAGTGTACCCCCCCCCCCCCCTCTACCAACTAAACGGTTGTTGTTAGAAATTCAAACGTTGCGGCAATAGTATCTATATATAACGAAATTAAAAGGAAAATTGTCACGCCTAAGTTGGCTTTACAAGTTTGCCAGTAATAGTCCACCAAATATAATACTCGAAAGTTGTGAACAACTCCATAGAAAATATTTATATATTTTTTCATTACATTAATCAATTGTGCTACTTATTTTTCGCAATAACACATGCGAGTGAACTTAAGAAATTAAAGAAAAAACGGAAAGAAAAATTTGACTTCGGGCAGGAATCGAACCTGCGACCTCAGGATAACGGGTAACTTAGTGGTAAAGCGGTGGGACTTCGGTAACTTAGTAATAAAGCGGCTAGACTGGTTATCCTGAGTTCGCAGGTTCGATTCCTGTCCGAAGCCAATTTTTCTTTAATTTCTACATTAATCAAACCTAAAATTACGGAGCACTACACTGCGCGTGGCCCAACATGCACTTGACCGGGTATTTTTTGTCAATATGTTTAAGTGGTTGATTATTTTTATATATGTAAATATATGTATCTTCACGCCAGGTCCCTAACGGGGTAGGCAGAGAGTGTAGAGCCTTGTTTTCATAAAGTAAATAATACAAATTTAAGAAAAAAATTAAGACTTAAGTATTTCAATTTATAACTTTTGCACTCGAATGTACTGCATGTATACATTTGTTAATAATATTTTATGACCGGTCCGTTGAGACGTAGACAATTTTTGATTTCGGCCGAATGGACTGCGGTCCATTCTTTTTGGTCCGTTCAGACGTAGTACCCTACTATCAATCACACAAAGCCTCTTTCTTACATCTTCGTTTTTTTTGGCTCTTTAAAAACTTATTAAAATTTAATAAATTGTAATTTTTGGCTCTTCCGACTCAAGAGGTTGCCGACCCCTGCTATAGCCGAAAGACTCTAAGAAGATCTACTGCTGGACAAAGTTCAAAGATACCCACAACAGTGTTGTGCAGCATTAGGGGAGAATATGCCATAATCGCCACGCTTGACAGACGCATTGGCGATCGCACTGGCGGTAGTTTTATCGCAGAACTCTGGCCATCTTGCATTATTGCACTACTTACCGCCCCATTGGAATGTTTGAATCACCATTATTCGGTTGACTGATTGCACTAAGGTAAGAATTCTGTTCCAGTAGAAGAAACTTTGCACGCACGTCCCAACGCCAGCTTTTAAAATGTAATAATAATGGCAACCCATTATATGTCCCACTGCTGGGCACGAGTCTCTCCCCTTTTTGGGGCTTACTCCACCAAGGCCTTACTACTCCACTAAGGCCTCCGACAAGGTTTAACGACTGCTAAGTCGTCGGCCTTATGGGCGTCTATCGATAGCAACCGAGATCGACAGCTTAACGTGCCCTCCGAGGCACGGAAACGCGCATTTTTAATTTGCCACTAGCGGTCACCCATCACACACCCGACCGCGCCCGCAATGCTTAACCGAGTAGATCGCTTACGATCTACAAGAGCCGCGCCGCAGGACCATGCGCGCTTTAAAATTTTAAATTGTAATGCTTTTTTAAAATGTAAACATCATTATTTACAAAATGATTTGCTAACAGCGTTACACAGTACCAATCAACCCCCTCCTGCCGCCCCCGGTCTAAGCGTCCCGAAGTTAACGCTCGCAAGTTCGAGGCCAAATTTTAATAATAATATATCTTTGTAATTTATTCGATCTGCGAGTCGGGCGACAACGTTTGTACGTATTTTAGCCTCGATCGACGTTACGCTGAGTTACTGTACGTTTTCCAATTTTCCCGCTGTAATGGACTTAGTTTATGATTAATATGTTTGATAGCTAATATCAGATGTCTGTTTTGTTTATATTCTGAGTTTCTATGGGTTTTATTGATTTATAATAAAGATTAGTAAGTTGTCAGTAAAGCAATCTATACAAATAAATAAAATTGGAGTGTATGTTTGTAATATTAAAATAACTGCTTTTTACTAAATGCATATGTACATATACCAAAACCACATTTTTTACAATTTTTGTCTGTCTGTCTGTCTGTTTGGCAGGGCTAATCTCGGGAACGGCTAGACCAATTTTGACGAGAATTTCACTGGCAGATAGCTGATGTAATAAGGAGTAACTTAGACTTTTATACTAGCTTCGCCCACGACTTTGTCCGTGTAAATACTGAACAATCATAAATTCGCACGCGAACGAAGTCGCGGGTATTAAATAAAGTAGAACTTATGGATGATTTGCTTATCTATTATCAACGATAGACAATATTTCGGATGAAATAAGTGATACATATTTATGTACCGTACCTACTTAATGAAAAAGGGTCAATTAATTTTTTTTTTTTTATGTTATGGAAGTGGTAACCAAGCATGCAGTTCACATTGATGTTAAGTGATGACTGCAGCCTATAGACACCCACACAAAGACCAAGGTCAAAATGCAGATGCGTTACCACTCCTGAGGCCTAAGGTCTTATGCCTCTGTGCCGAAAATTACAGGGCCGTACATTACCACCTGACCGGAACACGATAGTGTTGAACACTACCATTTAGCGGCAAGTATATTAGGTAATGCGGTGGTGCCTACGCCTGCGAGCTCCGTCACTGGAGCTCTACCACCAGTAAAAAGTACTATCGATACAATAATAATAATTTATTATGATAGCTAATAGACTTAGAATGCTTAAATTATCATTCAGTATATTAATAAGTTATCAATAAAAGCGAATCAATATTTTTTTAAATGAAATCCACCTTATCATCATCACTATTAACATTTTTTTATTCAAACATAAGCTTAAATATGTGGTCTTATACCTACATTCGAAAATATCATTGAAATCTGTTCAGTGAATCTAAAATTGCGAGAATAACAGACAATAAGTTCCACATTTGTATTGATACAAACAAAACGCATATAGTTCTACTCCATTGCAATTTAACAAAATGCGAACAAAGAATCCCCACATAGTATAAAATATTGAAGCTGATAAGCCGATATTTAACCAGTATTCACACTGACGATCCTCATAAAAATTCCCTAACGTCGATCTAACCGGTCCGCTACTGCCAAGGATTTGACGCCAATGGTAGCGAATCGTAAATTACCATTATCTGCAGACGCACCGTGCTAGTATTTATTATTTATGGGTCGGATCGACTCGCCCCGGGCTTGATACGGGGCTGTTTTTCCCCGGAGCGCGCGCGGGTTGGGTTTGCCATGACGCCTTGTCGGCTTTTGTAATTATACCGATGTTTGAAGACTGTTATTGTATTTTTTATCTTTGACCTTTTGTAGACCTATTTTTAATGATATTATGTAAAAGATGTACAATTTTTAAGTGTAATAAAGCTATAACACGATGATCACATCTATATTTGGTAACGACAAATATAATGCGTTTTCCTCATCAACATATCAACGTTAATGTACCTTAAAAAATCTGATTAACATCTATGGTGCTCGGTATTGAGTGGGTTGTTACTCAGTAGTGTGAAACTCCGCGTTAAAGCCACTCTGGTAACTTTCCTCGTTGATTATTGTGGTTGCTACGTAATTATATACATCTTTGATCAATATCTTCACCATGTGAGTCTTAGATATACCATTTATAACTTTTAGTAACCGTCTGCTCGGAATCACTAGCATTGTAATAAACAGACTAGCGGCTCGACCATCCTCGTTTCATGTCTTTGGTTTGAGGTAAGGCAGCGGTTCCCATGGAAGTAAAAGGTTTTCGCAAAAACTCTAGCATCAATAGCAATGTTTAAACACCAAAAATGTGTAGGTAAGCAATTTTCGGTTTAGATTTTTGTGCAGTGCAGGGTGCAGGGCGAAACATGCGCATGAGAAGAGGCTTTCAAATTAGTAGGTTAGAGTTCCAAGGAAAGGGCTCGAGGGCGTTGACACCACCGCATTACCTTATCTATGTGACACAGAGTATTTAATTGGATTTAATTTAAAATTATTAATATTGAACTGGAGCCCCGACAGATGCTCTGCGGATCCCGAGAGTTCAGTAGACAATTATTCATTGTTCTGAAGTTTTCGTTTGAGTCGTATCCTAGGATAATCAGGGTATAGCTTAGCCGTAGCTCTATTATATAAAGGTATCTGCTGCAAGGTACTAGAAGCAATCATAATCATCACTTCAGCAGCAAGACTTCCGCTGCTAAAGCTTGCGCCAAAGATGCCGACAATAGTGTTGTGCGTCATCCAGAAAGAATATGCTTTCATCGCTACGCTTGACGTGTGGATTGGCGATCATAATTATTATTGTAACAGTTATCAAGAGATATGCCCATCCCGCGTTATGATACTGCCACCTATTTTGGCCGTTGTTTGTCGGTTGGCTGACTGCACAAGTGGAAGATTTCTCTTTCCCTAGTGAACGCCTCATAGAAGTAAAAATACTAAAAGCAATAGCCACCACGAAACCACCTAGGTAACCACGATCCCTAAAAACTGTATTCAGCAAAGCAACAACAATTCCGCCTGAACGTGACGCCAAACCAACATCCAATCAAAGGACAACGTTCGCTAATTAATAAAACTTGAGCCATAAATAAGGGCGGAGAGGTGGAATGGCGGTAAAAACTGTTAGGATCATAAACCTGTCAGCGATGAGGCACTGCCTTTGTTGCTATGTATCGCACGATAAATCTAATGGCAGAACAATTTGGACGGTTCTTTAAAACTTTGCAGATTAAACTATTTGCTGTATAAGTTGTATGTTTTGTTTATTGGATAGACAGTTGTTTGTTCAAGAGTCTTGTTTGCTTTTATGCTTGTAGTGTATGTGTGTGTCTGTGTATGTATGTCACTACAGATGAGGTTGAGACATTCAGTGGAGCCGATATGTATGTGTGGATCAATTAGAAGTAATCTGGCGGTTACAGGCAATTACTGCTACTCTCAGGTTCCGGTTCCGGTCAGGTCAGGTTCAATCACCGGTTTGGCTATTGAAACTTTTACATTTTTGAACGATTCTTAGCGCCACACTAGGCGTCTGCTAATATGCTAAAATTATGCGAATCCTAAGTATTTGCATAAATAATAATTATGTATGAATGGATACGTTTACCTCTTGATTTACTAACCCTTCAGAAAGCACATGCTATTTGCAGTCAAGCAAGAACCCGATTTATTTATAAAAGATATAAACACTACCATTTTGCTAGAGAAAGTGATAATCTTAAGTCATTACATACAAACTTAATGTTACGCTAAAATAAAAAATAAAAACGCTTTTTAAAATAAAATCCGGCCCTGTGTTGCCTGATAGGTAGTCTATTATTTATTTGTTCAAATTTTTAACTAAATAGCTACTCAATGGACTTATACTTCAAAAAAGCGAGTAGAACTTTTTCATTGCCTAGGTAGATGCTTCACTAGTTGATGAAACGGGTCACAGCATTCGCTACAGTATCTAATAAAAATATTTATATTTAAAACTCCACGTATTTACCTTTGAAAACACCGTATAACATCAAGATGTTCATAAAAATATCAACAGTTAATAAATTCCTAATCGAGTGCTGCCATCTATCACCAACTCCGTGAATCATTATAGGTGTAATGCTGGCTGCTGACGGATAGATGGAGTTATTGTTTTCATTGCGCACGCGTTTAATGGAATACGGTTTTGCTTACGTTACAGTATCTTTAAATGTATGCCAAAATTGTTTTGGCTAAGTAGAGTTTGTGGGGTATTTTTTTGCATTAAATAAAGTAAAATTTTATTCGTAGAGAGTACCTACTTGTATCATCGTGGAATCTTTTACAAAATGTGTGTAGATTTGGTGTAAATACGATAATATTTTATGACTAAACTGATGAGAAAGTCCAAGAGTGTAAAAACGAATCCAGATAGGGTAGGTAATTTTTTTTAATCAATATTTCCTGGAGTGGCAAACAAACATACAGCTTACAATGATGGTAAGTAATACCGTAGCCTATAAACATCTACCTATATGAAATCAAAAAAATGTAGATGCGGTGCCACTCATGAGGCCTAATGTATCAAGCTTATGTGCTCGAAATTACAGGGTCTGAATTATCACCTGACCGGAACATGATAGCGCTGAATAACTACCATTTAGCAGCAAGTACATAAGATAATGCGGTGGTGCCAAAGCTCGCAAGCTCCGTCACTGGAGATCTTCCACTCTCAACTTTTAGAATGTCGATTTTTAAAGTTTGTTTCGAATGGTAAGATTTGAGTTATTATTGAGATTTTAAAATCGTCATTTTCTGTTTTTTTTTTTTAAATTTTGAAGTTAAATTTAGCATTGCAGTGATTTGAAAGTCCATAAAAGAACAGGCAACAGTAAAAAAAAGACAGACATATATATTTAGGAATATATATTTTTTTTCTTTAAGAAGAAACCGACAGACCTAAATTCATAAGAGTTGACGTAGAAGAAAATTAAATAGAAAATGTTCCTAAGAGACACTATAATAGTGTCTCTTAGGAACATTTTTGAAGGATTCATTTCTTCCATGTGTAAATTACACACATATATTTTTTAAACCTTACAGCTACATGAAATTATATTAAAACTACCTTATTTTACACGAACAGACGGTATTGCAACGGAATTTTCAACCCTTACTAAGCTCGCATAATGAAGAGGCCCCCTGAGGTCTTCACTCACTCCCCTCCAGAGCCAGCGATTGACATATTCTGCAATTAGCTACATAGAAACTCTGATTCACATTTGTTTAGATTAAATTGAAAACGCGGTTTTTTTATGTGGTAAGTGCTAATTTCAGCATTGTGTAATTAGGTCGTCGTTCTTATCTTTACTGTCATATATTTTTTTGGCTTCTTTTAAATGTTATTTTTAATGGAAGTGGCAAACAATCATGCAGTTTACATTGATGTTACTGCAGCCTATAGACGCCCACACAAAGATCAAGGTCAAAATGCATATGCGTTACCACTCCTGAGGCCTAAGGTTTTATGCCTCTGTGACGGAAATTACAGGACCGTACATTACGACCTGACCGGAACACGATAATGCTGAACACTATCATTTGGCGGCAGATAGATTAGGTAACGCGGTGGTGCCTACGCCTCTGAGCTCCTACACAGGAACTCTAGCACCAGTAAAAATAAGAAATATTCAAACACAATAGAAGACTCCACCTCTGTATTTTCTGCTAAGTATGTGAACCAAATCACATGTATCATGCCTAGGTTGGCACCTAGATAGTTAAAATTATCCTGCACGTATACCAACAACAGAGAATATGTAATAATACTACGTATAGAATGGACACTTCGACGTACTGCCCGATTTCCCCGCCTCACCCAACCTCTCTCTTATGGGCGACGGTTGGTATTTTCCACGTGCTGCGCACACAGGTGCACATGTAAATACACGTCACTGATTGATGTCTGTGTAATAGAGACCAAATTAAGCGTTTGTATGGAATTTTGGCGGAGTGTCCGCGGTGTGCCAACAGCTTACGAAGACAAGGCTAGGGCAATATCTAGACGAGCTGGTGAACCCAAACAGAGAATTTGTCACAACAACCCCAGGATACCAGCCCTTTTCTGCTGAAAGCCCTAAGACTCTTCTGGTCTCTAGGAATATAGAATCTAATTTGATAATGGACTAGCTAAATTCACAAGGGGAGAATCTGCGTGTATAAGTTAGTGCGTCTACATTTTTATATTAAGACGGTTCCAGGCTGAAGGAAATATGAAGTAATGCCTAACCTACATCGCTAAACCCTCTCGTGATGCTTCGATATAAATTATTTGTGAGCAAGATTGGCTACTTCCAGTTCGGAGCGCCTGCGGTTTGCTCTACTTACTCCATTTATTCAAATGTAATTTCCGATATATAATTACAACACTACTATTGCCGGAATACTGCAGACAGAGATAAACTTACTTCTATTCTTATATATCTCCATGATTCGCCAGTACTGTTTATTGAGATCCTCAAAATAGGGGTTACAGCTGATTGTGATTTTTATGAAGTACATAATATATTTTTTTTATTTTAATGTAATGTGCGTGGCAAACAAGCATGCAGTTCACATTGATGTTAAGTGATGACTGCGGCCTATAGACACCCACATGAAGACCAAGGTCATAATGCAGATGCGTTACCACTTCTGAGGCCTAAGGTGTTATGCCTCTGTGCCGGAAATTACAGGGCCGTACATTACCGCCTGACCGGAACACGATAGTGCTGAACACTACCATTTAGCGGCAAATATATTAGGTAATGCGGTGGTGCCGACGCCCGCGAGCTCCGTCACTGAAGACTACCAGTAAATATATTATTATCCTTCATTACAATATAAATATTTATATTGTAATGAAGGATAAGTTTATTGTCTATTATTTTATTTACTTTTTTTAATTTTTGATAAGCTTCCTCTTTCGGTATAGCTGAACAAAACGTAGGTGAAATCTGGACATAACAAAAAAAAACTTAAAAATTCATTTAATCACTTGGAAATAATAAAATTTGCTTGTGATAGGTCAAATTACAAATTACAGATTTTTATGAAGTACATTATATTTATATTGTACTGAAGGATAAGTTTATTGTCTATTATTTTATTTACTTTTTTTAATTTTTGATAAGCTTCCTCTTTCGGTATAGCTGAACAAAACGTAGGTGAAATCTGGACATTACAAAAAAAAAACTCAGAAATTCATTTAATCACTTGGAAATAATAAAATTTGCTTATGATAGGTCAAATTACAAATAAAAAATTAAAGGGAATAACAACTGATACATTGATTAATATGTCAAAGTTAACAAAATAAAATAAATAGTGGTCCAAAAATACTTAATAATAAAAAGAGAGTATGGAACATTCTGTTGATACCTATCAACAGAATGTTTCATACTCTCTTTTACAAACGAAACAATAACCAATTAATCAATAAAACTCCAAAATTGAGAATAAACATATGTAATACATATTATTATCTGCCTTTTTATCTACCAAAAGCTTCATTATCAGCTTTTCTAATTATGGAAAGCATTGTTATGTATCAGAAAACAAATGGTAAATTGATAATTAATCTACACATTTTAATGACATATTATAAGTAAGTATTCATTAAGTCCAACACTCGATTATAATTATATCAAACTTAACAAGCTTGACGTTAATTACAATGAACGAACTGTTTCATCAATCAAAGTCGAAATTATCTGAAATAATTAAGAACAGTGCGGACTTCACACTTCGGACCCTTGAGGTATCGCTCTCTGACCTAACTCCATCCATTTGGTACACAGTATAGACACAATGTGTATAGACGTTAAAGTCGACTTATTATGTTATGTTTTAAAATACTCATATCCAAATATGACAATTTATGATTGAGCTTTGCGAATATCAAATTATTGAACATAAAAAAATCGTAACAGTTTCTGCAATCACTTATTTTCTTTTGAAATCAATGTTAATAATCTTGATGAAGATAAGATTTTTGTTGATAACGCAGATAAAATGCACAAAAAAAATTGAAAAGGGAACACTAACAGTGCTGATCTGCCTAAAGACATTGGATGTCTGTGTATTGTCAACAGAATTTGCGATGGTGAGTGCTTCGCTGAAGGAGCTACCATCTGCTTTCCTACATCACCCCACTCGCCGAAGAGAAACGCTCCACCTGCAGATATAGGATACGGGAAAGTGGAAGTATTCAACAGCACAATTTTCGCGTTCTTTCTTGCCTTGCATATTGAAAAAAACCTTCCAAACTGGTAGTCTCTTCAAATCTGGTATCAAAAGAGTCCTTCAAGGTAGATTTTCTCTCCTTACTCGTATATATAGTATATATTATAATATCAAGTAGGTAGTATAGATAATTTTGTCATATTTTTAAACTACCTACCGACCTACTCAAATATGAACTAATATTTCATTCACAATTAGCTGACCCGGCAAACTTCGTGTTGCCTCAGAATGAAATAATATGTCAAAGGTTTGATATTTACGGACTATTTGTAGGGAAAATAAAATTGTGTTTTTTACTATTTCACTCCAATTTTTTCATATTTTCTTACCTTTTAAACCTTCCCTGGACAACCAAAAAATTATTAAAAACCAAAATTAGCCAAATCGGTAAAGCCGTTCTCGAGTTTTAGCGAGACTAACGAACAGCAATTGATTTTATAATAGATATATATACGAGTATATAAGATTAATAATCTAAGTACTATGAGGACTGTCAATAAAAATTCACATAATTATAGCCTTGAAAAATTACTCTTAAGTAAAGCAAACATTAAACCGCAGCAGTAAACGGCTAAGCTCCCGATAATTTTCAAGGGGCAGACAAGTTAGCGCAGACTGAAATATTGGCGTGATCACTACATCATACCCACGATATTGATCATCTATGTTAGACGGCCCGATCTCTGATTTATATTGCTGAAGAATTCCTCCCATCTTTCTCATGAGCGATTGAAGAACTGCAGTAAATTGAAGTGATTATATAATTTTGCTTATTTAGGCTATTATTTAGGGTTGCAATATTTAAAAAAAAATGTTTAAGTACCGGTTAAGTAAAAAAATAGTTGCCCCATTTATTTTGAAGATTGTTAAATGACGTCATACCCTTAAACTACTAACTGTAACTGGCCGAACTGCACTATTTTAGCTCAAAGAATCTATTTAATCATTTTAGTCGAAAGATGTCCACAGCTGGACTAAAACCTCCCCATAAGGGGGGTATAGTATCACATGCGGATTGGCGATCACAGTGGCAGTAGTTTTATTGCAGGATTTTTTTTTTAATGAAATGGAAGTGGCAAACAACCTTGCAGTTCACATTGATGTTAAGTGATGACTGCAGCCTATAGACACCCACACAAAGACGAAGGTCAAAATGCAGATGCGTTACCACTCCTGAGGCCTAAGGTGTTATGCCTCTGTGCCGGAAATAACAGGGCCGTACATTACCACCTGACCGGAACACGATAGTGCTGAACACTACCATTAAGCGGCAAGTATATTAGGTAATGCGGTGGTGCCTACGCCCGCGAGCTCCGTCACTGCAGCTCTACCACCAGTAAAAAATGCTGCTGCCCATCTTGCGTAATGAAACTTACTACCGCCCCATTGGAATGGTTTGACCGCCATTTTTCGGTTGACTACCTGTACTAGGGAGAAAAATCTCTTGAAGTTGAAGATACCTAATTATTCCGTTAATTGGCGGCGGAGTCGTCACGTCCCGATGCCGACGCTGAACTGCACTGATCAATGTTAGAGTTAACGTCAATCGTCTGTCAGAAGGTGAGGGAATCTGTCAATCCAGATATTTTTCTACTGGTGGTAGAGCTCCAGTGACGGAGCTCCCGGGCGTAGGCACCACCGCATTACCTAATATACTTGCCGCTAAATGGTAGTTTTCAGCACTATCGTACATAACACCTTGGGCCTCAGGAATGGTGACGCATCTGCATTTTGACCTCGGTCTTTGTGTGGGTGTCTATAGGCTGCATTCATCACTTAACATCAATGTGAACTGCATGCTTATTTACCACTTCCATTACACAAAAAGAAACTTTAAAAATTGCAAAAAAAATACGCTGACGCTACGCGTCTTGCAGCCATTGCTAAAGTAAATGTTACTGCTATGTAAAGAAGGTGGGAAACAAGCAACACACATTGATGTTAAGTGATGACTCCAGCGTATAGACACAAAGAACTTAAGTCAAAATTCGTTGCAACCCCTGAGACCCTAGTTATTTTTCTGCCATCAATAAATAAATAAATACGCTTACACTCACAGCCCCACTGGGGATAATCCTGTGTCGTGGGTGCCGTTGTACACACACAACACATACACAAACACCCAGACCCGATTGTCCCGGTGCGGGGATCGAACCCATCCCTTTCGAATCAAACGGTCATCTCACACCGCTGGACTAACCGTGTCAATATCATAGTAATTACGGGGTCATAATACACCATAAGAGAAATAAGGACGTGAACATGAGCTGAAGAGTTGAAAAACATTGTCAACTCTTTTCATTAGCCTCGTAAAAAACAGAGAACCCGTTTCAACAAAAACAAGTAGAATTAATGCGGTGGCCGTAAGAGTAGTCCTTATTATTTAACATCTACAAAATTCGTCTGTCCGTCCGAACTCGGGCCGATATATCAACATTAGCGATGTCCCGTCCGCCTGGGACGAGACACGTTCACACGGAACTGTAGCCTCTGGAGGTGACTTTATGTTTTGTGAAATGGATTTCAAGAAAATAAAAAACTTATATATAATATCATAAAGTATTTGTGTCGTTGGATGCCTTCGAATCATAGAGCAACGAGGGCCACCGGCCGCCGCGGCGGACAGGAGGGGAGTAGCCATAGCGTTTATTACCGATGCAAAACAGTCTGTAATTTTTTGCGGGGGGAAAAGCGTGTGACACACACACTACAAAAATCGTCTATTACTACGAAACTCACACATTGACTATAACGAAATACATAAACAATTTCACGCACACGTTTAAACTCTTAGGCGACAGGTATAGGCCCAATTGGGCTTGTACTTTGACAGAGGGGAAAGCCTGCATATGGCTACGCCCCTCTCTCCCCTGGCCCCTCCAGTGTTGCGAGTGGATTTAAGAGCTTCCAAATTATAAAGGGTAATTTTATCATCTGAACAACTTTTATAATGGGGTCACCATTAAAATTACAAAAAAAAATCTTGTGATCCCTTATAACTGTGTATAAACAACATTTTTTTTTCGATATCACAATTGGCCCTATAACATTAATATTGTTCAAGTTTTCCATCTGTATAGCAATTTTACATCATTGAAGAAAATTCGGGTAAATTAATAATTACCATGATATTGCTATTAATGAAACGATAAGTGCTAACCAATCAATGTTCTCGTGGTTTATATCACGGAATCACTAATAGACTTGGGATTCATGAAAACGGAATTAAAATTTGTATCATAACATATTTTTTTCTGCGCTAAATTTAAATCGCTAGCGGGTATAACGCAATACAATACAATTACTTTTTCGTTGCGCTCTCTAGGTATAAGGTTACCACTTGAAGGTTTTTTTAAACTACTATGTTCCTCATCCTTGCATCTTTATTAGTGTAAATATGAAATGAAATCATGTGATTCATACAAATGTGAATGTCAAAGCACTAGGAGAATCACCAGCTTAAAGAGCTCAAAACGTTTTGTATAAAAATGTAGGTATTAAGAAACTATGAACGCCTGTACAATGACAGTTTCATATTCTATTGTTGTGTTAAATAAAAAAAAAACATTTATATAAGCTTAATTACTTCATAAAAATATTTTAAAAATTATTGAATTACCTGCTACCAAATCACCTTAAAAATAATAAAAAAACAAAGCTTAAAAAAAAAATTAAACACGTTTTAGTATTTTCAGCTGCCATGATCCGAAGCAATGAAATTTGATATTTTTAGTATATTATAAAACCATCCGCAGCTACCTAAATCAGTAATTAGCAACATTTTCATCATGTCGCATCCAGTGAACTAACTCCCGCTGCCACACCCATGGGATGTCAAAAATGAAGATTTAGTCCCTGGTCGCGTCATACGTTAGGCTAACTAATGAAAACACGGCGCGGGGTGATGAAGTGGACGGGTCGTCGGGTCGCGCGTCTTATTCTTTTACTACGATACGATTTTTGTACGATAATCTGACCTATTTGATATTGTTGACGGATTTTTAGTTAGGTTGATTGCGATCTTGAAACGGATGAGTTCTTTATTTTTAAGAAATTACAATTTAATAGGTACGGAATTGAATTTATGTGACTAACGAAGTTTAGTGGCAAGTGAATCATTCCCAAATAAATGTGTCAATTTGCGATAGCAAGACAGTGACAACAGTCCTATGAGTTGACTCTTGTATAAATGTAAGATATTATTCCATTATTCCTGTGTCGGTTTCCGTCATAAGTTAGGCTTACTTAATGAAAACACGGCGCGGAGTGATGAATTGGATGGGTCATATTCTTTTGCAAGATTCAAAGTCCGTTATCACAAGATCTGAATAAGTACGATTATATATTCGTCTTCACCCAAGAAAGACTCAGTTAATTGGCACCTACCTGTCAATTTACCAGTATTTATTGACCAAAAGTTTGATTGTCGATCCCCAGCCGCCTAGCGGTGGTCCCGCCGTCAGATGGGAACGTGTTGGGAAGGCGGCTGGGCAAGAGGTGTATGGGTATGTCGTTGGCCCTGCACCCTATCCCCAGCCGCATAGCGGTGGTCCCGCCGCTCGATAGGGACGTGGTGGGGCCGCGGAGGGGTGGTTGAAGTTCAGTTCATCCCTGTCACTCCCGCTCTCCCGGGGCCGAACTGTGTGCCCCTGGACTCCTCCACCCGGGCGTCTTGGGACGCCTGGCGTTGTGAGTGGTCGGAGCAGGGACCTTTGGGTGTCGGACTAGGAGATGTCCGTCGCGCAAATGGAAATAGGTCCCAAGCTGGGTTGCGTGCACGTGACGCACGCCACTAATGTTGGTTGGAGCAAAAGAGCTCAACCTGCGGAGGGCTCGGAGACGAGTAGCCACCGGCGGGGTCGCGGATGTGTGCTTAAGCGTTCCCGTGACCCCGCCACTGATGGCGGAAGAGTCGGAACACCGCGGGGTCTTAGTGAGTACGAGTCTCATACTACCCGCCGTCTTTTCCCCTAGACGGCGGGTGCCCATGACGGATTCCCCGCGTAAAAAAAAAGGTTGATTTCTGTTACCGAGTTAGGTTGTTGTGTGCGCAAGCTCTTCATATTAGAATAGAATAGAAATAGTTTATTTTTTGACACACACAATACATCACTAAACAAACATTGATAGTAAAAAAAAACAAAACAACAAAACAAAAAACATAATATTAATAAAAACAGAGACAACTTAACACAACTAACGGTATGATGTATGTGTGAGACCAAAAAAATGGTACCCATCTCAGCTGATTGATGTAGTTGGCACTACAGCGCTGGTGTTCTGATGGGACCACCGTAAGTGGCTTTGCGAACTACAAGCCGCCCAACTACATAAAACTTCCATGCATACTAATGTTATATTTATATACAATGTTACGTGATATTACATAAATAAAGATAAATAAATAAATGATAATAACAAATAAAATTACACACTCTCTGCCTACCCCGTTATCCCTAACGGGTGCTAAGTTACATACATACATAATTAGTCCAAATATTTGGTGGCGTGGTATCAATCGTATTTGTTACAATAAAAACGAAACATGCTGTCATCTGTCACCATGACAAATGACAAGTGACAAGTCCCAGAAAATTCATGACATGACATGACAAAATAGGAAATGGCCAAATTATAAATGTGTATTTAAAAAACGTTTACCTACATACCAATATAATACAATATATAATTGCATAAACCGAAACCGGCAAAACCGGTCGTACGTGGCATGAAAACAAGACATACGACGTGGCTGCCTCCACGATGCTGCTACGTGGCATACACTGTTACTGGGAAACCACGTAACCACGTGTGTCTTTCTGTGGCAAATGAAGTGGATGCACCAAAGCAGCATCGAAGGGTGAGTTTTTTTTTTTCTTTTCCAAATTTGCCAATTTTTGTTCCTCCATGATCATTCCTTTGAACTTAGAACGAAATGTTTGTTGCGTTTTTAGGACACGCAGAGGTGGTGGGAAGACATTCCAACAACAGGTAGCGGCAAACCTAAAACTACCACGGAAAGGCGCCGTTCTATGTTTCGGCATGGCCAATAAGTCAGATGTGGCCCTGGTGAAAATACGAGCGCGATCCCGACGCCAAGACAGCTTCTTGAAAAGAAATTCGGGTCTTTTTTTTTTTTTTTTTTTTTTTTTTTTAATGTAATGGAAGTGGTAAACAAGCATGCAGTTCACATTGATGTTAAGTGATGACTGCAGCCTATAGACACCCACACAAAGACCAAGGTCAAAATGCAGATGCGTTACCACTCCTGAGGCCTAAGGTCTTATGCCTCTGTGCCGGAAATTACAGGGCCGTACATTACCACCTGACCGGAACACGATAGTGTTGAACACTACCATTTAGCGGCAAGTATATTAGGTAATGCGGTGGTGCCTACGCCCGCGAGCTCCGTCACTGGAGCTCTACCACCAGTAAACTCGGAGCTCTTCCCGACAACACAATACCGAACAGCAAGGTGGCTAGATGTAGTCTCCTGCGAGAAGCCATTTTCATCAGATTGCCTGAATTAAGAAAAGGAGTAACATCGTGACCATGTTTGGATTTATTTTATCTTTTAATAATGCCCATTGATGTTTAATTTTAATGTTCTTTTTGTAATGTTATTTTGGAAGTGTTAGAAAAATATTAAATCTTTTTTTAGTCTTCAAAACACTTATTAGAAGAACGAGTTCCTTTCCCCTCTATTTAATAAAAAAAACGTTCTTACAATGCTATTTTCGTTTCCAAATAACAAAAAATAAAGGATTTTGTTATTTTATCAAACGCTTATATCTTGAAAAAGGAAAACACACAAGCCACTACAAAATTCAGCAGAAATGCAAAGAACTGAGTCTAACTTTTTTCACTATCTTACTTCATAAACAGGGATCAAAAGCCTTACCCTTTCTCATAAATCTATTCCCCCTCGAGGTGGTTTTGAATGGAGATTGAGCCAATTAAAGTAATCGCCGTAACAGTCGGCGTTGCCTTGGATTAGTTCTGAATAGTGCGGTGGAGTCGAACTGAGATATTTTTCAGAGCGCTTGAAAAATTTCTCTCTTAGTTTTGTTGAATTGAGTGTGGGGCTACGATTTGACGCCTTTATTTGAACAGAGCTTATGTTACTATATATCATTACCTATATATTATAACGAAAGCAATTTATTTAGTTTATGTGATTTCTTTCTTGTTTTAAGTAATTTTCAAAACACTTTTTACTGGTGGTAGAGCTCCAGTGACGGAGCTCGCGAGCGTATGTACCACCGCATTACCTAATTTAACTTGCCGCTAAATGGTAGTGATGTACAGGTGGTAATGTACAGCTCTGTGATTTCCGGCACAGAGGCATAACACCTAATGCCTCAGGAGTGGCAGTGCATCTGCATTTTGACCTCTGGTCATTGTGTAAGTGTCTATAGGCTGCAGTCATCACTTAACATCAATGTAAACTAAACGCTTGTTTGTCACTTTTATTACATAAAAAAAAACTTAAATTTTGCTATTGATTAAGAAATAGTTTTTTCAGAAGCATTTGATTCGACAACTTAAGACGGTTGAGTCAAATATAAAAACCAATATACGAATATGTTTGACGTTAGTATAAACACTCATAAAAAAAATCTAATCAACATAAATTAAACCGTATAATTACAGTACATTTAATTAGCACCGACTCCACAACCGCCCTATCCTCCGGGATTAGTATCATACAATACAAGCAACGACGGAATCCTTTTATTTATTGCTATTTATTGTTATTGCATTTGCTCCGCTCATTTCTCTCTTCTAATATTGTCTTGGTATAAATTTCGCTTAACGTTTCGGCTCTTCGCTTGTTTTAAATATTATTGTGCTAATTAGCTGTTGGGTTTTTACGGGGTGCAGTTCTGAAACCTGGTTTGTTAGTTTGTTACAGTGTGAATAAGTTTGGTAAGATTAACATGTGTGTTCTAATTAATTAACGTGTAAAGTGTGTAAGAATTATTCCGATTGTTTTTTGAAGTCAGTAATGCATGACTGATTATTTGATGTATTTCAGGTTTATAGAATCTATTAAAGATCAAATTTTAATTATTTTGTACAATGATGTAAGGCAGTGATTCCCAAAGTGGTCCATATAGACCCCCTGGGGTCTATGGGAGACTCGATGGGGTCTACGTATATGCGTAAACAAAAATGGGATACATGGGAAAGTTATATAAATGTTACCAAAGGGGTCCACCGAAACCAGAAAAAAATTGAAAGGGGTCTACAAGAAAAATAATTTGGGAACCTCTGATGTAAAGCATGCTCCAATTGGAGTTCTAGAAGGTTCGGTCATGTAAAAAAAAGGTATATTAGCGAATGATAAAACAAGTATTATTATATTTAAGAGGTTAAGATTTTAGATGTTAAGCAGATAGATTTTTCAGTTCACGTGATGGTGATGAAAAAAGGCATGCTCCGATGGTTCGGGCGTATAGAAAGAATGTCGAATGAGCGAATGACTATACAATGCGAATGTGTATGGTTGCAGAGGCCCAGGAAGACCAAGACTGACCTACCATGATTGTTTTATATTATTTCGCATTAACACATGCTTGTGAAATATATTTTATTTTTAAAGAAAAATGGAAAGAAAAATTTGACTTCAGGCGAGACTCGAACTCGCGGCCTACTGGGAATCTAGTCCAGCCGCTCTTCCAATTGAGCTACTGAAGTCCTGCCCGATTTGTCAAATCTTTCCTTCACATCTATTGCATTGCTTTATGGTAGCAGCAGCGCCATCTATTACCAACTATGCTAGTTAGGCAACCGATATAATAGACTTTTCAGTTTATTGAATATCGTAAAGAAGTCGCTTTTACCCTTAATAATTGTTACCTACCATGACCAAATAGGTCGAGTTCTGTCTGATGGTGGGGTCAAAAGTCTTAGGAATCGGCGTGCATGTATGTAGAGAGTGATGAAGGTAGACGAGGCATGAGAGGTATGTCAGGACCGGGATATCTGGCGCTCTACACTCTCTGCCTACCCCGTTAGGGACCTGGTGTAAAGATACATACAAGATTTTAGAGGCCCTGGAAGACCAAATTAGTCGAGCATCTACTATCAGAAAGTGACGTGGAGAGAATTCGTAATCGGCGTGCTACATGTGTCAACAAAAATATTTCAATCCGAGAACATTGCCGGATTGCTACGTGGAATGTGCGTGGACTGCTGGCTCCAGGAAAGATAGAAATAGTGGAGAAGGAAGCTGAAAAAGAATCCTGAGGTTCTTTGGTCACATTGCACGCAAAGATGGAAATAATCTGGAGCAGCTCATGGTGACCGGGAAGGTGGACGGGAAACGGCCGAGAGGTCGTTCACCAATCAGATGGTCTGACCAGGTCCGTTCAACAAGCTGCATGACGCTCTCCACAAAGCAAAGGACAGAAAAAAGTGGAAGGAAATCGTGAAAGTGAAACTGTCTTCCCAACGAGGGGATCACGACCCTCAGCAATGAGGAAATCGACTCGAGGAGGAGGATATTGCCTACAATTTTCTATCATTGGAAACATTATTATATTTTATGCTACATATAAAGACATGCGCGCATGGCCCCGCGGCTGGTGTAGATCGGAGGGGATCTACACAGTTAAACGATGCGGGCGTGGTCGGGTTTGTGATGGGTGACCGCTAGTGACAAATTGAAATGCACGTTTCTGTGCTTCGGAGGGCACGTTAAACCATCGGTCCCGGTTGCTATCGATAGATAGCAGTCGTTAAACCTTATTGGAGTCCTTATTGGTGGTTTGAAAACATGCGACAGCGGGTTGGCCACTAACCCTTATCTCCACCAATTCGTATTAGAGCAGCGTGGAGGAGTAAGCTCCAGGCCTCCTCATATGAAGAGGAGAAACTCGTGCCCAGCAGTGGGACGTATCAAGGGTTTCCATTATTATCTAAACTAATATTATAAAGAGGTAATATTTTTTTGTTTGTTTGTTTTGAATAGGCTCAATAACTACGGGACCGATTTAAAAATTCTTTAACTATTCGAAAGCTATATTATCCGCGGGTAACATAGGCTATATTTTATTTTGAAAAAAGTAGGGTTCCGTAAGATATTTGGGTTTTTCACACACAAGGTGTAAAAAATCATCCAAGTAAATTACTTATTTTGCGTACGCTGCTTAAACTATAAAATATATCGAGGAATATCTTCACTATTCGAAAGCTACATTATCTACGGGTAACATAGGCTATATTTTATTTTGGAAAAATAGAGTTCCGTAAGATATTTGGGTTTTTCAGACACAAGGTGTAAAAAAACAATTAGAAAAGTTACTCATTTTGCGTACGCTGCCTAAACTATAGAAGATATCAAGGAAGGCTTTAGGCTATATCTATAATCATCACGCTAAGACAAATAGGAGAGGGTAGGTAACATTGCACCCGCGCGAAGCACGGGCGGGCCGCTAGTTATTATATAAAGACCTCGTAACCTGAAGTCAATCCAATTAGGCTGGAGCGCCTTCTGCGATCGCCGATTGCCCGGTGAAGTAGACTAGTGCCGTCTCGAGACAGGCCGCCTACACAAAGCCCGACCTAAAAAAAAAAAAAAAAAAGAATTCAATCCAACACATCTCAAATCAAATTTTCTCACGCTTCATTAATCAACTGTTACGATGAGTTCAGTTTCAATAATGAAATAAAAGCTGTTATTTAACCATTATAAGCCAAGTTTACATCCAGTCGTTGAAAAATCGTTAACAACGTCACGTATCCGTGTCATCATAAATTAGCGGACACAGGGTAATGCGAACTGGATGATCTACTGTTTATAATATACATTCATAAAATATCGCCATTATTACATTGAAATTACATTGTGACTTCCCGTGGAATAAAACACATGTGTCGTGTAATATATTCTGTTAAATGATATACGGATTCGCGGTAATCTGTTTGTTGTTTTGATAATATTCTCCTCGTCTAATAATCTTCGTTGGCTATAATGTGTGTTAAAAGAAAACTGAATAGGTACTTGTTTTAAGGTTTTTGGGGATCCGTACCTTAAAGGAAAAAAAACGGTACCCTCATAATAGTAGGAGGGCCTAAAGGAGGATTTTGGCCAATGACAATACCATTTAGCGGCATGTATATTAGGTAATGCGGTGGTGCCTACGCCCGCGAGCTCCGTCACTGAAGCTCTACCACCAGTAAAAACCCAAATTAAAAAAAAAATAACCCAATCAAAGCTCCCATACAAAATTCTGACGATTTTTATGTGAGCTCGTGGCGGAGTCCTAAGGATTCGGCTGTATATAGAAACCTTAAACTTTGGTGGAACTACTCAACAGGGTGGAAGGTATCTCCCACATCTTAATTTTCCGCGTTCAAGTAACTGAAAATATTAGCTTTGGGCTCCCCCCCATACTATAAGATCATCCTAAACTGAAGACGATGAAGACGACGACATCGATAAAACATTTCCTTTCATTTGCAGCGTATTCTCCAGCGTTAACTATTACAGTTAGTCAACTTGACATGGAATCTAACGTTAAAGGTGCAGGTTGGCTGACGAAGCAAAACGCCAAAAAATAAAAATATTTTTATTTCGAGTAAGATTTTACAACCATTTTCAACTTCAAAACAAAATCTAAGTTATTCACTTAGCAGAGTTCCAAGTGCAGTCACTACTGAGAAGAACTTTGCTACCCAACAAACTCAAAACAAGCTCTTTTAAATTTTTAACTAGTATCGAATACAGATAATCATTAAAATCTAATAATGTAAACGTCAATAGCATATAATATTTGTATAAATACTTGTATCAAACAACAACTGTCCATTACAATGAAATATAGCACCAGCAGACCAGAAGACTTATCAGCCATAGACGTATCAGATTCGATCAAGACCCAAGGCTAAAATATTGACCGATTTTGTTTTACTGTTTTCCACGTTTCTATTTCACAACTTACCAATAATCGTATATCTAGCAATCGTCTACAAACATTCTGATCATCTTATCACCATCGAGTTAATGAGATCTTGTACACCCATGATGATTTATCGATGCTCTTGCAGCCTCTGGCGATTACTACTGTAAAAAATAGTCCAAATGCTCTTTCTAGCTCGCGGCTATGGCTAATTGAAGTTCAATAGTTAAGTAACTACTAACTAAGCGTTGCATTGTCGGGCCGTCATTTTTTTATGTTGACGGCATGGTAGTGATTACTGGCAACTAAGAACTTCTTTAACGTCTATTGGACCTAATAATATTAGTTACAAAAAAAATGCCAACGACTTCATGAGCTCATTATTTTTGTTCCAACAGGAATATAGGGAAATTCTTTTCGGGAATTCCTTGTGCTGCTTCACCAGCCAAGTTATGTTACGTTTCAGTAGACGAGTCACGACCAGTTGAAACAATAGAGAACAGTTTCAGGTGTTCGTTACCTGTTAGTCACTCAATCAGTCGGGCTGTACAGCTAAACGAGGTGATGCTTCTCCGTTCTCGTTTTAGAAAGTCTTGCCTACTTTTCACACGTCAGATTAATGCAAAACCGCCTTGCAAAGATCTTTGTGCGATACATCGAAATAAGCTTCATTTTAATTGGACGTTACACATTTTAATAATTTTATTAAAATTGAGAAGTGACATTTTACATTATGTTTTTAATTTTACAAAGTGTAGACTAATATACAGATTATTGACCGCGTCTAGCAAGGTACTGCGTGCGTTGCATATTTACTAAGTTTTTTTTTATTAGACATAAAGTTAGAAAACTCTCATATTAGCCAAAATCAATCAAATATAGCTTCTTTTAAAAAGGTATAAAGTATATAGGAAAGGAACGAACGCAGAGGGTTTGCAGCCTGAATATTTAAAGGACTGCGTAAAGGATACCCCTATAAATGCAAACCTCAATTCAAGGCGTTGCTGACAAGATGAAGACGTAATATATGCAATTAGACGGTAAAACTGTATAACACAGTATTAGTTTCTTTGTCACTCCAGGAGCATTGTTTGCCTCTGTACTATAAATTACGAATCCAGTACTTCTTAATTTGAATACGTTAGCGCTTAATACTGCTGTGAAGTGGAAGGTACACATGTACTGCTGTGGTGCCTACACCTTTGAGGTTCGTCATTGGAGCTGTGCTACAGGAGGTGCAGTCATCGAATTCCATCTGAAAAAAAAAGGATAAGGGTTTAAAAAAGCGTTGAAACATTTCAAGAGAAGGTTCGTGCCCTTTTTCGTCGATTAGCTTGTCTTGGCACTGTCCTACCCTTAGATTAACGTGTAATTACACATTATCCGATGACCGGAACGTAATACCCGCTCCGGTCCTAAGCCGAGGTCCGTACCTCATAGGAGGTGCCATTAGGCTTGTTGCCACTGTCCCCACGTGGAGGGCACTTCAGTGCGGTCCTATGTCAATCGCACTGCAGGGCGATCTACAGCGCAATACACACTGAGCCCGCCGGGCCGCCCACCTATATGGCCAACTTTTTGTCGGAGGGTTACTCATTACAAGTCGAAAAACTTTGTTAGTGGCGTGTCGGCGGCTTGAGATGAGGAACTAGGAGGTTAGCGACATGATTCTTTTCATATAGGCCGCCGGGACTCGTCGGCGGGCTGTGTCGGTGGCCCGGCGGGCTCCGTGTGTATTGCACTTTACGCTAATCCAAGACGAGCTCCCACATAAGTTACCTTTTCAGGCCCGGGGAAGATGTTTTCATGATATACCAGCTATCAAACTCAATGGATATCCTCTAAAAAGAGAAAACAAATTTAAATATCTCGGTTATTTCGTGACCTCGGACCTGAAAGACGATCTAGATATAGAAAGGGAGCGTAGGGCGCTGTCTGTTCGTGCGAACATGATAGCCCGCAGATTCGCTCGCTGTTCGAGGGATGTCAAAATCTCGTTGTTTCGAGCATTTGTACATCCTTCTACACGAGCAGTCTGTGGGTCAATTATTCTCAAAGACAGTACAGCGCACTGCGTGTCCAATACAACAATGCATTTAGGGTGATGCTGGGACTGCCTCGCTTCTGTAGCGCCTCGGGGATGTTCGCGTGTGGATTGTTTCTATCTATGTAACCATGCGCAAGCGCTGCACATCCCTAGTGCGTAGGGTGCGCGCCAGTCGCAGCATCATCCCAAATGCATTTGCAGAACTCTTTGACTGTCAGTATCTGAACCACTGTAACATGGTTCATGTACTGACTAATATTTTATATTTTATATAATGTATTTATTTTTATTAATAGTGAATTTATTTATTTATTTTATTAATTATTATTTGTTATTATAATATACTATGATCCATGATGGTCGAACAATAAATGAATTGAATTGAATTGTTACATGCCGCTCAAGTCCGGTTACACTGTAGAGGTATTATGCCAAACGTTATACAGTAATTTCGAAAAAAAAATACACATAACAGTGATTCAATTAAAATTGTGTTTAATTTCATATCATTTAATTTTATCGTTGTTTGTTAACCATGTACTTCGTAATTCTTTGATGTAATTTGGATAAGACATAGTGTATATACTCGTAACATGCAAAAATACTTGGATCTCATGCAATACGACTGTAAAATGTTATTGTATTTATTGTTGTGGTCATAAAGCGTGTGAAGTATTTCAAATGGGCTTTAAACACTACAGTTATGTTTTTTGGGTTGCGCAAATTCAATGGACGACCATGTACATTGAATTTTATTAAGCTGATGGTTATAGTACCTGATTTGACCTTATTTTCCTCCTTACTGATAAAACTATAAGTAGCTGTTGATGTTATTGTTTCGGAAAGGGAGATTTTAGGAAATTCCTTCTTTTAATCTCCTATTTTAATATAAAAAATATAATATTAACTGCCTCGGTAGCCTAGTGGTAGATAATTGAAATTGTTTGACCGCCATTGTTCGGTGGACTGACTGCACTAGTGGCAGTATTATCTGCCAGTAAAATATTTTTTTCCCGCTAGTGGATGCTGGGTTTCGTCATGTCCCAACGCCAGAAAAAAACCTAAATTTAAATTCGAAATTACTCAATTTTTCTCACAAATACTTTACCAAATGATAAATCACTACACATTGAAGGGGTGAATGAATTACAACGTTCTAAAAATTAAATGGCAAGCGGTAACATACTATTTTCGCCTCAACGAATCAATTTTGACAGATACACGTTTCAATCAATCATGATTGTATCTAGAGAGTGAATTATCTATTAGATGCGGACGATTTAATAGAGTGAGCATATAAGGTTTCGTTTAATACCAACAGTTCACTTGGATTTGGTAACATCGCATCTGAACAACTATGTTCTTTAGAGAAAACAAAAACAGGTTAAGTATTTCATCATTGTAAAACTGTATGTATGAATCTGTATTCTATTATTGAAGTGATATTGGAATTTACCCAAATTTCCCAATTTTTCTGGAATTTCAATGAATCCCCGAAGTTTTAATTATTGTGTATTTTAAAGAAAACCCCTTAATCAAGGGGGTGAGACTATATTTCCTGGTGGTAGAGCTCCAGTGACGGAGCTCGTGGGCGTAGGTACCACCGCACTACCACCGCATTAAAAAACTTGTACTTTGTATGTTCACATTGATCTTAAGTGATGACTGCAGCCTATAGACACCCAGAAAAAGACCAAGGTCAAAATCCAGATGTGTTACCACTCCTGAGGCCTAAGGTGTTATGCCTCTGTGTCGGAAAATATGGGGCCGTCCATTACCACCTGACCGGAACACGATAGTACTGAACACTACCATTTAGCGGCAAATAAATTACGTAATGCCGTGGTGCCTACGCCCGCAAGCTCCGTCACTGGAGCTCTACCACCAGTAGAAGTAAGTGGTTATCCAGAGGTGGCAGTTTTGAATCGAATCCAATTGTTCTCTGTCCATTTTGTTTTATAGATATAAATCTAAATGTGATTTACTACTTTATCCAAAACGCCAAATCCGCTACCTTAATCCCAATAGAAGTATTATATAACTACAATTTTATTTCACAAGCATAATTTTCAAGAGTTGTCCGATTAAATGTTATGGAAATCATAAGAGATGACGATCTTGCCAAGCTATGGCCAAGTACGAGAACTTTGTGCACAACTAGGACAAGCAGCTCGTCCCACCAATGTGTGTGTGTGTGTGAGTATCTTCACGCCAGGTCCCTAACTGGACTAAAAAAAAAGACTTATCAGCCATAGACGTATTAGATTCGATCAAGACCCAAGGCTAAAATATTGACCGATTTTGTTTTACTGTTTTCCACGTTTCTATTTCACAACTTACCAATAATCGTATATCTAGCAATCGTCTACAAACATTCTGATCATCTTATCACCATCGAGTTAATGAGATCTTGTACACCCATGATGATTTATCGATGCTCTTGCAGCCTCTGGCGATTACTACTGTAAAAAATAGTCCAAATGCTCTTTCTAGCTCGCGGCTATGGCTAATTGAAGTTCAATAGTTAAGTAACTACTAACTAAGCGTTGCATTGTCGGGCCGTCATTTTTTTATGTTGACGGCATGGTAGTGATTACTGGCAACTAAGAACTTCTTTAACGTCTATTGGACCTAATAATATTAGTTACAAAAAAAATGCCAACGACTTCATGAGCTCATTATTTTTGTTCCAACAGGAATATAGGGAAATTCTTTTCGGGAATTCCTTGTGCTGCTTCACCAGCCAAGTTATGTTACGTTTCAGTAGACGAGTCACGACCAGTTGAAACAATAGAGAACAGTTTCAGGTGTTCGTTACCTGTTAGTCACTCAATCAGTCGGGCTGTACAGCTAAACGAGGTGATGCTTCTCCGTTCTCGTTTTAGAAAGTCTTGCCTACTTTTCACACGTCAGATTAATGCAAAACCGCCTTGCAAAGATCTTTGTGCGATACATCGAAATAAGCTTCATTTTAATTGGACGTTACACATTTTAATAATTTTATTAAAATTGAGAAGTGACATTTTACATTATGTTTTTAATTTTACAAAGTGTAGACTAATATACAGATTATTGACCGCGTCTAGCAAGGTACTGCGTGCGTTGCATATTTACTAAGTTTTTTTTTATTAGACATAAAGTTAGAAAACTCTCATATTAGCCAAAATCAATCAAATATAGCTTCTTTTAAAAAGGTATAAAGTATATAGGAAAGGAACGAACGCAGAGGGTTTGCAGCCTGAATATTTAAAGGACTGCGTAAAGGATACCCCTATAAATGCAAACCTCAATTCAAGGCGTTGCTGACAAGATGAAGACGTAATATATGCAATTAGACGGTAAAACTGTATAACACAGTATTAGTTTCTTTGTCACTCCAGGAGCATTGTTTGCCTCTGTACTATAAATTACGAATCCAGTACTTCTTAATTTGAATACGTTAGCGCTTAATACTGCTGTGAAGTGGAAGGTACACATGTACTGCTGTGGTGCCTACACCTTTGAGGTTCGTCATTGGAGCTGTGCTACAGGAGGTGCAGTCATCGAATTCCATCTGAAAAAAAAAGGATAAGGGTTTAAAAAAGCGTTGAAACATTTCAAGAGAAGGTTCGTGCCCTTTTTCGTCGATTAGCTTGTCTTGGCACTGTCCTACCCTTAGATTAACGTGTAATTACACATTATCCGATGACCGGAACGTAATACCCGCTCCGGTCCTAAGCCGAGGTCCGTACCTCATAGGAGGTGCCATTAGGCTTGTTGCCACTGTCCCCCACGTGGAGGGCACTTCAGTGCGGTCCTATGTCAATCGCACTGCAGGGCGATCTACAGCGCAATACACACTGAGCCCGCCGGGCCGCCCACCTATATGGCCAACTTTTTGTCGGAGGGTTACTCATTACAAGTCGAAAAACTTTGTTAGTGGCGTGTCGGCGGCTTGAGATGAGGAACTAGGAGGTTAGCGACATGATTCTTTTCATATAGGCCGCCGGGACTCGTCGGCGGGCTGTGTCGGTGGCCCGGCGGGCTCCGTGTGTATTGCACTTTACGCTAATCCAAGACGAGCTCCCACATAAGTTACCTTTTCAGGCCCGGGGAAGATGTTTTCATGATATACCAGCTATCAAACTCAATGGATATCCTCTAAAAAGAGAAAACAAATTTAAATATCTCGGTTATTTCGTGACCTCGGACCTGAAAGACGATCTAGATATAGAAAGGGAGCGTAGGGCGCTGTCTGTTCGTGCGAACATGATAGCCCGCAGATTCGCTCGCTGTTCGAGGGATGTCAAAATCTCGTTGTTTCGAGCATTTGTACATCCTTCTACACGAGCAGTCTGTGGGTCAATTATTCTCAAAGACAGTACAGCGCACTGCGTGTCCAATACAACAATGCATTTAGGGTGATGCTGGGACTGCCTCGCTTCTGTAGCGCCTCGGGGATGTTCGCGTGTGGATTGTTTCTATCTATGTAACCATGCGCAAGCGCTGCACATCCCTAGTGCGTAGGGTGCGCGCCAGTCGCAGCATCATCCCAAATGCATTTGCAGAACTCTTTGACTGTCAGTATCTGAACCACTGTAACATGGTTCATGTACTGACTAATATTTTATATTTTATATAATGTATTTATTTTTATTAATAGTGAATTTATTTATTTATTTTATTAATTATTATTTGTTATTATAATATACTATGATCCATGATGGTCGAACAATAAATGAATTGAATTGAATTGTTACATGCCGCTCAAGTCCGGTTACACTGTAGAGGTATTATGCCAAACGTTATACAGTAATTTCGAAAAAAAAATACACATAACAGTGATTCAATTAAAATTGTGTTTAATTTCATATCATTTAATTTTATCGTTGTTTGTTAACCATGTACTTCGTAATTCTTTGATGTAATTTGGATAAGACATAGTGTATATACTCGTAACATGCAAAAATACTTGGATCTCATGCAATACGACTGTAAAATGTTATTGTATTTATTGTTGTGGTCATAAAGCGTGTGAAGTATTTCAAATGGGCTTTAAACACTACAGTTATGTTTTTTGGGTTGCGCAAATTCAATGGACGACCATGTACATTGAATTTTATTAAGCTGATGGTTATAGTACCTGATTTGACCTTATTTTCCTCCTTACTGATAAAACTATAAGTAGCTGTTGATGTTATTGTTTCGGAAAGGGAGATTTTAGGAAATTCCTTCTTTTAATCTCCTATTTTAATATAAAAAATATAATATTAACTGCCTCGGTAGCCTAGTGGTAGATAATTGAAATTGTTTGACCGCCATTGTTCGGTGGACTGACTGCACTAGTGGCAGTATTATCTGCCAGTAAAATATTTTTTTCCCGCTAGTGGATGCTGGGTTTCGTCATGTCCCAACGCCAGAAAAAAACCTAAATTTAAATTCGAAATTACTCAATTTTTCTCACAAATACTTTACCAAATGATAAATCACTACACATTGAAGGGGTGAATGAATTACAACGTTCTAAAAATTAAATGGCAAGCGGTAACATACTATTTTCGCCTCAACGAATCAATTTTGACAGATACACGTTTCAATCAATCATGATTGTATCTAGAGAGTGAATTATCTATTAGATGCGGACGATTTAATAGAGTGAGCATATAAGGTTTCGTTTAATACCAACAGTTCACTTGGATTTGGTAACATCGCATCTGAACAACTATGTTCTTTAGAGAAAACAAAAACAGGTTAAGTATTTCATCATTGTAAAACTGTATGTATGAATCTGTATTCTATTATTGAAGTGATATTGGAATTTACCCAAATTTCCCAATTTTTCTGGAATTTCAATGAATCCCCGAAGTTTTAATTATTGTGTATTTTAAAGAAAACCCCTTAATCAAGGGGGTGAGACTATATTTCCTGGTGGTAGAGCTCCAGTGACGGAGCTCGTGGGCGTAGGTACCACCGCACTACCACCGCATTAAAAAACTTGTACTTTGTATGTTCACATTGATCTTAAGTGATGACTGCAGCCTATAGACACCCAGAAAAAGACCAAGGTCAAAATCCAGATGTGTTACCACTCCTGAGGCCTAAGGTGTTATGCCTCTGTGTCGGAAAATATGGGGCCGTCCATTACCACCTGACCGGAACACGATAGTACTGAACACTACCATTTAGCGGCAAATAAATTACGTAATGCCGTGGTGCCTACGCCCGCAAGCTCCGTCACTGGAGCTCTACCACCAGTAGAAGTAAGTGGTTATCCAGAGGTGGCAGTTTTGAATCGAATCCAATTGTTCTCTGTCCATTTTGTTTTATAGATATAAATCTAAATGTGATTTACTACTTTATCCAAAACGCCAAATCCGCTACCTTAATCCCAATAGAAGTATTATATAACTACAATTTTATTTCACAAGCATAATTTTCAAGAGTTGTCCGATTAAATGTTATGGAAATCATAAGAGATGACGATCTTGCCAAGCTATGGCCAAGTACGAGAACTTTGTGCACAACTAGGACAAGCAGCTCGTCCCACCAATGTGTGTGTGTGTGTGAGTATCTTCACGCCAGGTCCCTAACTGGGTAGGCAGAGAGTGTAGAGCGCCAGATATCCCGGTCCTGACATACCTCTCGTGCCTGACATACCTTCATCATTCTCTTCATACATGTAATTTATTTAATTGGTTTTATGAAAAGATGCGAAGCTCTATGCTTATTCCCTCAATGGGTCAGTAGAACGTTAAGTTCAATCTCTAGCTTGAAAAGTTAATCGATTAGTATGACTTACTTAGACTTTTTTATACTGGTGGTAGAGCTCCAGTGACGGAGCTCGCGGGCGTAGGCATCACCGCATTACCTTATATACTTGACGCTAAATGGTAGTGTTCAGCACTATCATGTTCCGATCAGGTGGTAATGTACGGCCCTGTAATTTCCGGCACAGAGGTATAACACCTTAGGCCTCAGGAGTGGTAACGTATCTGCATTTTGACTTTTGGTCTTTGTGAAGGTGTCTATAGGCTGCAGTCATCACTTAACATCAATGTGAACTGAATGCTTGTTTGCCGCTTTCATTACATTAAAGACACCTAGGACTCGAGAGCGGCAATGCATTTTGACCATCGGTATTTGTGTAGTTGCTTTATACATGTATTTACCTCTGCCTTCCCCTTCAGGGATTACAGGCGTGAAGTTACGTATTCTTGTTAACCAAATTCATAGTAAACGAATATAGCCTAGCAATTAAATTGAAAAGATGTCCCAGTTATCGCCATTTTACTCGGCCATAACATAGCAAGGTTACCTTCCTTTCCCATAACATTGAACTTCTTCAGAAAACAAAACGAAACTGATTTATTACAAAAGAGTGGCAACACATCTACCTTGATGACTTACCTAGGCCTCAAAAGTGGCAACGCATTTGGACCATCGATTTTTGTTTAAATGGTTGATGCATGCATTCCCCTCTGCCTACTCCTTCGAGGATTACAGGCAGAAGTTACGTTACGTCTTACAAATAGGAATTACATTAGAATACAGATAATGTGAGAGTGAAGCTCCCCAAAATCTATACAAATAAATAAAATTTGAGTGTCTGTTTGTAACATAAAAATAATCGCTTTTTACTAAATGCATATGTACATACCTATACATATACACGGTACATACCTATACCAAAACAATTTTTATTTACAATTTTTGTCTGTCTGTCTGTCTGTTTGTCCGTTTGTTCCCGCTAATCTCGGGAACGGCTTTACCGATTTTGACGGGACTTTCACTGGCAGATAGCTAATGTAATAAGGAGTTACTTAGGCTACTGTTATACTAGCTGCGCCTACGACTTCGTCCGGGTAGATACTGAACAATAATAAATTCTAACGCGTACCAAGTCGCGGGCATAGTTAGTTAAAAATAAAAAAGGAGGGAGAGACTCGTGCCTGGCAGTAGTGAGACGTAACAAGGGTAGTTGCCATACAGATAATATGAACGTTCATGGCATTTACGAAAATAAATTGCAAAGTTGCCCCAGTTTCTCGTACTTGACTATAATACAGCAAGGGTTATAGGCTTACTCCCATAACATTGAATCGAACATCTTCGGCAAACAATGCAATGCATTTAACACGATTAACGCAGCGGAGGTATGTTGAAACAATACACACTAAAGTTGCCTTATCCGATGGTAGCAAGTTCAGAATGTCGGACAAAGATATTGCATAATATTGAAAGTGAACGCTGGACTCAGAAAATGCGGTGTAGTGTGGAGTAATATAAAAAAGTTGTATTTACTTGGTCCTATGTGCGTGTTGTGTGAGTGAAGCTTGCATGGCCCCGCGATCGAGCGATATACTAGGTAAAGCTATATGGGTGCGGTCAGATGTGTGATGGGTGACCGCTAGTGGCAAATTAAAATGCGCGTTTCCGTGCTGCGAAGTGCACGTTAAGCCTCCGGTCCCGGTTGCTATCGACAGATAACAGTCGTTAAGACTTGTCGGAGGCCTTATGGGCGGTTTGAAAACATCCGACAGCGGCCACTAACCCTTAACCCAAGTCAATCAACTAATAATGGCGGTCAAACCCTTTATAATGGGGCGGTTGTAAGTGCAAGAATGCTAGATGGGCACTGCGATGACTAATCCGCATGCTAAGTGCGGCTAATGTGGCAGATCCTACCTTATGGGGGGCTTTGGTCTAGCAGTAGACATCTTTCGACCGATGTCATGACGATGATGTATGTATGTATGTATCTTCACGCCGGTAGGTAGAGAATGTGGAGCAACAGGTATCCCGATCCTGACACATAGTTCAATTAAAAAAAAATGTAATTAAAGTATCAAACAAGCGTGCAGTTCACATTGATGTTAAGTGATGTCTGCAGCCTATAGACACTCACACAATGACCAGAGGTCAAAATGCAGATGCGTTGCCACTCCTGAGGCATTAGGTGTTATGCCTCTGTGCCGGAAATTACAGGGCCGTACATTACCACCTGACTGGAACACGATAGTGCTGAACACTACCATTTAGCGGCAAGTATATTAGGTAATACGGTGGTGCCTACGCCCGCGAGTTCCGTCATTTGAGCTCTACCACCAGTAAAGTTAATGTGAGGAAGGTTGATCACCTACACATTGATAAACCTAAAAAGGTTTTATGTCAAAGAATCATGGCAAGTTTCATACATTGATTTGTACAAAAAAAGTTAGAAAAAGGCACAAGGTAAAACGGAGTAGAAATATCATCTAGGGAATCTAAAGAACATTTTCTGGTATTTAAAATATTTTTAAATCACCGCAATAAAAATCGTATTTCCTAACAGCAGTAGAAGCACTCCATACTAAAGATCAATTTCAAAGTTTTTATTCCGGAGAGTTAAAAATATTTTAAGTATCAGGAGATGTTGTTTAGGTTCACTAGATAATATTTCAATGCTCTTTTACCGTGTACCTTTTTTTCATTTTTTCTGTACAAATCTTGCCATGATCCTTTCATCCATGCAGCCGCTTTAGCGTGATTGAGTAACAAACAAACATCAATACTTTCGCATTTGTAATAGTAGTAAGATCACAATCGACCTTCAATGTAATTTTCCTAATGAAAAATTGTGTACGATCATGACCAAATACTTTCTATTTCCTGTTTCCATTCTACATAGTCACTGTGCGATGTGTGATTAACACATCATCGATAACTACGTTCAATATTTGTTACGTTGGTATGGGCATACTCTGTTGTGGGCCTCAATATAGGCCATATTGAAGATACAACAAACAATGAGTTGTTTGCAGATGGGAAATAATAATTTTAAACATAAAAATCTTTAAATCTCATCTTACATGTGTACCTACCCTACCCTACAGGTGAGACCCTCACCACCAAAAAAATTCACTATCCCTGAAGCAGCAGATGGACCCTATAGGGTCCAAGAACATGTTTTTACTTGAACATATTTTTACTTATTTTTTCACATATTTTTCGTGCTGCTTGAGGGATTAAGATGTTGTTTTACTAGTTTTAGAGCTCTGGTGACGGAGCTTTCGGGAGAAGGCACCATTGCATAATGTACTTGCTCATAAATGGTACTGTTCAGCACCTCAGGTGTTCCGGTCAGGTGGTAATGCACGACGATGTAATTTCTGGCTTCTTCTCAGTCGTTCACTCTTGGCAGAGTGGTCGTGATTATGGGTAATCCCAGACCCAAATCCAGAGACCCATAATCACGTAGCCTTCGCGATTGTTCTCCACCGGTCTCTATGTGTTGCACTGCGGGTACACTCTGTGATGGAGGAGCCAGTTGTGGTTTTAATAAGGTCAGTCCACCTGATTGGGGACCGACCCCGTGATCTTTTGCCTTCCACTCGCCCTTGTACTACTAGGCGCTCCATAGAGTCGGGTTTACGGGTGACGTGACCAAAGAACTTAAGGACTCGTAGTTGGACAGTCGACGAGAGCCTTTGTTTTATTTTAAGTTCTTTAAGTATGGATGCGCTTGTTCTATGGACAGTCCAACTTATTCTTAGAAGGCGTCGCTAGCATTACATCTCTAGGGCGTCAATCTTCCTCCTATCTTGCATACTAAGCGTCCACGTTTCAGCTCCACAAAGGAAGATTGGAAAGACTAGGCAATTCATTAGACGGACTTTAGTGTTCTTAGTTATCCGACGGTCTTTCCATACCTTAGTGAGCTTTTCAGTTGCTGATCTTGTTATTGCGCAACGCCTCTTGATCTCCTCAGAACAGCCGCCGCTATTGATGATATTGGAACCTACATAGATGTAGCTCCGGACAACTTCGCAGTTCGCTATTATCTTGGTTTCCAGTTTGTTACTTGTACTGCGATCGACTATCATCATTTTGGTTTTGTCTCGGTTTATAGCGAGACCAAAGTCAATGCTGGTCTTTCCTAGGAGCTCAAGGAGGTTTTTTTGTCATCTTCTGTTGTAGCAAGTAGAGTAGTATCGTCGGCATATCGCAGATTCGATATCATCTGGCCCCCAATGGACACGCCCTTACACTACTTCTCCAGCACAATTCTCATGATGTATTCTGTGTAGATGTTAAATAACAACGGTGATAGGATACATCCCTGTCGAACCCCAGCCTGAGTCTTGAAGGTTCCAGAGTCTATTCCGTCAACCCGGACAGCCGCCGTCCCATCTTCGTAGAGTTTTAGTATGAGATATTATATTAAGTGGTGTGGTACTCCCATTTCCTGAAGAACACCCCACAGTTTATGCCATTTGACGGTATCGAAGGCTTTACGGAAATCCACGAAGCATATATACAAGGGATTGTTAAATTCTCGCGACTTCTCTATAATTTGTCTAAGGATAAGGATTTGTTCCCTAGTTCCGCGGCCTTTTACAAAGCCTGCCTATTCCGGTACTATCTCACGATTTAGATACAGTTGAAGTCTGGTATTAAGTATATGCAGCAGGACTTTACTTGCATGTGATATAAGCGAAATGAGCCTGTAGTTAATGCACTTTCGGGTCGATCCCTTTTTATGGAGTGGTAAAAATAGTGATCGAGACCAGTCCGTCGGCCATTCACCAGTATCCCATATTCGACAGCAGATGGTGTGTAGAATATTTACCCCAACCTCCCCCATATCCTGAATGACCTCGATAGGTATTTCATCTATACCAATTGCTTTGCCGCGTTTTAGGTGTTTTATTGCAGCACGAATTTCATCTTTCAGTATACTTGGTTCCTTTTCGTTAGGGGAGGGAAAAAGCTGGATGTACGTATAGTAGAGTCAGTGAATAAAGACTTGCAATACTCCTGTTTACGATTTCCTTTATTTCCGTTACAGTATTGCCTTTGGAGCTTTCTACAGCCCAGTTCTTCGGTTTAAATTGCCGTGTTATGGTTCTTATTTTAGTGTGTAGGTCTTTTGTCTCATATTTCACTGCGTGTTGTTCCAGCTCAACCCAGATGGTTTCAAGTGCTGAATTGCGATCTCTACGACAGGCTGCTTGTATTCTTGCATTATAGGCATTCAGTTCTTGAATCTTTGCACCACTAGATTTCAGATCACGTCTCTCTTCAACCAGTTTCCACGTGCCAACAGACATCCAATGCTGTCGCTTTACTTTGGCGGGCTTTGGTTGGGATTTCATTACAGAATCCTTTATAAAGTCCTTGGCAGATTGCCACAGTATTTCTGGTTCTGCATCCTTGTTATAATCGAAACTAAAGTTCTCCAGGCTTTCAGCAAACGATTCTTTGTCTAGAATTTTCATACGTTTGTTCGTTTTTTTAATGGTACAGTTGCGCAGTTTTAATTTTAGAATACATATTAAAAGTTCATGATCATAGAGACAATCAGCTCCTGGCAGAGTATGCGCATTAGATATTGAGCTTCTCCGTCGTGTCCTGACCATTATGAAGTCAATTTAATTTCGGTGTTTTCCGTCAGGTGATGTCCAGGTAATTTCTGGCACAGAGGCATAATACGTTAGGCCTCAGGAGTGGCAATGCATTGTCAAGGCTACAGCATTACTTACCATCAATGTAAACTGAATGCTTGTTTGCCACTTCATGACATTAAAAAAATCTATGTTGACATCGATGCGTGGCCCTTTTATGGTAAATATACGTATTACTTCGTATTGGCAAAAAAAAAATTTAGTCCATAAATAATCGTTTTAGCATTAAAACTACCTCCATTTTGAAATTAATCACAATCAGCTCAACGATTCGGACATGAAAGTGAAATAGACAGTTAGACCGAGTTATATAATTATAGATGAAGAATAGTTAAAAGTGTTCATTTCAATGTTCAAGTATTGTTAGTTAAAACTGAACAAAAAACCTAATGAGCGAACAGTTTAACCTGTTGTTAGGTAAAATAATTAAATATTACTAAACATATGACCATTAAAGTTACAGGACCACCCATAATTTTCCACTTACAACACTGCTCAACCATTAGTATGCTCCATAGATATCTACGGTGTCACTTAATACTGCCCAGGAATGGTTTATGGTGTACTAAAAGGCCGCAGTAGTTATTAAGTGTGAAGCAACCTTCTTTTGAATTTAAACGAGGTCTCCCAGAAATGGTGTATTACATAATTGTTAGTTACCTTTTATTGGTAGTCGAGATCCAGTGTTCCCGCTAGCGTCGGGACGTGACGACCCCACCGCCCACTAGCGGAAGAATGTTCTTCTACTGGAAGATAATTCTTCCATTAGTGCAGTCAGTCAACCGAACAATGGTGGCCAAACCATTCCAATAGAGCGATAGTTTAAATAACAACGCAAGATGGGTAGGAGTATCCTGCGATAAAATTACTGCCACTACGATCACCAATGCGCATGCCAAGCGTGGCGATTATATCAAATCCCCTTATGGGAAGGCTTTGGTCCAGTAGTGGACGTGTATCGACTAAAATGATTAAATGGATTCTTTGAGCTAGAATAAGACCATTAAAACAATGATAAAGCCAGGACGAGTAAGTACGCGAGCAACATTTTAAGACTCACACTGCTCGCTATTCCTCAGGTAGGTTTTGGGTTGCATTACCTCTAAGACTGTTAAGTTAACTCATAATCTATATATACAAGCTAGTTGAAAATTCCTAGCCCACTCATCACATTAGGAAAAAATCTTTCACCTACACAGAATTTCGGCTCTCAGGCCCTTTAAATAGCAACCTATTTCAATTGCACGCAAACTTACGCGACTGACAGTCTCGTCCAGTTAGTTACGCAATCGGACCAAATCAGGAAGCCGTTACCGCTCTTAAGGTCAAATACACATGGTAACTGACCGACATACTGCACTCTAGTTTCATAAAACTTGCTGTGTACTTAGGGAAATACCCAGACAGGTTTTAGGGGGAGAGTTATAGTTGAGCTGTTAAAAAGCGATGTCATCACTAATGGTTGTCCTTACTGCTGTACTGTGCTCCTGTGTGGAGTACACAGGTGCTTCGTAATATAGGTATTATCATCCATCATAATTTTGGTAGAAATACGTCCACTGCTGTATTAAAGCCATCTTTAAAGATCACTCCGTCGAATGGTCTTGGGTCACCTGATGCTAATCCAGCGATTATTCGTGACCTTCACCAGGTCAAGTAATGTGAACTGGCTCTCAGTTTATTACAAATTAAGAAAATGAATATACCAGTGTTCCTGAATAAAATATTATATCAAATCACCTCCAGCTGCTGATTCTTCCTGAACTTTGGAGGAGTTCAGTTGACTGATTGTTGATAGTTGACAGTATTTTATGTCCATTTAACGATAGTTTTTGTCAAAATATCTGATGCAGTCAACTGCGCAGGAGACACCAAAGTGCACATGTTGATGGCCAAACACAAGTACACTCTCTATGCCTGGTGGGACGGTAATCCAACACTACAGGAGAGTTCTCAGACTCTGAGCAACTACTGGGAATTACCTTACAAAAAAAAACCCTAACAGCTTTCCCCCGATCAGGGGGGTGAAACCAGGGACCTCCTGCTCATTAACACCATAACGACATCTGGACCAAAGAGGCAACATTAAACTATTAAGTTAGCCTTTAATAGCCTTTCCTATCCCGTAGTATCTTGCTCTTAAGAATCACCTCACCATTGACACACACGGCGTTCGGTGAATCATACCAATTGACATACATCGTTATGTATTCTGTTTACAAAATAAAGCGACCATAAACAAGTTACGTATAATTTAGCCATAACGTGATGTAATCGTGACATGATGTGCACTTACACATCACGCATTATCATTACACGATCACTGGTGATAGCGATCTACTGGTAATTCTTGGTAAGCTAGTTTTGTGGTAGCGTGGTGGTAGAACATTGATGGAGCTTGCAAGAATACTTAATCCACTCTCATAATTTTGCTGTAATTATTTTTTTTATATATTTTAAGGTGGTAAACAAGCATGAAGTTCACGTTGGTGTTAAGTGATGACTGAAGCCTATAGACATCATTACAGTACAAATATGAACAGTATGGAAACTACGTACAAAACGTTGAAACGGCACACTCACACAAATGAATACTAAAAAAAACAAATGTATCCGTTTTACCCTCCCTAATGTAAAAAGTAAAGAAGGAGACATTTTTATAAACAATGACAAAATTCAATTTGTTGATGACGCTACCTTCTTGGGAATAACGCTTGCCTCGAAGTTACAATGGGGACCACATATTAGGCAGTTAGCGAAACGTCTGAGTGCCGCAGCTTATGCTGTTCGAAAAATTAGGCAATTAACTGATATAGACACTGCAAGAATTGTTTATTTTAACTATTTTCACAGTGTCATGTCCTTTAGTATTTTATTGTGGGGTCGAGCGGCTGACATACAATCAATTTTTGTATTACAGAAGAGGGCCATTAGAGCGATGTATAACTTACGTAGTCGTGATTCTTTGAAAGAACTATTTAAAGAAATAAATATAATAACAGTCCCTTGCCATTACATCTATGAAAATATACTTTTCGCGAGGAAAAATTTACATCTGTTTGATAAAATCTCCGATAGGCATAGTTATAATACGAGGAATAAGAACAAGTTGTCTCTGCCAAGTTTTCGACTGGCGAAAACTAATACATCTTTCCTAAAATATAGTGAAGAATTTTATAACAAAATCCCAGCTGGGATTGCTGAACTCACCGATGGTAAATTCAAAGCATTAATTAAACGCACTCTATGTAAAAAGGCTTACTATAAACTCGAGGACGTAAGTAAGTTTGAGATAGCCAAACATTTTTATCCTTGAGGATAGAAATGTTTGGCTAAATGCTGATCTAGCTCCACAAGGGTGTTAAATGTAATAATCAAAGTGTAATGTTGATATTATATTGTTAATTTTAAGCTTGTTTAAATTATGGAAAATTGAAAAAATATGCCTAAGAGATAGTTTTAAAAGAGCCGACTCAGTTTTTTCCGGCAAGTTTTTTTCAGATCATACTGGCCTTTGGAACTTTGCCGGTGAATGACAAAGAATGACTCTTTTTCTTTTCTTTTTACTCTTTGTTATCAGTTTGTAAAGGGGAAATGAGACATTCTACTGATATACTTTTTACATTAGTTTATTACATTTAGTTTTATCTAAGCGATATTCTTGACTTTATATATATTTTTTATCTTGTTTGACATGTTTAACAATTGTTATTCACTTTAATTTATTTTGTTTGTTTTTGACGTGTCATATGAGGTGCCTGTCACCCTAAATGAATAAATGAGTTTCTGATTCTGATTCTGGTTATTGTGCATATGTCTATAGGCTGCAGTCGTCACTTAACATCCATGTGAACTGCATGCTCGTTTGCCACCACCATCACGTAAAAAAACTGCATTTTGACATCTGTTTTTTGTGTAGATGTCTATAGGGTGCAGTCATCACTTAACATCAATGTGAGCTGCATGATTACTTGCTTCATTCCTGACATCAAAAAAAAACCTATAAAATAGTTTAATTTCATATGTAATAGAAATATTTAATTTATAATCTCTATTAATTCACTAAGTACCTGTTATATGATCATTATCACATCCATTATGAAGATGTTACTCACATTAGATAGCATATTATAATAAGACATAAAATTAAGTGTCTGTAAAGGTGTCTCCAAACACGGCGTGCAAGGTGCGCGGCAGCTACGCGCGGCATTCGCGGGACACAAATTTGTCGCGCGACTAGTTTAAACCTTCTGCGCGGCAGTGCTGCGCGGCATGTCCGAGACACGCCGTGCTCTTTAGATCTTCTCTCACATTATTATTGTGATTTTCTTTGCATCTACTATCCCATAATGGACTATGGGAGCCATAAATTTCAATAAGACGAATTGCTGTTTCATTATCCATTTACTTTGATAGAATACGTCCGTCCACACACAACCACTGGCGAACCAACACTAACACCGTTCGCGGCGATCGTCGCGCGCGGCAGGTAGCTCGCGGCTGCCGCGCGCAGCAGTCGTCCAATCATAGCGCGGCAAGCCGCGAGCGGCAACCGCGCTCGAATGCCGCTTTATGTTTGGACACACCTTTAGGGTACTTAATTTTATGACGTGTCTAAATATTACGAATGTCGTAATATTTAGATAATTATGATAATTTACATTCGATTTCATCTTTTGTGAAAAACATATACAAAAACATAATATTCACAATCCGGTTATTCCAGCGATGTGAGACGACCATAGAGCAACACGGGCCACCAGTCGCGGCGGACCGGCGGGGAGTAGTCATATGCAGGCTTTGCTCTCTGTCAAAGTATAAGGCCAAATGGTCTTATGTCTGTCGCTCACATGTTTAAATGTGTGCGTGAAATTGTTTATGTATTTTATTAAAGTCTAGGTGTGAGTTTCATAGTAATAAACGATTTTTGTAGTGTGACTGTGTGTCACTCGTATTTTCCCCCGCAAAAAATGACAGACTGTTTTGCATCGGTAATAAACGCTATGGCTACTCCCCTCCGGTCCGCCGCGACTGGTGGGGCGAGTTGCTCTATGGAGACGACCGTTTGATTCGAAGGGTCACGGGTTCGATCCCCGCACCGGCCACATATTGTATGGCCTACAGATATTTGCGGGTCTGAGTGTATGTGTATGTGTGTATTGTATGTGTACAACGGCATCCACGACACAGGTTTATACCTAGAGTGGGGCTGTGGGTGTAAGGGTATTTTATTATTATTGTAGATCTTTGTACTCGTATATGCTTCTTGCATTGCAATGTATATAGATAAATCTTCCATCGCATCAGTGGACATAATAATATTTCTTTAAAGCTTTGCTAAATAAAAAAAAAATAAAAAAAAATTAGTAAATAATTTAGTTTTTTTTTATTTTTTTTGTCTTCTCTCTTTTGTGTTCTAATTTTCATTTAATAATTTAATCATAAAAAATATAATTTTAATTTAATAGAAAAGCTTATAAAAATATTTTCAATGTATACCTATTTTTAAAATATCGTGAAGCAGAAGTGTAAACATTACAATCACAAAAAAAAAAAAATTGGAACAAAAACATACCAAATTGAAATAAAACTATTTTTTACGGATTTATCTCGCGTATATTAAACTAAAATGATTTTTAAAATCATTTTAGTTTAATATAATGATTTTAAATAACATACCAAAACAACTTAAGTCTGGAGATAATTCGTAATAACCCTAATGGTTTTTGCGATTCAAATAAGGAACAGAAAATGTCACGAGCTGGATTCAAACCCGGACACCGTGGTACGCTTTCATAATGTCGAGTAATGTGGTGAAAGTACGCCTGTATGGATTTGTCTAATTTAATGGAACTCATAAAGCCTGATGAGTCTGTGAGAAGTGGTAATTAAGATAGGAATACTAAATGTAAATGTAGAAATAAAATGTTCTTGTCGGTCTGTATTAAGGTTTTTTTTATGTAATTATTGTGGCAAAGTTCACATCACTGGGTGGAAGTTCACATCGATGTCAAGTGATGACTGCAGCCTATAGACATTTACACAAGGACCAGAGGCCAAAATGCAGATGCCTTGACACCTCCGAGACTTTAGTTATTATATCTCTGTGATAATTATAACGGGGCCATACATTACCATCTAACCGGAAAACGATAGAGCTGAAAACGACCATTTAGCCGCAGATACATTAGGTAATACGGTGGTGCATACCCCCACGAGCTCCTACATTGTAACTCAACCACCAGTAAAATCATATTACAATATTAGACTGACGGTAGAGTCCCAATGTAAGAGCTCTCGAGGGCGTAGGCACCACCGCATTACCTAGTCTATCTGCCGCAAAGTTCAGTACTATCGTGTTCCGAATAGATTTTTTTATCTTTACTTATAATAAAACTGTAGAAGTTCAAATTCTGTACATTGAAAATATTGAAAAAATAAATACCAGGGGATGTTACTAGATCGATACCGAATACAAATATGAGATTAGATTTTTTTTTGTCTGCCTGTCTGTCTATCTGTCTGTCTGTCTGTTTGTTCAAGCATCACACAAAATCTACCGGTCCGATTACGATGAAATTTGGTATATATATACTTTAACCTTGGCGCACAACACTGAGTACTTTTTATCCCGGAAAAATGTATGTTTGTCTGTGTGTTTGTGCACGCTAATTTCAGAAATGGCTTATCCGATTTTTAGTTTTTATTAATATATTGTGGTAAGTTTCAGTTAACATTTAGTGTTTGTTTCATATCAATCGGTTCAGAAATAAAAAAGTTACGACAATTGGTGTTGGTGTCGTTGGTGGCATAGGTGTTGTTGGTGACTCTAGTGGTGGTGTTTGTGGCGTTAGTGGTGCTGGCCCAATGCCTCCACCGCCAGTAAAACCACCGTTTTACTGGCGGTGGAGGCATTGGTGGCGTTGGTGATGTTGGTGGTGTTGTTGGTAGTTTTGGGGGCGTTGATGGCATTGGTTGTGGTGGTGGTAGTGGTTTTGGTGGCGTTTGTATTAGTGGTGGCATTGGTGGCGTAGGTATTTGGTGATGGTGATGGCGTTGGTGGCGATTGTAGTGGTGGCGGTGGTGGTGGTGGTATTAGTGGGTAAAAATGCACAACGTTAAAATGCAATTTTTCTGTTCTGCCGGCTTTTACGGAGTGCTTATATTATGCATAGATCTATCTTTTATGTTTAAAAATTGACTGAAAATTTACAAAAGTTTATAATAATTTTCTATAAAAAAATATTATGCATATAAGTTTAAAATGGCATTTTCGAAAATACGGTTCAGCATAGGATGGATGCGCGTTTAAACACATAATTAGCAATTTTTCGCAATCCTCGCAGCCTGTGTGCTTTTATCCCCGATGGTCATACGTCTAATATCGTGTACAGAGAAGCATTACTGCAAAACAGATTTTTTTAGCTACCCAAAAGTGTTTATGATCCAAAATTAACCAAAATGTATATCCAAAAGCGCTGCCTAATGTCCCAAAGCCTCTATTCCACGCAAACAAAGATGCGGGCACAGCTAGTTATATAATAAAAGTGGCAAGCAAGCATGTAGTTCACATTGATGTTAAGTGATGACAGCAGCCTATAGACACCCACACAATGACCAGAGGTCAAAATGCAGATGCGTTGCCACTCCTGAGGCCTAAGGTGTTATGCCTCTGTGCCGGAAATTACAGGGCCGTACATTACCACCTGATGGGAACACGACAGTGCTCAACACTACCATTTAGCGGCGAGTATGCGGCGGTGCCTACGCCCGCGAGCTCCGTCACTGGAGCTCTACCACCAGTGAGAATTGATGATGGTATGGTAGGGCCCTGTGACAACTATCACAGAGATATGACAACTTAGGCAGGGCATCTGCATTTATGATGGGTGTGATGGGTGACCGCTAGTGGCAAATTAAATGCGCGTTTCCGTGCTTCGGAGGGCACGTTAAGCCGTCGGTCCCGGTTGCTATCGATAGATAGCAGTCGTTAAACCTTGTCGGAGGCCTTGTGGGCGGTTTGAAAACATCCGACAGCGGGCTGGCCACTAACCCACCCACCTCCACCAATCCGCATTGGAGCAGCGTGGTGGAGTAAGCTCCAGGCCTCCCCCCAAAAAGGGGAGAGACTCGTGCCCAGCAATGGGACGTATAATGGGTTGCCATTATTATTATTCCACTTATTTATTTATACAACTTATTAAATAATTTTTTACATATAAATGTATAAAAAAAAACAACAAATATATATATAAAAAATTAAAAAATAGTGTGCCGCCGGCAGCGAGAGCAGGGTCCAAGCTGCCGGTGGTTAGGGACACAGAGACAGGAACCTCCTCACTATGCGTGCCGTGCCGAGGAGTACTGCTTTCTGTATCAGACCCTTGATCCATCCACCTAGCGAGAGCCTCTTGAGATGTTGGTCGAGGCTCTTCGCTATCAGCCCGTTCACCGATACAACTATCGGCACAATGATGGCCGAATCCACATCCCACATGGCGACAACCTCGTGAGCCAGATCAAGATATTTTATTTCCTTGTCTTTTTCGGCTTTCACGAGATTCTCATCATGCGGGACGGTGATGTCGATCATCATTACGCGGCGCTCCGAGCGATCTATCACCACTATATCAGGCTTATTGGCAACAATAGTCCTGTCAGTGATGATAGATCGGTCCCAATACATCGTGACATGGTCATTTTCCAGAACTGGGTCGGGCACATACCTGTAGTACGGCACCTCCGCGGCTACAAGACCGTATTTCAAGGCAAGTTGCTGATGGATTATCCTGGCTACTTGGTTGTGTCTGTGCAAGTATTCGCCGTTGGCAAGACTCGAACAGCCGGAAACAATATGCCTGATTGATTCACCCGATCGATGGCATGCCCGACATATGTCAACCGTTCCATCCTTCAGGATAAACTTCCGGTAGTTGTTGGTCATTACCACTTCGTCCATAATTGCACAAACAAAACCTTCGGTTTCCCCAAAGAGGTCACCGAATCGCAGCCAGGCCACAGACGCTAAGAAATCTACATCGGGCCCATGGAGGGCCCGGTAAAAACGCCCGTGTAGCTCCTTGCCTTGCCATACAATCCTGCGGTCGCTAGTCGTGAGCACCTCAGGTTTGCGCCAGTTCTTTTTAGCCAAAGAGAGTGGGGTGAGTCCGCTGTCGACCGCCACCACATCCCGATGCATCTCTCCGCCGGCGGTCAGAAAGTATTCTCGGAGATTACACACCTCACGGTTGTGTAGGGTCTTAGCGCTTAGAACGCCACGACCCCCACATCTCCGTGGGATGTATAATCTCATCACACAACATCAGTCACACAAACAAAAAAAAAATATATTATGTAATGGACGTGGCAAACAAGCATGCAGTTCACATTGATGTTAGGTGATGACAGCAGCCTATAGACACCCACACAATGACCAGAGGTCAAAATGCAGATGCGTTGCCACTCCTGAGGCCTAAGGTGTTATGCCTCTGTGCCGGAAATTACAGGGCCGTACATTTCTAGTATTTTTTTAGTTTTGTTTTGTATTTGCAGTGTTACAAATACATACTGCGGGCATCATCTGGAGTAAATGCTAGTACGGGTACATTGGTTATGTCATTCTGTTACTGATGATGTCTCAAAAGTATAACGATGTGAACGTTTCAACTTGTGGATGGATGGATATCTACAGATGAAGTGAAACTCTTGTAGTGTAGTGTCAAATTTCAACGAGAAAGGAGATGTTGCGAGCTCGGCTCTAGTTCGTACACGTCCTCAAAAAATGGGTAAATTGAAGAAGAATCCGAAAAAAATACAATTAATTTATTCAAGAATATATTTTAGAGTTACTACCACATTTAATTCACACGATTTTATCATTTTCAACCATATTCAACATGGCGGCGATACAGCCGACGCTTCTTTAAATTGGAAATCGATTAGTTTAAGTTCTTAGTATTAACACATGCAATCGATTTCGATAGTATTTAGAAAATATTACTTTTTTCTCCAAGTACAAAAAACAATTTAATAAATGAAAATGTCAAAATGACATCGCTTGCCATATTCGCCATGTTGGTTTGAGTTGCAATTCTAACTGCAAATAATACTTTGTAACTGCAAACAAAGCTAAATAAGTGAAAATATGCAGTAAAAAACGTTTTTATATTGATTTTGCCAGTTAATGATTTTGTGTACAATACATGGCCGGAGGTCCATACATTTTTGCAACATTTCCTTTGATGTTTAGTGATGTTCTGCATGGTTACGAATTTGATGGGTAAAAATCACATTACTCGTGCTAGAGCCTCTACCACTTTATTGCCTAATCTACTTGCCGCTAAATGGTAGTGCTCAGCGCTATCGTACTAAGAGTCATAAAGACTCTGTGCCAGAAATTTGTACTCAGTAGTAGTGTAGTAGAACAAAGATCTCAGTTGTTACTACTCCTTTATATTTCAACTTAGATACATTCCTAATTTTTTTGTCTACCAAGATGTATAAAGGCTACTGTATACACTTAGCATCAATGTGAACTGTATACTTGTTTGCCACTTTCATTAAATAAAAAAAAAACATATTTTGCTTCATTCAACTAAACAATACCTAATCATAGTTGTGCCCCACAAATTAGCACGTATTATAATTTAAATTAATTGCGTTTCAAAATTTGACAAAAAAAACAAATCTCTTAATATTGTCTCTAAATTTTTTTGAAAAATTAATAGAATCAAAGCGGGGAGAACACTAACACGAAGTAATGAAGAAAACCCCTATGAATATGAACCAAGGAACATTTCTTAACCACGCTCAATCATAAATTATAATAGTTCTCATTATAAATGCAAACATTGCAGAAACCTCACGAAGCCGTCCTCATTGCAGTTATAAACTTAAAACCATATCAACTACACGTAATGGGGCATATCTAATATTATGATAATTTTAGTCGCGAAATGAGACATCATCGGTGCGTATAATGTGTTGAAAATTGACAAAAAATGTGTTCTGGTAATCCGACGGCCGGTTGTGTGTGTGGTAAAATATAAGCGACTAGCGGTTTAAAATTTTACCTTATTTTGCTTTTGTTTTTTAGATTTAAATACTGTATGGAACATTCGGGTGAAATGAATGAAATGGTTACTATTCTTAACTAAAATTTAATAATTTATTGATTGTGTGTTGGGGTTTCAAATAAAGCGATCTGAGATTTTTTTTCTGTAATGAAAGTGGCAAACAAGCATGCAGTGCATATTGATGTTAAGTGATGACTGCAGTCTATAGACACTAACACAAAGACCACTGTTCAAAATGCAGATACGTTACCACTTTTGAGGCCTAAGGTATTGTGCCTCTGTGCCGGAAATTACAGGACCTTTTGTAAATAAAATATGGGTAAGTAAATTAAAACTAGATTGTACTTTATTTTTCTAAAAAGAACTAAGATAATGGTATGAATTTATAAAATAATCAGACTTGTTACACATAAGTGTTTGTGTAAAATGATTCAGTTTTGGACTTTTAAAGTCCAAGTACCGAGCTAGATGCAAAAAATTGCTATGAACTCTTATTCACATAAGAGTACCTGATATGACCGTATTTTTTTTTGGTTCATACCCAAACTATATCGCTTTTGTCTCGTTTCATCGTACGCGTTACCACATCAACAAATGAAACAACATTTTGCCAGTTCTTAAATTGAATTACAATAAGATAAGTCAAGGTGCGTTCATATACAATTAATCAATTATTCATATAAATAAGTGTAAAATACGCTTAATTTTATCGCTTGTACCAAAAAACGCATTACGAGAGGTGCGCACGAGTAAGATTGATCGTCCGCCTCTCATAGAATTACTAATTTATAGACAGGGCAATTTGTTAGCATAAAACATACATTTTGTTCCACTATTCTGCTTAGAAGACCTAGTTAAGTAATTATGTGTAAGTATTAGAATTGATTTTTTATGTTGTAAGATGTTGACAACTGATAGGCGTTACACAAAAATGAATGGTTTATGAGGAAACTGAAATGAAATATTATGGGTGGAGATGTTCAACAAATTTCTGGGGGCTTGGAACAGACACCCGCCAAGTCGAGCTTAGGCACATCAGCCAAAAGATGGCCACTGCTGGACCAAAGCCTTCCCATAACGGGGATATGTCATAATCTCTACGCTTGAGACGCGGATTAGCGATCGCAGTGGCGATAGTTTTATCGCAGGATGCTGCTGCCCTTCTTGCGTTATTGCACTTACTACCGCCCCATTGGAATAGTTTGACCGTCATTGTTTGGTTGACTGATTAGTGGAGGAATTCTCTTTCAGTACAAGAAAATCCTTCCGCTAGTAAGTGGTGGAGTCGTCACGTCTCGACGCCACGGAACATGTTTATTTAATAAGGTAAAATACCACCGATGCTAAGACGGGTCATCGAACGAACGGGATATTTTGAACGAAACGATCCAATTGATCGTGCAGATTTGGAAACACGGTTCTTATGATTCATTTAATCGCGAACGACACATTCTACTAGAAAGGTCTTTTGGCCTTGTAATTTCCGGCACAGAGGCATAACACCTTAGGCCTCAGGAGTGGTAACGCATCTGCATTTTGACCTTAGTCTTTATTTGTCTATAGGCTGCAGTCATCACTTAACACCAATGTGAATTGCATGCTTGTTTGCCACTTCCATTACATAAAAAAACAAGCTCATATACTTACCTACTACAATAAATAAACCAAGATGATCATCTTAAATACAGTTTTTAAACCATTGTATTTCTATTCATACAATTAACAACTCAGTGCAAAATCAAGTTTTCTTTCATAATCATCTGGATATAGACGGATCTATCAGTACTTGGTTCTTGAAGTAGGAAGTGGGCCGGTGGATCACAAGTGAAGGTTCAATTGTGACCGCTATTAGCGATCCACCGCGCTCGGATGGTCGCGTATGTAAATACGGCAGACAATTTCAAGATGTTGAACAAACAAATAAAGCTATATAGATTGCTTGTTTGTTTGAATGAACGTGCTAAAGGTCTATTAAACAAATGTGTAGAAAAATATTTTTAAAAATTGGATATGAAATTTATTATGAAACGCTTTTTAAGGCTATAGGGCTCCCACACATTATTGCGAATTCGCATCACATCGCAAATATCTGCGAGGTCGCACGTCATTGTCTGCGATGCGGCGTCGCATCGCATCGCAGTTTTATGTAAGAGCCCTTAGACTGTAAATAGATGTATAGTAAAATAGAGTAACAGTGCAATAACACGACCTATCGGGTTGCCGCCAAAACTTTATTGTAAATGTTTTGGTAAAGTAGCCATCATTTTACTCGAATTAGTGGCTATGACTCTGACTGATGGACTGATAATTGATTGTCTGGCTGACTTTTACGCTGCTTCTTACGAACAAGAAATATCGTCTTACTTGACACTGGTAATATGCGTAATAGCGATGCCACTACTAAAAAAAATGTTTTTTTTTTTTTTTTGTTTTTATGGCATCCCTATTACGCATATTGCCAGTGTCAAGTAAAACAATATTTCATATTTATTTAAGCAGCGTAAAAGTTAGTATAATATAGTCATCAAGTTTAATATGTAAGTATCAAGTATATAAGTTATCAAGTATAATACGTCAGTCAAGTGACTTACAATCAAGTTATTCGAGTAAAGCGATGGCTACTTTACCAGAACATTTACAATGAAGTTTTGGAGGCAACCTGAAAGGTCGTGTTTTCGCACTGTTATTCTTTTTCACTACACGGGCACTGTAATAAACCTATATCAAACAAAATGCCACCAATTTTATTCAATATAACTTAAAAATACACCAAGAAAATGAAATAAAATAAGAGCACCATACGCCTCTTTCAAGGTTCCCGCCAAAACCTGTACAATCCTATTACAAATTAAAAAAAAAAAAAAAAAAGTTGCACCAAAAATAAAATATCTACGCCTGTCCGCGGGTAGATATTTTTTATCTATAATTTTAATAGTTTATTGACACAAGATTATACACATATTTTATCACAAATTGGCTATAACAATTATACTTATTTGTTTTGTTATTCATGCGAAGGCGGGCAGATAACTGTGTATAGTGGCGTTGTAAATGGTCAGTGACCTTTTACACTGCAAGCCTTCGGGCTACGTATCAGATTATATACACAAGAAACTGTGTTACTTTACAATGTTGGGGATGCAATTATGCTAAATGTCACATTTAATATGTTTTTTTGAGATAACAATTGTCCTCACCTTCAATTTTCGATGAAAAGTAAATTAAACTATACTCATTGCGTAAACATTTCGACTTACTTCAAATTCAGGCCTGTATTACATCGAAAAGTTTTGTTAATTATACTGTATGGTATTTTTATGTAACGATGTAGGCAATAATAATGGCAACCTTTGTTATCACTGTAACCTACAACTTATGCAAATAAATAAATAAAAAAAACCATTATACATCCTACTGGGCAAGGATGCTAATAAAGTTTTTATTTTGCAAAAGAAATGTATCCGAATACTTGCTAATATAGATTCCATGACTAGCTGCAAATCGTACTTTATTAAATATAAAATAATGACCTTACCATCTTTGTATATATCAGAGATTTGTTCTCTTGTAAGAAATAACACAGACTGGTTCCCTCAACATTCTCACCCCGAAAATCTAAGACATAAGGTTAAATTGGCTATAATCACATCAAAATTACAAATAGTTAATACCGGTCCTTACTCTATGTCAATAAAAATATATAATCAAATTCCAAATTCTATTAAACACATACAAAATAATAAATTATTTAAAAACAAATTGAATGAATTCTTAACACAAAAATGCTATTACACGTTGCAGGAGTTTTTTAGCGATAAGTAAAGATGAAAATAATAATAAAGATTATACATATAAGTACCGACCAAATTGTTATTGCTATATTTTCTGTTATCGATGTCATGCAAAATTTTATAATAAAAATATATAAATTAATAAATAGATACAATCACATATATTAAATAATATGAATAATAGCTCTGAATTTAAATGTCTTCATTTAAGATTATAGTCATAAGTTTATAATGTAATGTAAAATATTATATGTACATGAAATGTTCTCATAATTTTGCGGTGCCCCTACGGGGTGTTACACGTAACTACAAAATATTTAATTGTAAGACCTTATAACCATGTGACAAGCAAATAAATAAATAATAATAATAATAATACTGCTGGGTACGAGTCTCTCCCCTTTTTTTGCAGGGAGGCCTGGAGCTTACTCCACCACGCTGCTCCAATGCGGATTGGTGGATATACGGGTTAGTGGCCAAACCGCTGTCGGATGTTTTCAAACCGCCTATAAGGCCTCCGACAAGGTATAATGACTGTTATCTATCGATTGCAACTGGAACCGGTTTGACGTGCCCTCCGAAGCACAGAAACACGCATTTTAATTTGCCACTAGCGGTCACCCATCACACACCCAACCGCGCCCGTATCGCTTAACCGAGTAGATCGCTTCCGATCTACACCAGCCGCACACTCACTACATACACTATAAATAAATGCAAAATAGTCGATAAAAAATAATAACCGTACAAAATTAATTAAAATTCTCTAAACGACAGTGCTCATTAAGAAATTAGTATTATGAGAGTTGAATGTCTAATTAAACACAACCGATTACATAATTATATATCTACCTAGTCTAGCCTCATATTTACATAAATTTGCATCTCATCTATTTTGTGTGTTTCCCTGTCATGATTTCTGTGGTGTTATAATCCTTTTTAGGGTTCCATACCTACAAAGATTTTAATGGTGTAGGGACGTGACGATCCCATCGTCCAAAAGCGGAAGAATTTTCTTCTCTGGTAGTAAATTTCTTTTACTAGTACAGTTAGTCAACCGAACAACGGCGGTCTAAACAATCCAATAGGGCTGTAGTAAGTGCAATAACACAAGATAAGCAGCAGAGTACTGCGCTAAAACTACCGCCACTGCGATCGCCAATGGGCTTGCCAAGCGTGGCGATTACGGCATATCCGTTATGAGGAGGCTTTGGTCCAGCAGTGGATGGTCCCAGCAATGGATCTCCTTTGGCTGATATGACGACCTAAAAGAACGTAACTTCACGCCCGTAATCCCCGAAGGGGTAGGCAGAGATAAATGCATGCATTCAAGCATACATGCAAACACCCACGACTCGCCGGTTACGTTTTGGCCCATGTAACAGGTGGCGAACCTGTTGCCATCTCCGGGCACATTACCAAACTCCGGGGTACTGGGAAACTTCCAGAAAATGGAAAAATCCCAATAGAAGCAGAGATAAAGGATTTTAAACCGTTATCTCTAATATCCCCCGACCCGGGAATCGAACCCAGGACCTCCAGCGTAATAGTAGTGGCCTGCTACCACTACGCTACTGAGGCAGTTACAAAAAGAAAATGGAATATATTACGTAAGATGACTCGAGCAGCTGTCTGTCTGTCTTTCCGTCTGTCACAGCCTATTTATGTACTTTGAAAGTGACTGCCTCGTTGGCTCAGTGGTCGCAATCACAATGTTGAAGCCAGATCAGAACATCCCGGGTTTGATCTCCAGGTCGGGAAAGTTGTTATTGGGTTATTCTGTGATTTTTTTTTATAACTCCCGCGCTGTTGGATAGTCTCCAGTGATCATGACAGGTATGAGAACATAGAACATCGCTGTGGTTTCAAGAAAAGAGGAGATGTGTCAAACGTTTACGTGTATGGCTTAACCCCTTTTTTCTTAACACCACAGTTGATTCATCTCCTTTTTCCTTGACACCACAGCAATCATTGTACTGAACCCTGTGAATGCCAGTCCGGCTCATACCTGACCGCTTTTTTACTTTCGACATAGATACAGACGTTTGAGACATAATAAAGAATAGCGAGCAAAAGTTACAAAACTTAAATTAGCTATATCTGTTATTAATATTTGCAATATAACACAGTTATGATAGATTAAAGCGCGCATGGCCCCGCGGCTGGTGTAGGTCGCAAGCGATCTACTCTGTTGTGTGATACAGGCGCGGTTGGGTGTGTGATGGGTGACCGCTTGTGGCAAATTAAAATGCGCGATTCCGTACTTCGGAGGGCCGTCGGTCCCGGTTGCGATCGATAGATAGTAGTCTGCAAGGTTTAACACCTTGTCGGAGGCCTTATGGGCTGTTTGAAAAACTGACAGCGGGTCGGCCACTATCCCATATCTCCACCAACTCGCATTGGAGCAGCGTGGTGGAGTAAGCTCCAGGCCTAAAGGGCCCCAAAAAGGGTAGAGACTCGTGCCCAGCATTGGGACGTCTCAAGGGTGCCTGCTTGCTACATACACTCGTATTTAATAAAAAATCAGTTTGCTATCAACAAATTGGCCGGATGATCACACGGCACCTTATTCGATACTTATAAAAGCTACATTTAATTGATTTTGAGCAAGCGGTCAGTTCCCTGATCGTTAAACACCGTGTTCTCTAACCACTTCACTAGCCGGACCATCAAAAAAGGAACTAGAATCTCATTATACATATTTGTAAGCGTTTTTAGTAAAACAAATACAATTAGCATAGAATGGATCGGAAGTGATTAAGTGAAAGTTGGCTCGAGTCGTCTTGAGTGGCCTGAGAGAAGTTTTGCCTAAAATATCGGTTCGCATCTCTTGAGTGAACTTGAGATCTTACGTAACATATGTTTACGCCTGTATGTTCATTACGAGATAGGCAAAGATGTTTCTACATTTTTTAGGGTACCATACCGCAAAAAGAAACCTTGGTAACCTTTTATAATTTTATTTAAGATCAGTCGTGTGTCTGTCTGTCTGTCCGTCTGTCACAGCCGATTTCCTCTGAATATATGAAGAAATCTATCTGTCTAACAAAAATAAAATACATAAAAAATACGGGAGTAGTTTTCCTCAGAAAATATTTTGTTCTAATGTTACAGGTATAAGAATACAAACTAACATTTACCAGCTTTATGTTGGACATTTTTTACCACTCCCTTTGTATGGAAAACTATAGGGCAATATATTTTCAAAAAATACAAAAAATAGTCTTTTACCTATAGACAGACTATAGACAACAGGAAAACTTATAAGAAATCTGTCGTTTATAAGGTACTTTACATAAAAAAAATCCTAAATTGTACCGATACCCCGTGAACTCCAACTCGATCCGCACTTGGCCACCATTTTTATTATGATGGTGGCAAAAAGCATGCAAAATATTTACTTAGGTAGATTAGATAGCTAAATGGTGTTAGAGCTCTCAAGCACCTTCACTTGATCTTTGCCCCTAGGAAAATATGCATAACTTCGTAACAGGTTGATCGGATAAATCAGTGTATATACCTACTAGCGGCCCGCCCCGGCTGCGCACGGGTTCGTGCGAAGCCTTTTTTTTTCAAACCTTTTTTTGTGATGAAGGTGGCAAATAGTCCTGCAGTTCACATTGCTGTTAAGTGATTACTGCGGCCTATAGACACCCAAACAAAGACCAGAGGTCTAAATGCAGATGTGATGCCACCCCTGAGACCTGCTCCGCGGTGTGACAGAGACATAATAACTAAGGAGTTATTATGTCTCTGTCACACCGCGGACACTCCGCCAAAATTCCATACAAACGCTTGAGTTGTCTCTATAACAGACATCAATCAGTGACGTGTATTTACACGTGCACCTGTGTGCGTAGCACGAAGAAAATACCAAACGTCGCCCGTAAGAGGGGAGGAGATTGGGTGAGGCAGGGAAATCGGGCGGGACGTCGAAGTGTCCATTCTATATGTAGTATTATTACATATTCTCTGTCTCTGTGATAGTTACTACGGGGCCATATATTACCAACTAACCGGAACACGATAGTGCTAAACACTATCATTTAGCGGCAGATAAATTAGGTAATGCGGTGGTGCCTACGCCCCCGAGCTCCTACATTTGAACTCTACCACCAGTAATCACCTACACCTACCACTAATACACACGCTCTTCTGCCTACCCCGTAAGAACGTGCAGATACATAAATTATCAGACTTCATGAATGGTATCGATTACACATTCAGAAATTACTATTTTAAATCTTAATTAAAATAGAATTGCTCAATTGATCTGACTGGCACATCCTCCGTTTACTATAAGCTATAATTATTAGCAATCATAGTGAAATACGCCTATAATCGCCACGTATATGTATATTTACGTGTGTCCGTTGGTTACAATATGTAATAGTAAAACCAGTGTAACAACAATCTAAAGTAAGGGACTGTTACGAAGGCAGCGATCGATGATAGATCGACTGTCCGTTAGGGTTGTCAGTACTAAGCATTCCATGTGAGAAGATATAAAAATCTTTGAAAAATAATTGGTCCTCCACTAAAAATTAAAGTGTTAAGGAACAAAAGGAGGTTTCGATTACCACTTATGTATGTTATTCTGCTTTATTGAAATAAAACTAGTTTTCAGATTTATCTCGCGTATATTATACTAAAATACCCGAGACCACGGAAGCTGAAAAGCGACCGAAACGTCGGGTTCGATTTTAAATAATAATTTTAGTTTAATATACGCGAGATATATCCGAAAACTACTTTTATTTCAATGAGTGCAGCTCGCGAAAACCTAAGAACACACTATGCTGCTTTAGTTGTTTTTTTTAATCTCCTTTTCCTTCAATTTCTCGTGCAACAAAATTCGAAAATTGCTGATTTTGATGAATTTTTGATATTTTATCTGTTTTATACCTGAGTAGCAGTTTCAAATATGATTCAGATCCACTTCAGATTAACTTTTTTGATAAACGTATTGATGGTGAAAATTTGGCAATGCCAATAGAAATATTTTACTGGTGGTAGAGTCCTATTAGAACAGTTTGACCGCCATCGTTCGGTTAACTGTATGTGCTAGCGGAAAAAATCTTTAATAACGACCCACGTCACCATATGATCCGACTAAGAAATAGGTTGTGTACCTATTTTTAAAATATGAGTTATTCTTAAAAAAATAAGATATAATCATAAAAACAACAACCACATTATTATTATCACACCAATCTTAAATTTATAGAAGACCTCAATCGAGTGTCCCAAAGAGTGGGCCTTAAAATGAATATGGATAAGACCAAGGTCATGTTCAATAACCTTGTATCGCCCACTCCAGTGTCCGTTGGGAACTCGATGCTCGAAGTTGTCGACGACTACGTCTATTTAGGACAAACCATACAACTAGGCAGGTCGAACTTCGAGAAAGAGGTCATTCGCCGAATCCAACTCGGCTGGGCAGCGTTCGGGAAGTTAAGGAGCGTTTTCTCGTCAAACATCCCGCAGTCCTTGAAGACGAAAGTCTTTAATCAGTGCGTTTTGCCGGTGATGACCTACGGTGCCGAGACGTGGTCTCTCACTATGGGTCTCGTACGAAAGCTCCAAGTCACTCAGCGGTCAATGGAAAGGGCTATGCTCGGCGTTTCCCTACTGGATCGAATCAGAAATGAGGAGATCCGTAGGCGAACGAAAGTCGCTGATATAGCCAAGCAGATTTCCAAGCTGAAGTGGCAATGGGCAGGGCACATAGCTCGGAGAACCGATAGCCGCTGGGGCAGAAAGGTTCTCGAGTGGAGACCACGTATCGGAAAACGCAGCGTAGGACGTCCACCTGCAAGATGGACCGACGACCTAGTCAAGGCTGCAGGTACCCGCTGGATGCACGTCGCTTCCGATCGGTCGGTATGGAGGTCATTGGGGGAGGCCTATGTTCAGCAGTGGACGTCCTATGGCTGATATGATGAATCTTAAATTTGAACGCGCAAACGTGTGCGTAAAAATGAAATTTTTAAATAGCCAACCCTATAGACATAAGAAGAAAGCCGACTTATCATATGAGACATTATCTCGAGATAGCATTCTAGAATGCACGATTTGCTTAACAATGTTGTGTACAATACCCTGTGTATTGATCTCATTATGGCATTTAGTGAAAGCTCCTGTTTCGTGCTAGGAGTAAATCGGTTCACAGCGTTACAAGTAGGTATACTGTTACATATATTGTTACACCGTCGACAGTCAGCTAAAATTCCATACAAATGCTTATTCTGTTTTTAAACTGACTTCGAAAAAAGGAGGAGGTTCTCAATTCATCCGGATCTTTTTTTATGTATGTTCAGCGATAATTTGAAAACGCATGCACCAATTTGGATGATTAACTAAAGGACTAATAACCTGAACTAGTAAATGTTAAATATTTCTAACATTTACGTACAGTAAATAAAGGCGTGGTTCACATTATAATAAATCATAATCCAAATAGAAGTTTTCCATTTAAACCATAATGACAAATTTGGTTTCACAACCCAAACATCCTTGTCCGTTGCCTTTCACAGTTAATAATTTATTAAAACACATTTACTTCATAACCTTGCGGATTATGTAATGAGATCAATAACTGCACGGTTATTTGGAGATTTTATCGAATTTGTGTTCATTCCTAAAGTCATATGGGAAGGTAATTTGCCTGTTTATCCTCACAATTTTTCTTTACTGTGACGAAGCTCGCGGCCGTTGGTACTAGCCATAGACACAACGCGGACACTCCGCCAAAATTCCATACAAACGCTTAATTTGGTTTCTATCCATCAGTGACGTGTATTTATACGCGCACCTGTGTGCGTAGCACGTACAAAATACCAACCGTCGCCCATAAGAGAGGAAGGGGTTATGTATGTGTGCAAATCGGTTGGGTCAATCGGTCGGTGCAAAAAACAAACGATTTTTGTAGTGTGCGTGTGTGTCGCTCGCATTTCCCTCCGCAAACAATTACAGACTGTTTTGCATCGGTAATAAACCCTATGGCTACTCCCCTCCAGTCCACCGCGACCGGTGACCCTTGTTGCTCAATGGAACCATCGCATTACAGTGCTCAAGAAAAAATGCACATCGAGTCCATGAAACTGACAATCGGCTAGTTTTGGCTTCCTAGAGCGTTATTTCTGCTGCACACTGCCTACGTAAGCATCTGTAGTCCGGTATTGGTCAAAACTTGATCATAATGGTCGACGAACGTCAAATAGGTAAGGTGCGAAAGAGATAAGGCTCTACAGATCCAAAGTAATCCGACGTCTCTTCCTGAGGTCGTTGTGCACTTGTTGGATGCTGTACCTAACCTACTTACCGCTAAATTGTAGGGTTCAGCACTATTGTGTTTCGGTCAGGTTTGAATGTACGGCCCCGTAATTTCTGACACAGAGGCATAAGACCTTAGGCTTCAGGAGCATATTGAAATCTCTGGTTCGGTGTAGATGTTTATAGGCCAGTGTTGCGCCATCAGTGTGAACTGTATGATTTGGTCACTGAATGGGACATTTGGAACTGTCATGTTAGGAGAAAAAATGATTTGATCGCGTGGTGATCAACATCAACAACGAATTAAAATTGAAATAAGTAAGAAAGACGTCAGTTGTCTGGTGGAAGAGTCAGGTTAAAAAACGAATCAGGCTAATTTAAAGATTGGTCACACTTATGTTTTTGCGCGTGGCAAATTGGGCGTAAGCTCCGTGATTCTCATAGCGCTCACACGTTTTGTTCAACGAACAACAGTAATATTTTGGTCAGCATAAAGAAATATATAATGTCATGTACTTAATGCACACAGATCAGACGAGATGTCACTTCTAGTTTACTAGCACATTACTTATTTTATTAGGACACTTCACATTACTTCAATGGAATTATAATAACAGCAACCGAAGATGTTATAAGAATTAGACCAAACACACACATGTTGACTATAAACATTGTTTCGATGGCCTTTTTAGGGCGACAAGATTATGACACAAAAACTTTGTGTTTGCGGTAAATAGGAGGAACCGGTTCCAAAAAAGGCAAAAACTGTTTTTTCGGCGGGGAAAGTGATAGTGTTTGTTTTTTGCGATAGCCATGGAATTATTTAAGTCAATTGTCTTCAAAAAGGAAAAACTACTTCGCATCAGTACTTGACAAAGTGAAGGCAGAACTAGCGAAAAAATGGCCACATTTGCAGAAAAAAAAATCCTGTTTCACCAAGACAACGCACGTCTCACACCTCAACGGTTGCCATGGCCAAAATCCACGAATTACAGTTTGAACTCCTTGATCACTCGCCATACTCACAGATCTACCACCAAGCGACTTCTTTTTATTCTTTCATCTAAAAGTTGCGCTTGGAAGACAGAGATTTTCAACTAATGAAGAAGCAATCACCTCCGTGAACAATTATTTTACAGAGTAAAACGCCGAGTAGTATTTTGACGGGTTACAAAGGTAGGATCATCGCCGGGAGAAGTGTGTAGAGTTACAAGAAAATTATGTTGATAATTAAAAAAAAATCAGAAAAAAATCTTGTAACTTTGTTAGGTCGGAAACTTTTCAGACCACCCACGTATATGTGTAGTTTCTTTAACTATTCCGTTTTGTCTGTAAAGCACGGGACGGTATGGCAATTCTAGTGGTTATTTTTCCCTTACATATTCACACGTCACTTTGGTAACCATTTAACCACTTGTTGGTCGACGCTTAGCATTTGTGCGTCAGTCACGAAAAGAGACGCCGAAATGTTAACGATACCTATAACGGGTATAGCTGACCGTCAAAATTGTTCTTTTGTATGGAATTGCTCATGAAGTTGTCTGTTAACTTCAATCGACAGCTCCGATCTGTGGTGCATTTTAAACAGTGTTTTGGTTACATTTTCTAAAGACTATTTATTCGTAGATTGTAGGTCTGTTTCTTATGATGCCTTTGACAGTTACTGTGTATCGCTTCACGCTATGGTGCATCATATTCAGGACCCGTTTGCGAGAGTTCTTCCGTGTTGATTCTGATTTACAATTCAAGAAGTATCTCATTGCTCTGCCTCATTCAACTGCCTCGGTAGCCTAGTGGTAGCAGGCCACTACTACTACGCTGAGGTCCTGGGTTCGATTCCCGGGTAGGGTGTTATCAGAGATAATGATCTCTGGTTCTACTGGAATTTTTCCATTTTCTGGAAATTTCCCAGTACTTCGAAGTTTGGTAATGGGCCCGGAGATGTCAACAGGCTCGCCACCTGTTACATGGGCCAAAACGTAACCGGCGAATCGTGGGTGTTTGCATGTACGCTTGAATGTATGCATTTACCTCTGCCTACCTCTTCGGGAATTGCAAGCGTGATGTTACGTAAGTATCTCATTAGATTTTACAACTGTATAATTTTTGCTAGGAGACATGTTTTTGAGGCAATCCGTTATACCTTCATTATCTTTTAAAATTTTAAGAAAGTAATGAATATTACCCATATTCTTAGCATGCTTTCATAAAAATAATTTATGTTGGTCTTTTAAATCATAAGACTGTTTTATGTACTTGGCAAAAAATTCGTTCCATCACTTTCTAACTCGATGATAAATTTGCTAATACATTTTTGCAGACTTAGATCATTAATATAATTTTATTGAATAACGGCAAGAGATATTTAATAGAAAAATTATGCAAATTTACAAATGTTTTCCCTGATTTTTAATATGACATGTCAGAATTTAACATGTTTCGTATAATGTAAACGAACGACCAAATCAATTTTGATGACAATATGTTAACGTGCTTAAGAACATAGTTAGTTAGTAAATGATTAATCATGTTAAATGTTAACAATGTTTCTTTTAATGTAACATGTTATGTTATACAGCTTATAATAATACGATATTCGTATCAAAATATAACTTTTGTTGTACAATATTCCTCCAATTAGTGAGACTACCAGCTTCTTCAAAAGGCAGTCTAAAGTTGTCAATATTACAGAATGTTGTATTATATAATGTACCTACTATAATTTATAATTTGTTGAGTCAGTGGGAGCGTTTATAAACCATTCTTATTATAATGTAGCAAATGTTACTGATTACTGTTATTCGCTCAACAAATTATAAATTATAGTAGGTATTACATTCTATAATATTAACAACCTTAGACTGCCTTTTGAAGAAGCTGGTAGTCTCACTAATTGGAGGAATATTGTACAACAAAAGTTATATTTTGATACGTATATCGTATTATTATAAGCTGTATAACATTCTGTTAAGTGTTATAAATTTACTCAAAAATTATAAATCATCAAGAGTTTAAAGCTTTTGTTATAATTTGTTAAATAAAGACAAGAAATATAATGCAACATTCATTAACCTTATGTAACTAGCGTGTGGGAGAACATTTACAAGTATTTGCATATAATAATGATTCAACTGCTCAACAGCAGAATCAGTATTTTACAATTAAAATGGTAAAGATTTACAAATTTTAATTATTAGTGTGGGCAGACATCCTAGAATATTGTAGGTCGCAAATTTATCGATTTCACTTATTCGTTTATAATTTCTAATCCGTTTCAGTCATATATTATTGGCTAATAGAGACAGAATCAATGACGTCAACTTGATGAGTGAGATATATACTATGTCAACATGCTCACATGTCATATTCATTGATGACTCATAGAATCATTGACGATCCGGTCAGTCAAGCGGTGTGTCGTAGATTCGATCCCCACACCGGGACAAACATTTGTATGTACGGATATTTGTATGGGTAGTATGTACGGGAGTCACACGGACCCATCATAAATACCCATTGTGGAAGTGTTTTTTTATGTAATAAAAGAGGCAAACAAGCATGCAGTTCACATTGATGTTGAGTGATTACTGCAGCCCATAGACACCCACACAAAGATCAGAGGTCACATGCAGACAAACATTTGTATGTACAGATATTTGTATCGAAGCACACGGACCCATCACAAATACCCATTGTGGAAGTGTTTTTTTTTAATGTAATGAAACTGGCAAACAATCATGCAGTTCACATTGATGTTAAGTGATGACTGCGGCCTATAGACACCCACAGAAAGACCAGAGGTCAAAACGCAGATGCGTTACCACTCCTGAGGCCTAAAGTGTTATGCCTCTGTGCCGGAAATTACAGGGCCGTACATTACCTCCTGAACGGAACACGATAGTGCTGAACACTGCTATTTAGCGGCAAGTAGTGCGGTAATGCAGTGGTGCCTACACCTGCGAGCTCCGTCACTAGAGCTCTACCATCAGTAAAAAGTGTGTAAAACTGACTCCGCGATACAGGTTTATACCTTGTAAATATACCAACTAAAACTCACGGCTGTGAGTTATTGTTTGTGTTTGTTAACTGTTATGTTTATATATCTATTAATTTAATTAAAACTTGTAATTTTTTTTGTCTGATTTTTGTATTCAATTAACAAAGTATGGGTTGGCTCTTATAATTTTAATAAACATACGTTAACTTTTCATAGTGTATGAAATGAAATTAACATTCACATTATTAAATGTTTTTGTAAGAAACAAACCGAAATTATATCACACGTCCAATTATATTCAATGTTTAATTAAAAAGAGTTTATTATATGCAAAAATATTCACGTAGTTCTCACGCACTCGAGGTCTAATTTGTGAAAGGCCGGTTTCAGCACTGACCTGAATAAAATCTTGATTATTGAACTGCATTTTTATAAACTTGACTCCACAAAATGACGTCATACACACTAGTCAATTTAAGTACTTAATCTGAATCATACTGAATGTTGTGGTTAAAAAATAGAACGAAAAGCTTTTGGTTCAGATCCGAACATCCGACCATCGGATGCATAATTAGAACAGCCCCTTTACCACTAAGCTACCGCAGCCCTACATACGGATGTACGGCTTCTATGCACGGGCATAGAATGTTTCTTTCCATTTTAATCTCAACTGTCTCTTGGACCTGATACAAGTGTGTATGTGTGTCTGTGTGTTTTTTTAAGGAAAAAGTCTTTAAATTTAAATTTAAGTCTTTTAAAGTCCTTTAAAGAGAGAACAAAATTTTACTACTACAATATACATTAAAAAAATACAGTCATCAAAAAAGAGAGTACTCTTCCTTTACTGATTGATAAATAATAATAATAATGGCAAGCCATTATACGTCCCACTGCTGGGTGCGAGTCTCTCCCCTTTTTGGGAGGAGGCCTGGAGCTTACTCCACCACGCTGCTCCAATGCGGCTTGGTGGAGATACGGGTTAGTGGCCAACCCGCTGTGACTGACTGATTATTGAGCTAGAATCAGACATATTGATTGTAAGCTTAATGTAAGAGTAATTAAGGAACAAGAGGTTTCTCCGAAATTGCAACGAGAATGGGAATAATGCGCAAACAAAGTCGCGTAATTTTTTTTTTCGGGGCGAGCTCGTAAACCAGTTCAGCATTTACGATTAAGTTAAGTTCGTAATTGAATAGAAATAACAGTTCATACTATACGGGCAACTAAACAGTAAATCATCCCGTACCGCCCGCACGCACGTTACGCAACTCGGATTCGGTACACTTCGGAAGATGCAGGAGAAAGTGCAACCTGCACACAGATTAACGTCTGCGGAAATTCGCTAATTCCACTAAATCAGCGTGACGCAACATGTGGGCGTCATCACCGGCTAAACTTGTCTGTATCGAATATGCTGACCGTATTTCGATCTCCTTTATTGTATAATAAAGGAAACTGTATCTTAATAGATCTATTTGTGTGCCCGTTTTCTGAGCTCGATTTCAATTTCATTTTTATTCTAACTTTAGCGTTACTGTTTTACATAAGATGTGTGTGTGAATTTAAGTAGGAATTGTTTAATTAACAATTTTGAGTGACATAAGAAAGTAATGTAGGGCGTGACTTTTAAGTAACAGTTATTCACTGCCAATCAGACAGATAGTTAAAAGTGAAAAGATGTAAGTCGAAAATTTATTTCAAATTATACGTACTTAAAGTAAATTGGTTACTGTTCTTATGGGTGATTGTTTTACTGTTTTTGTGCGCCACACCTGAATTCTTTGCAAAAGCATTCGTTTTCATTGACATCTTATAATCGGTAGCATCGTTGGCTGTTAATGTGTTTTGCAGACATATATGGTGACGATGCGATTACGCAACCAGTTCGGAGATCACCTGTCGAATTCAACGAGACATTACAAAAAAATTTAATACATAAAAGAGAAATTTTATTTACAGAAACTTACATTAACAACAAATATAATACAGTTAACTAGCGATCACATGATTTTTACATTAATGAAAATGACATGACTAATGAAGTTTCGATTCGTTTAATGATGGGGGGCGCCGTATGATGATGAGGGGGACGGGACGCCGTATGAGCCTGAAGGCACGCCGATGGTGGTGTAGGACACAGGGGCGGAGTAGGCGATTGATCCGCCAGAGTAACCACCGTGTCCGCCGCTCGAGTAACCACCGTGTCCGCCGCTAGAGTAACCGCCGGAGGAGCCGCCAGCATAACCACCGGCGTAACCGCCAGCGTAACCTTCCTCAGCCTGGTGGTATTGAGCGACTTGGATGCCTTGTTGGATGTGGTCCAGTTCAACTCCAACGATACGTTCGTGGGGAACGCCGTAGACGGGTGCGGGAGCACCGTAGTGGGATGAGACTCCGTGACCGTGGTGGGCAAAGGCGGCAGACTGGTAGGCCTGGTTTTGGATCTCGTCCTTGAGGATGATGTGCCTGATCTTCTCGAGTAGGTGGGGGTCGACGTGGTAGCCTTCGGAGCCCTGGTGGCCGACGGGGACGGGTGTGTAGTGGCCTCCGCTGCTGAGAGCGGAGTGGCCTCCGCCCAGGACGATGGAGGATGGGGCGGAGTAGCTGTAGCCGACTGGTGGCTCAGCCAGCGCGCAGCCGATGAGGGCGAGGGCGACCTGGAAGAATATTTAGGTTAATCTTTGCCTTTGGAAAGCCAAGTTTTTTTTTTGTTAATTGATTTTAGAACTGATCGCAATATGTCGAGTGTAATAACGTAGTAGAGCTATTTTTAAATTATAAATACACATTGCGATAAAAAATATAACTGTTATAATATTTAGGACATTTTTTTTTATATTGAAAATACTTTTTTTAATTAATTTGAATTAAGTAGATGTATTAATCCAGTTTTGATCTATCATTGAAAATTTCAATCTTAAGCTCAATTAAGAATTTAATTTTGAATATTTATGATACTCAAATTATTATTTTTTAATTTAAACACTAAGGTTTTTTTTATGAATTTGAACTAGATTTATTCATCCAGTTTTGATCTTCAAAAATTTAAAGCCTAATTTAACTTTCGAAGCAACGATTCAGTTTACGAAATCACTTCACGATATCACTACAAAACCGATTCCGTTCCAATTTTTCAATATCGGTTTGCGTAAACGTAATCCCTGGTAGTTCGCATCACTTAACACTTCACGTAAACCACTGCACTCCACTTACAATGCTCCACTGGGCCATGTTGTTGCTGTGAACGTTGGTGGTAGTGTGATGGTGGATGTGGTGGCAAGATCTTTTATACCTACCATCTCGCTGACAACTTTTACTTTGGTTCATCCGGGCGAGCGCCGAGGACGAGACGATCTATATTATTGTTTTTTTTATTTTACCTGGTTTTTTGGGTCGAAGATATTTTGATCATTTTTGTTTTTTTTTTCTATTTTTAATATTTAGTGCTGGATACGCAGAACCTATAAAATTGTTGGTTTTACGTTGTATTTATTAATTTTAATGATTGCTTCTTTTTTTAAGTCAAAATAAATTTTGATTTGTCCTCTACTTGCCAGTAGTATTCTAAAAGAAATGAAACTAAAATATGTGCACTTTCGCCTTCATATATTTTAAGCGTGTATTATTAGACAGAATTTATTGCAAATGCACTAAATGAATTATGAAATGAGTATTCATATTTTAACATTTTATTGCATCCTTTATTTTCATATTTTGGTGAATTTCATCTATAGGCAAATTTTGATCATAATTTCATGAAACAAACATAGAATTTTGCACAAATTATTTGATTCAGATATTATTTTTTTCAAACGTCTAAAACAAAGCAAATATACGAGTACATGTCAAATTTTACAAATTTTTATGAATCTTGTCCTATATATCGTACATTTTTGCAACATCTTTTAAAGATGGCTAGATTTTAAGGCTTTTGTCAGTTACAATTATCTAATAATAGATAAAAGAAATGAACGTAATAGCACAACATTTCCTGTTTTGAGTTCCATTCATTATCTCACTCTAATTGCAGTGAATTAATAACATTAAAAGCCTCACATAGGTGTATGATTATTAGCATTATGCGGATGGGTATGATAAAATATTATTAATGAATATTAGTAAGATTATAGGTATAATACATATTAGTATTGACTATATTTATGTTACTACATATGAATACAGAGCTTATAAACATTACACGATGATCATTCCTTGTGACTCAAGTATAACACTATCATATATTAACAAAAATATAAAACTATTAAATACACACATTTTTTACTGGTGGTAGAGCTCCAGTGACGGAGCTCGCGGGCGGAGTCACCACCGCATTACATAATATACTTGCTGCTAAATGGTAGTGTTCAGCACTATCGTGTTCAGGTCAGGTGGTGTACGGCTCTGTAATTTCGGGCACAGAGGCATAATACCTAAGGCCTCAGGAATGGTAACGCATCTGCATTTTGAACTTGGTCTATAGACTGGAGTCATCACGTAACATCAATGTGAACTGCATGCTTCTTTGCCACTTCAAGAATATTTAAAAAAAATCTAAACTTTTAAACAAATTTCAACGGAGTTTAATAATAACAACTTTTTGGAAATGGTAAATTTCGAACACGAAGGCATTTTTTTTATTCATTGTTATAATCTTGTGGCGTTAACACTCCTGCATCCTCCACTCTGTCACATAAACTGGCAATAGCAGGTAAAAAATAAAAAATCCAAATAAAAAAATCATTGCTACTACTAAGTTTTACTGGTGGTAGAGCTCCAGTGATGGAGCTCGCGGGCGTAGGCACCACCGCATTACCTAATATACTTGCCGTTAAATGGTAGTGTTCAGCACTATCATGTTTCGGTCAGGTGGTAATGTACGGCTCTGTAATTTCCGGCACAGAGGCATAACACCTAATGCCTCAGGAGTGGCAGCGCATTTGCATTTTGACCTCTGGTCATTGTGTGGGTGTCTATAGGCTGCAGTCATCACATAACATCAATGTGAACTGAACGCTTGTTTGCCACTTTTATTACATTAAAAAAAAAAAGTATCCCGTTAAAATCCTTTTATTACCTATGGTACCATCGCACATACAATTTACCCTAGTTTTTGTGTAAATGGCAATAGGTTGCAGTAAGCAGTTAATGACCACCCATGAAAACACCATCTTTTCTACATATCTATATTAATATCATTAATATAATAATGGCAACCCATTATACGTCCCACTGCTAGGCACGAGTCTCTCCAATTTTTGGGGGGAGGCCTGGAGCTTACTCCACCACGCTGCTCCAAGGCGGAACGGTGGTGATACAGGTTAGTGGCCAACCCGCTGTCGGATGTTTTCAACCGCCCATGAGGCCTGCGACAAGGTTTGACGACTGCTATCTATCGATAGCAACCGGGACCGACTGCTTAACGTGCCCTCCGAAGCACGGAAACGCGCATTTTAATTTGCCACTAGCGGTCACCCATCACCCGACCGCGCCCATAGTGCTTTACCGAGTAGATCGCTTATGATCTACACCAGCTGCAGGGCCATGCGGATGCGTTACCACTCCTGGGGCCTAAGGTGTTATGCCTCTGTGCCGGAAATAGCAGGGCCGTACATTATCACGTAACCGGAACACGATAGTGCTGAACACTACCATTTAGCGGCAAGTATATTATATAATGCGGTGGTGCCTACGCCCGTGAGCTCCGTCACTAGCGCTCTACTAACAGGGAAAAATATTTTATTTAAAGAAAAATGGAAAGAAAAATTTGACTTCAGGCGAGACTCGAACTCGCGGCCTACTGGGAATCTAGTCCAGCCGCTCTTCCAATGGAGCTACTGAAGTCCTTCAGTTACTGAAGACAAATTTTTCTTTCCATTTTTCTTTAAATAAAATATGTTTCACAAGCATGTGTTAATGCGAAATAATATAAAACAACAGGGAAAAAGTTTTAAGAATCTAGGTCACAAACCTAAAAAACGACAAAATCAGTCCATCCGTAACACGATACAAACGTACTTTCTCACCATTTTTATGAGTGGATGATGATAAATGATATAATTAATTGTAAATTGTTTTCGTAATTCATATATTTGAATTAGCATACGATAAAAATCTGTAAAGTTCTGAGTCAATTTTAAATAACGTAATCATTGTTGTTTGCTAACCACAGGCCAATGGAAATAAATTAATTTTAATTGTATATATTCCTATTTACGAGGATGGGTCGGTAATACGCTTACAAATAAAAAATACGCTTACACTCACAGCCCCACACTAGGTATAAACCTGTGTCGTGGCACAGTATAAATATGAACAGTGTGGAAACTTCGTACAAAACCTTGAAACGTCACACTCACACAAACATGCGCATCGACGAGGACTCTAAACGGTTCTCGCGGTGCTGCAGTACTGAGTCACTCGCTACATCGAGCGTCGATGCACATGTTTGTGTTAGTGTGCCGTTTCGAACGTTTTGTATGTAGTTTCTATACTGTCCATATTTGTACAGTGGTCGTGGGTGCTGTTGTACACATACAACACAAACATCCAGACCCGAAACAAATATCTGTAGGCCATACAAATATTTGTCCCGGTGCGGGGATCGAACCCGCGATCCTTCGAATCAAACGGTCATCTCACACCGCTGGACTGACTGGGTCGTCAAATCGGATAATCATAGGCTATTTTTTTTATTTTGTGAAGTGGTAAACATGCATATAGTTTACATTTAAGGTAAGTAGTACTGTAGCCTATAAACATCTGCATGAAACAGGAGGTTTCAATGTAGATGAATTGCTTCTGAGGTCTTAGGTATTATGCCTCTGTGCCGGAAATTACAAGGCCGCACCTGACGGGACACGATAGTGCTTAACACTACCATTTAGCGGAAAGTAAATTGGGTAATGCGGTGGACTACTTCTTGAAATACTTATTCTATAACAAGTGAAATGCTTATTCTCTCAAATCACCCTGACCTCAGTTAGCACAGAGGTCGCGCCCAATCCCGCGTGATTGAAATGCGGGATCGATCAATAAAAGCCGCCCGCTTATCAGAAAAATTGTTATAAAATCAATTGAAACGAAAACTGTTATTAATAAAAAATTCTCACATACTAGTATTGCAACTCCAGTCTCTCTGCAAAAATGTGTCATATATTTTGTTTGTTTTCTGAAGTGTACACTGAATTCATTTTTGACGTGACAACGTCTTAAATTAGGTTGCGGCTCGGAGTCACTCATGAAAAAGTGTAACGCCCGGTAACGTAACGATGAGTCACCGAACGAGAGAGAGGCCTGCCGGACCGGCGAATGCCTTTCTACCGAGAAAAAGACGTTGTCACGTAAAATCTTCGCCCGTAAAACCGACTTTACAGGCAACCAGTTTTTTTTAAACGTTTTTATTGTTGGTAGAATACCAGTGTAGGAACTCGAGGTCGTAGGCATGACCGCAGTACCTGATTTATCTGCCGCTAAATGGTAGTGTTTGGCACTATCATGTTTCAATTAGATGGTAATGTATGGCCCCGTAAATAACTATCACAGAGACATATGTAATAACTAAGTTCTCAGGGGTGGTAACGCATCTGCACTTTGACCTCTGGTCTTTATGTGTCTATAGGTTGCAGTCAATACTTAACTTCAATGTGAACTGAATGCTTGTAATGCCACGTTCATTACATTAAAAAAAAAGTTTGTCATACCACTGTAACCAAATTGGCATGTCGAGAGTTTTGGCGGGAACCTTGAAAGAGGCGTATGGTGCTCTTATTTTATTTCATTTTCTTGGTGTATTTTTAAGTTATATTGAATAAAGTTGGTAGCATTTTGTTTGATATAGGTTTATTACAGTGCCCGTCTATAGTGAAATAGAATAACAGTGTGAAAACACGACCTTTCAGGTTGCCTCCAAAACTTCATTGTAAATGTTCTGGTAAGGTAGCCATCGCTTTACTCGACTTAGCTTGACTGTAACTCACTTGACTGAGATATTATACTTGATAACTTATATACTTGATACTTACATATTATACTTGATATTATACTAACTTTGACGCTGCTTAAATAAATACGAAATATCGTTTTACTTGACACTGGCAATATGCGTAATATGCGATGCCATAATAAAAAAAAAATATAAAAAATGCATGTCATTTATGATGGCATTCTCGCAGCTCTATTAGTGTTGTAATATCCTGGGCTTGGCAGAATTACCCTTAAAAGTTGGTAGTTGCCATTAATCAAAAGAAAGAAAGAAAGAAATATCCTGGGCGAGTTTTTGGCAGGAACATTAAAAGAGGCGTGTGGTCCTCTTAATTTATTTCATTTTCTCGGTGCATTTTTGAGTTTTATTAAATAAAGTTGGTGGCATTTTGTTTGATATAGGTTTGTTACAGCCCCTATATATAGTGAAATAGAATAACAGTGCGAAAACACGGCCTTTCAGGTTGCCTCCAAAACTTCATTGTAAATGTTCTGGTAAAGTAGTCATCACTTTACTCGAATACCTGACAGTGACTCTGACTGACTGTAACTGGTAATTGACTGACTGACTCTGACTTTTACGCTGTTTATCACGAATATGAAATATTGTTTTACTTGACACTGGCAATATGCGTAATAGCGATGCCATTACAATAAAAAAAAAATCCTGGGTTTGCAAAGTCGGTATTTTTTAAATCATTTGTCTGTTTCGGCCAAACTGCTACACTGGCTACGTAGAATGCCAACACTGAATAATAAGCAAACGAAATCACGTGCTAAAAGTTAGTCTGTACAAAGACAAACAAGTTTAAAAATCTATCTATCTTTTCTACTCTTAAAGAAATCTGTTAATGTTAGAGCAGGATGTAAAATGTTACAATAACTTTAACAGAAGTCGTGGTGCAACCCAGGCTTAGTTTTGTAATATCCTGGGTTTAAAAAGTCGGTATTTTTAAACATTTTTGTCTGTTTAAGCCAAACTGCTATGCTGCGTAGAGGGCCAACACAAAATCACGTGCTAAAAATCTTTCAAGTGTGCTATGAAATTTGAAGTTCCCTCGATTTCTCCAGGATGTCATCATCACATATTGACATGGGTACAATGAGACAAACTGTGCAATATACCCCTTTCAAACAAAAAAAAATCATCGAAATCGTTACAGGCGTTTTCAAATTATCGCTAAACATACATAAAAAAACATAAAATAAGATCAGGACGAATTGAGAATCTCCTCCTGTTTTCGAAGTCGGTTAAGAAGTTAGTCATGTACAAAGAAAAACAAGTTTAAAAATCTGTCTATCTATTCTAAAATTTCTAATTCTTCTTTCAAATTCAAAGGTTTACCAACTACCAATTTAATGCATAACAATCTATCTTTGAAGATTCATCCGACAGATAATACAAAATAATACAAAATACACTTTCACATTTACCTACCGATAAAAGAATACCCAGTAGGTGTATCATAGTTGCTTAACCAGAAAGTAACTCTATATTATATGATATGATCGCAAAATATCCATGCCAAGGCCTTATTAAGTCGAGTAACGTTAAAATAGAAAAAAAAAACAATACTGAAATGATTCATACTTGTAATAATAGTTGGGAGTTAAGTGGAAAAACGACAGCGTATTGATAAGCGGAATTCAGTATCATCATAATCTTAGCCAAAAGACATTTCCTGCTGGACAAAAGCCTCCCGATTAGAGAGGGATATGCCATAATCACCACACTTGACATGCAAATTGGCGATGGCAGTGGCGGTAGTTTTGTTAGTGAAGTAAGCTCCAGGCCTCCTCCCAAGAAGGGGAGAGACTCGTGCCCAGCAGTGGGACGTATCAAGGTTTGCCATTATTATATTATTATTAATATTAATAATAATTTAAAAAATAACGTTATTTATAGTATGTCAATTAATGTTGATCAATTCGTTGCTGTATTATTTCTAAGTATGTATACAGCACTGGCCGGATCCTATTGCACTTATAATATATGGCACAGATAATTGCTTTCTTGTTCGCCACCTTCGTAAGCTGTGTAGATGATACAGTGGTAGTAGGCTCGCGGGCGTAGGCAACACCGCATTACCTAATATACTTGCCGGCAAATGTTAGTGTTCAGCACTATCGTGTTCCGGTCAGGTGGTAATATACGGTCCTGTAATTTTCAGCACAGAGGCATAACACCTTAGGCCTCAGAAGTAGTAACGTAGCTGCATTTTGACCTCTGATTGCCTACAGTGAATAACTACGAATTACATAAAGTAAAAGTAAAACAGTGATTAGTTAAATTAAAATACGGAATTAAAAAAAACTTACAGTGAAAACATTATTAAAAAGGATTCAAATCCTTTGTACCAAAACTAGATAAGAAGAAAAAAATATTTGTCTTGTGTATATGCCATAGTAAAACGCTTTTTGTAAAGCTAGGTTATTTATTTATTTATCTATACAAAAAAATATAATTGATGAGTCTGTTTGTAATAGAAAAATAACCGATTTTTACTAAATGCATATATTATTATATTTATGTGTATACACGGTACATATATAATACCAAAACAATATATTTTTTTCAATTTTCGTCTGTCTATTTGTTGGGGCTAATCTCGGGAACGGCTGGACCGATTTCGACGCGACTTCCACTGGCACATAGCTTATGTAATAAGGAGTAACTAGGCTATTTTATACTAGCTGCGCCCCCGACTTCTTCCGGGTAGAAACTGAACAATCATAAATTCTCAAGCGGACGAAGTCGCGGGCACACCTAGTTATTAGATATATTTTAAACTGAACTTGTTACTGCCTAAATAGTATAGTGGCAGCAGGCCACTCCTACTACGTTGGGACTCTAGGTTCGATTCTCGGGTCAGGGGCTATAAGAGATAACGGTGTGAAATTCTTTATCTCTGGTTCTGTTAGGATTCTTCAATTTTCTAGAAGTGTCCCAGTATCTCGGAGTTTGGTAATGTGCCCGGAGATGTCAATAGGCTCGCCACCTGTTACATGGGCCAAAACGTAACCGGGGAATCGTGGGTGTTTGCATATATGCCTGAATGTATGCATTTACCCCTGCCTACCCCTTCGGTGATTACAGGCGTGAAGTTTAGTTTTTTTATATTAAGTAATAAAAAATATATACGTATATATATATATATATATATATATATATATATATATATATATATTTTATGAAATGGAAGTGGTAAACAAGCATGCAGTTCACATTGATGTTAAGTGATGACTGCAGCCTATAGACACCCACACAAAGACCAAGGTCAAAATGCAGATGCGTACACATAACAACGATTTACAAACACACAAAAATCTACATGCATCCAGTAGTCTTGCAATTTCAATACAATAGTATAAATTACCATACAGAATGAACTAGCATTAATGACGGGCCGATCGGCATCTTGCACAATGGTATCGGATCCATCATCGTTACACAAATTGCCATCTATCATGCATCCCCATCTTACTTAGTGTTTTTATTCACAGTTTAGTATTATTTACGTAATTTGAATTCAATTTGAATGGATCTATCTCGTTGGTACAATCGCTACCACAAAGTTTAAATACTTTTTTTTATAACTTAGGCGGCAAACAGCATGCAGTTCACATAGGTGTTAGGTGTTGACTGCAGCCTATAGACAACCTCACAAATCAGACGTTAAAATACAGATTCGTTACCATCCGAGTTGTTATGTCTCTGACATAGGTAGTACGGGGCCATACTAAATCTACTTTAAGAGAAGAGTTAAACCAAAATGCCTTTCATTTCATTTATCGTCCATTTGGTAGAATTATATGTTATATGTAAATGTAACTTAATGAACAATAATTATTGATATCAATATTCATAAAAAAGAAATTCGAATTCGATACAACCGAACTGCATAAGCGGTTAAATTTTATTGTTTTTGATTTTTATTTTGTTGTCAAAATTTATGCTATTTCATTGAAAATGTTTGTGACTGTACGTAATGAATTGGATGATTGGATTTGGTGTTTCTTAAAACATTTAGACATATATTATAATGCGAAGAGAATATTTGCTTATTGTGTTGAATAACATCTAAAAACATTAGCCAGATTCATGCCGTAATCCCCGAAGGGGTAGGCAGGACATTGCACGATAAGCAAACGAGCAGACATTCATGATTCGCCGGTTATATTTTCCCCCATGTAACATGTTATTAAAAGAGAACATACCGCCACGCTTAGCGAGTGGATTGGCGATTGCCATGGTCGCAATTTTACTGGTGGTGGTTTTTTTGCTCCAGTGACTGAGGCTTGCGGGCGTAAGCACCACCCCATTACCTAATATACTTGCCGCTAAATGGTAGTGTTTAGCACTATCGTGTTCCGGTCTGGTGGTAATGTACGGCCCTTTTCGACACATAGGCATAACACCTTAGGCCTCAGAAGTGGTAACGCATATGCATTTTGACCTCTGGTCTTTGTGTAAGTGTCTTTAGGCTGCTGTAGTCCTCACTTAACATCAATAAATAAATAAATAAATACGCTTACACTCACAGCCCCACAGTAGGTATAAACCTGTGTCGTGGGTGCCGTTATATACAAACGACACATACACAACACCCAGACCCGAAACAAATATCTGAAGGCCATACAAATATTTATTCCGGTGCGGGGATCGAACCCGTAACCCTTCGAATCAAACGGTCAACTCACACCGCTGAACCAACCGTGTCGTCTGAAATCGAATGTAAACGGCATGCCTGTTTGCCACTTTCATGACATAAAAAACTGTGTTTTTTTATTTAGTACCTTGTAGGATAAGCTAGACTCCCTCACTTTTCAGGACTTTTTTTTTGCAATGGAAGAGGCACACAAGCTTGCAGTTCATATTGATGTTAAATTATGACTGCAGCCTATAGATACTTATAGAAAGACCATGGTCAAAATGCAGATGCGTTAACACTCCTGAGGCCTAAGGTGTTACGCCTCTGTGCCGGAAATCACAGGGCCATACATTACCACCTGACCGAAATACGATAGTGTGTGAACACTACCATTTAGCAGCAAATATATTAGAAAATGCGATGGTGCCTACGCCCGCGAGCTCCGTCACTGGAGCTCTACCACCAGTAAATACTACTTTATCATACAACAGAAAACAACTCCTCTCATTTAACATTAAATTGTTAGCAAACTCTTTATTAAGGATAAACTTTTATTAATCTAAATAACAAGTTTATTTGCATAACGCTGATCTCAATTTATTAACATTTAAAATTAAATTCATTATGTATATATGCGACGAAAGTCTAAAATTACATATAATTAGCGGTTTAATTATAAAATGTTATTTGGTTAAGTAACAGATGCGATAAATTGCAGTCGGAATGAAATCAGACGGTGTCATTGCATTATACAATACAGTGCAGTAGTTGTGTCACTCGTAAAAGGTCACGGCTTCGATCTTCAAACTGGTTCAGGTGCAGTATTGGTGCTCTGTCACTAATGAATCAGCTAGTTATTAACTGATTTTTTTTCATGAAATGAAAGTGGCAAACAAGCGTGCAGGTCACCTAGATGTTAAGTGATGACTGCAGCTTATAAAAATCTACATAAAAACCAGAGGTCAAATGCAGATACATTGCCACCACTGAGACCTTCATTGTTATGTCTCTGTGTTAGGTGTACAAGTAATAAATATAGAAATTTGAATTACCAGAGTAGCCTAGTGGTAGCAGCTCATTATTGTTACTTACCTACTTATGATCTTATGCTGGTGGCAGAGCTCCAGTGACGGAGCTCGAGGGCCGAGACACCACCGCATTACCTAATATACTTGTCCCTAAATGGTAGTGTTCAGCACTATCGTGTTCCCGTCAGGTGGTAATGTACGGCCCTGTAATTTCCGGCACAGAGGCAAAACACCTTAGGCCTCAGGAGTGGTAACGCATCTGCATTTTGACCTAAGTCTTTGTGTGGGTGTCTATAGGCTGCAGTCATCACTTAACATCAATGTGAACTGCATGCTTGTTTGCCACGTCCATTACATAAAAAAATATGTGTTATTCAGTTTGTGGGACAAACTGAATAACATGGAATGTGCCGACGTTGATGTCTTTTCGATGACCATTTCATATTTATGTTTTTAATCTCATTGTGCGCGTTGTAGTTTGCGTTTTGACCTCTAGTGTTTGTGTCGATGTCTACAGGTTGCAATCATCACTTAACATCAATGTGAACTGCATGCTTATTTGCCAGCTAAGTTACATAAGAAACCTCAACGGGGATAATTGTTGCCATTTGACGCTGACTCTTGTCTGTATTTTTGTCTGATGGTGTCAATAAAATCTTATCATAAGAATATCAGATATGTCATATCATTTGGAAGTTTAAAATAAACGGTAGCGAAGAAATAAAAACATATTCTCCCCTTTAAAAAAAAATCTTATTACAAACTTATACCTACTCAAAATTCCATCCATAATGTCTATAGACCTTCAATACTGGTGGGAGTGCTCCAGTGTCGGAGCTCGAGGGCCTAGACACCACCGCATTAACCAATATACTTGCCGCTAAATGGTAGTGTTCAGCACTATCGTGTTCCGGTCAAGTGGTAATGTACAGCCTGTAATTTCCGGAAAAGTGGCATAACACCTTAGGCCTGAATGGAGTAGAGCGAAAGTTGCACCGCCCATAATCGCATATGTCTCATATGTCCCTCCGCAACGCCCTAAGCCGAGGCACGGACCCGCATGGGTCACCCTTAGGCAGTTGCGCTAACTTTTTTGCTAGGCTGGAGCGCCTTCTGCGCTCGCCGATTGCCCGGTGAAGTAGACTAGTGCCGTCTCCAGACAGGCCGCCTACACAAAGCCCGACCTAAAAAAAAAAAAAAAAAAAAAAAAAACCTTAGGCCTCAGGAGTGGCAACGCATCTGCATTTTGACCTCTGTTCACTGTGTGGGTATCTATAGGCTACAGTCGTCACTTAACAACAATATGATCTGCATGCTAGTTTGCCACCTTTATCACTGAAAAAAAATATCCGATAGCTTAGATCACCATTTTTCTTAATACCCGCTTATACTTACTCAAAATTGCATCTATAATGTCCGTATGCCCCAATGATAATTTTCAATACCAAATGAACTAGAAACTACTGCATAAATTTGAATTATAGTTATTCATTTGAGAAACGACAAAATACATTAATTATACAAAAACATACAAACCATATTTCAAGGCTCGATAGCCAATGATTATAAGCATCATTCATTTTACCACGAAAGTGTATATTTAAACACGTTTTTGGCAAATTCTTCGGCGTAATTGCCATGGATTGTTTGAGATTAATCTGGGATATTAAATTAAATGAAGACATATTTGTTCAGGTAAACTACAGGTTTGACTTAATGTTGATTTTGAATAAATGTTTTACGTTTTTGATGGGGTAGTTCCAGTATCAGAATTCGAGACTCGAGATCGTGTGCTCCACCGCATTATTATTGGACGCTTTTTTCTCTTTCATGTCATTAAGTTGACAGACAAGCACACGGGCCACCTGATAGAAAGTGGTCACCGTCGCCTATGAACATTTGCAACACCAGGGGAGTTGCCAACGCGCTGCCAGCCGTGGAGGACTCTTTTGACGCCATTTTTGAAGAACCCCATATTGTAGCACCGAGGAAACACCTCAGAGGGAAGGTCGTTCCACAATTTACTCGTTCTGGGCAGAAACGAACTAGAAAACCGCACCGTTGAGCACTGCCAGGTGTCCAGTCAGTCAGAGTGAAACTTCTCTATTCGGCGGGTAGTACATTGTAGGAAAAGAGACGGTGGCACCGTGTCGAACAGTTCCACAGAGCACTCGCCATCATAGAGACGGTATAATGCTACTTCACATCTGTAATTCGTAGGGTAATTAGGGATAGACAGAGGTAAATCTACTGATGGTAGAGTTCCAGTGTAGGAGAACGAAGGCGTAGGCACCACCGCAGTACCTCTATCTGCTGCATAATGGTAGTGTTCAGCACTATCGTGTTCCGGTTAGATGGTAATGTATGACCCTTTCATAACTGTTACAGAGACCTGACAACTAAAATCTCAGGGGTGGCAACAATCTGCATTTTGAGGTCTGGTCTTTGTGTGGTTGTCTATAGGCTGCGGTCAATAATTGACATCAATGTGAACTACATGCTTGTTTGCCACCTTTATATCATAAAAACATGCATTTATGCATGCATATCCTACATATTTTGGACCACGTAACCGGTGGCGAGCCTAATGACACCGCCAGACACAGTACCAAAGTCCAAGAGCACTGGGAAACTGGAAAATGGAGCCAGGGTTCAAACCAATGTGGTCACGACCCTAGTAGACCTAGAAGACCGTAGCAATATTGGCCTGTTCCCACTAGAATAGTGAGGTAGAAGCTCGAGAGTGCATCCTTAGTTTGGTGACAGTTTATTACTGGAATTTTTCTATTAACAGAATAATTTACATACAAGTTTGGATTGCAGTTGATGACCAAAACTAGTTGATCTCCAATCGACCTCAATACATGAACTGTTCATAATAAATCTTGCAATTAAACCGTTAAAATTTGCTATACGAATCTTCAGTGACGTAAGAACTGCGACGTACGGAATTCTTTATTAATTTTAATTTTATTAATCGTTGCGAATGCTTCGTTGTCTTTGGTATGCGATTGCAGGTTTGTTTCGTCATTGACTATCGAATATGAGAGATTGTACTTGGAAAAGAAGGCAGTAAAGAATTGTAAAATGAGAAAAAAAAGCTGATGTAAGTTACATCTGTGTTACTATATCATCGTTATATCTGATATCCTAATATCTTCGTGCAACCCAGGGTTAGTATTAGAATAAATTTTTTACCCCATTTGGTGACACAATTTTAAAAAGAACTAGTAGTGAAGGGTCTTATATAACGCACAAACCTTCTTATTCATCGTTACTAATACAAGGTTCAAGTGAGTGATTGATAGTATTTCTATAAAACTAGACTAAGACTTTCTATGTTTCACCAATTACTTGCTACCAGCAAGGCCGTGCAGAGGCCCAGGCAGACCAAGACTGACCTACCATAACCAAATATGTCGAGTTCGGTATGATGGTGGGGTCAAATGTCTTAGGAATCGGCGTGCATGTATGAAGAGAATGATGAAGGTAGACGAGGCACGAGAGGTATGTCAGGACCGGGATATCTGGCGCTCTACACTCTCTGCCTACCCTGTTAGGGACCTGGCGTGAAGATACATACCAATTACTTGATATATATATATTTTTTTAAACGAATAGCTATTGTTTTTTTTTTAATGTACAATTAGATAGTACAAGCTATCTCACCGTTGTACGGAACCCTATGAACGCGACTTCAACTCGCACTTGGCCAGCTTATTAGTTATCTGCAATTATGTAATCAGTTATAATCGATTATCTGGAAATGTTTTAGATTGACCACTCCATCTTTTATGCGCGCCCATACGCATAAATTATTTATTCTGATCTCAGTTAAACTTTATGAAATAGTTTCCAAACGTTTTGTATTTAAACGTCATAATTTTTTCCTGGTGGTAGAGCTCCAGTGTATGTACCAGCGCATTACCTAATCTGCCGCCAAATGGTAGTGTTCAGCACCATCGTGTTCCGGTTAGCTGGTAATGTATGGCCCCGTAATAACTATCTTTTTTTTATGTAATGGAAGTGGCAAACAAGCATGCTGTTCACATTGATGTTAAGTTATGACTGCAGCCTATAGACACTTACAAAGACCAAGGTCCAGATGCAGATGCGTTACCACTCCTGAGGCCTAAGGTGTTATGCCTCTGTGCCGGAAATTACAGGGGCGTACATTACCACCTGACCGGAACACGATAGTGCTGAACACTACCATTTAGTGGCAAGTATATTAGGTAATGCGGTGGTACCCACGCCCGCGAGCTCCGTCACTGGAGCTCTACCACCAGTAATCATAGAGACATAATTCTTAAGGTATCAGGGGCGGCAACGCATCTGCATTTTAACCTCTGGTTTCTATGTAGATGTCTATAGGCTGCAGTCAGCTCTTAACATCAATGTGAACTGATTGCTTGCATGAATGGCCCCGTAATAACTATCACAGAGATATAACTCCTAAAGTGTCAAGGGTGGCAACGCATCTGCATTTTTTCACCTCTGATATTTTTTTATGCAATTGAAGTGGCAAACAAGCATGCAGTTTGCATCGATGTTAAGTAATGACTGCAGCCTATAGATAACCACACAAAGATCGAGGTCAAAATGCAGATGCGTTACCACGCCTGAGGCCTAAGTTGTTATGCCTCTGTGCCGGAAATTACAGGGCCGTACATTACCACCTGACCGGAACACGATAGTGCTGAACACTACCATTTAGCGGCAAGTATATTAAGTAATGCAGTTGTGCCTACGCTCGCGAGCTCCGTCACTGAAGCTCTACCACCCCTAAAATCGTTTTTTGAAGATGTCTATAGGCTGCAGTCATTACTTAACATCAATCTGAACTGTATGCATGTTTACCACCTTCATTACATAAAACTGCACGCGAAATAGGTCGCGTACTACATTTTGATTAACAATAAAAATGTAACATTTGTTTTTGTTTAAACATTAACTTAATTCAGTCACGTCATCACTGACCCACCATTATATAAAGAATGCACAATATTCTTTAACGTATAATATCATGTTACGTATAAAGCTTAACGATACAATAAAATCCTGAGCAATGTCTTTTAATAATCGTAAATAAGCGAAACTTTGAGTTCTTCTGACTCTCTCTAACTAGAGCATCTTCGCTATATTGATGACTTGCGGTCCGCCCCGGCTTCGCGCGGTTTCAATGTTACCTACCCTCCTTTAAGCCTTCTTCGATAAATGGGCTATCTAACACTGCAAGAATTTTTCAAATCGGACTATTAGTTCCTGAGATTAGCGTGTTCAAGCAAACAAACAAACTCTTCAGCTTCATAATACTCAATAACTTTAGGGCCACTCAATTACTTTTCTTCGCATAATCTTATGCAAGCCTTATTGATATCCTAGTATCAATAAGGTTTGCATGTACGGCCCTGTAATTTCCGGCACAGAGGCATAACACCTTAGGCCTCAGGAGTGGTAACGCATTTGCATTTTGACCTTGGTCTTTGTGTGGGTGTCTATAGGCAGTCATCACTTAACATCAATGTGAACTGCATGCTTGTTTGCCACTTCAATTACATAAAAAAAAAAAAAACAATCTATAACTATATATGGAACTTGAAATTCTCTCAGTCCCCAAACTTTATACTCTAAACACTATTCTAAAAACTCGTAAAACCACACCTCATACTAATACTAGCGGGCCGATCCGGCTTCGCGTGGTAACAATATTACCTACCTATTCTCTCCTATTCATATTAGCGTGACGTGATCCTCCATTATATCCTTTCCTATAAAATTGGGCTATGTAACACTGAAAGAATTTTTCAAATCGGATACGTAGTTCCTGAGATTAGCGTGTTCAAGCAAAGAAACAAACAAACTCTTCAGCTTTATAATATTAGTATAGATTAGTGATAGCAAATGCAGGAATCGCGCAATTTTCAAATGTTCGGCCGTAAGAACCACTCTGGCTGGCCACCAGTAAAGAAGTTTCAGACTTCATAACCGCATTGATATCAATTTACTCAAAGACCACTTTGCAAGTTAAGCGTAGTCTAAAAGACTGGTTGCTCTCACAGACCTGCGAGGATCAGGATAAACATCATCATCATCATTTCAGCCAAAAGACGTTGCTGGGCAAAGGCCTACCTCAAAAATTGCCACAACTAACGGTCCTGGTCCACCCTCATCCAGCGATTGCCCGCAAACTTCACCTGGTCGTCGGTCCACCTCCTGGGGGGCCTGCCTACGCTTCGTCTTCCGGTACGCAGTCGCCACTCACAGGATAAACATAAAAAGCTAGTTAGGCAACCGATATAATAGACTTTTCAGTTTATTGAATATCGTAAAGAAGTCGCTAATAATAGATGGCGCTACTGGTACCATAAACCAATGCAATAGATGTGAAGGAAAAATTCGACAAATCGGGCAGGGCTTCAGTAGCTCAATTGGAAGAGCGGCTGGACTAGATTCCCAGTAGGTCGCGAGTTCGAGCCTCGCCTGAAGTCAAATTTTTCTTTCATTTCTTTAAAAATAAAAATATATTTCACAAGCATGTGTTAATGCGAAATAATATAAAACAATAAAAAGCTAATCATGGCTCTCTCTGACCACTTCTAATCTATGTTCTTTTACATATATATCTCAAATAAGCTTTCATTCACAATCATATAGTCGTAAACGTAATAGGCATTCATATATTTCGTATATCGCAGAGAAAGGCTCTTTAACGCGGAGATTCGCTTATCTGTAATAATTTCGTGTGTTTCCATTAGTACGCGAAACGATTTAATTTATTAAATTCTGGTTATATTATTATGTGCCTAAAATATATTGACGAAGCATAGGCAGGCCCCCAATGAGGTGGACCGACGACCTGATGAAGGTCGCGGGCAATCGCTAGATGAGGGCGGCCCGGGACCGTTCGTTGTGGCATTCTTTGGGGGAGGCTTTTGTTCAGCAGTGGACGTCTTTTGGCTGAAATGAACTATTTGTATGGAAAAATAAAATTGTGGTTTTTACTATTTCCCTACAATTTCTTCATATTTTCTTACCTTTCAAACCTTCCCTGGACTTCCAAAAATCATTCAAAAACAAAATTAGCCAAATCGGTCCAGCCGTTCTCGAGTTTTAGCGAGACTAACGAACAGCAATTAATTTGTATATATATAGGTTTGACTTGAGAGTCACCAACAAGTTTTTTTATGTAAGGAAAACAAGCATGCAGTTCACATTGAGAACTGCAGCCTATAGACATTTACATAAAAACTAGAAGTCCCCTAATACCTAAGTTGTTTTATGTGTCCGTGGTAGTTATTACGGGGCGATAAAAAAAGTATAATTACCTATTATGGTTGAAGGTATTCTGAACAACTAGTGCTTAAAAGAAGATGTAAGACGGTAAGGAAGTAAATATTGAAACACATTTACAACATATTTTATTTAAATTGAAGCTCTAAAGTGATCGAAAAGTTGCGACAACGAACGACTTTATTATATATAGCGGCCCGCCCCGGCTACGCGCGGGTGCAATGTTACCTACCCTCTCCTATTCGTCTTAGCGGGATGATCATAGATAAAGCCTAAAGTCTTCCTCGATATTTTTCATAGTTTAGGCAGTGTCCGCAAAATAAGTAACTTTTCTGGTTGATTTTTTACACCTTGTGTCCGAAAAACCCAAATATCTTACGGAACCCTATTTTTTCCAAAATAAAATATAGCCTATGTTACCCGTGGATAATGTAGCCTTCGAATAGTGTAAGATTTTTTTTAATCGGTCCTGTAGTTTTTGAGCCTATTCAATACAACCAAACAAACAAAGTTTTCCTCTTTGTAATATTAGTGTAGACAATCATTCTAAGTTAAGTAATAGACTCGTGATAAATTACGAAAAATACTTACTTTTACCCATTAGTCTACAACAGAGGCCCACAAATAAACTGAATACCATGGACGAACAACCGTGGACAATCTAGTCCAAACCGGATTGTCCACGTCCACTGTATGTTTTTATAGATTCATCACTCGAGCCGAAAGACGTCCACTGCTGGATAAAATCTTCCCCAAAGACGTCCACAGCAGCACTGTGTGTTATTAGGACAGAATATGCCGTAATCGCCACGATTGGCAGGCGAATTGGCGATGGCATGGGCGGTAGTTTCTTCACGGGACGCTGCTGCCCGTTCCGCGTTGTTATTTTTACTTCCGCCCTATTGGAATGGTTTGACCGCCATTGTTTTTTTTTAATGTAATGAAAGTGGCAACAAGCATGATACCACTTTCAGCATGAAGCAGTTCACAAAGACCGAGGTCGAAATGCAGATGCGTTACCACTCCTGAGGCCTAAGGTGTTATGCCTCTGTGCCGGGAACTACAGGGCCGTACATTACCACCTGACCGGAACACGATAGTGCTTAACACTACCATTTAGCGGCAAGTATATTAGGTAATGCGGTGGTGCCTACGCCCGCGAGCTCCATCACTGGAGCTCTACCACCAGTGAAGTGATGCTTCTACTAGTGCAATGTTCGGTTGCACTGCACTAGTGGAAGCATTCTCTTCCAATGGAAGAAAATTCTTCCGCTAATGGGAGGTCATTTGTAGATTGAAAAAAATCTACGCAGTTATGTACTACTACATCTTACAATGATAACTTCTTTATGAATCCACTTAATTATGATTGTTAAGTTACCTACTTATCACCTTCCGTAAGTTAATGAACTTCGTATAAATTAAAAAAAGTGTTTTGAGTTCATGAATCGCGTAAACCTTGGTAAACTTTGTATGTACGTTATAATGGTTTCTGTGATTATAATTTAATGTTCTTTTTATTGTTGTTAGCTCGTGGCTGAGTGTTGGCTAAGTTTAGAGGACGGGCTGTTGTGGCTGATGGCGAATTACGAGCAGGGTCAGGATATCTAACCATTGAAGCTGCTTTACTCATAGAAGTTTGGTATTTACAGTACCTAACAAGAGATAATGAGTATGATAAATAAATTAAAAAAATAAATAAATGAATAAATACATATTTTTTTAAACTAATGGCGAGGCGAGACTCTAACTCGCGGCCACTGGGAATCTAGTCTAGTCGCTACCGAAGTCCTGCCTTCAGTAGCTCAGTTGGAAGAGCTGATTTGTCTAATCTTCCCTTCACATTTATTCTGTAGTCAAATTTTTCTTTTCATTTTTCTTTAAAAATCATATTTCACTAGCATGTGTTAATGCGAAATAACATAAAAATAAAGACATAATATCGCACATCGACTTAGGTAGGACTTACCTTAGGAGACTTTGGCTTATTTCGTGTCAGAGAAGGTAGGTAGAGAGTGTGGAGCGCCCGATATCCTGGTCCTGACAGACCTTCCGTGATTAATAATTGGTCAAAATAGGTCAGATATTAACTTCCTGGGCCTTTGCAGCGATCCACATTCCCATTGTATATCTGTTTAATCATTCGCTGATTCGACATTTTTTCTACATACCCGAACCATCAAAGCATACCAATTATCTTTATATTTCATAAAAAAAAAGAAGAAAACATTGTTTGCGTTTATTACGTTTTTGAATGAATCGATTTATCTTTGCTTTCTCTTTCAAGAAATGCATACAATTTTTTTTAATGTATTGAAAGTGGCAAAGAATAATGCAGTTAGCAAGACACAAGGTCACAAAGACCAGAGGTCAAAATGTAGATGCATTACCACTCCTGATTTCTAAGGTGTGAAATTACAGGGAAAAACATTATCACCTGATCGGAACATGATAGTGCTGAATAATGCCATTTAGCGGCAAGTATTTAGGGATATACTGGCCCGAGAAAATCTCAAATGTGAACCTACTTGAACGCTGCCACGAAACTTCAATCGAGGAACAAGTTAGGCACCGTAAGTGGAACTGGATTGGCCACTGGAATTGGGTCCTGATCACGTACCAAAACAGGTATTGGACTGGAACCCTCAAGGAAAGCGGAAGCGTGGTCGTCCGAAGCAGACTTGGCGACGAACAGTCACTGACGAAGTGAAGAAGATCGGGAAGTGTTGGAGTGAAGTCAAGCGCGAGGCTCAAGACCGATCGAGATGGAAAACCACTGTGGACGCCCTCTGCCCCATCTAGGGGACATAGGACCATAAGTCAAGTAAGTTGTTGATGAATGTTATATAATAATAATAATAAAATATTAGAATAAGAATTTGCAGCACCTGGAAAAGGTAACTAAGTAGGTACTGTAAAATATTATTTAAGATCTTTGTATAAACTTAGTTGGCAAATAAAGAATTCAATTGAATTGAATTGAAGTCATATTAGGTACCACGAGCTCCGTCACTGGAACTCTACTACCATTAAGAATATGTAGGGTTTCAATTAATAGCTCAAGGAAAACCGTACGAAAACTAATCGTGCCGTTGTATCTTGGAAACGGTGACCGCATCACGTCACTCACTGACCCGTACGTTCACCGATCGCTCGCATTATGTAAACGCACCAAATATAATACATCTGTATGATACATGTTCGTATTAAATAAGATGTTTGTCAATAGGTGTGGTTGGATGGTAAAAGTTAATGTTTGTGATTATTTAGAAATGGTTACATTTTTTATGGGATTATTATTGGTTTATGTGGTTACATAATGTTTTTTTCTTTGAGGTTATGTTTTTGGGATGATATGGAACTATTTATATTCACAAATATAATTAGCTGAGAAACAATTGTCTATAAACTGTTTAAGAACCAAAATCTTGTGTTTCGGTAACAAACACCAGTTGACGCAATGAGCTTATAGTTGACGAGTCAGTTTAGTCCAAAACAGTACTTCATATTAATACAAGCTTGGTTCGGTTAATAAACATAATATAATATACATAAACAATATTATGTCAGTATCGAATCCAGCGATATGAAAATAAAAGTTCAGTTACGCAGCAAACATTTAAAAGAAGTACTTGTCACTGATTCTCAATATAAAAACAAACTACAGCAAATATACAAAAATTATTAAATAAGGTAGCTGAAAGACATTTATATAATAAAATTGGATTTGTTTACTGTTTTTAAATAATCCAGTGAAATATGATTAGGAAAATTCGTATCGTTAATAAAGTTGGTTTTCAACCAATATTTATTTTCAACTAGCTGACCCGGCAAACTTTGTATTGCCTCAGAATGAAATAATGTGTCAAAGGTTTGATAGATACGGACTTTTCGTATGGGAAAATGAAATTATGGTATTTTCTATTTCCCTTCAATTTTTTCATATTTTTTACCTTTTAAACCTTCCCTGGACTTCCAAAAATCGTTCAAAACCAAAATTAGCCAAATCGGCCAGCAGTAGATGGTTCCTAAAACTAAAGCCCTATAAATAAGTCAATCCATTTTGGAGTAGTGGTAAATGTTAAAAAATACAAAAAAAATATATAAACTCTTTTAAAAACAATATCAAAACTGCATCTGCTTCCACATTAACAAAAAAATACAAAAATCACAATAAGGAACCGTCTTAATCATACAAATTCATTAAAATTCGTTCTGATCACGCCTAGCATTAGGGCAATGGGTTAATTGTATGTTAAAAATGCAAATATGTTTCCGACAAAGCGCCAATTCGTTCTTTGTTGTAATTTTTGTATTATATAAACAATTTTTGGAGCATATCTCTGGAGATCTTGTATTTCGTCGATGTAGTAATAGACAACACAAATGTGGTTTGTTTCTTTTTATTAATTTTCGAAGATGCTGACTGATGGAAATATTGTATAATTATGTAGTTTATCTTATGGTGGCAAATAAACATGCAGTTCATATTTATGATAAGTGAATAAATAGCCATAAGCACATAGACGACGACATAACGACGATGGACCAATTGCAAAATTGTTTTGTGTCTATTAATCAATGTGACGTTTACAAGTGCATCGTGCAGGGTATACTAATTTAAATGAATATTGACAAAAATAATATATTAATTCTACTAACTTTAATAGTCATAATTGTCATTGGATAGCGACTGAATCGCTTCGCTGCAATGATGTTATAGTATTTATAAGCTCATTGCTTCGCTGTCTTGCTCTAACATGGGCCGCACACATTCTTTAAAGCAAGACAACGAAGTGGCAAACAAAAAAAAACAAAATTCACATGGATGGTGAGCAAATACTGAAATAAAAAACAAATACATAAAAAAACAGTGATTTCTCCAAGGCCTAGGCTGGAATTGGCTGGCCTTTGTGCCGGAAATTACTGACCGGAACACGATAGCGCTGAACACTACCATTAAAGACAAGTAGATTAGGTAATGCGGTGACATCTACGCCCGCGAGCTCCATCACTGGAGCTCTGCCACGAGAAATTTCGACTAATTACGCTAGCAGAATTAGGCCCTAGTAATATTTTACCCAATTGATGTCAATTAACGTTGTCCGTCGACCTCGATTGAACGTACCGACCATTATAAACATAAAATGTAACATTTCGTACCTTCCCACGTTCATTTACATATATTTAGTGCCCTGTTACATACAACTTACATAATGTACCTTGTGGTACTAAAATATCATTGTACCAGCGTGTTGCCCAAGCAAACGAGCTTATTGAACATTTTTATTGATTGCCTTATGTTTTTACGTTTCTGTGGTGGTTAATAAAAATACTGCAAATGGTGACAATATCAAGAAGATGCTTTGCAAAGGTTCAGCGTTTTAGGGTTCCGTAGAAGAAGGGTACAAAACCACATTTTGTGTTTAATGAAATATTTATATTTTATATAACTTCTAGTTTGACTGGCGTCGGAATGTCGTGCGTCGAATTCTTCCGTTAGTATAATAATAAAAAATAATGGCAACCCTTTATGCGTCCCACTGTTGGGCACGAGTCTCTCCCCTTCTTGGGGGGAGGCTTGGAGCTTATTCTACCACGCTGCTCCAATGCGTTCAGCATTATCGTGTTCCGGTTAGATGGCTATGTAAGACAGCGTAATGACTATCACAGAGACATAACGAATAAGGTCTCAGTTGTGAAAACACATCTGCATTTTACCTCTGGTCTTTGTGTGGGTAATAGGCTGCAGTCATCTCTTAACATCAATGTGAACTGCACGCTTGTTTGCCACTTTCATTACATTAAAAAAAGATAACATACTTTATCCCAAATCGACGGACATTGCAAAACGAAATTGTAACAAAACTGACAGTAAATTGAAACGCACTAAGAAACACTAAACGTAGGAAGGTGTTCTGCAATCAAAGAATTTTGTAACTGTAACATTCTACAACTAGGTATCTGATGATAGGTTTGCAATATTGTAGAGAAGGTCGAGTACCCTATTATTATAGTATCGATGATTGTGATATTATTAGCTAGGTATACGGTATTAAAGCTGTGATATAATGAACATTAAGAGGAGACTAAGCGGGGTATTTAGGTCATTCCAGTCAGAATTGTTCGGTCTAGTATAAATAACAAAAAAAATACATTAGTTTAAGTAGCAAAGAGAAGAGGGGTCCTAGTGGTCGTAGCGTATGAAACTTTTATTTCAAAAACGTGGTAGAGCTCCAGTGACGGAGCTCGCGGGCGTAGGCACCACCGCACTACCTAATATACTTGCCGCCAAATGATAGTGTTCAGCACTATCGTGTTCCGGTCAGGTGATAATGTAAGGCCCTGTAATTTCCGGCACAGAGGCATAACATCTTCGGCCTCAGGAGTGGTAACGCATTTGCATTTTGATCTTGGTCTTTTGCGTGGGTGTCTATAGGCTGCAGTCATCACTTAACATCAATAATAATAATGGGGGCAGAGCAGCTTGTGGCGAGCTGTTGGTGAGTAGCGACACCACCCCCTACCATCATCTCGAGTTCCTCCGAGAGAACTGGGCTCCGCCTCGTCCGCCACACAGAGGTACGGCCGGACAGAGCATCAGGTCTCTCACCTCTGGCTTGCCTTCATTGGCCGGTCAGAGTGGGGCGCTAGAGGTATGGCATTTGCAGAAATTTAGATAATAGGCTGTTGTCTAAATTTCTGAAAGAGCCATACACTCGGGGGTGGAAGTGTCTAAAGGCATAATAGCGGGGAAGCCCGCTCCGAGCTCGAGATTACTCGCTCGTGATGGTGAAACCGGGGCCACACCTCTCGACACCCCCAGCCTCTCTCAACAGTGTTGCCCCCTGTCGACCATCGGGTTGGCTGTTTGGGGGGCCCACCAAGGAGAGGCGAGTCACCACCTGCCTAAAGTAGGATTCGATAATGTGAGATGTTGAATATAGGCAGGTGCCGGATCTCACTCCATAGGCCCAGCCAGCTAGTCCCCCCAGTTCACCCACATAGCCCAAAGTTTGGCAAATCACTTTTCATTACAATAGTCCCATTATATTCTGCGGGGTCTGTCTGTGTCTGTATTAACTATTGATGCAGTCAGAGAGAGGTCCCGCTGAATATAACCCACTACAAAGTAGATCAAAATTCTCGAAAGGGCCTCTACGTGTTGGACCCCCCATGTCCCCGCGCAAGCCTGACAAAGGTCCGGGGTTCAAATTGGACCCCGTGCTGACGAGAGACATAATAATAATTGGCTGTTTGGGGGGCCCACCAAGGAGAGGCGAGTCACCACCTGCCTAAAGTAGGATTCGATAATGTGAGATGTTGAATATAGGCAGGTGCCGGATCTCACTCCATAGGCCCAGCCAGCTAGTCCCCCCGGTTCACCTACATAGCCCAAAGTTTGGCGAATCACTTATCATTACAATAGCCCCTATATATTCTGCGGGGTCTGTCTGTGTCTGTATTAACTATTGATGCAGTCAGAGAGAGGTCCCGCCGAATATTACCCATTACAAAGTAGATCAAAATTCTCGAAAGGGCCTCTACGTGTTGGACCCCCCATGTCCCCGCGCAAGCCTGACAAAGGTCCGGGGTTCAAATTGGACCCCGTGCTGACGAGAGACATAATAATAATAATAAATTGTTTATTTGTAAAATAAGTACAAAGAATTACAAAATATATTAGTATCTACTTAAAATGTAACAAAGTTTCAAATTAACATTGCCTGAACTAGGTAAGACCTGTGTTTCAGGCTGGATAGAGCTACAACAATATATATAAAGTTACAAATAACAATCGAAATACATAATTTATGAATTATACACATTAAAGGAGAACAAATAGTAAAGATAGTTTTCTTAGATTTACAATAAACTTAAACTACGAGTATGATAGTTAAATCATTTACAAACTACAAGTAAATTTTCTGTACTATCGTAAGAAATACCGTGCAAATATTTCAATAGAACTTGTTTACAATTAAAATAATCTAACTTGTAAAAAGTTAGGTATTTGTTTAATTTATTGTACAAAAATGGACCCAGGAAAGAATAAAATCGTTTTGTGAAGGCATGTTTTAAGGTTGTAATCGAGTTGCAGACTATATCGTATCGTCTTTTGTTAGTAATTTCAAGTTTGAAAGCTAGTTTGGTGTGCTGCTTTAATATTATGTTCATAATAAAAATTTGGCGAACTGTTAGTACATTGCAGGACTTGTACAATAAATATGTAGGATAGAAAAAGGGGTGGAAATTAGCTACTTTTAAAATTGCTCTTTGGGCTCGTTCTAGGGGTAAGATAAGGGTTTTTAAAGCCCCTCCCCATGACGTAATACAATATTGAATTGTAGATTGGCCTAAAGCTAGGTAAATTTGTATAATTAATTTTTGATCAGCAACTGATCGTAGTTTCTTAAAGACATATTAATTTCCGAACTCTTTTTACCCAAAACTCAATATGTAATCTAAAAGAAAGAGTGTCATCAATAATTATTCCGAGATATTTTACATTGCTAGTTTTTACTATGATAGGACAGTTGCATGTGCTACTAAAAGGGTTATTACATCGGTGAACAAAAAAATTTTTAGTCATTCTTGAAAATTTGCGCATTGAAAAGTGAATATATTTAGTCTTGTCAGCATTTAGTGTTAGTAAATTTTTTAGAAGCCGGTTATTAACAACATTGAAACCTGATTGGGAAATAGCAAACAATTCTTCAGAAGTTTTAGCAGTAAATATTAATGCTGTGTCGTCAGCGTACGATATGATTTTGCCCTGTTGGACAATGTGAACTACATGCTTGTTTGCAAGTTCCGTTACATAAAAAAAGTTATTTCACGTATATACCAGGAAGGGTAGAGATGAATGCATACATTGAAGCATACATATTATCAATTCATATTAAACAACTTTTTGCTTGTAAAATATTATTATGTCAATAATGAACACTTTACCTACTTATTATAAGACAGACAGCCTTAGCAAACTATGCATTTCTCTTAAATATAGTAATACGAAAAACTATTTTCCCAAATATTTCCAATCTCACCTGCATATGGCACCTTGCCTCCTGATTTCGAAAACTATGGCAACACCATGCCGTGTGGCTTGCCACACCATGTTCACACTAACTAGTTCACTTACTGTGACACTTTGAATTATAATATGTATTTAGCCTATTTTTGGTCTGAGTGATGGGATGAAGCGGTTATGTGTTTTTGAGATTACTATGGTAGCAAAATAAAAAAGCAGTACTCATTGGATTTTTAATTAATACTGCATCAGACATCATCAAATGCAGCGGTGATCAGTTTCAGAGCTATGACATCTCCCTGTCTCACACCTCGGTGCATAGATAATAATATGTATAAACTGATACATTTTTATAAGAAATGTACCTACCATGGAATATATCAAAAATCAACAGTGCCAAAACGTTTTTTTTGTTTTTTATTTTTTATATTCGTTCTGTTATATTTGACACACAAATTTATCTCTCTTAAGCTAAGTTATACAAGTTAACTTCACAACTAACTTCTATCATTTTGAGACAGCATTATTTTCACATATGTATTAAATAACTCCTTTGCTTAGTGGTGTTAGGACACAGGTACGAAGCCTGAGCCTCTATTTCAGTCTCAAGGGGTGAGTGATATTTTTATTATTATAACAAATTTTAAAATATTGCGAATGGAGTGTGAACCGCTTCCGCGTGGAGTGTAAAACGCTTTCACTAATGCTTTGCGCCACAAACCCACCATCTACATGACTTTCGGTATGTACGCCAACCGTGCCATTGACACAGACCACTGCCGATGATCTTATATCCGAATTTTTATGATCATTTCATGTAAATCACAGACTTGCGCAAAGCCTTTGTAGTCTAGTTCTGTTATATAAGGATTTAAATAAGGATGCAGATTACGTAATTTATTCACGCAATACTGTATTTGCGCTTTATGGTCGGCGAATGTTTTGTGATGAGTTTGTGAACGGAATGAAATATTATTGTGTTTTTAGAGAGGCAAATGGTTATCCAATTAGTAATTGCTGTAGTTGTTTTGCTTCTTGAAGCTTAAAATTCTGAGATAATTATCAAGTCTCCTAAAATTAATCAAGAGAGTTTTGTTTTGTAAACAAATGTCATAAAACCTCCGCATACAATAACCATGCCAACTAATCCTATTTTTATGTACAACCTATTATTTATTTTTTAAGTTATTACCTCTGTTTAGTTTATTGAATTTGAAGTATGATAATACTATGTGTGACAATTCATCTAATACCTATTGTTCCAACCTGTGGTACCGGGGGTATAGTAATATTTAGGACCTTTCGTATACGCACCCGCAATTTCGGTATGTACGCCAACTCGGTATGTACTAATTGACATATTTTACAAGTAAAAAGTTTCAAATAAAAAACAACATTCGCATCCACATTCTGATCTCTGGGTTTTTTGTAGATGTATTTTGACCGCAGTATTCAACCATCTACGTGAACTGAAATATAATATAAAGGAAATCGTTATCTTTAACCAATATATATATAAATGTGATGTTTTCAGATTGGGTAATTTAATAAACTTCTTTTTTTTTTTTTTTTTTTTTTTTTAATGTAATGGAAGTGGTAAACAAGCATGCAGTTCACATTGATGTTAAGTGATGACTGCAGCCTATAGACACCCACACAAAGACCAAGGTCAAAATGCAGATGCGTTACCACTCCTGAGGCCTAAGGTCTTATGCCTCTGTGCCGGAAATTACAGGGCCGTACATTACCACCTGACCGGAACACGATAGTGTTGAACACTACCATTTAGCGGCAAGTATATTAGGTAATGCGGTGGTGCCTACGCCCGCGAGCTCCGACACTGGAGCTATACCACCAGTAATAACTCTAACTTCATTCCCAATACAAATTGTTATTAAGTGGCTACCTTGTTACATTATTAGTCAAAAGTGATAATAAAGCAAAATCTGTTTACTCTACAGTTGGGCCATGAACAGCGACGGCTTAAGTACAAGTTTACTTAATTGTGACACAAATATTTATTGTTGAATGGCATCCGATCTAAAAAACATTGTTTTTAAATAATTTACCATCAAATTGAATTGTATGCTTTTTGTTTGATGTGAAAAAAATATGTAAAATAGCATTTTTCAACAAGTCTTCACCCCAGGTCCCTAACGGGGTGGGCAGAGAGTGTAGAGCGCCAGATATCCCGGTCCTGACATACCTCTCGTGCCTCGTCTACCTCCATCATTCTCTTTATACATGCACGCCGATTCCTAAGACTTTTGACCCCACCATCAGACAGAACTCGACCTATTTAATCATGGTAGATCAGTCTTGGTCTTCCTGGGAATCTGCAACCATCCACATTCGCATTGTATATCTGTTTAGTCATTCGCTCATTCGACATTCTTTCTTTCTATATGCCCGAACCATCGGAGCATGCCTTTTTTCATTTTACCGATACTACCATTCACACAAAGCCTCTTTCTTACATCTTCGTTACGAACGCGATCGGTGAGTGATACCGCAAATCTTACGCAAAGATCTCATCTCGACCGCGTTTTACTTACTTTCATGCTCTTTCCTGCATACCTAGCTCTCGCTTCCACATAAAAGCGTTGGAGTAAGTACAGCATTATGTACGGCTAGTCGAGCCCGCTGGCTGAGATGTTTCGATTCTAGCAGCTTACCCAACGCTCCGTTCACGCAATTCCCTGCAAGCACTCTTCTCTCTATGTCAGTGGTGTACCTCCCATCCATGCAGGACGGAAACTGTATTACATGGTTTTTAATGACAATGCAGACGGTGAACATACTTAAAAAACATATAGAGAAACAGCTCACCACAGAACCGCCTCTTATTTGAAGTTGTTTAAGAACATATACGCTTTAAGCGTGAAGGTCATAGCCCAGCCACGAGAAGTGCGCTTGCGCCGACAGTGGAAGAGAACATATTGCGCAAGATACGTAATGGTTCCTACCTAATTGTTTTTGATTCGTTCTAAATATTTCATTCGCAATACATTTTATGGATTTCCACAAACATGATGCAGACTGCACTTTTCATTTTGAAATCTGACCTAGATTTTTAATGATTGACTATTTGATGTTTCAAAATCTAACAGACATTGATAGCTGTTTATTAATAATTTCTCCATATATTTTTTCATATTAATATATCATTTAAATCATACGACAGTCACTTACTTGTAAATTGATAATTACATTAATTTTAATGATTTTAAATTGAAAATTTGGTAGTAGCAGAACTTACCGGTAAAAAATAATACCTATAGATAAACCTTGACAGACATTAGCATACAAAACATACAAAATATTAAGTTGCCCACTTTTACCTTCACCAGGGGTGCGATCGCCTTTCGTAATTGCTGTCGACATTGCTGTCAATTTGTACCCCTCCCTCCCCCTTACAGCAATAGTGATAATGTGACTGATGTATTTCCTTACGTAGGCGATAATCAGGTGATAATCAAAGATCTTCTTACGTAGTATTTGTATACCAAATACTACGTAAGAAGAGACGGATCTGCCATAGAAAATGCGAGACCATTCGTTTTGTATGAAACGTGCATCCAACTCATACCAACATGAAGCTACAAATTTACATCGTTTTTATGTTGTCAACATTGCCAAAACTACTCATAGTATCGATATAGAGATGTATCGCCGAGTCATGAAATAAATATCGATGTCGATAATATTCTGTTAAGGAAAATAAAATCGTTTCGATTATTTACAATCATACTTTTTTAAAAAATAAAAGATGTACATAATTCATATTATTTATGAATTTACAGTTTTTACAAATTATACTTCATTAATTTATTTGGGATATTCAACAGTCACAAGTTCAAGTTTTTTTACACTTTTTTGTTTATAAAAAATCCCTTGTTTGAATTTCCAGTACGTTCGTATAATTCAAAATCCGTAATCACCACTTTCATTGCATAATTAGTTCCAAATAGATTTATCGGATTATCGATACCTCCTAACAGGCATGACAGGCAGCACTATTGTTTACGTACGAAGTAGTAAGTAATGAAACTTTAATAGATATTTCGTTATTTCGTATGTATGTTTGAAATATCACAGTATGACTAACATTATAAATAATCGGCGATCTTTATCCGGGGATTTTTTTCAACGAAAATCCTCTTTTCACTGCCTGACCGCCATGTTTTTGTATGGCGTATTTCACATGTAATTTTGTTCGTTTTCATTGGGCTCCTATCAACGCTATTAACTCCTATTAACGCTTATCAAAAGAATGATAATATTAGGAGTGCAAAATGACACTTGGTTGCGAAGCACACGGAGCACTTTTGTATACATTTAAACGTAAACAAACTGGAAAACGCGGCTGAGTTCAATATGGATGATTATGTGACACTTGAAATTTGACACTATTGTTAACAGCATTATTGCGGCATTGTACATATAATCCGTCTAATTTTGAAAGAATACCATTCTAATGGTACATAGTGAATAAAGCTATCTTCGAGTTTTAAACGTGTTTAGTCGTCATTAAAAAGGATGCACGTTTCATATATCCGTTTTTTTTAGGGACTTGCGCCAGACTGGTGATTACGATCAAATTTTCGTTATTACGTAACTTCACGCCTGTAATCCCCGAAGGGGTAGGCAGAGGTAACACCCACGACTCGCCGGTTACGTTTTGGCCCATGTAACAGGTGGCGAACCTGTTGCCATCTCCGGGCACATTACCAAACTCCGGGGTACTGGGAAGCTTCCAGAAAATGGAAAAATCCCAATAGAAGCAGAGATAAAGGATTTTAAACCGTTATCTCTGATAGTCCCCGACCCGGGAATCGAACCCAGGACCTCCAGCGTAATAGTAGTGGCCTGCTACCACTACGCTACTGAGGCAGTTCAGGCATTTTCGTTATTACTTTTAAAAAATATGCAAATTGACAGCATGAACAATGTTGACAACAATTTCGATAGGCCACTTGATTTCGTATTAGGATCTCTTCATTGGATCTCGCAGAGAAACGCCGAAAATAGATCTCTCCATTTTTTTATCTTATGGAAGTAGCAAACAAGCATGCAGTTCACATTGATCTTAAGTGATGACTGCAGCCTATAGACACTTACACAAAGACCAAGGTCAAAATGCAGATGCGTTACCACTCCTGAGGCCTAAGGTGTTATGCCTCTGTGCCGGAAATTACAGGGTCGTACACTACCACCTGACCTGAACACGATAGTACTGAACACTACCATTTAGCGGCAAGTATATTAGGTAATGCAGTGGTGCCTACGCCCGCGAGCTCCGTCACTGGAGCTGTACTACCAGTAATATTTTTGAATTTGCCATTGCCTGCGTAGTCTTGAACCTTCTTATGAGGCCTGTAATGAACGATCATGTTTCAATTCCGTATGGCATCACTGCCAACACACACGGGTCAAATCTCACACAGTGGTAATTTACATTTACATTTCTCACACAGTGTTAATTTCTTTTCTTTTTACTCTTTGTTATCAGTTTGTAAAGGGGAAAAGAGACATTCTACTGATATACTTTTTACATTAGTTTATGACATTTAGTTTTATCTTAGTGATATTCTTGACTTTACATATATTTTTTATCTTGTTTGACATGTATATCAATTGTTATTCGCTTTAATTTATTTTGTTTGTTTTTGACGTGTCATAAGAGGTGCCTGTCACCCTAAATGAATAAATGAGTTTCTGATTCTGATTCTGATTACAATTAAATCCAGCAAATAACCCAACGATAAAAGCATCAGTTGAACCAGATAAAGCGACCAAATAAAGCGCAATAATATCTTAAATATTAATAAAACAAATGTAGTTGAAATTAATTTATTTTGAACTGAGCTGAATGTTTACGGTATGTGACAATAAAGGATTTTCGTACAACATTTTAATTTGAATTAATTATGTTTTAATTCGTAAACGGTATTGCATTACAGTCATTAGTTTGTAAAACATTGGTATGGTTTACGCAAATGTCATCGCATTGGATATTAACAACTAAGCTTATAATTTAAATCTATTGTTGATCAATAATAGAACTACCTAAAATGTTTATTTAACAGGGGAGCTGATTATTTTGCTTGGTAATGACATTCATGATAACTTGGCTTCTGTTTTCAGGTATAGAAAAGGTGTTATTAATTATTAGTATAAGAGTATGGTGCCGACAGACTCAAGACTGACCTACGTTGACCTAGTAAGTAAATTTTTAATAGTATGTGAAGGTGGTGTCAAGAGTGGTCGAAATTCGCTTGAATGTATGATGGGATTGATGAATGTAGAAGACATAAAAATACATAATTATTTTGTTCGTGGATGTGCGTACCTACCATTATATATTCATACTATGTATAAGATAGATATAAAATAATAAACTGCTCAATAGCCTAGTGGTAGCAGGCCACTACTACCACGTTGGGATCCTGGGTTCGATACCCGGGTCGGGGATATTAGAGATAACGGTGAAAATCCTTCAACTCTGGTTCTATTGGGCTTTTTAAAATTTTCTGGATATTTCCCAGTAGATACCTCGAAGTTTGGTAATGTGCCCAGGGATGTCAATAGGCTCGCTATCTGTTACATGGGCCAAAACGTTACCGGCGAATCGTGGGTGTTTGCATGTATGATTGAATGCATGCATTTACCTCTACCTACCCTGTCGGGAATTTTTTTTTTTTTATGTAATAAAAGTGGCAAACAAGCATGCAGTTCACATTGATGTTAAGTGATGACTGCAGCCTATAGACACCCACACAATGACCAGAGGTCAAAATGCAGATGCGCTGCCACTCCTGAGGCCTAAGGTGTTATGGCCTCTGTGCCTGAAATTACAGGGCCGTACATTACCACCTGACCGGAACACGATAGTGCTGAACACTACCATTTAGCGGCAAGTATATTAGGTAATGCGGTGGTGCCTACGCCCGCGAGCTCCGTCACTGGAGCTCTACCACCAGTCAAAATTACGGGCGTGAAGGAATGTTTAAAATAGTAATGAAAGCCGTAGACATTATTGTTAATTTTACGTTTAATAAAATATAGACCAGTATTTCCCTGCAGTTAAGAGGGTAGGCAGGGGCATATACACGCTTTGTTATAATTGTAGAAATCTTTTGAAATACTTAGGGGTGAGTCTTTCAACATCCAAAAGCACATTGTAAATTCGAGAGATCTTACTAACAATTTCTCCAACAGGAAAAAACCCTAACACCGCCTAATCTTCGACTCAGCATCGAATCTCAGACCGTAACTTTTGGTATCCGCATTCTAATTGGCCTTGATCTTTTTTATCTTATTTTTCCAATCTAACTGGGGATATTGATTTATTTATATGAATGGCAAAATCGGTCAGATATCCTCGTGGAACTTTCATTACAAATAACCAAACATCTATGGCTCGTCTATGACGCTATAAACGCCCTAAATATACTTGTCTTCCTCATCTGGACGTATTACTAAACGCGGCATATCTTAATCTTGTGAACGCACCCAAAGAAAGCAAGTAAACGCGTTTAAATCACAGCCAAATGTCAAAGGTGAGCGCAGTAATGTAATGGCGAGCTTGTAACCAGAGCGTGCGCGCGCGTCGCATTACTGGCGTATTGCTTCTGGATTTACATAGAGCTGTTCAAGTTGGTTTGTGTATTTTTGTCTAACACTATGCGCTCATGCCTCGTCATACCTGCAATGGAAACAAAAATACGAATGCATTTATAAACCTATACCTAACCTTCTGGTAAGTACAGCTTGAAAATGTCCTGCTGGTGACAAAACTTCATTCAAAGGCTTTCTAGGTGGACTTAATTTATGAGTATTTTTGGTCTCACCACAATGCCTTTTTAAATGGCATCAATAAATAAACGATTTATCTAGTTGTATTACTCTATTATTATTTACATAAAATTTTGTTTGTTTTATTTATTTATTCTTTCATAAAAAAATCATTAAGACTTAATAAAAGCTAGTAGTGCTATCGAATATCAATAAATACTATTCACTCCAGCAGTAGATCCGTAATTATTATAATTTTCGTTTTTATTGGCATAAAGGATATTGAGTTTATTATTTGTTTGAAATAGAAATAGAAAATATTTTTATTTCGAATTGATCTTTACAGATACTTTCAAAACGTCAAGAAATGTAAAATACCTAGAGTGAATAACCATTACATAAAGTAAAGCAAAATCATATATCAATAGTAAATTAAAAATTAGAATTTAAACTATTTAGTTAAAACATAATAATCACAAAAATTTTCAATTCCTTCAATGATGATGAATGAAGAAAAAGAAAAACTTATTCGTCAAGATCAAAGTTATTCACTTAGCAGAGTTCCAAGTGCAGTCACTACTGAGAAGAACTCCACTACCCAACAAACTCAGTAAGAGCTCTTTTAAATGAGAGCTTAAATCTAGTACAAATCTATCTACTAAATGTGATGTAGCTCCTCTAAACCAGAACAAACCAGTCCCCACCAACAGCACCCGTTCACGAGTATGACGCATGTGACAGCCATTGCCCTCCTCGACCATTTTAGAGGGAAGTGAGCAACCCGCCACACGACGCCGCTAAAAGCGAAGACATTTAAGCATACATGACTGCTCCGGATATGCATACGGCAAAATAAAAGATGGAATTAATTTACAGCCAGGGGTATTTACATTATTCAACCCTTAACAATACTAATTACAGAATACACGAAATAACAGTATCATGAAATAGCCTGGCAGCGATCGCTATAATCCCAAGATGTACTATCATTAAGATAATCACTGGTCTTATAGTAATTACATTTATATAAACGTTCTTTCATTACTTTCTTAAATTTATTGATCGATAGACTTTGAACGTTTTTGGGGATTTGATTAAAGAACCGTATACATTGACCTCTGAAAGAATTACTGACCCTATTCAGCCGCGTTGCATGCACGGACAATTTTTGTTTGTTCCTAGTATTTATACTGTGATTGTTCCCTATTGTAGGAAACTCATTAATGTTTTTACGGACATATAATACATTTTCATAAATGTATTGCAAAGCTACAGTCAGAATATTTATTTCTCTAAATTTATCTCTAAGAGATACCCTTGGACTCAGCCCGTAGATAGCCCGGACAGCTCTCTTTTGCAGTACAAAAATAGTGTTGACGTCGGCGGCATTTCCCCATAGCAAAATGCCATAGGACATTATACTGTGAAAATAACTAAAATAAACAAGGCGAGCCGTCTCGACGTCTGTTAATAGTCTAATCCTTTTCACAGCAAATGCTGCCGAGCTAAGTCTATTAGCTAATTTGGCAATATGGGGACCCCATTGCAATTTAGCATCCACGGTAATGCCAAGAAATACCGTGAACTCTACGATCTCCAATACTTCCTCATTTATCTTAACATTGGTTTCAACCTTTTTTACGTTAGGAGTAGTAAATTTAATACATATTGTCTTACTGCTATTTAACGGAAGGTTATTGGCGCTAAAACAATGTACTATATTAGAGAGAGTATTGTTTACAAAGTCAAAATCTACCTCCTGTCTTTTAATTTTGAACACTAAAGAAGTATCGTCAGCAAACAATACCATCTCTTGGCCATCATTGATAATGTAGGGTAAGTCATTAATATAGACAAAGAAAAGAAATGGCCCTAAAATAGAGCCCTGTAGGACCCCCATATCCATTGAAGTCCCGGGAGATCTTGTCCCATTTACATCAACACACATATTTCTATTGTTTAAATATGAAGTCATAAGCTCGAGAGCGGTATCTCGAATATATAACTTAATATTGATATAACTTTCTGACCAATGTTTCATGCTGAACGCAATCAAATGCTTTAGATAAGTCACAGAATACCCCTAGCGCATTATGTGATTTTTCCCAAGCTTCAAAAATGTGTTTGACAAGTTCAAAACCTGCATCGGTAGTTGAACGACCCCTAGTAAATCTAAACTGTCGACAATGTAAAAGTTTATGATGGTTAAAATGTGCAAGTAGTTGAATTAAAATGAGCTTTTTAAAAATTTTACTTAAGACAGGTAGTACAGAAATTGGTCTAAAGTTTGTGGGGTCACTTGTACTACCGGATTTAAATAATGGAATAACTTTACTATGTTTCATTAGATCAGGAAATATACCACTTACAATACTACTTGTATTATTAAACATAGCCGCTAGGTAAGGTGCAGATATATGCAAATTTTACAGATAAGCACTATAAATCAGTTGTGTTCTTAATATTAATAGACTTAAAGGCATGAATAACATCCGCAGTATTAACTAACTTAAAATTAAATATAGTTTTACTTTGATGTACATTTTTTTTCAATAATGATTCGGCGACGGTAGGCGATGAAATGAGGTCTCCAGTCAAAGAAACTGGAATATTAGCAAAGAATGTTTCAAATGCTAAAGCAACTTATTCGTCAGTAGTAACATGTTTATTGTCAATTATTAATTTAAAATCAGAGTTGCGTTCAGCTTGTTTCCCAGTTTCACTATTAATTACATTCCAAGTCGCTTTAATTTTGTCATTTGAATTTTTAATTTTATTTTTAATGTGAAGTGCCTTGGCTGCTAAACACACTTTCTTGAATATTTTCGAATATGTCTTCCGTATACGTGTTCATGTTTTTATGTTTATATATTGTATTTATATGTATACTTTATAGGGTCCCATTTTGGGTAAAAGCCTCCTCCATCTGAAGCCATCTCTTTCTATCTGTGGCTACATTCATCCATTCCTTCCCTGTCACCTGTATTATATCGTCTGCCCATCTTTTGCTTTGCCTACCAACACTCCTTTATCCTGACGGGAACGGAACGGATTGAGTTTACTTTATCTTAATTTTAAGCGTTGTAAAATAGATTGTTATAGAAAAGTTGTAAGATTTATGTATATTACAACTGTTTTATAAAAATAATTAAAAATATTTTGACGCACCAAATCACACACAATCACACTAGTAAATTAAATTACAGCTCATCGTGCATCCATCACGATGGCCAGTGAAAGTAAGAGGTTATTATTATTTTAACAAAATATAAAACTTGAGACTTTGTTACAAGATACATCCACTTGTGAATGTTATGTAACAGTTGTTCGATTTCGTTTTTGTTTACGAACGCATAACAATAATTGATGTTACATATTTCTGTATGTAATCGATGGGTAAATATAGTTTCGCTCTCGTTAAAAGCCTGGGTTGCATCAAGATATTTGTCACAGTTGAAGTTATTGTAACATTTCTCATCCTTCTCTGACTTCAACAGATTTCTATATGATAGAGAAGGATGTGAAATGTTACAATAACTATAACTATCGATTTCGAGATTTCGCTAATTCCTTTTGTATTGGAGAAGCTTTGTATGTACGCGACAATTAAAAATTTAAAGAAAACTTAACGACCATATTAACCTTTCTAATCTAAACCTTATATCGCTTGACATAACGGTTAGTCGTAATTATAGTTTTAAACAATTGGATCGGCAGGAATTGATGATTGAAAATGGCATCAAATTACGTCGTCATCATGTTAATAATTATTAGTAACAATCATAGAACAACACGGGCCACCGGCCCCGGCGGACTGGAGGGGAGTAGCCATAGCGTTTAGTACCGATGCAAAACAGTCTTGTCATTTTTTGCGAAGAGAAATGCGTGCGCAAACACGCACACGACAAAAATCGTCCATTACTACGAAACTCACACCTTGACTTTAACAAAATACAGAAACAATTTCACGCACACACTTAAACATTTGGGCTTGTACTTTGACAGAGGGGAAAGCCTGCATATGGCTACTCCCCTCGGTGTTTTTCTTTGGTAACAATCATTGCACCCGCGCGGAGCCTGGGCAGGTCGCTAGTTATTAATATATTAGTAAATTATTATACAATATGATTACACAAACCATTAAACAATCGCACGTACCCCGGTATCACATCACCAGATTCTCCATAGAGGTAGTTAAAACAAATCCCTTTAGGCCCGACCTGATAGAGATACAGTGTAAACACTACAGCGTACCTGATCTCCAATTCACATATAAAGTTATGGAATTAGTCATAAAATGGATTCGTGACTCAAATATCTAACCTATACATCGTTTTGTTGTGTACGTTTGGCTTATAACCAAAATAAATTAACAAAGATTCAACCCAAATCATGGAAATGTACAGTTCAAATTCCATTGGCTCAAATTCGAGTTGCGACGTTTTACGCGGGTAGTCGTCGAACGATATGAGTTGACATTCGATAGAGGGCGTCGTGTGACGTCATTAAATCAGTAAAGTAACAAAATTTAGGGTTTAAGGAGGGTAGTATGCGAGAGAATATAAGCGGCCGTTTATGCACCTACGTGATTTTTGGGGTTCGCTGCTGAATCTCATAAGCTGGTAAAGATTCGTTTAATTATCTTTACTAATATTAGAGAGAGGAAACATTTGGGTTTCTTGTAATATTTATTTTTCGTAATAACACATGCGAGTGAACTTTAGAAATTAAAGAAAAAACAACCTGCGACCTCAGGATAACCAGTCCAGCCGCTTTACCACTAAGCTTCATCAAATACCTATAGCAAAATTTGACGCATCGGTGTTGGACTTCGGTAGCTTTGTGGTAAACCGGCTGGACTGGTGATCCTGAGGTCACAGGTTAAATTACTGCCCGAAGTCTAATTTTTCTTTCCGTTTTTTCTTTAATTTGGGTTTCTGTATGTATGTTTGTAACGTTTTCACACAAAACTAGACCATTTTCAAAAATTCTTTCACCATAACGAAGCTGCAGCTTCACTTAATGACATACTAGGCTATATTACATTATTTGCACCCATGCCAAGCCGGGGCGAGTCGCTAGTTTTTAATATACAAACGTATAAGTTTGTTAATTTTCATTAGCACACAAGTGTATTTATAATTAGTTGTACTCAAAACTTATTTCAAAACCTCTTAAAAATGTTTCTAAATATATCATATTTTGCCTTAACATTTATGTATTAAGTAAACCCAATTTCATTTCATTTGTAAAATATTTTTTAATAAATTGTACATTCTAATATAGTTATTTTTATACCAATTTCTTACGAAGCCGTTTTTTTTAACGATATGTATGTGGTTTAAAAAGTTCAATAATATGATTTTAAAATTTAATACGGCAATCATGTATGTATGTATCTTCACGCCAGGTCCCTAACGGGGTAGGCAGAGAGTGTAGAGCGCCAGATATCCCGGTTCTGACAAACCTCTCGTGCCTCGTCTACCTTAATACGGCAATCATGACATGGAAAAATAGCTGTACTTACTCAATTATCCACATTTTTATTCTTTTTACTGTATCTAATAAGATACAGTAAAAAGAAAGACAGTATAATAATACGGTATTTCTATTAGTCGATTAATATGCAAATGGATATCAAAGGCACGTATTCTGCTTGCTTTTCCAGGAAAATAAAAAAAAAACATTTCGATTTTATTTAATAACTTAAATCGTTATTATACTGAAATCGTCAATATCATTTCAGCTCAAAGATATCCACAGCTAGACCAAAGCCTTCCCATAGAAGGGACATGCATTAATCGCCACGTTGGCATGCGGATCGTCAATCGCAGTGGCGGTAGTTTTATCGCAAGACGCTGTTGTCCATCCTACCTTATTGCACTTACATTGGAATGGTATGATCGTCATTGTTCGGTTGACTGAAATTATTATTCAAATAACAGTTGTAAAACATGAAAATAATAAAACAAATAGAAAAGCTATGTACATATTTGCTTATATATAACTTGAACCAAAATCATAACAAACATCACTAATGAACGATCAAAAACAAAACATTCTTACACAACACGATCTGATAGATAGATTTTTCGTTTAAAAAGGAAGCATTGTTAATTTGATTATCGGTTCAAAAGCCCGTCATATCCAACGTTCCTTTGATCGGGCAAAAATACAGATATGTGTGCTTTGCCTTATATTGTGGCGTTATTCATATGCGAGAGCGATTTCAATACGCTGTTTTAAAAACACATCGTATAGGTAATTAGGAAATGATTGTAGGAGTATCAGTCTATTTTTTTTATGTAATGGAAGTGGCAAACAAGCATGCAGTTCACACTGATGTTAAGTGATGACTGCAACCTATAGACACCCACATAAAGACCGAGGTCAAAATGCAGATGCGTTACCTCTCCTGAGGCCTAAGGTGTTATGCCTCTGTGCCGGAAATTACGAGGCCGTACATTACCACCTGACCGGAGCACAATAGTGCTGAACACTACCAAACTCCGTCACTGGAGGTCTACCACCAGTAAAATATATAATAATATCGCTTACACTATCATTCTTGCTAATCTCATCATCAACGTTTTATCTGATAGATTTCCACTGATGAAGAGGAAGCCTCCTCAGCACTCACAGCGTAACAGTAGTAACCTGCTACCAGTAGACAACTGAAACAGTTATATTATAGACATATACATTTTTATAAAATTAGATTTTAATTAAGTAAGTTGAGTAAATAATTTTTTAACAAATTTTGTTGGCAAAAGGTATATTGATCGAGCCAGAAATCAAATTATTTTTTCTAAACAAATCTTACATATTTTCCGTACATATACAGCAAATGTATAGATACAGCAAAAAAATATGCTTACACTTACAGCCCAAAAAAAAAATAAATAAACTGTGTCGTATGTGCCACTGTTCACACACAATACATACAAACACGTAGACTAAATATCTAGGCCATACAACGAAATATTTGTCCCGCATCGAACCCGTGAGCCTAGGTTTAAACGATCGTCACATATCGCTAGAGAATATGTAACAATAATACGTCCCCTGAACCGACTAGATGGTCAAACAAAACACCGTAACAATCAGAAATTGAATGCTCGACTGCAAGAAGGGTAACTTCCGCTACAAGCGTCGCTACCTCTCATGACACGGACCACAACTGGATAGTGCCTGAGGCGCGCGGTTCCCCGCTAAGCTAATGAGATGTCAGTACAATCATTTGTGCTTTAACCTTGCGACTCAGGTTTTTGGTCTTTCATTTTGCTCGCCTTTAATATGCTTATTAATTAATCGGAGAAACGATAATGCTCTATTTTTATTACTTTATAATTCAAAGAATATTGGAATGTCTTTGGATGTTGTACAAGAATTCGAATAGTTTGTAAGTATCTCGTTCAGTGAGGTTCTTCGTAGTATTGACTACAGCTGGTATTATAAATACAGTTAAAATATTTTTAGACGTAACTAGTTAGGCTGCTGTTGGACCGATATCGGTACACGAACAATTCAAATCAATTGTCATATTTTTCTAGCGTCTTAACAGATTTTGCTAATAAATATTATTTTAAAATATATCAAAATACAGGTAGGTAACAAAAGTTGATAAATGTTGTATAGAGTATTTTTGAATTTATTTTTATATTGCCTAAAGGCTTGAGACATTAAACTGAGTAAATAAAGGTGATAATTTTACAGGAAACACAAATAGCTTACATTCTTAACGGTAGAGCTCCAGTGGAGGAGCTCGCTCGCAGCATCACCGCATTACCATAACAATAATAATCTACTTGCCACTAAATGGTAGTCTTCAGCACTATTATGTTCCATTCAGGTGCCAATAGGCATAATTAGGCCAGGCCTTAGGCGTGGCAATGTATCTACATTGAAATCTCTGGTTTTATGTTAACGTACTTGTCATCCTAATAAACATGTTCGTTTTCTTTAGACTGTGCTAATAGTGTATTAGGTACTTGTCATCAATGTGTTGTCCGCTTGTTTGCTATTTCTTGCCCTCAAAAAACATAATAAATACATTTATATTAGTCAATTAAAGTTATTCACTACTTATTAAACACATTTACTGTCTGGTAATACTTAATTTAGGTGATTTCTGAGAAATATTTACAGGGTTACTTTAAACAAGCGTATCATCTCTTCCAGGCAGCCTCTCTAGATCAATTCCAACAACATTTGTTCTACGACTTTTAAAAATAATCTATCTATCTACATATATAAAAATCAATTGCTGTTCGTTAGTCTCGCTAAAACTCGAGAACGGCTGGACCAATTTGGCTAATTTTGGTTTTGAATGATTTCTGGAAGCTCACGGAAGGTTTAAAAGGTAATGAAATATGAAGAAATTGAAGGGGTATAGTAAAAATCACAATTTCATTGTCCCATACAAATAGTCCGTATCTATCAAACTTTTGACATTTCATTCTGAGGCAATACGAAGTTTACCGGGTCAGCTAGTAATAAATAAAATACACTTACACTCACAGCCCCACACTAAGAATAAACCTGTGTCGTGGGTGCCGTGTACACTTACAACACATACACAAACACCCAGACCCGAAACAAATATCTGTAGGCCATACAAATATTTATTTGTACCGGGTGCGGGGATCGAACCCACGACCCTTCGAATCAAACGGTCATCTCACACCGCTGGACTAACCGGGTCGTCTTACTTTTTACTAATAACCCTGCATATTTTGGATTAGTCGATTGCCTAATGAGTCATGCTGTGAACCAATACATTGCATGGTATGGTGTCGTTTAATGGGACACATAAAGTCTCATCAACTTATAAGTAGTAAGAGTTGCGAAAGAAGACCTTTCTATGGTTTAAATATTTTTGTATTAATGATTCATTTCAAGAGCAGTAAACATAGTCCGTTTTTAGAGTTCCGTAGTAAACAAGGAACCCTTATAGTTTCGCCATATCATTCTGTCTATCTGTCTGTCCGTTCGCGGTTTAGCGTAAAAACTGTTGGTGCTAGAGACTTGAATTTCGGCACAAGTCTACACCTTAATCACGCCGACAAAGTGGTAGAATAAAAACATGAAAAGAGTTCATATTCACCGCTCGTAAATGTAATGTTTTTTCGTTTCCTCTATAGTGTGGGATATCGTTGGATAGGACTTTCAATAATGTTTCGATCATCGATGTGCAAACATCATTTTTCGATTGAGTTAAACTGTTCGTGACTTATTAAGCTTTAAAATGAGAATTTTCGTTAGATTCAGGTGTCTCCCCCCTCTACCAACTAAACGGTTGTTGTTAGAAATTCAAACGTTATGACAATAATAGCTACATATAACGAAATTAAAAGAAAAACTATCATACCTACGTTGGCTTTACTAGTTTGCGAATAAAAGTCGACCAAATGTAATACTCGAAATTTTTGAACAACTCCATAAAAAATATTTATTTATTTTTGTCATTGCATTAATCAAACCTATAAACTACGGAACCCCACACTGCGCGTGGCTTGACACGAAATTTACCGGTTTTTTTAATCTTTTTACTATTATAAATGTGAAAGGATGGATGTTCATTCGTTGCTCATCAAGATGACTGCAACACATAGGATACACTAATTTTATCCCGTTCATAGGTTCCTTAGGGAATTCTTAAGTACATGCGAACGAAGTCACAGGAAAAAACTAGTTTTAGACGAATAAAAGAAAGTCAAGTACCTGATATAATGTAAATAACATACATTAACATAGTATAATAACATTTAAAAAATCAAAAGACATTTCAAAGTCTGCAGACAGGACAGCATTAGGTAATTGTAAAAAAATATATATTTGTACAAATCTCTTGCAAAGGTTATCTCTGCATAGCCGCAGGTGAGCAGTAATTATTATCTTTGTATCGTTCGCTTTGTGCCCAGTTTTCTTTTGAACAACCATTAGGGTATTGTCTTTGCCATAATCGGAATCGTGCGGGTTGGTCCGCTGACGGGTTTCGTTTGTTATGCTGATTACTGTGGGGTTTCGAAAGAATCCTTAAAATTTTTACTGGTTGTAGAGCTCCAATGTCGAAGCTCACGGGCGTAGGCACCACCGCACAGCACTATCGTGTTCCGGTCAGGTGGTAATATGTATGGCCCTGTAATTTCTGGCACAGAGGCATAACACCTTAGGCCTCAGGAGAGGTAACGCATCCGCATTTTGACCTTGGTATTTGTGTGGGTGTCTATAGGCTGCAGTCATCACTTAACATCAATATGACTGTATGCATGTTTGCCACATCAATTACATTAAAAAAAATAGAGTCCAAAATAGAAAGTAAAACAATTATTTATATTTTTCAATATAAAGTTTCTCTCTCTAAAACGAAGTCCCCCACTGCGTCCGTCTGTCTATCTATTCGAAATAAACTCGAGGACTACTGCATAAATTTTAATGTGGTTTTTACCGATAGGTAGAGTGACTCATGAGGAAGGTTTGTATATATAAATTGTGAAAGGTTTGTGTATAATAATAATAATGGCAACCCTTAACACGTCCCACTGCTGGGCACGAGTCTCTTCGATCGATCTATCCGAAGCACGGAAACGCGCATTTTAATTTTCCACGTAAAAGGTTTGTGTAAATTGACCAAAATACAACGATACGCTATAGCAACTGTCGATTTTCTAGCGAGCGAGTACTAAATCAAGATGTTCACGTTGCATGCTTCGTGCTTGAATTAAATGTTTTTTACGATATTGTCATCTCAAATTTAATTCATTTTGATGAAAATATAACAGTTTTGTCATTTTGTTTTGTTTTAGTTCTTTTATTATTTAATTTTGGACTTATATATTGCGATTAAAATTAAATAATATGAATAAATAAATTAAATATGAGTAAATCCAAATTACTTCAACATGCACAAAGATGCCATTGATGTGTTCTACGGCGCACTGCCCCGGGCCCGACGGAACCTCGGGCGCGTGTCGATGACAACAGTCGCGTGTCCCGTTCATTATTTGTGCGCGACAGTACAACAGATTAAAGAATAGTTCACTCGACAGTACCTCACTGCCTGTGGGCAGAAGATTAAATTTTTCTCGATGAATGTACTTTGGGGCTTATTACCATTAATAAGTACATTTTAGAAGTTTTGGCGGGAACCTTGAAAAAGGCGTATGGTGCTCTTATTTTATTTCATTTTCTTAGTGTATTTTTAAATTATATTGAATAAAGTTGGTGGCATTTTGTTTGATATAGGTTTATTACAGTGCCTGTGTATAGTGAAATAGAATAACAGTGCGAAAACACGACCTTTCAGGTTGCCTCCAAAACTTCACTGGTAAAGTAGCCATCGCTTTACTCGAATAACTTGACTGTAACTCACTTGACTGACATATTATACTTGATAACTTATATACTTGATACTTAATATACTTGATATTAAACTAACTTTGACGCTGCATAAATAAATACGAAATATCGTTTTACGTGACACTGGCAATATGCGTAATAGCGATGCCATAATAACAAAAAAAAAAAAGTACATTTTATTATATTTATTTAAGAAAACATTACTAAATATGTACATCAAAGCAAACCAAAAATCACCAAGACTTGTCCGATATGCTTAGGCGAATCTATGTAGGTACGACAACAGTACAGTAACAAAATTTGATATGCATCTAAATATTTCTATTACTTTTTCGCGCTGTGACGAAATACAAAATACACTAAGTGTGAACGAGACAACATTATTTTGTTAGACGTGATCTAGTTACTGGTTTTATACTTATGTACAAATTAAATGTAATACGCAAGTGACGTAAATTTTTCTGTTACAATAGGTATATATTTTTTAAAGTAATGAAGGTGGCAAACAAGCTTTCTGTTCTCATTGATTTTTTACTGGTGGTAGAGCTCCAGCGACGGAGCTCGCGGGCGTAGGCACCACCGAATTACCTGATTTACTTGCCGCTAAATGGTAGTGTTCAGCACTATCGTGTTCCGGTCAGGTGGTAATGTACGGCCCTGTAATTTCCGGCACAGAGGCATAACACCTTAGGCCTCAGGAGTGGTAACGCATTTGCATTTTGACCTTGGTCTTTGTGTGGGTGTCTATAGGCTGCAGTCATCACTTAACATCAATGTGAACTGCATGCTTGTTTGCCACTTCAATTACATAAAAAAAAAAAATTGATGTTAAGTGACTGCAGCCTATAGATAAAGACCAGAGGTCAAAATGCAGATACGTTGCCACCCCTGAGACCTTAGTCATTATGTCCTTGTAGTAATTATTGCGGAGTCATTACCATCTGACCGGTATAGGTCGCGCCACGTAAAAAGAACGCTGGAAGAAAGTAGAAGGGATGTGTTCGCGCATCGGTACACTCGCGCACGAAAGTACTAGCCCTATTGGTTTATTTTTGATCTAGCTTTCGCTTGCGGTTTCGTGTATTGGTAGGCAGATTGAAAACAATATTACATAGATTAACATAAAATGAAATAAAAACACATGACGCGCAGCTTGACCGCCAGCGTTCTTTGTACCTGGCGCGACCTATACCCGGGTTAGATGGTAATGTATGGCCTATGATAATGGTGGCAACGCGTCTCAATTTGATCTCTGGTCTTTAGGCTGCAGTCACCACTTAACATCCATGTGAACTGCTTGCTTGTTTGCCACCTTTATAACATAAAACAAAACTTGTCCGGTTTTTCTTTTCCCTTACAAACATACGATAAAAATAATTTTATTTGTCAGTAATTTTAACGTATGAACGCACTATCGCACCGAAATATGTGATAGTTCGTCGATACCGTGAAAAGTTGACGGGTTAAAAAATAACGGACTGAGTGCTTTTTATTTACGATGCCTAACCACGTCGCTTTTTCCACGATGAGCAATGACAATGCCATGGCAATCCATAGATAGGTGGATGTCACACCGTAGCGTAAAAGTTTATATACTAACTAGCTGTTGCCCGCGGCTTCGCACGCGTGGGTGTCGTTTTATAAATATTTTTTTCGTGAATTTTCTTTGCTATTAACCTCACGCAGCCCGAGACCTCTCCAACGAATGCAAAACCGTGGAAATCGGTTAGTGCCTTCTGGAGTTATAGCGTCAGGAAGGAAAACCCGACTTATTTTTATATTATAGACTAGGTACCTACCTGACCCGGCAAACTTCGTATTGCCACAGAATGAAATAATGTGTCAAAGGTTTCATATATAAGGACTATTTGTATGGGAAAATGAAATTGTGGTTTTTACTATTTTCCTTCAATTTCTTCATATCTTCCTTTTAAACCGTCGTTGGACTTCCAAAAATCATTCAAAACTAAAATTTTCCAAATTCGTAAATCCGTTCTCGAGTTTTAGCGAGACTTACGAACAGCAATTGATTTTTATATATATTGAAGATAAATAGCATTAAGTCCGCCATTTGTTACATCATTTGTCAATTATTTTGTAACAATAAAGAATAAATAAATAAATAAATAAAATGTAAGCAATGTAATGTAGTAGACGTATAAACTGTGTGCGCGAAGACAGTTTCCCTAGTGCCCACAACTATTCATCACTTGAGATCTGTCAAATCATAGCAATTAGATGTTTTGATAACGATTCTCGGTTTATTTTTTAGCAATATAAGTAACAGTTTGTGCATATTTTACCTAGCAAATTATTTTCTCATTTCAACGCAAATATGAATATTATAATACGTATATGATTTGCATCGATAAAACACGATATAGATTTTGCACTGTTTGAAATTAATATTAATTTACTTCTTCAGAATTTTTGATAACTGACCCAGTTAGTTTTTATTCTTTTTCAGAGAACTGGACATAAAAACATAGCAGCAGAAGTTTAATTTCTATCTCTAGTCTACTCAAGAAAAAAAATCAATGGACATAGACTCCAACCTAGAACTTATCTCTAGTAATTTTACTGTCTGTTAAAGTCACACATACAATAATGTCAAAATGGTTTCCCAATATTTAGTAGTTGAGTTGAAAAGACTGCATAATACATTGTTCATTATGCAGCATATAACTAACTAACATATCCCCCTGAGACATGGAAAATTTGATGGACTTGATTCATTACGTTACGTAACTGTGTGATTGGCGGCCAAATTTCACCATGCAACCCGACTTCATTGCAATAATTCAACAGAGTACAGTCCATTGCTTCGCCCCTAAGCACATGTTTGCACATTTCACCAAAATACGCAATGGATCCGACCCTGGACTAAAATCAGTGTATCAGTACAATCGGACCAATACTTTTAATTGCTTTATTGATAGGGTAAGTCATGTATTTTTTCCCAAAAATAAATAAAAGCGGAAATCTGTACATTTTGATTCGCTCATAGTTCGTATGACAGAGCTGACTGAATACATAAATACTTTTTTAACGGTGTCGTATTAAGATTGACGTGTGCCGATTTTTTTCAGTCCCGACAAAAGTGTTTCTATGTACTATTACCGATAATATAAATAGCGATGCTATTTTGAACGGTTGTTTTGAATGCTATTGCTTTGACTATCTGTCATCTATATTTGATACATCAAAGTTCCAAAGGCTAGATTTTCATTAGATGATTCAATAATCGAAACTTCAAAATCGTTCTTGAATATCTGCGGCGTACCATGACCTTTAATTTGTTACCTAAACCAAAACGCATTAGCTTTGTCTCATTTCTTCATACGTGCTATCACAATTCATCATAAGACAAATGAAACAAGATTTTGACACCGCCTAAACTTAATCGCAATAAGACGTAATGTTTTTTTTTCAAACAAGCATGCAGTTCACTTTGATGTTAAGTGATGACTGCAGCCTATAGACAGACACCCACACAAAGACCAAGGTCAAAATGCAGATGCGTTACCACTCCTGAGGCCTAAAGTGTTATGCCTCTGTGCCGGAAATTACAGGGCCGTACATTACCACCTGACCGGAACACTACCATTTAGCGGCAAGTACGTATATTAGGTAATGCGGTGGTGCCTACGCCCGCTAGCTCCGTCACTGGAGCTCTACTACCGGTCCTGAACTGTTTTGAGGACTCAGTTAGTCCAGCGGTGTGAGGCGACCGTTTGATTCGAAGGGTCGGTCGAAGGGTTCTATCCCCGCACCGGGACAAATGTTTGTATAGCCTACAGATATTTGTTTCGGGTCTGGGTGCTTGTGTATGTGTTTTATGTGTACAACGGCAACCACGACACAGGTTTATACCTAGTGTATAAACTAGGCAGGGCTGGGAGTATAAGCGTATAAAAAACGCAAAAAAATCGAGAACTTAGCGGCAAGTAGAGATAGCGAGATTCGTCACTCGAGCTCTACCACCAGTAAAGATTGCTTCTTCATATCAGTCCCATCTCCTCCAATGACCTCCATGCCGACCATGTAAGGGACGAGCATCCAGTGGGTACCTGCAGCCTTGACTAGGTCGGTCCATCTTGCAGGTGGACGTCCCACGCTGCGCTTGCCGACACGTGGTCTCCACTCGAGAACCTTTCTGCCCCAGCGGCTATCGGTTCTCCGAGCTATGTGCGCTGCCCATTGCCACTTCAGCTTGAAGATCTGCTTGGCTATGTCAGTGACTTTCGTTCGCCTACGGATTTCTTCATTTCTGATTCGATCCAGTAGGAAAACGCCGAGAATAGCCCTTTCCATTGACCGCTGAGTGACTTGGAGTTTTCTTACGAGACCCATAGTGAGAGACCACGTCTCGGCACCGTAGAACATCACCAGTAAAACGCACTGGTTAAGGACTTTTGTCTTTAAAAATGGCTTGGAGTTTGTTAATGTCCATGATACGCTACCATGGAACGCAAAAATATAGGTGTGGTGGGTATATATATAACATAGGTGTGTGCATTTGAATACATGTAAATTTCTTGGCGCATCTTCTTGCGAAACGCCGCGGTTACGTCATACAATAAAGAAAAGGTAAAATTCTACAACGCAGCTTAAATATCTCACCCTTAAATTATCACACGACCCAATCCGGTCTGATAAGACAAAAATGGACATATTGGGCGATGTCCAGCGGCGGCTTTAATTAACGGTCACTAAATTAAGGCCGGAAAAAGACGTGCGCTAAAAAGCCACGTTGCAGGTTTCGGCCACGGGATGGAATGGGCGCTGCGTTTCGCTTACTGGTGTGATCTTAGTCCGAGACGTAATTGATGAAGAACTCTACAAAGGATAATTAAATTAATAAGTTACATAATAAATGATACGTATCAACAAAATTATGTTAACAACTAGGTACGTTTTATTTTTTATCGTTTTTAGGGTTCCGTAGTAAACAAGGCACCCTTATAGTTTCACCATGTCCGTCTGTCTGTGTGTCTGTCTGTCCGCCCGCGGTTTAGCGCAAAAACGATTAGTACTAGAGACTTGAAATTTGGCACAAGTATACACCTTAATCACGCCAAAAAAGTGGTAGAATAAAACCGTGAAAAAGAATTTTTAGGGTACTCTACTAGTAACTCGCGGATATTTTTTTTTTAATTTTTGATTTTCATTTAGTGTGGGGTATCGTTGGATAGGTCTTTTAAAAATATTATGCAAACATCATTTTTCGATTTAGTTAACTGTTCGTGACTTATTAAGCTTTAAATTGCAAATTTTCGTCGTGATGTCCTGCGGTGGCTTTATTTAACGGTCACTAATTTAAGGCCGCAGCAAGACGTGCGCTAAAAAGCCACGTTGCAGGTTTCGACCATGGGATGGAATGGGGGCTGCGTTCCGCTTACTGGTGTAATCTTAGTCCGAGACGTAATTGACTGAAATAACAATCAAGGTTTCCATCAATGTGTCATATATTAATATACAGGGTTAATTGAAATAAGCAACCTCTATACATCAATCCCAACAACATTTGTTCTACGACTTTTTAAAATTAATCGTTTTTAAAATTTAGATTTTCTCATATAACTGGCATTTACTCTGAGCGTAGGTATGCCATGCATCTTTGGCAACGCATGGGTCACCCTTAGGCAGTTGCGCTAACTTGTATTTAGGCTGGGGCGCCTTCTGCGCTCGCCGATTGCCCGGTGAAGTAGACTAGTGCCGTCTCAAGACAGGCCGATTAGACAAAGGCCGAACTAAAAAAAAAAAAAAGCAGCGGGTTGCGGGGTGAACGCAGCGGCGGCAATGATATTTTGAACTTTTTAAATTTTGCATTTATATTTTATTTTGTTTATTATCAAGATTTGTAAAAAATCGTAGAACAGATGTTGTTGGGATTCATATAGAGATGCTACCTGCAAGAGGGAATGCGCTAATTTCAACCAACCCTGTATAACAAATATTAAAAAAAAATATGAGCCTATGTTTTGTATTTCGGTCTTTTGACTAAAAACGACAGATTATTTGGATTAAAAACACAGACAAGTTATAGAACACGACGTTCAGTTGCTCCATTAACAAATCATTAAGGAGAGGGATTGCTCTTTCAGGTTTTATTTACTCACCTACTTTTGTTTTTAACTTGGCTTATGAGGATTATATTGTCAGTTGTCACATAGGTTCGTGCTGCGATACTCACGGCAGTGTTAACAGACTCAGTCCCAGAACATCTAAATTATTTTTTAAAAACAATTTTGCTTATTATCTTCGTGTACCAAATAAAAGGTGATGTGAGGTTCTGAAAAATGTTTTTAATCAACAATTAAAATAAATATTTTGAAATATTACCTCTATTGCTTTTTTTCTGAAACTACTGCTAAACTTTTGAACAAATAAAGAATATAGTCCGTTGCCGATAAATTACAGGAATACATATACCTATCAGAAATCTATGTCATCACGAGTGTATGTCATCATGTATAACAAAAGTAACGTAGAAAAACGACCTGGTTAGTCCAGCGGTGTGAGATGACCGTTTGATTCGAAGGATCGCGTTTTCGATTCCCTCACCGGGACAAATATTTGTATGGCCTACAGATATTTGTTTCGGGTTTGGGTGTTTGTGTATGTGTTGTATGTGTACAACGGCACCCACGACACAGGTTTATACCTACTGTGGGGCTGTGAGTGTAAGCGTAAAATAAAAAGCAAAGAACAATGCGAACGCGAGTCCGACTCGCACTTGGCTAGTTTTCATCTTTTTTGGTCTTTTGTTTTATAAGTAAGTACCAGTAACATAAAATCATTCCTTCTCAATTTAAGTAACTAAAAAACAAATTAAAGCTAACAATGATTTTACCATGAACCAACGTACAATAAAATCATATTGCTTCACGGAACGCAGTGATAAAATTAAACCGATTCTTAAAAATAAACTAGAACTTTACATCACATATAACAACATAATTGCGAAAGCAAACATAAAATTGGCACGCCGCGTTTAAACCATAAGTGGCGACTGAGAAATTATCGAAACCACATCTGCGATGATCAAAATTAAATTTAATTATGTGGCCTGAGCTGAATACGTGATACCTTGTAAGGTCAGTGCACATCGACGTAGATGTGTAGTCAGTCGAAAATTATGATTTTCTTAGATAGCCTTCGTGTGTACTCGGCTGAGAATTATAACTTTGTTGGATCAGCAAAAGTGAAAATTGTTGATCGGAAACATAGAGCAACGCGGGCCACCGGTCGCGGCGGACCGGAGTGGAGTAGCCATAGCGTGTTTTACCGAAACAAAATAGTCTGCCATTTTTTGCGGGGGGAACAACACTTTCTTCTTCTTCTTCTTCTTAAATTCACACACAACAAAAATCGTCTATTACTCCGAAACTCACACCTTGACTTTAACAAAACATACCAACAATTTCACACACACATGTAATCATTCCGTGTCATAATATTGTAATAGAATGATGCAACTACATCGACAAGTCCTAAAAACCATAGTTGCGACAAGTGTCGATAAATTTTATCGATAAACTACTTAACTCTGGGAAATAAGATTTATATGAAATACACTTTGTATTATTATAAAGATGGACTTTATTTATTATGTACTACCAATTTAACAAATAATCTTGTCGCGTTATGCGCACGTAGGTATAGTTCGGTCAATTTAAACCAAAAAATGAGAGTGAAGTTACATACAGTCCCAACAAGCTGAATTTCAGTGAAATTGTTCAAATCATAATTATAAGCAATATCTAGAAGTTCCCCATCATTCCCGTGTATGGAAAAAAAAATATTCAAGGTCAAAGGTAAAAAAAAAAAGAGTTTTTTGCGATTTTCAGCAAAAGGGTAAGTTCTATCATAAGAGTATCCCGGGCAAAAATTGTAGATCATAAAATTATCTATAAAAAATGTATCAATACTTTTTTTCTTATGAGCCACCGTTTCTGAGATATAACGATTCAAAAAGTTATAAAAGTTGTTATCGACACAATATGCACACTTTTCCAAACCACCTATGAGGTAGTAGTGTACTTAGCGCGTTTTTTTTAATGTGGTTTTCCCAGTAGTGCCTACCCCACGGGTCAGTTGTGATCCTGTTTAATGTAAAACTATTGCAAAATAACGAAAAATTTCAAAGATTGGAAAAGATCAAAGCGATGTAAATTAAAAAAAAGTGTTGAAGTTCATTGGTCTGATTCTTAAGTTTCAAATTCTTGTTCTTCTTCCCCTGCTTCTTCTTCATCTTCATTTTGGATGCAAGTCAATTGCGTCAATAGCGATGTATCGCACCATACTTCGTCGGAATCAAACGAATCCTCCATTGTTTGTGACTCAAAATTAGAGCACGACCCGCCTTGACAATTTGTTAATGGCGTTGAAGGCGTTGGTGGCGTTGATAATGTTGGTGGCGTTGATGGTGTTGTTGGCGTTAGTAGTGTTGGCGGCATTGGTGGCGTTAGTGGCGTTGGTGGTTCATGGTGCTCCGCTCCTATTCGTCTTACCGTGATGATATATAGTGTTAGTGTTATATCGACACAAGCCTTCTCGATAAATGAACTGTCTAATATAGAAAGATTTTTTCAAATCGGACCATTCGTTTCTGAGATTAGCGCGTTCAAACAAACAAACAAACTCTTCAGCTTTATAATATTAGTTTAGATTTTCGGTCGGTCAGTTACATGTGACTCTGTCACGTGTTCGCAATACTAGCAGCCTATGTGCTTTCATATCCGATGGCCATCAATGCGTCTATACAATATCATGTATAGAGAAGCATTAACGTAAACCAGATTTTTTTAACTAACCAAAAGTGTTTATAATCCAAAATTTACCTATATTTATATCCAATAAAGCTGCCCAAAGTCACTTTTCCACGCGAACGAAGTCGCGGGCACAGCTAGTATTCAAATAAAACCCACAATATTACAAAAATGTAATAATTTTATTTTTTTATATGTATTTGCTTTTTTATAACTACTATGTATGTTAAAAAAAGACGTCTGGCACTCGGGGACTGCCGCGGTAAAGCTATTGCATTTACATAATTATCTGAAATTATGCAAAACAAAATAAAATGCAAATAAAAGAAAAAAAAATAGGAAAATGGAACAATAATTTTCTATTAATATTAACCACGTTTTAAATATTGAATGGAACAAACAATAAAAAAAAATTAACAAAAACAATCTTGGCAGCGGTAGGATTCGAACCCACGCCTCCGAAGACTGATGAGAAATGGTGCTTTAAACCAGCGCCTAGACCGCTCGGCCACGCGACCCACGAGGTCGGACGGCGGAATAATACATGACTTTCTTTAAATGAGTTTAAAATTTTTAATCCGGAGCGTCCGGTTTTTTGCGTTACGGAATTTCTGAATTCGGTCCCCGCGCTCAAGGCCCGCGATAGAAGCTATGCAATAGCTTAAAATACTTAATAAGAACAAAAATAAATGAGCGAATAGTAATAACTAATAACGGTGGCTCAGAGCAGCTTGTGGCGAATACAACTACAACATAATATAATAATAAGAAAATTTAATCTCAAAAATGTCTCTGTGTATGAGACTCTTTTGCAATATTTATCGATAACTATCCACAAACCGACAACAACACTATCGATAAGCGGCACCGGCGACAGCGGCTTCTCGGAAACGAACTCGGATCAGTCGCTCGACCGATCCCCGTATCGTATAAGGCAAACCAAACATTGCGCCCGACTGTGTTGTTTATATCAGTCCGAAACAACACGACCGATATTTTGGCATTTTATACCTTAAGCTTGATGTGTTAGATCTCTTTTTACAGTAAACAACACAGCAAATTAGCATTTTTTTGGACATCCGTTCAGTCGCACAACTAGATTTAGTCTAATGAGCAGTCCAGCTGCAACTAGTTTGCTGTTTGCTGTTACTGTCAAAGTACAAGATTAAAGCATTTGATCTTGTACTTTGACAGAGGGGATAGCCTGCGTATGGCTACTCCCCTCCGGTCCGCCGCGACCGGGGGCCCGCGTGGTCCACCACGACCGGGGGCCCGCGTTGCTCTATGATCGGAAGGCGCTCGAGGGCGTAGGCACATGGTAGTCTTGAGCACTATTGTGTTCAGATTATATGGTTATGTATGATCCCGCTATTATACTATTCACGAAACAACAATAATTATCACAGAAACATAACAACTCTAAGGTCTAACATCAAGGTCTCAAGGGTGGCAACAGATCTGCATCTTGACCTCTGGTTTTCATATAAATGTTACAGTAGGCAAATGTTATAGTACACTAGCGACCGGCCCGGCTTTGCACGGGGACAAAATATTACCAGAGACCAAAGTATTGTAATCTTTTATTTCAATTATTTTATCAATAAGGATACTAACCACTTTCGTCTATTTGCACAGTCTTGTTTTTGATTGTGCAGTTGGTGTGACAGTGCAGTTATTTATAATAACACATTTTTACATTTTTTATGCATGAGTGAAGTTGAAGTTGTCGATTGATTGACGCAACGTTCAGAAATTGACAATATACGTCACAGAAAAACGTGCTTAAACTGCGGCTTAATACTTTACGCACCGAGCAGAAATAGGCATCTTAAGTCACGGTTGGGCGTGCGTAAAGTGTGTGTTTAGGTCACGCTGTACTGTAAAATAAATCAATACACTTTTATAATTGCTAATTGTACACTTATTGGCATCGGCACGTGACGACCCCACCACCCACTAGTGGCGGCAAGATCTAACCCTAGTGGTAAATTACATCATTGATGTCCTCCTTCTTGCGTCGTATTTCTTGAGGGTCGTGACCTCGACGAATTACTTTATCACGAACGACATTTCGCCATGTTGTTCTGTCTTCGGCGATGTGGATGGCTTGGCAAACTGTGGCTTCCAATGTGGAACGAATCTGGTCAGACCACCGTAATGGGCTTCTGCCTCTGGGTCTTTTTCCTTCTACTTTCATCTCTACCCTTATACATTCTCATTTCCTTATACTGTACTTCTACTTTTATCATTGATGTGATGAACAGACAATTAATAAATTTTAAAAAATGCTTACCCAAATCGTCAAACTGAGTTAATTTTCTTTGTTCTTGTATCCTCATTTCCATGACGACATGTGTAATTGTTACATTATCAGACAACATTTTTATATATTTTTTATTTTCTCAGTCATTCTTTCGCAATGTACTACAACCGTGAGAGTTAGGTCCACTTTCCAACAATTGCAATACGTCTTTCAATGGATTATTTATTTCGTAATAAGATGTAACAGAATTACTTTCGTCCGTAACAAAATTGCCTATTGTTTGTCGATGGTGCGAACCGATATTTTTGAGGCTAATTTAAATAAAATGTAGATTACTATTTTATGATATAATCATTTATTTTATTTTCAAAACAAAAACAATTGAATTAAATTACTATGATCTTTCTTTTTTAATGTAGTTTAAACCTCCTATTACTGTACGGCCTAAAGTCCTATAAGTCCTTCGATCTTCAGGATGGATAATCATCATCATTATCATCACTTCAGTCGAAAGCCGTTTACAGCTCCATCAACAAATCATAATGGAAAGGGATTGCGCTTTCAGGTTTTATTTACTCACCTTCTTTTGTTTTTAACTTGGTTTGAGTTAGGGTTATTGTCAATTGTCATATAGGTTCATGCTGCGATACTTCTACGTCAGTGTTAATAAAGTCGGTCCCATAACATAAAACATATTTTTTAAAATAATTTTCCAAATAATTCTTCGTGTACCAAATAAAAGGTCTAGATTGTACTATTTATTTTTCGCATAAATCTAATGAACTTTAGAAATTAAAGAAAAAAGGAAAGAAAAATTTGACTTCGGGCAGGAATCGAACCTGCGACCTCAGGATTTCAAAGACCCTAAATCGGTTAAAAATCAAAAACTGAAGGCAAAATTTAACGCATCGGCGTGGGACTTCGGTAGCTTAGTGGTAAAGCGGCTGGACTGATAATTCTGAGGGCGACCTCAGAAGGTTCTTTTTTCTTTAATTTACTTTTATCTCGCGTATATTAAACTAAAATGATTATTTAAAGCGAACCCGACGTTTCGGTCGCTTTTCAGCTTCCGTGGTCTCGGGCAGACTGAGGTGGCATTTGTCTGACAGCAGTTTGAAAAATTACTATGTGCAGCTACCTCCATCTATTTCGCAATCGTCTTGCGTAGCGTGCAGGATTAACACAAAAGTTACTTATTATATCTTGAGGCCTTACAGACTGTTGCGGTTGGGCTTTTATTCTACTGAGTATTGGATCCCATGTTGGTGACAATCGCCAACCATCGATTTTAAATAACCATTTTAGTTTAATATACGCGAGATAAATCCGAAAACTAGTTTTATTTCAATGAGTGTAGCTCGCGAAAACCTAAGAACATACTATAACAGGGACTAAGTTGTATTATTTACTTCATGAATAAGAAAATTCTAAGCTTCGCCTACTGATATTGACTTTGAAATTGAAATATTTTTTAAAGAATCCTGTATATAAGTACACTTTTACTTTACATTCTAGCTATATTATTAGTACTATATTTCTTACAAAACAAGGTAATGAAAAAATACAGCTTAGTATACTTAAAACTATTTGTAGAAAATAAATGAAAATAATGTAACTTTGGTACATACAGTTCCTGAATAAGTTCATGAATTCAATGTCTGCGTGAAATTGTCTCTGTATTTTGTATCAAAATGTGAGTTTCGTAGTAATAGACGTTTTTTGTAGTGTGCGTGTGTGTCGCACGCATTTCTCCCCGCAAAAAATGACAGACTGTTTTGCATCGGTAATAAACGCTATGGCTACTCCCCTCCAGTCCGCCGCGGCCGGTGGCCCGTGTTACTCTATGGTTGGATGAAACCTCTTTACACATGTAGCGTCCACGTCCACTACATTGAGGCGCCAACTAGTGCAACACAGACAAAACCTCACAGTACTTGTCTAGTACGATAGATGGCGTGTCAATCGAATAACATCACACATATGAAGATTTCTCTAGAGTTGTTTTTTAAACAACTTCCCAACGTCAATCGTTGGACCTCGGCCCGAAAGTCGCTACCACTGCGCCTGGTCGGAGGATCCTTTTTTTTTAGTATGAGGAACACTTCCACCCGTTCCTCCACACACAAATATATTTGGTTCCAAAGTGAAAATCTCAAGATTACAACGGAGTAATCCTAAGTTTTCGAAATAATTTCATTTTTTTTGGTGGCAAACAAGCATACAGTTCACATTGATGCCAAGTGATGACTGTAGCCTATAGACAACCACACAAAGACCTAGGTCAAAATGCGGATGCGTTACCACTCCTGAGGCCTATGTTGTGTCCCTGCTTTCCTTAACATTGTTATAGGAGAGTATAATTCAGTCTTTACAAAAAAGACAACAAATGTGAGAAGTCATAACTCGTTTGATGAATGGGCGACTGTTGGAATACACAAGAGTAGACACAAATTATATGAACTGTACGGAGAAAGGTCTTTTAATCACACATTATCTTTTAAAAATTATGTTAAAATGTATTCGAAAATATTTAAGCGAGTGTGTTTTGCAGCCAAGGCATTACACATTAAAAGTAAAATTAAAAACTCAAGTAACAAAATTAAAGCGACATGGAGTGTAATCAATAGTGAAAGTGGAAAAAACGTTGAACGCAATTCTGATTTTAAATTAGTTATTGACAATAAACAAGTTACTACTGACGAGGAAGTTGCTTCAGCATTTGAAACATTTTTGCTAATATTCCAGTTTCTACAACTAAACATCTATCACTATGGCGTTCACGATACCGCTCTTGAGCTTATGACTTCATATTTAAGCAATAGAACAATGTATGTTGATGTCAATGGAAAGAGATCTCCCGGGGCTTCAATGGATATGGGGTTCCGCAAGGCTCTATTCTAGGACCGTTTCTTTTTTTAGTCTATATAAATGACTTGCCGTACATCATCAACGATAGTCAAGATAATAATATGGTATTGTTTGCTGACGACACTTCTTTAATTTTTAAAATTAAAAGACAACAGGCTTTATTTGGCGATTTGAACAATACTCTCTCTAATGTAGTACATTGGTTTAGTGCCAATAACTTATTGTTGAATAGCAAAAAGACAAAATGTATTAAGTTCACCACTCCTAATGTAAAACTTGTGGACACCAATGTCAAAATAAATGAGAAAGTATTGGAGTTAGTAGACGCAACGGTATTTCTTGGCATTACTGTGGATGCTAAATTGCAATGGGGCCCCCATATTGCCAAATTGGCCAGTAGACTTAGCTCAGCAGCATTTGCAGTAAAGAAGATAAGATTATTGACAGACGTGGAGACGGCTCGGCTGGTCTACTTTAGTTACTTTCACAGTATAATGTCCTATGGCATTTTGCTGTGGGGAAATTCCGCCGACGTCAATACTATTTTTGTTTTGCAAAAGAGAGCAGTACGTGCTATCTACGGGCTAAGCCCGAGAGTGTCTCTGAGAGATAAATTTAAGGAAATAAACATTTTGACTGTTGCTTGTCCATATATATACGAAAACTTATTGTATGTCCGGAAAAATATTAATGAGTTTCCTACGCGAACCAATGATCATAATATGAACACAAGGAACAAATACAAGTTGTCAATGCATGTAACACGACTGCATAGAGTAAGTAATTCTTTCAGTGTATACGATTCTATAATAAAGCCCAAAAAATGTTCAAAGTCTATCTGTTAATAAATTTAAAAAAGTAATTAAAGAACGTTTATACAAATGTAATTACTATAAAATTTGTGAATATCTCAATGATAGTACATCTTGGGTTTATAGCGATCGCTGCCAGGCTATTTCATAAAATTGTGCTTATGTTAATGGATATTGATATTGTGTATGATTCAGATTCAAACAGATTCTTTTCATCTATGATGCTATGTATGCACTGGTAATCATAACAGTCATGCTCACTTTAATGTCTTTGCCTTCGTCGGCGTCGTGTGACGGGTTGCTCACTTCCCTTCAAAATGGTCGAGGAGAGCAATGGCTGCCACATGCGTCATACTCGTGAACGGGCTGATTGTGGGGACTGGTCTTTTGTGATTTGCGGGTGTTATATTCTATCACGATATTAAGCTGTTGATGGGTATTTGCGTATGTGTTTATATGGAAATATTTATATGCCATGGACGTTCACATTATCTTTATTCTATGTAATAATATTTGTATTAAATCTAAGGTTTTGACAAAAGAGCATCACGCTGAGTTTGTTGGGTAGCGGAGTTCTTTTCAGTAGTGCCTGCACTTGGAACTCTGCTAAGTGAATGACTATTCACTTAGCAGAGTAATATTATTATGACGAACAGATTTTTCTTTTTCTTCTATGAAGGAATTGAAAAATTTGATAATTCACGTATCGGTTAAATATTATTATTGATATTTATTAAGGCCTTAAGATAGATGAAATGCCTAAATTCGTATATGATTTAAGTCAAATTCTAGAAAAAACTGTTAATTGAATCCGCAATATAAAAATACACTACGACAGGCAAGGATTCAATTAATATTTTGACTTGAACAGAATGTTATATTTGCTAACCCCCTTTTAGAAAAGGCCAAAATGCAATTTTTGTCATAAAATGCAAATGTTCTCCAAAATGGCACAATCTTTTTGCTTCGTTTTTATTGCAAAAGAAAAGGCTTTAAATTACTTACAGTTTGACTTAAGATTTTTTTTTTTGGTGTTTTTTATAACTGAAAATTAATAAAATGTCGAAATTTCCGTGCATGAGCGCGAGCTTTTTCGTCCCGCCATACTGTAATCTCCAGTCAACATCTGTTGGCTAGTCGGCTACGGCCTCTTGTGACGGGAGGACGTACAGCGTGCTGCCGGAATATAAACTTGCGTATTTTGGGATGTTACTGCAATGTTATGAGTAAAACCTAACAAAAAATATGTATTATTTTACAACACGAGTGTTTACGGACTTAATATTTTACTAAATAGTGGCCTTCTCCTATGTTTTTGCGCGAGTTGATTTTATGTTGTTGTCGAAGAATATAAATACATTGACAATATTGACATTGCAACACGGATCATTGACGTAGAAAAAGAAACACAAATTAACTGAAGGAGTTCATATATATAGTCGATTACTCTTTATACTTGCTATACCTTCGTGTAATTTATATATGAGTAAGTAAGTAGGTACCTATTTTTTGTGTAAGATATAATTAAGTTAGTTATATACAGGTATTTTTCAATCTTACTACGAGTATTATAAATGTGAAAGTATGGATGTTTGTATGTTGTTGGTCAGTCATGCTATAGCGGTTGAACGGTTTTCGATGAAATTTTGTTCACAGGTAGAGTATATATAGTTTACAGATGTCTTCAGAGGTAGAGGAGGATTTTTAGATGACGACGACGGTAGAACGATGAGAAAAAAAAACTCACCAGTCCAACGATCGAACTAATGAATTAAACTAATGGGACTAAAGGTGTTTCAAGAGAACCTGTATTTATACCTGAAGTCCACGCAGACGAACTAGCTAGTTAAATCTAGTAGATATATATTAGCCTTGAAAATATTCGCTACCGACTTGAGGAGCGGGATGCGGGAGTTGGTACAGCAGTATTGTATCGGTAAGCGGTATTGTTCGGCGAAACAAGTTCTGCTAGACCATAGTAAAATAAGAATTAGTCGAAATAAAACTAGTAAAATAGAGAAATAAAAGTAGTTGTTGAAATTTCATGATTTATTGAAATGCTGATTTCGAACATGACACCTGTTTTCAGATCCAAAATGGTGGACAGATTTTTCATTTCTAAATATGATAAAGGTATCAAATTCTAGGTTTCTTGGAGTGCTCATTATGAAACTGACATCATTTTTCAGATCCAAGATGGCGAACATAATTATTTTCCAAATTGTGATGTGAATTGTGTCAATTTCGAGGTTTCTTGAGGTGCTGATTGCAAAAATGGCATCCATTTGCAGATCCAAGATGGCTGACAGTTTTTTTTTTTTTCAAAATATGGTATGGGTATCAATTTTTAGGTTTCTTGGGTGCTGATTACAAGAATAGCATCACTTTTTAGATCCAAGATGGCGGACATAATAATTTCAACAAATTGTGACATAGGTATCAATTTCTGGGGTGCTAATTACGAAAATGACATATTTTTCAGATCACTTTATTAATCAGCACACCAAAAACCTCGAAATTGACACCACATATCACAATTTGGAAAAATAATTATGTCCGCCATCTTGGATTTGCAAATGGATGCCATTTTCGTAATCATCACCACAAGAAACCTCGAAATTAACTCCCAAATCAAAATTTGGAATGATAATTATGTCCGCCATCCTGGATCTGAAAAATGATGCCATTTTCGTAATCAGCACCCCAAGAAACCTAGAAATTGATAGCCATATCATATTTTGAGAAGAAAAAATCAGTCAGCAGTCAGTTCAATTTTGTATCTGCAAAAAGTGCCATTTTCGTAATCAGAACTCCAAGAAACTGTAAAAATAAGACCCATAGAAAAAATAAATATTCTGCCCGCCATCTTGAATTAGAAAAAATCAAGAAACCGTAAAATTGAAATCCATATTACTTATCATATTTTCCAAAGATAATAATCTCCGCCGTCTTCGATTTGAAAGGAGATACCATTTTCGTAATTATCACCTCAAGGAACCCCGACATTGATACTTAGAATCAGAATCAGAATCAGAAACTCATTTATTCATTTAGGGTGACAGGCACCTCTTATGACACGTCAAAAACAAACAAAATAAATTAAAGCGAATAACAATTGATATACATGTCAAACAAGATAAAAAATATATGTAAAGTCAAGAATATCACTAAGATAAAACTAAATGTCATAAACTAATGTAAAAAGTATATCAGTAAAATGTCTCTTTTCCCCTTTACAAACTGATAACAAAGAGTAAAAAGAAAAGTTACATTGCTTACATTGCTTACATACGATATCGCTTACAGTACACTGTTTTGTGCAAATGCAGTAGTGCTCGCTCGCCCTGGAGCTTGGCAACTGAAACTCTACCACTGTATACTAGTGTATACTACCACCTTACCAGAACATGATAACGGTGAACATGGAGGTTATCATTTACTGGTAGATAAAATAAGTGATATGGAGGTGTTCACGCCTTCGAGCTCATAGCACATCAGCACATCAGCCCACCATTTTATGTATATATAATATTAAGTTATTAAATTATCCAAGAATAGACCGCTCGCAATGCATAACATAACAAACGAGCAAAAATCAAGCAAGTTTCGCTCGCTACCATTACCGTATACCGTATATCGTACCAATAGCGAAACTTGTATTCAAATTGTTCTAGTAGTATTATTACTGTGATGCAACATTAATAAGCACAACAATGCTTGTCTCCTCTGCAATTACTTAATCTTCGATCGTTTCGACCAAGTACAGCGAGTATCCGCTAGATCGCTCAAATTTTGACAAATATTTGATGAGCTCCGTTTTGCCAAGGTCATTCAGACTACTTAACCCCTTAATACCTATTGGATTATTATTATAAGTCATTCTCTCTAGGTAGCTTATAACCCGACAATGCAAAAGTGTCCTTGTAGACCAATTTGAAATAAATGATTTGAATTTTGTGCCGGCAATGACAGGGCCTTACATTACCACCTGACCGGAACACGATAGTGCTGAACACTACCATTTAGCGGCAAGTATATTAGCTAATGCGGTGGTGCCTACGCCCGCGAGCTCCGTCACTGGAGCTCTACCACCCGTAAAAATATTTATTTAAAATTAAAAATTTCCCTTTGAACCGCCGCGGCCGGTGGCCGGTGTTGCTCAATTGTTTTCAATGATGCGCATCACTGGCGCGGTGACTGCAAAATACGGTAACGAGGAGAAACAGAATGTCCGCGTGAAAGAAAGGTTACCTTCTACGCTCTCAGTATTTTGTAACCATTGTTTACCGTTTTATCATCCTTTCACTGCCCGATAACACATAAATTATCACCGATTTGTAAATAACAGTGAGTTATACACGCTTCAGACGCGCGACGTTCATCACTCGGGTTTACACGTATCGCGCGTCAAAATAAACGCACCGCGTCTGTGTTGTTTGTGTTTAGATTTATGGTAAACAATACAAAGATGGAAGACTGTAATGATTTGTATGTAATATTGGTAGCAGATAGGCAGTAGGTAATGTGAGAAAGGGTTGTTAATTATATTTAACAGATTGTTTTTTGTCAAAGTACCGACATAAGCTGTTTAATTAATGACTTGTACGTCATATTTATATATCAATACATTTTTATACTAGCTGTGCCCGCGACTTCGTCCACGTGAGAAAAAATATGATTGTTCCTTATCTACCCGGATGAAATCGTGGGCGCAGCTAGTATAAAAGTAGCCTAAGTTACTCCTTATTAGGTGCATCAGCTATCTGCCAGTGAAAGTCCCGTCAAAATCGGTCCTGCCGTTCCCAAGATTAGCCCCGCCAAACAGACAGACAGTCAGACGGACAGCCAAAAATTGTAAAAAATGTGGTTTTGGTATATGTACCGTGTATACATACGCATTTAGTAAAAAGCGGTTATTTTAATATTACAAACAGACACTCCAATTTTATTTATTTGTATAGATGTCTAGTATACTATTTACGTTGTTTACACATTTTCATAAGTATCCATTTCAAATAATCGTATTATTTATAGCAATCTGACCTCTCAGCACCAGTTAAATTTTCAACACAACCCAAAGGTTGACTGGTTGGATAAATAAATAAATAAAAATAAAAACTGGTTGCCTGCAAAGTCGGTTTTACGGGCGAAGATTTTACGTGACAACGTCTTTATCTCGGTAGAAAGGCATTCGCCGGTCCGGCAGGCCTCTCTCTCGTTCGGTGACTCATCGTTACGTTACCGGGCGTTACACTTTTTCATGAGTGACTCCGAGCCGCAACCTAATTTAAGACGTTGTCACGTCAAAATACTTTAATCAAAAACTAGCTTTTACGGGCGATTTTTTCCTCGTTCAGGTATATATATCGGTACTCCTGAAACATATAAAGATTAATTAATAAGCAGTAGTAATAAACAAATAAGTCCTGCTGTTGTGAAATTGTCAATTATTGAAATCGGTAAGGATTTTGCGCTTAATTTTGTACATCACATCAAAAATCTTCAGAAATAATTGTTTTATATTATTTCACATTAACACATGCTTGTGAAATATATTTCATTTTTAAAGAAAAATGGAAAGAAAAAATTGACTTCAGGCGAGACTCGAACCAGGGCTTCGGTGGCTCAATTGGAAGAGCGGCTGGACTGGATTCCCAGTAGGTCGCGAGTTCGAGTCTCGCCTGAAGTCAATTTTTTCTTTCCATTTTTCTTTAAAAATGAAATCTTCAGAAATATTAATATTTTAAGGTTAGTACATACATCGCTGAAAGAACCCTAATTCTGTAACATATAATCTTCGGGTTACAGAATGCAGATGTTTTGGTGCGAGTTAGTTATGGTGCAATTTGTTATTGTGTCCATCAGTCAATGCTGTTTGATTGAAACACAGTTTATTTGAGACATGACCTCCATTTTAGGGTTAACTTACGTACAATTCACTGAGAGGATAATAAATAAATACATATTTTATTGACTTTTAATATTGTATAATCAATACATAAATATAATGGAGGATAGATATTTACTGGTGGTAGAGCTCCAGGGACGGAGCTCGCGGGTGTAGGCACCACCGCATTATCTAATATACTTGCCGCTAAATGGTAGTGTTCAGCACTATCGTGTTCCAGTCATGTTACCTCTGTGCCGGAAATTACAGGGCCATACATGGTAATGTACGGCCCTACGGTAATGTTAGGCCTCAAGAGTGGTAACGCATCTGCATTTTGACCTTGGTCTTTGTGTGGGTGTTTATAGTTTGCCACTTTCATTACATAAAAAAATATGGAGACAGTAAAAATCCAGAGACTTTCTGTAAATGTCTTTAGGCTGCATTCATCACTTAACATCAACGTGAACTGCATGCTTGTTTGCCCAAAGAAAATCAAAACCAAAGTAGTCATTATACTAGTACCAATATTTCTATAATTAATAATATTTCTAGTATTTCTTTATATAATATTTCTTTCTTTATTAATATCAAACTCACACAACCACAAAATTGTAACCGAGGCAACAATAACATTAAACTTGCACGCAGTAATGGAACATGTAAATCGCGACGTACTGAAGACGTATTCACTCGTCCGTCCCACAGATTAAGCGGGTCTGTCCCTCACAAGCAACAAATAACTCAGTCAGCGAGATTTGTTGTTGTCGCCATCCATTGTCGCCGCGACACGCCAGTAATGAAAGCCGCTTATCTGCGCAACTGTACCTTATCTGCGTCACTGTACCTCAAGACGGCTAATCGGGATTCATTAGAATGGAAATTAATGTTTTCGCGACTATTTCTTTTGACGGATGCGTAATATGGTGGTATGTGAATAACAGTTTTTTGCGTCAGTGTACCTCGCAGTGGTTATGCACTCGACTGTCCGTTTTATGACTGTGATTTCTGTCTGCATCATGACAATCATGATTCCTCGTTGATCCTTGTAGACTTAATAAATTGTACTTCAACTGTATATTTTATCCGCGTCAATGTACCTCAAGGCGGCTAATCGGAATCGCGACTGTCTTGTTTGACGGATGCGTAATATGTTGGTATGGGGTTACAGTTTTTTAGCCCACTGTACCTCGCAGTCGCAGTGGTTGTGCACGCGACTGTTCTTTTGTACGACTGTGATTTAGTTTTTCTCCACCACGAGCTTTTAACCTGTACCTCAATACAACAAAACGGGATTCACTTGAATGGAAATTAATGGTTCGCGATTTTCTCGTTTGACGGATGCGTAATAATGACGTGTGTAGTTTTTTTTTTGTGTTACAGTTTGCGGTAGTTGTGTAAGACCCGACTGTAAGTAACCAACCTAAAAGTAGCTAGCGATGCTTATGGACTTCACTGTACTTGAATTATCTAAAAACGGCTATCTCTATTGAAGATTTTTCTGAATAATCGTACTGGTGGATCGACGGGTAATATCTTTTGAATTTTCCATCGGTTTTAATTTTTTTTTTTTTTATGTAATGGAAGTGGTAAACAAGCATGCAGTTCACATTGATGTTAAGTGATGACTGCAGCCTATGGACACCCACACAAAGACCAAGGTCAAAATGCAGATGCGTTACCACTCCTGAGGCCTAAGGTCTTATGCCTCTGTGCCGGAAATTACAGGGCCGTACAAAATGCACGTATACCAGCAATCAGTAACGTGGCCGCACAGACCGACCACTGATAAATATCGTGGCACAACACACGTAAATCGACGTCATAAATACAGCTCAGGTGTGAGTAGTGGTCTGTTTACGTGATCGTGTCGTAATCGTTACGCGTGTCGCTCGTATATCGTACGGTGGGCGCCGGAGATTCTGTATTTATTAGTTGTATTGGGTCGAGTTTGCGATTGATATTAAAATAAAATAAATGCAGGCAGCTAATTCCTTAAGCTACAGTAGCAAATGCCTACACTGATGCTTAAAAAATCTAGTGCTAATATAGGTATGTGTATAAAATAATAATGACAAATCGACTGAAACCTTTTTCATCCAAAGGAGATGTTGAAAAAATATATGGACCTCCGGCCATGTATTGTACACAACATCATTAACAAGCAAAATCAATATAAAAACGTTTTTTACTGCATATTTTCACTTATTTAGCTTTGTTTGCAGTTACAAAATATTATTTGCTGTTAGAATTGCAACTCAAAACCAACATGGCGGACATGGCGAGCGGTTCTTTTTGACATTTTCATTTTTTAAATTGTTTTTTTTTTATTATATAGTACTTGGAGAAAAACGTAATATTTTCTAAATACCTACTATCGAAATCGATTTCATGTGGTAAAACTAAACATCGATTTCCAATTAAAAAAATCATCGGAACTTATTTAAATTGATCGATTCGATACAGTTTTTTTTGATAATATGTGATGCACTAGCAGAGAATATGTAATAATACGACCCCGATTTGCTCGCATCACACAACCCCTTCCCCTCGTATGGGCGACGGTTGGTATTTTGTACGTGCTACGCACACAGGTGCGCCTGTAAATACACATCACTGATTGATGTCTGTGTAATAGAAACCAAATTAATGGCGTTTGTATGGCATTTTGGCGGAGTGTCCGCGGTGTGGCACCAGTAATATACAGATAGCATTAGTTTTGTTTTATCTACATAGGTACTATCCCAAGTGTTGGCTGTATCCCCGCCATGTTGAACATGGTTGAAAATGATAAAATCGTTTAAATTAAATGTGATTGTAACTCTAAAATATATTCTTGAATAAATCAGTTGCATTTTTTTCGGATTCTTCTTTAATTTACCCATTTTTTGAGGACGTGTACGAACTAGAGCCGACGTTGCAACAACTCCTTTGAATAAATTAAAGGACACTTAAAGTCATTTATTAACACAAACGTGTAATTAACGATAGGTTATTCACAATGCAGAATTTTTTGTTATTATGGCCTCGTACCATCTGTTATATAAGCTAAAGAACTTAGGCCTCCGAAGAAGAAAAACATGAGTATTATACGTTAAGCTTTTGTGTTAAGTTGTATCATGCTATATTCTTAACATTAAAAACGTCGTTTTTGAGTAAATAGGATCAATAGGTGAACAAAAATAGTTATAAAAACGTTTTTACTTACGTTTTAAAAATGTCATAATGTAAAGTCAAGTTTTTTGTAGATATCCACACGTATACCAGCAATCAGTAACGTGGCCGCACAGACCGACCACCGATAAATATCGTGGCACAATACACGTAAATCGACGTCATAAATACAGCTCAGGTGTGAGTAGTGGTCTGTTTACGTGATCGTGTCGTAATCGTTACGCGTGTCGCTCGTGTATCGTAAAGTGGGCGGCGAGGGTTCTGTGTTGATGACTTGTATTGGCCTGGGGTTTATTGAGGAAAGTCCGTCGCGCGAAGGAGTCAAGTCCCCGAGCTGATTGGTGTGCTCATGTTCCGCAGACACTAGTGATGTTTAGATCTCTAAAAAGCTGCTGAAGATGGATCTGGATGTACTGATGGTAGAGCTCCAGTGACGGAGTTCGCGGGCGTAGTCACCACCGCATTACCTAATATACTTGCCGCTAAATGGTAGTGTTCAGCACTATCGTGTTCCGGTTAGGTGGTGATGTACGACCCTATAATTTCCGGCACAGAGGCATAAGACCTTAGGCCTCAGGAGTGTTAACGCATCTGCATTTTGACTTTGGTCTTTGTGTGGGTGTCTCTAGGCTGCAATCATAACTTAACATTCATGTGAACTGCATACTTGTTTGCCACTTCCATTACATAAAAAATCTGTCGGTGAAGTCGCGGAAGTATGCAAAAACTTTCCTGTGACTCCAAATCATAAGGCGCTTAGACGGAATACAGCAGGATTTTTGTGAGTAAGTATCTCACACTACCCATCGCCGGTAACATCTGTAAATAGTCTTCGTTTTTCTTAGAATCACTGTCTAAGATTCAAATTTAGATTCAAGTTTTACTGTGCTTCTTTTGTCCTACTAACTTTAATTGTTTTGCAATAAATAGTAATGTTGTTGTAGTTGTTTTAAACACTTCATGTACGGCACAGAGATACCGAAACAAGCCTACAATAATATTTTTTTATCAATTATATTCTAGCTAGATATTTATTAAACAGAAAGACGTCATCAATATCGTACTCCACATAACTGTACGCGCAACTAAAGTATAATCGTGTACAAAACCTAAATTAACGTCGTCACGTCAACGTCGCTGTTGAACATTGAGACGGAAATTACCGTCGACTCGCATTCGCATTTTTCCATTCACGTCACCCGTACAACGACTAGTCAATGCGACAGCACGTATGCGATTTACTGATTGCTAATGATTTTATGATTCATGTTGCGTGATTTTCATTATTTTACGGTAGAATAATACAATTTATCTGTGTGTTATGTGAAATTCTTTTTTTTAATGTAATCATACTTAGTATCAAATAAGCATCCATATTATGCACGCTCAATTGTTACTAATTGTGATAGTTATTTTGGGGTCATAATAACTAAGTACCTGGTTGACCGAGCTTCGCTCCGTAGCGATTTTTGGAAATTATATTTAGTATGAATTGCATATACGACTAACGTTAGTAGACTAATGGTTCTTCTATTCATCAATAGATGGCGTTAGTCGTCGGTTATGAAGAAAATTTATTATTAACTTGGAACCGAGCTTTTCTTGGATCTGGAACCTAAATAAATCGATTTCTTGACCCGAAAAACCCCTAATCTGTAAGTTTCAAGAAAATCGTTTCAGCCGTTTCCGAGATCTTGATTATATATATATATATATATATATATATATATATATACAAGAATTGCTCGTTTAAAGGTATTAGATAGATACAGAGGCATAACAACTAAGGTCTCTGGGGTGGCATCAGCATCTTGAATGCATCTAGTTTTTGTGTTGGTGTCTATAGGCTGCAGTCATCACTTAATATCTATGTGAAGTGCATGCTTGTTTGCCACCTTCGTTAGATACATAAAAGAAGTTGGGAGTTAATAGAGATTGTAAATGAATACTACAGCCTTTATATATCTATACAAAAACCGAAGCTATAGGTGGACTCTAAGGTCCAAGATATGGTGTTTAGTGATAGTTATCACCACATAACTTTTAAAAATAGTATCTTTCGAAAATGGTATCGCGTAACAACCCAGTTTTCAAATTTGTGAGAGTTATTACCATCTCAGTAAAACACGATAGTGTTGAACACTATAATTTGACGGCAGATTATTATCAAAACATCTTAGTAAAGAGTTACTGTTTAAATATCTCTGAAGTTTCTTTAATAATTACTGTGAATTAAAAACGAATGTATAAGAATTATTCCTTGCCACTTACATAAGTTTGAAATGTATATTATACGTAAGCTACAAGTTGTTAAATCAATCTTCTCTCGGAAACTAACGAAAATGCAATCCACTAGCGCCTATAGACAAGTATGTATGTATCTTCACGCCAGGTCCCTAACGGGGTAGGCAGAGAGTGTAGAGCGCCAGACATCCCGGTTCTGACAAACCTCTCGTGCCTCGGCTACCTTCATCATTCTCTTCATACATGCACGCCGATTCCTAAGACTTTTGACCCCACCATCAGACAGAACTCGACCTATTTGGTCATGGTAGGTCAGCCTTGGTCTTCCTGGGCCTCTGCAACCATCCACATTCGCATTGTATAGACAAGTATACTAACAAATCTACATAATGAAGTACGTTGCTATTCCTGAAACTCTCTGACAGATTGACCGCTGAACAGACCGTAAACAAAGTAATATAGGTTAATTTTTTTACTGGTGGTAGAGCTCCAATGACGGAGCTCGCGGGCATAGGCACCACCGCATTACCTAATATACTTGCCGCTAAATGGTAGTGTTCAGCACTGTCGTGTTCCGGTCAGGTGGTGATGTACGGCCCTGTAATTTCCGGCGCAGAGGCATAACACCTTAGGCCTCAGGAGTGGTAACGCATCTGCATTTTGACTTCTAGTCTTTGTGTAGGTGTCTATAGGCTGCAGTCATCATTTGACATCAATGTGAACTGCATGCTTCTTTGCCACTTTCATTACATTAAAAAAATACCAAATATTGCGTATGCGGTGTCGCGGACGGTCACTAGCTACAATAAATGAGAACGGAACGCGGCAGTCATCATCATTTCAACCGAAAGATTTCCACTGCTGAACCAAAGCCTCACCGTAAGGGGGATATGCCATAATCGCCACGCTTGGCATGCGGATTGGCGATTACAGTGGTAGTTTTATCGCACGCGGGCGGCAGCGTGCGTTATTGCCCTTACTATCATCCCATTGGAATGGTTTTACCACCATTGATCAATTACGTGGGCGATGCGACTGTCACGTTCCGACGTCGGTATCAAGTACTACACCGCAGTAGCAAGTAGTAATATTAATTATAATAGTCGCCTATCACCGTGTAAGCGTATTGACTTTAATAAATTACCATAGAACATCGACAATTACAATTCTGCAATGCGAAAAGCATCTCAGCGCTGGTAGGTTACTTACCAGCATTTTACCTTATTTTTCTATCCAAAACCCATCATCCGAACGAAGATCCACACTTAGCACAAAAAAGAGCGTGTAAGCCAAAAAAAAGAAATCACGAAAATCCCGTGAAAGGTAGAAAATTAGTCGTCCAAACAAGAGGGTAGGAAAAACGCGAGTTCGGATAACAGTAACACATTTTCGTCGCGGAGGCTAACGATTTCGAAGTGAACTGTCCCATAAATCCTGTACTGCCTGATTGATACATGGCGGTGGGTTGACGCCCATCCCGTAATTTACTGCCAGAGACGCCCACCAAGCATCCAGATAGCGGGACTTTTGTTTTGCATTAATTCCTTTTGGCTTCCTTCGTGCAGCCTTGCTGAGAATATTCGCCTCGTATTTTCTGACTAATCCACTTTTGATATTCATTGTTGTGCGCGATTGTACTTTTTCTGGAGACTGCCCTTTTTCGTAGTCAGATTTGTGTATCAGTTTTTCATTAGTTGCCTTTTTGGGTCAACCGAGTGTTGGCCTTAAACGAATATTGAATTGAACCTGAATCATGGTGTGTGATAATGTTTGGATTTGAATTCAATTTTAAAACAGGATTATTCTTATAAATAAGCATTAAACTTAATACAAGAAAAGAGTGAGTTGGTGTATGAGGTCGTCTGTAATCCCCGAAGAGGTAGGCAGAGGTAAATGCATGCATTCAAGCATACATGCAAACACCCACCATTCGCCGGTTACGTTATTGCCCAGGTTACAGATGGCGTACATAAACAAAAAAATATACAAAAAAAAAATGTATAAAGCCCCCACCCCTCTCTCGATTGTCGATGCGTACCTCCTCCACCGAAGCCCTTGAATCCCAGGGCACCCAACGCCGAACTGCATGGCAGACCAGAAGAAGCCGCAGCAGAGGGGGCCAGCCCCGGTGACCCGCTGACTGACAGATGGCGTGGCCTGTTGTCATCTCCGGGCACATTACCAAACTTCGAGGTACGGGGAAATTTTCAGAAAATGGAAAAATCCCAATAAAACCATAGATAAAGGACTTTTCACCATTATCTCTGATATCCCCCTCCCCAGAAATCGAACCCAGTACCTCAGTGTAGTAGTAGTGGCCTGCTACCTCTAGGCTACCGAGGCAGTCCTACTAACCTTACTAAACGCAAAATGTTGTAAGTATGGATGGATGTTTGTAACTATTTCACGTAAAAACTACTGAATGGATTTGATGAAATTTTACAATAATATAGCTTGTACATCAGAATAATACATAGGCTACAATTTATAAAGACATTGTGTGTATACTAATCCTGCGCAGATGAAGAACATCAGCCAGAACATCAGCTGGTTATGAATAAATTTCCAACATAAACGCAAAACAGCTTAAGTCTGAGATGTGGCCGATGGATCTCTAATTTTTGTAAATATCTGAAGTCCACCAACCAAGTACCATCACTGAGACTTGTTTCAAGATTTCCAAACACCATAGGGCAACACAGGCCACCGGCCGCGGCGGACCGTAGGGGAGTAGCCATGTCGTTTATTACCGATGCAAAACGGTCTGTCATAAAGCTTACTAAATCGGCTGCCTAACTAGCAAACTAGCATTGTTGACAATAGATGTCGCTACTGCCACCATAAGGCAATGCAATAAATGTGAAGGAAAGATTTGACAACTCGGGCAGGACTTCGCTCAGTTGGAAGAGCGGCTGGACTAGATTCCCAGTGGCCGCGAGTTCAAGTCTCGCCGGAAGTCAAATTTTTCTTTCCATTTTTCTATCAAAAATATATATTTCATTAGCATGTGTTATTGTAAAATAATATAAAAACAACAGATTACGATTACACACAAGTAATATCCTTGTCCATTGTTAAAGATAATTAGTTTCTTCATAAAAAAATACAATCAAAACCGAAATGTCTGACAAAGACAAACACGGGCCACGTTAGCATCAGACTCACACAGGCTAATTTCAGAGTCACAGAACTAGCTGGGCCAGATTAAAGCCTTTCTTGAAAGCTAATCTTAGACAAAAGCGTTATTACGAACCGCCTGAGGTTATGGGACGAGTGTTGCCTTTTGTTTATTTTAATTTTTTTCGCATGGCGGTCTCCGGCTGCGCCAAGGAGCGAGATACAGGGTGTGCTAAAAATTATAACATATTGTTATGTTGTTTTATATTATTTCGCAGTAACACATGCTTGTGAAAATATATTTTATTTTTAAAGAAAAATGGAAAGAAATTTTTGACTTCAGGCGAGACTCGAACTCGCGGCCTACTGGGAATCTAGTCCAGCCGCTCTTCCGATTGAGCTACTGATGTCCTGCCCGATTTGTCAAATCTTTCCTTCACATCTATTGCATTGCTTTATGGTAGCAGCAGCGCCATCTATTACCAACTATGCTAGTTAGGCAACCGATATAATAGACTTTTCAGTTTATTGAATATCGTAAAGAAGTCGCTTTTACCCTTAATAATTGTTTTATATTATTTTGCATTAACACATGCTTGTGAAAATATATTTTATTTTTAAAGAAAAATGGAAAGAAATTTTGACTTCAGGCGAATTTCACTGCTGCTACCATAAAGCAATGCAATAGATGTGAAGGAAAGATTTGACAAATCGGGCAGGACTTCAGTAGCTCAATTGGAAGAGCGGCTGGACTAGATTCCCAGTAGGCCGCGAGTTCGAGTCTCGCCTGAAGTCAAATTTTTCTTTCCATTTTTCTTTAAAAATAAAATAATATATTATTATGTTTTTTAATGAAATGTACCCGTGTAATGTGAGTTTGGAAAAAGTCGTAGTTTTTTTTGAAACGAAGGTTTTTTTTTATGAATAGAAGTGTCAAACAAGCATGTAGTTCACATTTATTCCTTGATGTTAAGTGATGACTCCAGCCTAAAGACATCCACGCGAAGACCAAGGTCAAAATACAGATGCGTTACCACTCCTGAGGCGTAAGGTGTTATGCCTCTGTGCCGGCAATTACAGAGCCGTACATTACCACCTGACCGGAACACCATAGTGCTGAACACTACCATTTAGCGGCAAGTAAATAAGGTAATGCGGTGGTGCCTACGCCCGTGAGCTCCGTCACTGGAGCTCTACCACCAGGATCACTGGAGCTCCACCACCAGGTGATAAACAAATCTGCCGTTTTACCGAAAAAGGGCATAACTAACACTTTTTGTGAAATTGGTATGCATATGGATGTTAAGTGATAACTGCAGCCTATAAACATCTACAAAATAAAAAGCAGAGGTCAGAATTCTGATGCGTTGGCACCTCTGAGACCTTAGTTGTTATGTCTCCGTGATTTCTATTACGGGGCCTTATTAAGGATCTGATGAAAGTTTGACAACCAACCATGAATACTCTCAAGCATTCTTCCGAGTCTTTCTGGATCAAATATTGAAGCAATCCTCCTCCTAGTTGGCCTACCAATGCTATAGGCTAAACAGACAAAAAACTTGGGCTTGGGTTGCATCCCATTACTTTTAGTCCGAAGAACCCAGATTCTATCCCTGGATGGGCATAACAAATTACTTATAATTATTTAAATCTCAATTAACTGCCTCGGTAGCCTAGTGGTAGCAGGCCACTACTAGTACGCTGAGGTCCTAGGTTCGATTCCCGGGTAGGAGGTTATCAGAGATAATGGTAGTGTAAAGTCCTTTATTTCTGGTCCTATTGGGATTTCTCAATTTTCTGGAAATTTCCCAGTACCGCGAAGTTTGGTAATGTGCCCGATGTCAACAGGCTCGCCACCTGTTACACGGGGCAAAACGTAACCGGCAAATCGTGGGTGTTTGCTTGAATGCATGCATTTACCTCTGCCTACCCCTTCGGGGGTTACAGGCGTGAAGTTACGTTATTTAGTGGCTACCCCAGGCGTTTGATAAAGCGCTTCTGGTAATGATGGATATACTCGATAAACTCAAACGCTCGAAACCTGTAATACAATTGTTACTGGTGGTAGAGCTCCAGTGACGGAGCTCGCGGGCGTAGGCACCACCGCATTACCTAATATACTTGCCGCTAAATGGCAGTGTTCAGTACTCTCGTGTTCCGGTCAGGTGGTAATGTATGGCCCTGTAATTTCCGGCACAGACAGACACATCGAGGCATAACACCTTAGGCCTCAGGAGTGGTAACGCATCTGCATTTTGCTCTTGGTTTTTCTGTGGGTGTCTATAGGCTGCAGTCATCACTGAACATCAATCTGAACTGCAAGATTGTTTGCCACTTCCACTACATAAAAAAAAAAACAAACAAAAAAAAACTTAACAGGCATAACGTGGGAATATATATGCTTGCATAAATTATTGGAGATTTGGACATATAAGCGTTAAGTTATATTAAGTCGTGAAAAATCCCAATTAACTATTAGTATTCGAAATTTAAGAGCACCCCGTAACTAGGCGTGATACTGAGCAGTGATATGCAGTTCATTTTCAGCTTTGGCGCGAATTATCAGCGACGCGTGATGGTTGTGCCTTGTAAAGTCTGTGTATAGTGCAATCACAGAATAATGGTCGACACCGATTTTAATGACTTCTTACGATAGGTAAGAAGTTAATTAAAATCGGTATGCTTCACGGTTGTATTCTCAGCATATATTATGCAAAACCCACGGTTCCGCATCTTTTTTTTTCTTTTTATGTACTAAAAGTGGCAAACAAGCATGCAGTTCACCTTGATGTTAAATGATGACTGCAGCCTATAGACACTTACACAATGACCAGAGGTCAAAATGCAGATGCGTTGCCACTCCTGAGGCCTAAGTTGTTATGCCTCGATGCCGGAAATTACAGGGCCGTACATTACCACCTGACCGGAACACGATAGTGCTCAACACTACCATTTAGCGATAAGTATATTAGGTAATGCGGTGGTGCCTACGCCCACGAGCTCCATCATTGGAGCTCTACCACCATTAATAAAATACATTTTTACCCATGTATCTAACAGATGGCAAGCCTATTGACATTTCCGGGAACATTACCAAACTTTGAGGATGGCACCGGGAAACTTACTAAAAATGGAAAAATAGCTTGCCCGACCCGGGGATCGAATACAAGACCGTAGTGTAGCAGTAGTGGCCTGTCACAACTAGCCTATTGAAGTAGTCTTAATTAATATTTTTATAATAAAACACGTATTGCGGTGAGCAGAGATCACAGAAGAGAGAGAACATTTATTTCAGTGTTAGAAAAATACATTCATTACACACACTAACAAACAAGGTGCACAAGCACAGATATTATTATGCACAATCGTTATATATACAATGCGTGCCACCAGAGGGCGTTAGTGAACTTATTTTGATACTTTTTTTATTCAATTACAACAAATTTCCTATTTATATTACCTTCCTCTACGTCTCTCGACCGTTCTTTGAACATCGTTTTACAACTCTCACATTGGCATTCGGTTCCTATCATAAGGGAATTTTACTATATCTAGTATGCTCGGTTCAACACAAACAGTGTTTAGTGTTTATAGTATTTTGAAATGTAGGTTAGGTTTGCAGCATTCGGTAGCAAAATGATCGAAAAATGCGTTATAATGACTTAGAACTATGGCGCATCGTACATACACTGCTAATGCTAGAAATACGTTTGAAGTACGAATACAATAATGTTGTCGTTTATAATAAGACTAATCACATAAAGCCGTAATTCCAACACGCTCAGCTCTGTATTTGAACTGTACTACAGTAGTAATAAAACTAGCATCAAAAGCGATATTGCAAAAAATGCGTTGCTCTTTTTTCATGCAAGCACTTTTTTCAAGCAAATATATAATACTACAAAATTCCGCCATCTTTCGTCAACTGCATCGTACAGGCAGTGGCTTGACAAAAATATGATGATATTTCAGCGTCGCTCGGATTGCGTCGCCAACTTGTTCGCGTGGCAACTCTACACGTTGTTAAGAACAATGCCTGTTCCGACTTGCCCGGATTGGTTTGTGGCATTCGGATAGTTGATGTTGATTAACAGACCATACGTCTGCAACAGAGACGTATGACATGTTATGTGAACCAGGTAATTTTAACTTTGCGAAATTCGGTTACTAATTTTGACTAATTCAAACTGTAAGACCAGTTATATCATCATAGACTAAGTCTGGGCATACCTACTGTACGTTCTAGGTCTTTTTTTGTAACGAAGGTGGCAAACATGCATGCAGCTCACATGGATGTTAAGTGAGGACTGCGGCCTGAAGAGATTTGCAAACCGGAGGCCGAAATGCAGATGCTTAGCCACCCCTGTTATTATGTCTCTGTGATAGTTATTACGGGGCAATACATTAAATTGGAACACGGTAGTGCTGTGCTAAACAGTGTGCTAACATTTGGCGGCAGATCGACTAGGTATTACGGTGGTGCTTACGTCCTCAAGCTCCTACACTAGAATTCTATTTGGCTGCCATATCTGCTACCTTCAGGATTTTTTTTTAAATATTGCCGAAATGATGCCTTAAAAATCATAGCATTTGTGACATTATACCTAATCTGCCTTTACACCTGAAAATTACAGCATCATACCCGCAAGTCAAAGGGGTCACACCCTCCCAAACACCACAGAAACTGCTTGAACCATTTCCCAAGCAATATGTTCCAAATTTACACAGTCTACTGTCGGATATTTTTGGCGTGTGTACTAAGACTTAACACCCGATACTTAAGCAGCAATGCATGTTTAATAGCGGTCACTTTGTGAGGACACACGTCGCTCCCACGAGCTTTTCAAAGTCCTGGGACATGTTTCCATTTTACCATGATACGTGAAAATTACAAGTGATGTTCTGAGCGAAACTTCTATGCAATAGGTCTCGGATTTAATGCTCAAGTCGGTAGTACAAGATATCAAAACAGAAAAAAATAGAAACGGTACGGCAGATTCCGAAAACAAAAACTGGCGAATCGTGGGTGTATGCATGAATGCATCTGCGAAATAAGGGCGTCAGTTCTGAACATACATTTAACATATACTTAACATCTGAACGTACCACGTACGAAATCATACCAGTACCTAAAGCTAACAATATAATTTGTGTATAGATTTTGTTATACGTAATTTAATAGATTGATGTTATAAATAGTCCTCGTTTCACGCTCCCAAGCGTAGTAGTAGTGCCTGGATATGATTCCCGGGTCGGAGGCTTTCAGAGGTAACGGTTTAAAAGCCTTTATCTCCTATTCTATTTAGATTTTTTCATTTTCTGGAAATTCCTCCTTCCTTCGTTTGGCAATGTGCCCAGAGATGTCAACAGGTTCTCCACCTGTAAATGCCAAAACGTTACCGACGAATCGAGGGTGTTTGCATGTATGCTTGAATGCATAAATTTATCTCTGCCTATCTCTTTAGGGATTGAGGTGTGCATGCATCTATCTCTGCCTACCCCTTCAAGGACTACAGGTGTGAAGTTTCGTTTTCTTTTTGTTTTGATAAAAGGGCAAATGGGCTAATATGTTGTTCTCAACATATGAGTTGTGTTGTGAACATTAATATATTTTAAAGGATTATTGTAGCCTTTATTCTCTTCATTTGGGATGGCTTGAACACAAAATCCCGTGTCGTCTATCCAAACGGGAACGATCCCATCGTATGAGCGAGTCCACCCGGACTGTCTTACTGCGCTCCTTTGTAAAGGTCACACTCAATACCACCTCTGCATATTTCAACCGGGCCGCGACCACAGCCGGCTTCCTAAACGCTATCTTTACCTTCAGACACCAACTTATAACACAGCCCGAAAACAATTGCGACATACGAAAACAAGTCTTCCAATCATAGCAGTAAGGGTGTGAGGAATTTGCTTGGATTTGAATGTATAATGTTGTGAAGATGCAAAAGCTGTGGTCGCGCTTGAAATATTAGCAGCTTCTAACGTCCAGATGTGTGCATTCAAGGGGACACCTAGGTACGTGAGATATTTGCGTTTTGATAAGGCCTTTGAGCTGAATCATTTGGTGAAATGCATCGCTATCGAATATTCTGGAAGCTGTTTTTATGTTCGGCCCGACGGCGCCAAGTCCCAATTCAATTTTGCTTTTGGGCATGTTAGTGTTATTTATTATTAGAAATAGAATATTGGTTTGAATCGGCAATTCAATAATTTTAAGCAATGAGTAAATAAATACGTCTATACAAATAAATAAAATTGGAGTGTCTATTTGTAATATAAAAATAACCGCTTTTTACTAAATGAATGTGTATGTATACACGGTACATATACCAAAACAACATTTTTTACCATTTTTGTCTGTCTGCCTGTTTTGAGGGGCTAATCTTGGGAATGGCGGGACCGATTTTGACGGGAATTTCACTGGCAGATAGCTGATGCAATAAGGAGTAACTTAGGCTACTTTTATACTAGCTGCGCCCACGACTTCGTCCGGGGAGATACTGAACAATGATAAATACTCACGCGGGCGAAGTCGCGGGCACAGCTAGTAAGTAAATAAATACGCTTTAATTAGCTTCGTACCAGGGGGCCGACCCCCGTTTCGTTTATGACGTTATCTTGTCAGTTTCGTACCAAAGCATTTTCCTCTTAAGTAGGTATATACCTATGGATGAAAACGCTTCCAGGAAAAATTTAGGCGGTACGAACCTGGCAAGATGATGTCATAATTGAAAGCTAAACGAAAGCATTAGAAGCGGTCGGCCCTCAGATATAAATATGTATCGTAGTTGCCATTTTACACACACATAACACATGGTAGAGCTCCAGTGACGGAGCTCGCGGGCGTAGGCACCACCGCATTACCTAATATACTTGCCGCTAAATATTAGTGTTCAGCACTATCGTGTTCCGGTCAGGTGGTAATATAATTTCCGGCACAGAGGCATAACAGAAGAATTGGTAACGCATTTATATTTTGACCTCTGGTCTTTGTGTGGGTGTCTATAGGCTGCAATGGAAGTGGCAAACAAGCATTACAGTTCACATTGATGTTAAATTATGACAGCAGCCTAAAGACACTTACACAAAGACCAGAGGTCAAAATATAAATGCGTTACCAATTCTTCTGTTATGCCTCTGTGCCGGAAATTACAGAGCCTTACATTACCACCTGACCGGAACACGATAGTGCTGAACACTAACATTTAGCGGCAAGTATATTAGGTAATGCGGTGGTGCCTACGCCCGCGAAGTCCGTCACTGGAGCTCTATCTTCGTCTATCTGTTATGTGTGTGTACAACTACGATACAGATTTATATCTGAGGGCCGACCGCTTCTAATGCTTTCGTTTAGCTTTCAATTATGACATCATCTTGCCAGGTTCGTACCGCCTAAATTTTTCCTGGAAGCGTTTTCATCCATAGGTACCTACCTACTTAAGAGGAAAATGCTTTGGTACGAAACTGACAAGATAACGTCATAAACGAAACAGGGGTCGGCCCCCTGGTACGAAGCTAATTAAAGCGTATTTATTTACTTACTAGCTGTGCCCGCGACTTCGCCCGCGTGAGTATTTATCATTGTTCAGTATCTCCCCGGACGAAGTCGTGGGCGCAGCTAGTATAAAAGTAGCCTAAGTTACTCCTTATTGCATCAGCTATCTGCCAGTGAAATTCCCGTCAAAATCGGTCCAGCCATTCCCAAGATTAGCCCCTCAAAACAGGCAGAAGAATGCGGTGGTACCTACACCTGCGAGTTACGTCACTGGAGCTCTACCACCAGTAAAATAATATTATTTTAAAAGTAGTCCAAGACATTGTATACTAAGAAATTAAAGCCTTGATATGAATCTAATGTCTTCAAGGTTAAGTATTGCCAATATGCGCTATGAGTTACCTATTACACATCAACAAATAATTTGATATAAATATATGACAGCTATAATGTGTAAGAATGATCTATCACACAAATCAATCAAATTAAATGAAGGTAATGTTATGAATATGTTTTGTTTTTATGTCATGGCAAGCAAGCATGCATTTCATATTGATGGTAGGTTATTAATTAAATACAGAAGCCCATAAATATCTTAAATTCTAGACAAAAACTGAAGATCTCAAAAAGGATATATACGAGAAAGAGTCAATTGTATAAATAAATTATTTTTATACTGGTGGTTGAATTCCAGTGAAGGAGCTCGTGGGCGTGGGCACCAACGCATTACCTAATTTATCTTCCGCTACATGGTAGTGTTCAGCACTATCGTGTGCCGGTTAGATGGTAATGTACAGCCCCCTAATAACTATCACGGAGACAAAACAACTAAGGCCTCAGGGGTGGCAACGCATCTGCATTTTGAGCTCTGATTTTTGTGTAGTTGTCTACATGCTGCAGTCATCACTTAACATCAATATGATTTTTACTGGTGGTAGAGCTCCAGTGACGGAGCTCGCGGGCGTAGGCACCACCGCATTACCTAATATACTTGCCGCTAAATGGTAGTGTTCAGCACTATCGTGTTCCGGTCAGGTGGTAATGTACGGCCCTGTAATTTCTGGCACAGAGGCATAACACCTTAGGCCTCAGGAGTGGCAACGCATCTGCATTTTGACCTCTAGTCATTGCGTGGGTGTCTATAGGCTGCAGTCATCACTTAACATCAATGTGAACTGCATGCTTGTTTGCGACTACCATTACATAAAAAAAAAAAAAAACTGCATGCTTGTTTGCCATCTTCATTAAGTACATAAAAAAAATAATCCTAAATTGCAATAAAACTTGATGTATGAATGTAAGGTCACGTTATAACTATCACAGAAACGTAAAAATTATGGTCTCAGGGGTGGTAATGGCACACTGCGGACACTCCGCCAAAATTCCATACAAACGCTTTATTTGGTCTCTATTACACAGACATCAATCAGTGACATGTATTTACACGCGCACCTGTGTGCGTAGCACGTAGAGAATACCAAACGTCGCCCATAACAGGGGAGGAGGTTGGATAAGGCGGGGAAATCGGGCGGGACGTCAAAGTGTCCATTCTATACGTAGTATTATTACATATTCCCTGGTAATGGCAACACATCTGCATTTTGATCTCTCGTTTTTGTATACACGTTGATTTCATCAATTGCTTGACATCTGTATCCTAATTCCGACATCTTCTCATTTTTAATCTACTTTTCACCTTCCGCTCTAGTTCCAAATTCAACCAAAATCTTATAAGGGTTCTTGTAAACGATTCTCAAGATGTTGCTAATATTTTCAGAACGAAGCAACTTTGCCATACCAAATTGCTTGGGCAAAACATCCTTCGCCGTCAAAGATATTATAAACGTATGCTCCACTTCTTCCTGTTGACCTTCTACACTATTATTTATCTCTGGAGTCTTTACCTTCGAGCGTTTCACCTTCCTATTTACTCGTGTAAATCCTTCCTCAATAATTTCTTCGCTTTCCCTTCTCACTCTCTTCTCATCCCTGGACTCCATTTCTCTCTTCTCTATTTTCTCCTCCAATTTGATCCGCATTAGAAATTCCTCCAACTTGCACCTCCTCCTCGCCATCTTGATCACTTCCACTTGAGTCAGAAAATTGGAGGTATTCCTCCATTTTCTGCGGTAAGCGTACGGTATTTAGAAAAAAACTTGTTCAATCTATCGCTATAACCCTGAGACGCGTGCGCGTCCAACCGAGACTGGTGCGCCACTGCAGTCATCACTTAAAATCCATGTGAACTGCATGGTTGATTACCACGTTCGGTTACATTAAAAAAAACTTATCAGAAATCTATGGTATTTATGATAACATAGACAATTAATTCATACGGAACACTATGAAACCGAGTCCGACTCGCACTTGGCAGGTTTATTTATTAACCGACTTCAAAAAAGGAGTATGTTCGTCGGAATATTTTATTTGTTCACCGACTATTCAACAACGCCTGAACCAATTTTGATTTTTTTTTTGTTTCAAACATAAGAAATAACTCCGATCGTATTTTCTTTAAGCGTATAAATGTATTCCATTAAATATACTTGATCTCATTCATCAATACGTGACAAAGCTTAACACCAACAATTACGTGCACGAAGTCGAATCAAACTTCCAGTTTCGAAAACAAAAATTGCACAACAAAACAAGAAGGCATTACAAGAACAATAACTACGGAACGGTCCACGTATGTAAGGGATATATCTGATAGAGCTATGATTGCGAGTCGGATTAGAGTGGAGCCGCCCCCACTGACCGATCGATGACGTTTGACCCCTTTACCTGCCCCCCGTCCGTCTTAGCTGCATCTGTTAAGGGTAAGTGCTCTCGGATGTATTTCTTTTTTGTGTGACGCAAATGGACATGTCCGTTTGATTGCGGACGTTGTTTTTTATAGACTGTATATTGACTGACGGCTTTGCAGTGTCTGCGAGTGCTAATTTTGGAATCTTGGATTAGAATTTTGGGGCAAAAGTGCTTCAACTATTATTTTTTAAAACTTCACACTCTTTTGGAAATTAATATGGTCTTCTAGATAAGCATCTAGATATTTCTTTATCGAAAGAAATATCTAGATGCTTTCAATATATTATACCATTATCTTATTCGTAATATATATAAATTACGAGTCACGTAGATTATACGCGATGGACTCTTAAACTACATATCCGTATACGTCCGATAACCCTGTCCCACCGAGTAGTTTCCAGTTGAAACCAGCGTCGGGCTTCGGCTTGACATAATGCTGAACTGAGAACTACTTGGTGCAGCCGTAGGATTTTGTATCTTATTTTCTACTCTATCTAGGTACTTTTTTTAATAGGTATAAGATGTTTTATGTCAACCCTTTTTATAAAGTATTTTTTGTTTTTTTGTGTAACGTATGTACTTCAATTGTAAATGTTAATTTTTTCTATTGTTTTTTTTTCTCAATGCAGTACTTGATATTGGTATGGGGGCTGCACCAATAAATGTTTTTTCTTATTCTTCTTCTTTCTTCTATATCCAAAGCCGGTGCGTTTCGTGAGTAATATACAAAGTCAGTTGAATTGTTGTTTTTTTACTTTCAGAATTATACACTTCGAGAATTCTAGCTCTGTATCTCTCCTGAAGGTTCTCTCCGGAAGGAAAGTGCATGCTAACTATGTTTATAATTCTGAATGTTAAAAAATATACAAAGACAGAGAACAATAAGAAGTCAATTGTCTTATTTTTCTCATGGCCTGAGGGATATTATAACACTTACAACTCCTCCTTAACGACGACAGCGGTGTCTGCAATCTGCCATCTCCTACAGCGACTTGTAAAAATGAAGTATCTGTCAATGCGCGTTCTTTTATTTCTGAAAATGGACATTGAATATCCGTATTCAGTTGTAATAAATTTACAATCATTGTTTGTTTTCTTCAAAGTTTGAAGAGTGTTCTTTTGTTTTTGTTATGATGTTGTTCTTATGAATGTTTAAATAACGTCTGGTTATTATGATTGGCTAATGGCCGAATACTCAAACATCACTCAATTTTAAGCAACCCTCAAATGTGCGCTATATCTGTCCTTTGAATGTGTTTTATAAAGACAGAAAACTTTTAAGTCCCACTTAGATTTAAGTGACGTTTGAGAATTTGGCCATAAGAAATCTTCAAATATGCAATACGTCCAATATTGACAAATTAATATTTTTACTAGTTTCTACAGATTTTCCTCGGTGACATTATTATTAGAAATAATATATTTGTAAACGCAAACGTCCCAATATGTCAAATGAGCTTTGTAAATGCTAATGAGAAATAAGTTTTTAAATATCTTTTACGTTCATCTGCTATCATCTTCCGTTCTTGGTGATAGATTGTTGCAGTAGTGATTAACATGATTTACTTAGGTAGACAAAATAAATACCTGAATAGATCATTGTGATTTTTTTTTTGTAATAAAAGTGGCAAACAAGCATGCAGTTCACATTGATGTTAAGTGATGCAGCCTATAGACACCCACACAATGACCAGAGGTCAAAATGCAGATGCGCTGCCACTCCTGAGGCATTAGGTGTTATGCCTCTGTGCCGGAAATTACAGGGCCGTACATTACCACCTGACCGGAACACGATAGTGCTGAACACTACCATTTAGCGGCAAGTATATTAGGTAATGCGGTGGTGCCTACGCCCGCGAGCTCCGTCACTGAAGCTCTACCACCAGTAAAAATACAGGCATATTGATATGATATATTATGTGATTGCATAATCCCTATAAGACATTATTCATATACAAATACATGAATATTAGTACTGTTTAAAAGATTTTTATAAATATTAATCATAAAAGCCTAGAAAATCTTTATGAAACCAAAAATAGAAATAGGGTGAAAAATCTTTCAAAATTTCAATGTTGCCTTAAAATCCGAAAATCTCGAAGCTTAAATAAAAAAAATAGAAAAATCTTAAGATGGAAGTTTTCAGAGTTATCACCGCATTACTTAATCTATTTGCCGTATTTGGTTGGATAGTATTCAGAACTATGACGGTCCGCTTAAATAGTGTGACGCCCCGAATTTTCTGTACAGTCGTAATAGATTTACTTCCACATTGGCAACCATTCTAATTTAGATTTTTAGTATTAATGTTCAACGTAGATGTCTATAGACTGTAAGAATCTATTTCTATTTGTCTATTTGGCACTTACGTCCTAACATAAGTTAAAACGAAAACTGGGTAAATCGTATCAACTTATTCAAAACAACCATTTAGCGTATCTATGCAAAGATCTAAACAAATGACGAAAATTCCTTGGCTAACAGGACTAAGCAAATAAAGTTCTATTTCAGCTTCTTTCTCTATCCAACGAAACTTGAAACTGATTTTCATATTTTCAACTAGCCGAGCAAAACAAATCCACAACTCACGGTGTAATAGTTACGTACAGCGACGTACTGCATTAATGTGGCGCGTACAAAAATTGTACTGGATGCGACATGTGAGCTCCTATTGTTTTTCATGTTATGAATGCTGGAAAACATTTTATATTTTAAAACTATAAAAATAAAAACAATGTTAAATATTACACTAGAGCAATTGTTCAGTTATTTGAGTTTGCAAAAAATCTGATCCCAAGCCATTCCATTCCAGATCGTCAAGGATTTAAATGACGCGTTTATCCTATAAGGCAATGTCAAGCTGGTATTTTAGAGTCCTTTACACAAAAGTGTTATAATTATTCTAGAAGTCTAACTTGATTCCATTAAGCTAGAATAATTATATCGGAGCGTTTCATCGCGATCTTAAAGTTCAAACTGACTAACAATTAAGGGTGTATCGCAAGGCTCTGTGCTATTTCCTACACTCTTCATATTTTTTACTAGCTTCTAGAAATACACAACTCGCGGTATAATATTATTTTCAGTGACGTACTGTGTTAAAGTGGCGCTTACAAAAAATTTACTGGATGGGACATGTGACCTGCTACTCTCTGTTTTTAATAATGCAGCTTGTAGATATCTGCAAAAAAATGTTGAAACATTGAAACTTTATTACTACCAACCTTAAAGTTCACACAACAGAAAATGACAACTACTACGTTGTAGTCGTCAATTCAATAAAAGTCAAAGTCATTACCATCATGAATCATCTACTGCAATAGGAGTACTAAATACATTGACAAAGAACTGACAAATTTATTCACCTGTAATTATCTACTACCTCTTTTATCTGGGGGCACGTCAGTTCCCCCGCCAAGACGAGCCAAGCGAAGCGCAAGGGTACTACCTACCTTTTCTCGAAACGTTTCGTCGTATTTTTGAACCCTCGTACCTTTGGTTGGGATAATGCCAGATACTAGAAATAATATAACGAATGCCTATTAAATCTAAGTGACGGTAGCAAAACGGCCAAGCCATACGTTTAAACTAAAATGTAGAGTATGAGAAGTTAGGTCTAGTAAAGTTAGGTCGCATATATGTAGGTTAAGAGCGTGTAGTCTTTGGAGCTTGGCTTTATACGATATCTGATAACTTTTTCACAGGATAAGCAAACTAGACTCGTCTTGGCAACATTTTTACATGAAAATGTTTTTGGTGGGATAATGATTAACTAAGATAATACATTACTTAGGACTAACCTTTATACCTTAGTTGGGATTTTTATAGAGGCTACATTTTCAGCTGTCTCAATTTCTTGTTTTTTTATATCTTGGTAATGCATTTGCCTGTGTTACGTGAGAAATTTTCAATAATGTAATGAAGATGGCAAACGATCATGCAGATCTCATTGATGTCAAGTTACGACTGCAGCCTATAAATATCTACACAAAAATCAGAAGTCAATATACAAAGCCGTTGCCATCCCTGAGACCTGAAATATTGTGTCTCTGTGTTAGTTACTACGAGACATTGCCACCTAAGCGGAACACGATAGTGCTGAACACGCCATTTGGCGTTAGATAGATTAGGTCATGCGGTGGCCTACGCCCTCGAGTCCCTACATGAGAACTCTACCACCAGTAATAATAATGAAACCACTATCCTCTACTTTTTTTACTGGAACCTTCCAGCTTTGTACATCGACGTACCAGTATTTACGGCGTCTGCTTACCGAACTGCGTCCGGGCTCTCATAAAATTCTATCGTTTCGATTGTACGCCACTGATGCGGCCGGACTCCACCCGCCTTTATTGTCACGATTGGGGATGTCCATTAATATATAAACACACATAAGATGTGTTTGCGATTAAGTCCAAGTTATTCTTTGCTATTTTTTAAGTGTTACTATATTTACGTTGAAAAACAATTATTCTGAAATTGTCCTAAGTAAAAAAGTATTCGGCATTTTGATGTCAATGATTTAGTCGGTAAAGAGCCCAAAAAAAATTTTCTGAACAAAGTCAATCTATTATCTTAGGTTTTGTTAGAAGGAGTATAGCTACTCCTACTTCAACAATTAATTTCTTAATAAAGTTTCAAAAAATTTGAAAAAAAAATACTACTGAATTTTAATATAACTTACTGTGTGTATCACAGCTGATAGGATATCAGAAGTCTGTATTTAATTCTCGAATCACAGACTGTTAAATTTTTTTTGGAATTAGGTAAAGAACATAATAAATATGGAATGTATGTAAAATGCAGTATAAAAACTCAAAAAACGTGGGTCTTTCTACAGATCCTACAAGAATTCATGCAAATACCATAATGTAACTAAAAAACACAAGAGATACCATGAAAAATAATATCAACTTGAAAGATAGAAACAAAGATGGACTGAATTGGCAAAAGGCTACTTCTTATTCCGACTGAGAAACTAGTATATAACATACGAGTATAATATAAATCAACCCTTCAACTGCAGACAGTCTTCTGCTTGACGGAGCGGTCAATTTGCAAACCGTTCACATTTGATATTCGAACATCGTCTTGACCGATCAGTGACGTGACAGAAGATGGCGGCGACAGGGCATGCGTGCGTAGTATATTGGATGGACAATAAACAACAAACCTAGTAAACTCTAAAATAACTGAAATTTAGAAACCACCTACGGTTACGTATTGGAGAATATAAACTGCAATTTAGACATAGACTCAGCTTAAAATATTGATAAATCTATAAGACTTATTGTTTACTAGCTGTTGCCCGTGGCTTTGCCCGCGTGGATGTCGTTTTATAAATAACTATTTTTTTTATGTCAAAGGATTGACAGACAAGCAGACGGGCCACCTGATGGAAAGTGGTTACCGTCGCCTATGAACATTTGCAACATCAGGGGAGTTGCCAACGCGCTGCCAGCCCTGAAGGACTCTTTTGACGCCAGTTTTGAAGAACCCCATATTGTAGCGCCGGGGGAACACCTCTGAGGGAAGTTCGTTCCACAGTTTGCACGTTCTGGGCAGGAATGAACGCGCGAATCGGTACTAAGTATCTTATCTTAATTTTCTCAAAGTCAGCTCTATTTCTGTACCAAATTTAATTAAAATCGGTTCAGTCGTTTGCACGTGAAAAGGTAACAGACAGACAGACAGACAGACAGACAAAGTTACTTTCGCATTTATAATATTAGTAGGGATTTACTACCATTTGCAAAATCAAAAGACTGTTATTTACACATGATTAATTTTATTACAGTCTGGCTGAATCACAATGAAGCTCTTCAAAAGACTACAATCTTGATATACTTAGCTGCAGATTAGGTAATTCGGCAGTGAAAACATCCATAAACTCCATTACCAATACAAGTGAAAATATATTATATGAATTGTAGACTGTCCTGAATTTGATCAAGCATCCCAATGATCGTCTACAAACGTCGAGTCCACATCTAAAAGGAGATGTTGCGAGCTCGGCTCTAGATCGTACACATCCTCAAAAAATGGGTAAATTAAAGAAGAATCCGAAAAAAAAAGCAATTTATTTATTTAAGTATATATTTTAGAGTTACTACCACATTTAATTCAAACGATTTTATCATTTTCAACCGTATTCAACATGGCGGCGACACAGCCGACGCTTCTTTTAACTGGAAATCGATTAGTTTAAGTTCTTAGTATTAACACATGAAATCGATTTTGATAGTATTCAGAAAATATTACTTTTTCTCCATGTTCTATATAATCAAAAAACAATTAAAAAAATTAAAATGTCAAAATGACATCGCCCGCCATATTCGCCATGTTGGTTTGAGTTGCAATTCTATCTGCAAATAATATTTTGTAACTGCTAACAAAGCTAAATAAGTGAAAATATGCAGTAAAAAACGTTTTTATATTGATTTTGCCAGTTAATGATATTATGTACAATACATGGCCGGAGGTCCATACATTTTTGCAACATCTCCTTTGATATGCGTCTTGACCGGCCGGTGACGTCACAGCAAGATGGCGGCGACGGGGCATCCGTGCGAGGTATATTGGATCGGAGACAGTGAGGTGATATGATTGGCATTTAAGGATTCAACGAAGTCAGTGCTTCAATTTTTTGTAATAAAATAATTCCAATTTGGCATTTTTGTGTTGCGATGTGGTTGATATTTGGATTTTGAGTGTATTGTTGTGTAAAATAAATAAATACAAATAAATACGCTTACACTCACAGCCTCACACTAGGTATAAACCAGTCGTGGGTGTACACACACAACACATACACAAACACCCCTACCCGACACAAATATTTGTAGGCCATACAAATACTTGTCCAGGTGCGGGGTTCGAACCCGTGATCCTTCGAATCAAACGGTCGTTTCACACCGTTGGACTAACCAGGTCGTCTAAATGTAATGTTTCTAATGAATGCTGTGCGAATGCGTATTCATTAGGCTAAATCTACCACCATTAACCCGTAAAGGAACGTAAAGCCGCCGGCGACTAGACGCATTTGAAAATCAATTGTCATATTTTTCTCGTAAATTACCGCCACTGCAATCGCCAATCTGCCTGCCAAGCGTGGCGATTATGACATATTCTCCCCTAATGACGCACAACACTGTTGAATCTGTTGTAGAGCTCCAGTGACGAAGCTCGCGGGCGTAGGGACCACCGCATTACCTGACTGATCTACGGTGATGACTTCAGCCTATACCTACCTACACAAAGACCAAGGTCAAAATGCATATGCGTTACCACTCCTGAGAGCTAAGGTGTTATGCCTCTGTGCCGGAAATTACAGTGCCGTACATTTAGCGGCAAGTATGTTAGGTAATGCGGTGGTTCCTACGCCCGCGAGCTCCGTCACTGGAGCTCTACCACCAGTCGATGTGCAATATTTCTTGTTGCATACTAGATATACAAAAAATGTTGTTGTTCCACGGGATGCCAGAAAAGAAGGAAGAAGATCTTCAGAGCGCTGTCTTTGGCGTGATTGCGGACAGGTTAAATATTCCTGATTTATCCAGCACCTCCATCAGCCGTTGTCAGCGAATTGGCCGACGAGAAGAGAAGCCCAGGCCTGTGTTGGTAAAATTCAGGGATATTGCAGTAAAAAATCGAGTCTGGTACGCGAAGACACATCTTAAAGGCACTGGTATAACACAGTCCGAGTTTCTCACCAAGGTGAGGCATGATGCTTTCATGAAGGCTCGGCTACGCTTCGGAGTTACTAAATGTTGGTCAAAGGACGGATGGATACACATTGTTGGCCTAGACGGAACCCGACACCGCATCGAGAGCTTAGGTGAACTGGAAAAGATTGCAGTTTCATCGCCACCGGAGCCTGAGAAAGCTGGGACGTCCAGGGCTCCACCGACGGACAAGTTGATATCGCAGCGTTCAAAGCGTGAAAAAGTTAGAGTGAAGTGAGGCGTCTTATGTCTTATCTATAACTTGTTCCTCGTTTTCTTATTATCACATTATGACTGTTTCTATACCCACTTGCTTTACTATAATTTTATTTATCTTACATTCAGTTTAATCACGGGTATATTTTTATTTATAATGTGACAACTGTCATCTATGACATTGTCAAATGTCATAGATGACAGTGGTCACATGCCAAAGTAGTGTTGCCACAGACTGATAACATCTTATCTATGAATTGTTGTCGCAGATTCTCTTTGAACTTGTCTGTGGTTCTTAATATTTATGTGTATGAACTTACGGTTTATTGTTAAATTAGCTGGTGGGTCAACGATCTAAACAATCTTTGTTTTAGTTTGTTTAGTGTAAGCTTTAATTTTAGGTATTACATAGTATAATATATACTTATTACCTTAGTGTATATTAGTGTTTCGTAAAATATTTATTATTAAATATCATATTTATTTATTTTAATTATATTTATTATATATTATAGTGTATACTTACCAATGTCGGATATAAGTAGTGACAGCCAAACTGATAATTTCTGTTCCCTTTCTTCCTCTGCGGGTTCAAGTAGTGGTAGTTTTGTAAGTCTTCCCTCTCTTAACGAATTTCTCCACTCTAATTTCTCAGACTCTCTGAAAAGTTTCAACGCCGTTCACATCAATGCGCAAAGTATTCCTGCCCATTTCACTGATATGTCAACATCTTTCGACAATAAAAACATTCATGCCATTCTTGTCTCGGAGTCATGGCTAAAGCCCAGTCTCCCATCTGCACATTACGCATTACCAGGTTTTCATCTGATTAGGAATGATCGCACCCCTCGTGGAGGTGGTGGTGTAGCAATATACATACGGACGCATATTCCCTTCACTATAATCCATATGTCACCACAACCCAGCGATAGTGCAGAAAACCTTTTCATAGAAGTTATCTTCTCTAATACTAAACTTCTACTGGGTGTGTTCTACAGTCCTTCTCTTGCGACTGATTATTTTTCTTCCCTTGAAAAAAATCTTGAAAACCTAGTACCCCAATATGATCACTCAATTATTATGGGTGATTTTAATACCTGCCTGATTAAAAATGACACACGGTCAAATCGTCTAAAATCTTTAATTCGTTCTGCAAATATGCATTTACTCCCTCTCTCTGCCACCCATTTTTTCCCTAACTGTGCTCCTTCGCTTTTAGACTTAATTTTCGTTTCTTCGCTTGATCATGTGGCAAAGTATGGCCAATGTTCAGCTGATGCATTTTCATATCACGACCTAATTTACGTGTCCTATAAAATTCGTCCCCCTAAGCTTAAGCCCAAAATCTTCATGCAGCGTAATTTTGGTGGCATTGATAAAGATCGCTTGCGAGAAGATGCGTCCAAAATTGATTGGACAGTTGTAGATAATGCGCGTGATATCGACGAGAAAATAAATCTATTTAATTCCTTGCTCACGCATCTTTTTGATATTCATGCACCCATGCGTCCTGTCCGCGTCAAGCATCTTCCTGCCCCATGGTTGACTAACGATATTAAGGCATTGATTAATAAAAAGAATAACGCTAAATGTAAGTATAAACATAACCCCAGTGACACGAACCGGGAAAAATATGTATCCATACGAAATCGCTGCAATAAGGTGTGTAGGGATGCTCAGCGACGCCATGTCCATAATTCTGTTTCTGACGAAGATCCTGCTAAGGTGTGGAGATTCTTAAAGTCACTAGGAGTTGGCAAAAGTCGAAACACTTCCGAAACTATGTCGCAGACTTTAGATCTCAACTCACTCAATACACATTTTTCGGTATCCTCTGCTATAGATGGGACCATCAAATCACATACATTACTTTCTTTGTATCGTGCCGCTACTCCTGACTGTCCCCTTTTTTTCTCTGAACAATTTACTGCTCGTGATGTTGAGAGAAATATTCTTGCTATTGACTCTAACGCAGTTGGTAGTGATATGATTAGCCGAAAAATGATCCTTCCGGTTTTGAATATTGTGAGCCCTATCATAACCTCTGTCCTTAACTATTCTCTCTCAAGTAGTACTTTTCCATCGGCCTGGAAAGATGCTCTTGTCATACCAGTGCCTAAAAAACCTAACCCGAAATGCTTTAATGAGTATCGTCCTATTTCCATTCTTCCTTTTTTATCCAAAGTACTCGAACGACTTATCCATCAACAACTTAATTCATTCCTTTTGAAATTTAACCTCCTTAATCCTTTTCAATCCGGGTTTCGACCGGGACATAGCACTGCCACTGCCTTAGTCAAAATTACCGATGATATCCGGCATGGTATGGAAAATCGACAGGTGACGGTGATGGTCCTGCTTGATTTCAGTAATGCCTTTAACACTGTCGATTTTGATATCATGCTGGCCATTCTGCGATCTCTCAACATATCTCCGACAGTTATTGCTTGGTTTCATAGTTACTTGTTTGGACGCCGACAACGCATTCGTCTCGACGATAAGTTCTCTGCCTGGTGCGATGTTGTTGCTGGCGTTCCGCAAGGTGGCGCGTCTCCATTTCTCTTCTCCATTTTTATTCATTCTGTTAGCCTTCATCTCACTTCTCTCTATCACCTTTATGCAGACGATTTACAAATATATTGCCAAACTAAGCTTGATGAATTACCAAAAGCGATACAACTTATTAATGAAGATCTTGTTAAAATTTATCAGTGGAGTAAAACATTTGGTCTACAAGTTAATCCACTTAAAAGCCAAGCTATAATATTTGGTAGCTCTTGGTTATTAAAACGTATCGATTTTTCCAATTTGCCACCTATCGTCTTTGATGGAACTTTTATAAATTATTGCGACACAGTGAAAAATTTAGGAGTTTCTATGGATAGTAATATGTCATGGTCTACACAAATTTGTAATGTCAGCAGGAAGATGTTCGCCGCTGTCAGTTCACTCCGTAGGATCAGGAACTTCTTGCCCACTGCCACTAAAGTTATTCTTGCTAAATCCATTCTTTTTCCTATCTTAGATTACGCTGACATATCTTATCTTGACTTAACACAGGAGCAGTTAAGTAGACTTGAGCGACTTCAAAATCTTTGCATCCGGTTCATATTCGGTTTACGTAAATATGACCATATCTCTGAATTTCGTAAACAGCTCAAGTGGCTTCCCATCCACCTTCGCAGGAATACACACATCCTCTCTTTACTATACTGCCTGCTATTTTACCCGCATTATCCTCTATATCTTAAAGAACGATTCCAATACCTTTCTCAATCTAACTCCCTCTTTCTTCGATCCTCTAACAACCTTCGTCTTATGATGCCTCCTCACTCCTCTTCCTTCTGTGCTAAATCTTTTACTGTCGTTGCAGTCAAGTTGTGGAACGCTTTGCCACTGACTATACGCCAAGCTCAGACATTGGCGTCGTTTAAGAATCGTCTAAATAATTATTATTTAAGCTTGGAAATATAATGAGTCATCCGATGGTAAGAATACAATAACTTATAGTAATATAAGTATATAAAGTAAGTATTAAATTATGTATTGTCTGGTAGGTATTTTATTTATTTATTATTATTATTTATTTATTTATCTATGTAGGTATGCATATATATAATATATATCTTGTATATGTATATAAATATTTATGTTTTGTATATATATATATATATATATATATATATATATATATATATAAATTATATGTATATAAATATGTGGGTATGTGCTATATTAATAATTTATATTGAATTGTAATAGTTATTATTTCTTAAGTCTGTACACCCCTTGTTCCTGTTATTGTTTGATATCTCTCTTTCTTTTTAGGTCGCCTGGAAGAGATCGCTTTAAGCGATAAGGCCGCCTATTGTGCATATATGTAAAATTGTTTTGCAAATTGTTGTTCTTATGTGTACAATAAAGGGTATTTATTATTATTATTATTATATACTATAATTTGAAACAAATGACGTCAACTGCAAAAAGTCATTTGAAAATAATATGATCGGTAAACAAGTTTCGCCTCAATTCTCTTGGAATATAGACAAGAGTATTGCGAAGGAGCTGCCAAATCGAATGCTGAGCGGAATTCTCTCCAGATTGCTCTAATATATGAGTAGATCATTTGCAATACTTTGTTTGATATTGCTTTAAACCGTTTTGTTTGAATTTTAATGCTTGTTTATTTGAAGTGTGAACTAACTGGTGAATGCTGATATTTGGATTAGTTTCCGTCTTTCATTTAAGTGATATCAGTAATTATACTATTTATTTTTGGAATAACACATGCGAATGAACTTAAAGAAAATTAAAGAAAAAACGGAAAGAAAATTTGACTTCCAGCAGGAATCGAACCTGCGACCTCAGGATAACCAGTCCAGCCGCTCCACCACCAAGCAAGCCAATTACAAAATACGGAATGTATTTGCATGCATCCTTGAATGTATGAAATATGCAGAAAAAAAAGAAAAGTTTTTTCTTTTTTTTCTGATATCAGTAATTTCACGCTTGTCTTCCCTCTCTCTCTCTCACTCAACTCAAATATGGAACCCATTTGGTTCCATATTTGAGTTTGCGAAAAATCAAGATCAAGAAGTAAATGCATACATTCAAGGATGCATGCAAATACATTCCGTATTTTGTTCTATGTCACAGGTGGCGAGTCTCTGGACATCTCCGGGTTCATTACCAAACTCTGAGGATAGCACTGGAAAAATTCCAGAAATTTGTATAATCCTAATCACCAAAGATAAAGGATAAAAGTTATTTTTCTCTGATAGCTCCCGAATCCCGGGGATTGAACCCAGAACCCCAGTGCAACGGTAGTGGTACGCTACCACTAGGATCACAAGACTACTGAGGTAATTTGCGTTTGTTTTGCAAAATCTGTTTTTTGCAGATATCGAAATATAGACAAGTTAACTTTTTCATTCACACCCATCGATGTACACCACCCATAAAATTGTTTTTCACCCATAGAAACCCCCGAAAAACAAACGCAAGTATCGTCCGCAAAAAAATCACACATCGTTGTGTCCGTGCTAGAAAATAATCGTCGATTAAACGTAGGGTCAGCAGGTAAACAGAGCGACGCATTAAGAGGGTGGATTAGCGGCGGCTGAAATATGTCGGTGGCGGTAAATTTTCTTACGCCCCCACTGATGCCGGCACATCGACAGCGCTGAAGAGTACCGATAGCAAATTAATTTCAATTAGTTTTTTAGGTAAATATGATTTACACTTCCCAGTGAAAAAACTTTTGAGACATGAGAACACCTTTTTAGTAACGTAGAGGATCCTATTTAACATTCTAAGTGGATACTTCACGTGGATAGTTTTGTTAAATGAGGACTGCATTCTTTGATCGTCGTGGACTTTATAATACAACGGTGGTCAAGATATTTTAATTTTATCTCAGAAAGCTGATAAGTCTCTCTTAATTGAGCTCCTCTCTGTGAAGTAGTATAGCAAAGGTTATTTATGCATGAGTGAGGGGTGCACGGGGGGACTACGTCATAATTAGGGATGTCGCTTATAACTTATTAAAAATTTTAAAAAATATATATATTTATATCTATGTATTATTCATCATCTTCAAATCATGATCTTTCCAGCAGAAACACATGCACTGGTGGACTTAAGCATCTATAGATGCCTACTACATCACAATAGACACACTAGGCATGCAGGTTAGTGATCCCAGGGGCACTAGTTTTATCGCGTCATCTACTACCGCCCTATTGGAATAGTTAAACAGCCATTGTTCGGTTGGCTGACTGCAAAAATTCTCCTCTATTGGCGGTAAAGTCGTCTCGTCCCGACGCCATAACATATATTATATTAGTCCAATAGAATTAAAATTCTGAACAAACATATTTTTCTGTAAACATTCATTCAAACTCGCGTATTTTAAAGTTAATCTACTGTTAATATAAATAACAACGAAATGATTTAATATGCCAACCGTACCCACGTCTCCCGATTCGTCCCACCGAAAATTTTCGTTCGAGCCGTTTCTAAAGCGCCTTTTTTAATCTCTATAAATCAAATTTATGACTTGTGTAAGCTTTCTGTTTTATTTACCCTTTTATAATTTTGTTGCTCGTCTATCTACCTATAGATAAGGTGGGTTGGATTGTAGTACAAGTGAGGAACGATGTATTTCACAGTACATTTTACTGGTTTTGGAGTTCCTGTTTTGTTTAAGAACACAGGTACGGTTTTTCTCCCTTTTGTAAGATGTTTCCGTTTATCGTTACTGTTTTCTTTCATTTATCATCACGCTTATATAGAGGTATACAGATGTACAATACATCCAAGATTTACTGCATTAATTTGAATCCCGCAGTAAAATGGAAGAGGACTATTTACTTACATGTGGAGGAACGGGTGAAAGTGTTCCTCCGACGAAAAGCGAGGACCCTCCGACCAGGCGAGATGTTAGCACATGGCGGGCTGCTATAAAACTGCCCAACGAATAACGTTGGTAAGTTTTATGTATGCCAACTCTTGAGAAATCTTCGTATGTGCGATGTTATTCGATTGACACGCCATCTACCGTACTGGACAAGTACTGTGAGGTTTCATTGTATTCCACGCACATTTAGTTGGCGCCTGAATGTAGTGGACGTTACATCACTCCACTCCAAGACCAGAGGTTAATCCTCTACAAACATATCATTTTCGAACTCATGCGTTGCTCCACATACATACTCGTAATAATATAATTTTCGAACTCATGCGTTTCTTACTGAAAAGTGCTAGTGCCATCTCCCTTTCATATATCTTCATGCTTATATAGGGGTTCACAATACATTGTACTATTTGTTATTTCCCAATATTATTAAAAATACCAAGTTGCGATGCACGTGCAATAGAGAACAAAACGTTTGTTTAGATTGTTCGTACAATCTAAACAAACGTTTTGTTCAAAATTTAAGAAGCAGGGCTAGTTTCCTCAAATGTGCTCGGTAGACTAATAATTATATTTTAATAGGTTTTCAATGTAAAGTGGCAAACATAATGACACAAATAACAGATAGTACACACTTGCCTCCCAAAACCACGTACGTGTCAAAAGTAGAATATTATCAATTAACGTAATATTAAAACGCAAAATGGGACGTCGATACTCGCTTCATGCTATAAATCGTGGGCGCCCCTACCGCGGGTTTTTGCCGTTCCTCGCGTTCCATCTGCGATCGGGACGGCGTGAAGTAATTAATTTCGGTATTGTGTATGTCGCTGGCATTATATCTTGTCTTTGTGTGTAGTGATGTATGTGTTACGTCTACGTCAATAGGCCCAATACGTTTTTCGGTTGGATTAGTCCACATTCATTTGGCAAGAATTTGGCTAAGGTATTCAAAGGAGACGTTCCAAAATGTATGGAGCACCTTGTACACTATATTGAAAGAAAAAGCATAAAATCATTTTCAGCTTTACAAATCGTTTATTTAATTAATTGTCGTAAATATGTTTCAAAAACAAGAATTTCATTGTAGCAATATGATGACATATTGTTGTCATACAGAACTTACATAAAATAAGTATTTCCGACAACAAAAACAAGGATTCAAATTATATTTGGAGTATTTTTCTATGATTTAACGTATTTTTCTCTATCTTTTGATATAGTTTACTAGGTGCGGGCCCAACGTGGAACTTGTTATTTGTTTTGAACGTAATTATTTCCATAAAATGGAACCGTGGTAGTGCACACTATATTTTCATGAAAAATACAAACATTAAACATTTAATATTTTCAATTGACATAATATTAAAACGCAAACTGGAATGTCGATACTTGCGCCACGCTATAAATCGTGGCCGCCCCTACCGCGGGTTTTTGTCGTTCCTCGCGTTCCATCTGCGATCGGGACGGCGTGAAGTAATTAATTTCGGTATTGTGTATGTCGCTGGCATTATATCTTGTCTTTGTGTGTAGTGATGTATGTGTTACGCCTACGTCAATAAACCCGAATGTTTTTCGGATATGTTAATCCGTTTTTGGTGCTAAAGCGCCTGTATTAAGAATTACCTGTGAAGCGAAAGTGTCATGTTATTTTTCCTAAATTAGAATAACTAAATATAGTTTTGATTTCAAAGATTTTTTTTGCGTTCAACATCTATATCAAGTTTTGAAATTGTTTTATAAAGTGTTAGAAATATGTCTCACTATCTGAAAAAATGCCCAACCAAGTATTTAAATGAGTATTTTATTGTAATAGACTATGTCTTCAAATTAGCAATGAATCTAATAACACAAATGAAAAGCAATGCTCATACGTTCCTAGAAAAACACACACTTCAATATAAAATATTATCAATTAACGTAATATTAAAACGCAAAATGGGATGTCAATACTTGCTCCATGCTATAAATCGTGGTCGCCCCTACCGCGGGTTTTTGCCGTTCCTCGCGTTCCATCTGCGATCGGGACGGCGTGAAGTAATTAATTTCGGTATTGTGTATGTCGCTGGCATTATATCTTGTCTTTGTGTGTAGTGATGTATGTGTTACGCCTACGTCAATAAACCCGAATGTTTTTCGGACGGATTAATCCGTTTGTGGTGGCTGTTTCAATATCGCCGCATTATGCAGACCTGCGCGATAATCGCTGCCGCCTACGGTAGCGAAATCGCGTGAGGACGCGGTAAGATGACCGTTCACACGTAAGCGGAAAGTTTCGTTGCCCGTGGCGGTACTTTTAATAAAGATCATAAATATAGGTGCGTGATAATCAGGTTTGCAGGGGCCCAGGAAGACCAAGACTGACCTACCATGACCAAATAGGTCGAGTTCTGTCTGATGGTGGGGTCAAAAATCTTAAGAATCGGTGTGCATGTATGAAGAGAATGATGAAGGTGGACGAGGTACGAGAGGTATGTCAGGACCGGGATATCTGGCGTTCTACACTCTCTGCCCACCCCGTTAGGGACCTGTCGTAAAGATACATACATACATAATCAGGTTAGCAGCATATCTGGATGAACGAAATAATTCTGCAGTGGGACTCTAACCTAACAATACCGCTTACAGCTACAATACCGCTGTACCGCCTATGTTGCTTTTAGTCGCGGAACTTCATACAAAATACCGCAGCGAAACCCGCTTGGTTATCCCGCTCCCGCAAGTGGCAGCGATTACCGCGCAGGTCTGAATATCGCTTTATTCGGACGTCCCTCTTACTCCCGAAGACGTCGGTATTTGAGAGCCCCATCGCAGTCTAGTGGAAGATAATTATTTCGCTAGTCATCATCATCATTGCAACCAAAAAATGTCCAGCGCTGGACGAAAGCTTCCCAATAAGGGAGATATCGCATAATCGCCACTCTTGGCATGCGGATTGGCGATCGCAGTGGCAGTTTTATCGCAGGACGCTGCTGCCCATATCACGTTATTATATTTACTACCGCCCTATTGTGTAAGCTACTCGTATTATGACCGCCATTGATCGTTTGACAAACTGCGCTAGCGGAAGAATTCTTCACCAGTAGGGTGATTATCGTTCCGGCACCTACATGCATTTCGCAATCATCCAATCAGTAATAATAAACATTTTTCAAGCCGATGTATTCAAAAATATATCTTTACTACTTAAATATATTCTCACTTCCCTCTAAAATGGTCGAGGAGGGCAATATGGCTGTCACATGCGTCATACTCGTGAACGGGTGCTGTTGGTGGGGACTGGTCTGTTCTGGTTTGCAGGGGCTACATCACATTTAGTAGATAGCAGTTTATTTGCATCTATGCTATGGACGTTGACATTATTTGATTTTTCACGATAATCTGTACTAGATTTAAGCTTTCATTTAAAAGAGCTCTTACTGAGTTTGTTGGGTAGCGGAGTTCTTCTCAGTAGTGACTGCACTTGGAACTCTGCTAAGTGAATAACATTGATCTTGACGAATAAGTTTTTCTTTTTCTTCATTTATTATCATTGAAGGAATTGAAAAATTTTATGATTATTATGTTTTAACCAAATAGTTTAAATTTTAATTTTTAATTAACTATTAATATATAATTTTGCTTTTACTATATGTAATGGTTATTCGCTCTAGGTAGTTTATGATTTATTGACGTTTTGAAAGTATCTGTAAAGATCTATTCGAAATAAAAATATTTTCTATTTCTATTTCTATTTCTATTAGATATTCCATAAAACTTCAAACCAACTCGAAGTCGAAACCAACAAATCAGCCGATCAAAAACAGCCCTTAACGCGGCCTTTATAATATCAACATAGCTACAATAAATCTGGCCGGACCCCACCCAAGGAACCATGACTGTCAAGCGGTGATAGACGGCGGGCATAAAACTGACGAGTACCCCGCAATGGCTCTACGGAGCCCACTATATCATTTTTATTACATGCCATCTTCATTTTCATATTTCATATTTGCATTTCTCCCCCCACCACCCACTTTTTAAGCGCTTCTCGCTTTTTCTATGTAATCGCTTTGTGTGCGTGACTAGCGAGCGCGTCAAAGGCTGTTTTTTTTTTTTTGGTGTTTGGTTAATTGTGATACAACGCGTTGACCGTCAAAGAAAGAAAATAAGTAAAGTAGGTACTTTGAAATACATCCGCCCGAAATCAGAGACTTTGAAGTTATGTTCATCATTTCACGCCTATATTTAACTGAGTTCAAAAAAACGAGAAGGTTCTCAATTCGGCCGGTATATATATATTTTTTATGTATGTACGCCAATTTCGCCGAGGTTACTGGACCGAATTACGTAATTCTTGTTGTGTTTGATGCGGAATAGTTTCGAATTGGTCCCATAAAAACTTTATTCAGGTAGGCCCATTAGTTTTTATTTTATGAGCATTTTTTACTTACTTTCACCACAAACTAAAGGAATAAGATTAGACAGCGTGTTGTCATAACAATGCGTCGAATCCACTGACGTCCTAGATAGTCCTAATGCGCATGACAACAAGTGACAATGACATATTTACTCATCGACGACACAACACAGCTTATTTACTCCTTCGTGGATAAATGCATAGAGTTAACAGACCATGATTACTTTCCCCAAAAATCTTTTTTTTTTCATTGATTTCGTATAGTCGTGTAATAATTTTGTATCGACACATCTAAGCAGTTTAAATTATGTACCTATCTTATTGTCACGAAGTTAAAAGAGTCAGATTTTACAAATTATAAGTATATTTACTAATAGGATTGAAGGTCGGTGCCAGGCCAAAATCATTAAAGTAGGCATTTCATTGTATTAAAATGTAACTTCATGCCTGTAATCCCCGAAGGGGTAGGCAGAGGTAAATGCATGCATTCAAGCATACATGCAAACACTCACGATTCGCCGGTTACGTTTTGTTAATTGTATTAATTTGCTTGTGTTCATATTTAAGTGATTAAAATATAATTATTTGTTTAAGGCTTGGCAGCGACTTCAATCCTATTAGTAAATAACACATATAAATAATAGGTTGTATATAATTAATATTAAACTGTATTATTTTTTACTTTTTAGATTTGAAGTCGGTTTTTCTTAACGTAGTTATTTTTATTCAGTAACAGATTCTGATATTCATGCAGTCTTTTGTTTTGACTTAGAAGATTTTAGAGTAGGTCTTATTATCCAAGCATTTAAATTTTAATTTCGATCGGAAACACTTAGGAAGCGTGCATTACATGTGGCGTTTTTAGCGAATTTTCAATGCGAAATAACGATATGTATTGACATTTGGCTCAATTCAGCTCTCCTCTATCTCACTTTCTTAAACCGTGTGTGTGTTATGCAAATGCGTTGCATTTGTTCTAGATAAAAAAACTGATAATGATGATTTGTCCAATATGTTTTTAGTGTTTTAATCTAGCATTCGTTTTCTTGGCCTCCTCTCAAGAAGGGGAGAGACTCGTGCCCAGCAGTGGGACGTAGCAAGGGCAATTAAATTATATGTAAAATATATATATTAATGCTAAATTATAATAATGGGAATAATTTAGCATTAATATATATATTTTACATATAATTTAATTTAATACTACTCAGAAAATGGGCTAGATCTGGGTATGTTTTGGATTATGCGACATATTTTTACTGGTGGTAGAGCTCCAGTGATGGAGCTCGCGAGCGTAGGCACCACCGCATTACCTAATATACTTCCCATAAATATATGGTAATAATATAATGGTACGGCCCTGTAATTTCCCGCACAGAGGCATAACACCTTAGGCCTCAGGAGTGGCAACGCATCTGCATTCCGACCTCTGTTCATTGTGTAAGTGTCTATAGGCTGCAGTCATCACTTAACATCAAAATGAACTACATGCTTGTTTGCCTCTTTTATTACATAAAAAAATAAAACTGTTTTTCTGTTTTTTTTTATGCAGAAAAAAAACAAAATATTTTCCGAGATCCCCCCTTCTCGTAATCACATAAACTAATTAAAAACAAAAAAAATTGTGAAAATATTACAAAAAATAATCTAAATGTCACAAAAAATATTTTTTTCTCATAACTTCCCACCCAAAAATGTACCGACGGCATATTCAGCAAACAACTTACGTAACTGCGATTTTGCTGACCCTTCATATTAAAGATATCAAAAAGCTTACTGAGAGCGCTCGATTAACGCTGTTTGCATCCGAATTCGCTGACCCTACACGAGTTAAGTTTTATTGTAATGAAAATTTTATGAAAATAACTTTTTGATGGCGAACGAAACAGAAGGCACGTAATTATGTTAATACTTAACTGCCTCGGTAGCCTAGAGGTAGCAGGCTACTACTACTAGCCTGAGGTCCTGGGTTCGATTCCCAGGTCGCGGGTTTTCAGAGATAATGGTGTAAACTCCTTTATTTCTGGTCCTATTGGGATTTTTCCATTTTCTGGTTATTTCTCAGTACCTCAAAGTTTGGTAATGTGCCCGGAGATGTCAACAGGCTCGCCACCTGTTACATGGGCCAAAACGTAACCAGCGAATCGTGGCTGTTTGCATGTATGCTTGAATGCATGCATTTACCTCTTCCCACCCCTTCGGGGATTACAGGCGTGTGAAGTTACTTCAAAATATAGTGAGTTAAAAAGAAAGTCAGAATTAATAGTCCATCCTCGTAAAATCGCTATATAATTCCAGTTTATGATTTCTCTAAATTCAATTCATCAAAGACGTCTACTGCTGGGCAAAGGCCAAAATGTTCTGAAGGTGTCAAAAAAGCATACAGCTCACATTGATGTTAAGTGAAGGTGCGTTGCCACCACTGAGGCCTTATTTGTTATGTCTCTGTGATAGTTATTACGGGGCATAGAGCAACACGGAGGGGAGAAGCCATATGCAGGCTTTCCCCTCAGTTATAGAACAAGCCCAAGTGGGCCTATGCCCATATGCATGATGTTTAAATGTGTGCGTGAATTTGTTTATGTGTTTTGTTAAAGGTGTGAGTTTCGTAATAATAGACGATTTTTGTAGAGTGTGTGTGTGTGTGTGTATGTGTGGGTCACACGCATTTCTCCCTGCAAAAAATGACAGACTGTTTTGTCCCCTCCGATCCGCCGCAGCCGGTGGCCCGTGTTGTGCTATATGTTACGGAGCCATACATTACCATCTCAGCACACGATATTGCTGAACATTACCATTTGGCGGCAGAAAAATTAGGTAATGCAGTGGTGCCTACGCCCTCGAGTCCCTAAACAAGTCTACCAGCAATAAAATCGACTTTCCAAAGCATTCCCTTGCAACGCTATACGAAGAACTTTCTACAGATGGTAGAGCTCCAGTGACGGAGCTTGCGGGCGTAGGCATTACCTAATATACTTGCCGCTAAATGGTAGTGTTCAGCACTATCGTGTTCCGGTCACGTGGTAATTTAGGGCCCTGTATTTCCGGCACAGAGACATAACACCTCCTAATGTGTTATGCCTCTTAAGGTGTTATGCCTCTGTGCCGGAATTACTGGGAGGCCTACCTCAGAAGTGGTAACGCATCTGCATTTTGACCGTGGTCCTTGTGTTTGTGTCTATAGGCTGCAGTCATCACGTAACATCAATGTGAACTGCAAACTTGTTTACCACTTCCATTACTGAAAAAAAAAACTTCAACCTGGCCGCTTGTACATCAAAAATATAATGAGCGAACATAAATCAACACCTAACACCAGCTAAAACCATCCAACGAAAACAGTAAAGGACATTGCCTAAAATATTCTAAGCTAAAAACCCACCCCCGCCCGTTGAATTTAATATCTGTTTAGTTGTTTCGCTAAAACCCTCTTATAATTCGGGCGGGCACCGCATACTGCTCGTAAAGAGGGCTGTACACTTGCAGTTTTTGTCTAGTGAGCTCGTGGTCACCGCATAGTTAAGGCGAAGTGGGTTATAAGAAAATTAGCTATAAAAATACCCTGGGTTTGGCTTGGTATTTTTCTTTCGCAAAATATGTGACTCATCATAGAAAGAAAAAAAAAACAATTATTAAAACTTAACAAATTGTGTAAACAAGTAAAGTTAAAGACAAAAATTGTCTTGCACGATGAAAACAAAAATTAGGAGGTCCAAATAAGTGCGGGAAAGACTGAGCGCTAGTATTATATTTCGGATGCCAAACTACCATCTAGGTGCTGTACGGTTTGTTAGTAGTAGTACTTAAACTAAAAAAACTGGTGAGGTTTTCACAGCCAACGATTTTTTTTTACAATTTTTGCAATTTTCAATTACAGTCGCCGTTTAAATTGTCCTGTGGTAGGTGGATTAACGGACGAACAGTGTGTAGCAATGATTGTTTTCACCACTACCATGCAAAGTAGATGAATGGTAACAAAAACGAATCCAATACAGACTCATTGTTACTTCTCGTACTAAAAGTACAATAATTAATTCAATCTGACGAGTAAAATATTCAGTGCCATAATCAAGATTAAGCGCTTTAACTTGTTTTTTATTCTTAAAAAAATAAGTTCAAGCAAATCATAAAGACGGTAAGTTGGTAATTAGCATGGAATACAGCAGTATTCCATGCTAATTACCATTAATGTGAACTGCATGTTTGCATCTTAAAAAATGCTACTAAGAAGACACAATGTGTTACAAAAGCCATAAGCCCCACATTAGGATGATTATTTATTTGCAATTAAACAATACACATACGACTAACAAAATAATTATAAAACAAAATAAATAATTATAAAAATGATGTTACCTAATTATAATTAATGTGAAGAGCCTCCCCTTAACAGCAGGCCAGGTATTTAGCTGAGTATTTATAGGGGCGTGTTTAAGAGACTGAGCCGGGTTCCGATCTCCGCCGTGATATTACGTGAATATGTGACTTGTATTGTAAAAGTAACCTATAAGCTGCAAGCTATTTCAGTCTGGCTTAGATCGGTTGCAGATTGTAAATATTTCACAGTGGCTTCGAGACGGGACTCGAATTTACCGTAGCCTGCATGGTGGGGTCAAAAGTCTTAGGAATCGGCGTGCATGTATGAAGAGAATGATGAAGGTAGATGAGGCACGGGAGCTGTGTCAGGACCAGGATATCTGGCGCTTCACACTCTCTGCCTACCCTGTTAGGGACGTGGCGTGAAGATACATGTACATACATATACCGCATGGAACTTTTGTAGTCTCGCCATGTCCGTCCGTCCGTTCATCCGTTTGTCCGCAGGTTAGCAAATTTAAAAGGAAAACTATCACAGGTACTTTACAAAACGCATTACAGTCAATCAAATGTACTTGAAGACAAAACGGTCAAGTGCGCGGCGGGCCACACGCATTGTAGGATTCCGCAGATTTTAGGTTTTTACATCAGCCAAGTGCGAATCAATTACTATTTGATACATATACAACAGCGCGATACAAAATGCGAATGACGCCTGGCGCCATCTATCGTGGAACTTTATTTATAACTTCCAAATCTATATAAGTTTCTATATAAGTTTTTCAAGACCCGCCCTAACAATAAGACCAAAAAGATCTCCAGCCCAACTCTCAAGCTCATGGAGGAGAGGCGCGGTATGGTTCTGAAGACCTCTGAAGATGCTTTAGTGTACAGGCGGCTCAACAGACAGATCTCCAAGTCATTGACTCGCGACCTTCAGCACTTTAATACTGATAGTATTAAAGCAGCCATAGAGCGGCACTAAGGCTCTAGTGTTCGCCAAAGATCTGTCCTTAGGGCAAAGCCATCTCACTAAGCTGAAGACAGAGGACAACAGAATCGTATCGTCGAAACCTGAGCTTGCAGATGAGATCGAACGGTTTTACGGACAGTTATACCCGACAGCGCGACCACCTGTTAACAGTCCGGCAGCAGATCCTAGAGCCGGACTGACCGGACACTACACCGAAGATATCCCGGACGTCAGTCTAGACGAGATTAGTACGGCTCTCAAACAACTCATAAACAACAGGGCGCCGGGTGATGACGGAATCACTGCTGAACTCCTGAAAGCGGGCGGAAGGCCAGTATCAGAAGCTTTTCAGTTGATGTTTAATTCCGTCATATCCGAGGGCAAAACGCCACAAGCGTGGCACAGAAGTGTGGTGGTACTGTTCTTCAAAAAAGGTGACAATATCCTTCTTAAGAACTATAGGCCCATCGCACTTCTAAGTCACGTCTATAAGCTGTTTTCGAGAGTAATTACGAACCGTCTATCTCGCAGACTCGACGACTTCCAGCCTCCCGAACAAGCCGGGTTTCGTAAAGGTTTTAGCACCATAGACTACATACACTCGCTGCGGCAGGTTATACAGAAGACAGAAGAGCCTCTATGTCTAGCGTTTCTGGACTATAAGAAAGCCTTCGATTCAGTCGAGATTTGGGCTGTGCTACAGTCACTCCAGAGGTGCCAAGTCGACTACCGATACATCGAGGTGTTAAGGAGCTTATACGAAAACGCCACTATGTCGGTTCGCCTTCAGGACCAGAGCTCGAAACCTATCCAACTACAGCGAGGTGTGAGACAGGGAGTTCACCGCTGCATTGGAAGATGTCTTCAAGCTTCTGGACTGGAACGGACTCGGCATCAACATTAACGGCGAGTACATCTCCCACCTCCGATTTGCGGATGATATCGTAGTCATGGCTGAGACCCTGGAAGACCTTGGCACAATGATCAATGGCCTCAGTAGAGCCTCCCAACGAGTGGGCCTTAAAATGAACATGGACAAGACGAAGATCATGTCGAATGTCCTCGTTACGCCCACTCCTGTTATGGTCGAGGGTACTACACTCGAAGTTGATGACGATTATGTATACCTGGGACTAACGGTCCAGTTAGGTAGGTCCAACTTCGAGAAAGAGGTCAATCGCCGAATCCAACTCAGATGGGCACCGTTCGGGAAGCTGCGTTATATCTTCTCGTCCAATTTACCGCAGTGTCTGAAGAAGAAGGTTTCGTATGTCATCACTGGCAACACACATTGGGTGTGTTGCCAGTGATGACATACGAAACTGAAACGTGGTCGCTCACCATGGGCCTCATAAGAAGGCTCAAGGTCACTCAGAGAGCAATGGAGAGGGCTATGCTCGGAGTTTCTCTACGAGATCGAATCAGAAACGAGGAGATCCGCATGAGAACCAAAGTAACCGACATATCCCACCGAATAGCGAAACTCAAGTGGCAGTGGGCAGGGCACATAGCTCGCAGAACTGACGGCCGTTGGGGCAGAAGAGTTCTCTAGTGGCGACCGCGTACCGGAAGACGAAGCGTAGGCAGGCCCCCCACGAGGTGGACCGACGACCTGGTGAAGGTCGCGGGCAATCGCTGGATGAGGGCGGCCCAGGACCGTTCATTGTGGCATTCTTTGGGGCAGGCCTTTGTTCAGCAGTGGACGTCTTTCGGCTGAAATGATGATGATGAATCGCAAACTAACATACCATTCAAATAGACGGTAAGTAATCATTGGAGGAAACTGGAGGTTAAAATATACCAGTATTATATCATCTCTAGCGCTTGATACTTTCAACCAGTCGGTTGAAAGTGGCAAGCGAGTGAAGCGGGAGAGTTCTCTTCTGGTGGATAAGAATTCCTCCGGTACTGCAATCTGTCAACCGAACAATGACGGTCAAACCATTCCAACAGGGCGGTAGTAATTGCGAAAACGCAAGATGGGAAGCAGGGTTTTGAGATAAACTACCGCCACTGTGATCACCAATCCGCATGCCAAGCGTGGCAATTATGGCATATTTTCCTCTAATTGCGAGGCTTTTGTCTAGAAGTGGACGTCTTTTTTGCATGAGATGTTGCTGACTAGTCAATATACATACAATTATTTCATACCGATGCTAACAGGTACCCAAGTTTACGATGGAATTTCCTATAATTTCAAAAACACTCGCTTAACGCACTCTAATACAATATTATGGGGATATACAGGTTGGGCTTAATATAAATATTTGGTGAGTAAAAATCTATTTGGCCACAATGCCGTAAATCCGGCCGTTAAGAGATATAAATCTGTCGTCAGACGCTAGTAAAACAGTACATACATATTTTGTTACGGACTTTAAATCAAGAAACGTGCGCGCGCGCTCTAATGTGTCCATTGCGATTGGCGTGTTGGGATAATTCCAATTTTATGGCTAAATACAAATTACTACAATTTCCAATCACAAAGGTTTAATCAATAAAAATGTGAATCAATGTAATTATGTTTTTCTGTAAGACTGATAAATAGCAACACGCGCGGGAAACACGGCTTCAGAAATTCAAAGTTTAATATTTCAGAAAGGAATCCTAATATTAATAGTTTATTTTAGTATTTTTTCTTACAAACAAGTACTCGGTAGTATTTTTCTGTGCATAAAGAATAGCAAGAATTTATAAAGGACCGACATAACTTAATAATTTAATAGTGACCGCATTGTATTGATAATTAAAAGGACAGCTTGATTTATTTTGGGCAAATTTTTTGGACAACCTTTGAATCACAGATTGGAACACTTACTATTTACAAATCGTAAATTTTTAAAATTTAGGTTTTAAAACAAAACCTGTCCAATCATTTGCTAAATTCTCTTATAAGTCGAGTTTTTTTTAATCAGTTCAATTAATTTAATATCATTATACCTACAAAATGTAATATTAGTTTACAACACTGTAAAAAGATATCTAGAATATTCCAAAACTTTCTCTCTATCAGAGATTTCTACTAATACCTTAAGTTTACGGGTAGAAATCCAGTGATGAAATTTGAAAACATAGATCCGGTGATGATGGGACCGATAAGTCAAAAACTCATGGTGACCACAATCCCACCATAGTAGCGCATGTTTACGTTGGAAGGCGCGTGAGATCGAACAATTCGTCATCGAGCGAATGAATCTCTCATCAGATAACACACTGCTCTACTAATGCACGTAATAAGGTACAGACAGCACAAGTTTTTAAAATACTTTCTTGTTTTTTGTTACTCGTCCATACACTGTATCTAGTGCTAAATTTAAGTTTAACTAATAATTAAAGTAATTTCGGGGCGCGTGATATGTGCCGGGAACTCTATTTTACTTTTTTGACTATCCGTAAATTGTTAAGCACTAAATACATCGTAATTAAAGTACAAGTGAACATGTAAGAAGGGTTCATATCACATGCGCAATTACAATTTGTACACAGTCAGTTTTTTTAAATTAAAGAATTAAATTATTTTTTTTTCAAAATCACCTTTTTGTCTTTTGTTACAAATAATCCCATTTTTAAATCAAAGATCATCGCTATCTAATCTTTCCCAACTCTGTGCCCTATAAAAATGTTTCTCAGCTCAATCTCGCTGAGTCTTTTTTTGCGTCGACGGACACATCGCCGTCGCCGCCATCGTTGCGTGTGTAAGGAAAATTATTAAAATGACTAACGGGCATATTCATATAATTATGTATTTTGTAATACATAATTATATGAATATTTAAAAATCATCGTTGCGACATTAATACTTAACAAAATTAAAACAACAATAGAAATGCTAAGGTACGAAAATCTCATCATGACATTTCAACTCGCATACGGCATTTTAAATTTCAAAATGCCATATATTTTCTTCGCTGTTTTTTTTTTTCAATTAGTCTATTGGCACTAAGTCCACACAACATCTTTGTCTAATTCTTCCTAACTCTGTGCACTATCAAAATGGTTCTCAGCTCAATCTCGCTGAGTCGTGTCGATCGGCGCCCACGCCGCGTGTCGACGGACACATCGCCGTCGCCGCCATCCTTGCGGATGTGTACTAAATTATTAAACCGAAATACATACTGCATAACATTTTTATCATATCATGAATTTATAATGATTTTTTTTATGTCATGAATGTGGCAAACAAGCATGCAGTTTACATTGATGTTGAGTGATGACTGCAGCCTATATACACTCACACAAAGACCAGAGATCAAAATGCCGTTGCGCTTACCACTTCTGAGACCTAAGGTGCTATGCCTCTGTGCCGGAAATTACAGGGCCGTACATGACCTGACCGGAACACGAAACACGATAGTGCTGAACACTACCATTTAGCGGCAAGTATATTAGGTAATGCGGTGGTGCCTACGCCCACAAGCTCCGAAAGATATAATAATACATCTCCCGTGCCTCATCTACATTCATCATTGTCTTTATACAATAATAATACTGGACCGGAATATCTGGAGCTCCACTCTCTCTGCCTACCCCGTAAGAGACCTGGCGCGAAGATACATAAAAAAGAATACAAAAACATGTGAAGAAGAATTGGGAATTGTAAGTCCTCGCATGTTTTTGTAGTGAGTCTATTGATACCGATTACATTACCAAATTTCAAGGGTAGCGACTCCTCCGAATAACAACACCACTTCGGATGAGTCGACGACTACTATTTGTAAAGAGTGACTTTTCATCCGCGGATAAGATACATTTGCGGATGAGTTGTCACCTAAGTCGCACTAGGTGTCTTAACTGGATACCCCATTAAAATATTACTGGCGGGATCAAACCCTGAATGTTTGCATAGTGATAGTTGTCTACTATCAACAGATCCCAGCGTGGGCAGGGCCCTTAGCTCGCAGGACTGACGGCCGTTGGGGCAGAAGAGTTCTAGAGTGGCGACCACGTACCTGAAAACGAAGCGTAGGTCCCCCACGAGGTGGACCGACGACCTGGTGAAGGTCGCGGGCAATCGCTGGATGAGGGCGGCCCGGGACCATTTGTTGTAGCATTCTTTGGGGGAGGCCTTTGTTCAGCAGTGGACGTCTTTTGGCTGAAATTATGATGATGATGATGAATAGATCCCAAAGCAAATAATCAGGCCTGGATTTTGAGACATGGAGGCGCTGGGGTAACAGAGGAGTGAGAATCCCTTATCTTTCTTTTTTTTTTCAAATAAAAGTCGTGGTGTCTTCACTTTTGTGAACCTCACGTGGCTGTAAGACCGTATGTCCTTGGATATACGATACAGCCCTGCAGATGTATGATAATATCAAAACCATTCTCAGCTCAGTCTCCCTGAGTTTTAGGCTGTGGGGCTGTAAGCGTAATAATATAATAATAATGGTAAGGTAACCGTTGCGACGTACCACTGCTGGGCACGAGTCTCTCCTTTTTTGCGAGGAGGCTAGGAGCCTACTCCACCACGTTGCTCCAATGCAGGTTGGTGGAGATAAGGGTTAGTGGCCAACCTGCTGTCGGATGTTTTCAAATCACCCATAAGGCCTCCGACTTTCAAATGCTAAAGCAACTTCTTCGTCAGTAGTAACATGTTTATTGTCAATTATTAATTTAAAATCAGAGTTACGTTCAGCTTGTTTCCCAGTTTCACTATTAATTTCATTCCAAGTCGCTTTAATTTTGTCATTTGAATTTTTAATTTTATTTTTAATGTGAAGTGCCTTGGCTGCAAAACACACTTTCTTGAATATTTTCGAATATAATTTAACATGATTTTTAAACGAATGTGTGTGATTATATGACTTTTCTCCATACAGGTCATACAATCTCTGTCTACTCTTATGTATTCCAACCGTCGCCCATTCATTGAACGACTTATGACTTCTTACATTTATTGTCTTATTGGTAAAAACTAAATTATATTCTGTTAAAATTGTGGCAAAAAGTCATTGTATAATATGTTAGGATCGTTATGGTATTGCATGTTTGCAACAATATTTGGGACAATATTTTCTCTGAATTTCTTAATTCGCTTCGCATTGATAGGAACAAATACTATTGCTCGTTTATTTTTATCATTATGTAATTGACCACAGAAGGAAACTAACTGACCACAATGGTCGGAGCTTAATTCAGTCAAAATATTTTTATGTGTAGGTTCAAAATCGATCGAGTTTCCTCCAATAAATTTATATTGAAATCGCCGCAAATAATGACACGTTTTTTTGAAGCAGTCAGATTGTTTAGTACAACATCAAAATTTTTTTCAAAACATTCATAATAAGATCCACTTGGATGTCTGTATACGGACACAATAATCAAGCGCTCAAGCTCCACACAAGCTGTTTCTGCAGTTCGTTCAACGGAAAGACTCACTAATATCTCTGCGTTCTTTATGTTTAATGTCTTTGTTTAACAATATAAGAGAGCCACCACGTATTGCATGTGACCTACAGAACGAACTGCCTACCTGGTACCCACTAAAGTTGAATATTAATTCGCTATTTTTCAACCAATGTTCAGTAAAACAACAAATTTGTATGTCATGAATGTTTAAAAATAACTCAATTTCTAATTCTTTACCCAATATTCCTTGTATATTTTGATGCACCAGGTTTACAATGTTATTATTATTATTATGAAACAACATACTAGATTTATAAACATTTTCCTTAGGAAAATGAGAGCAAGAGGCTGTCTCTTTTGTCTCTAAATCTAATTTAGATGATTTATTTGAATGTATCCTGGTCGAAGCTAAAAGCTGTTATTTTTTTTAATATGCCAACATAGGTTAACCTCGGCATGCAGTAGTTAATGAAGGTTGATTGTCCCGAATGCATTTTAAATAAATGGCCCATGTTTTTGCCAATCTTATCACTGAATATCACATATTTATGTTTGACATGATTTGGTTGTAAGGAACAGACAGAGAATGTGTTAGATGAGCTCTGGGGCAGCTGGGGCGGCTTTGTGGGTGAAGCACATACAGGCTTTGAACCAGCTGGGGTGAGTGTACAACTACATTGGTTGTAGCTGTTTGACAAAGATTCAAATCGCTCTGAGTTATATTGACATAATATATAAATAAATAAATAAATAAATCAGTCAACTCAGTCAAAACCTGAATATGTTCCTGAATTTCTTTTTGTGACAACTCATATTTATATGTCATAGATGACAGTGATGGCTTAACGTGCCCTCCGAAGCACGCATTTTAATTTGCCACTATCGGTCACCCATCACACATCAGACCGCGTCCGTATCGCACAACCGAGTAGATGCGCTTGCGATCTACACCAGCCGCGGGGCCATGCGCGCTTCATTTGGGGCTGTGAAAGTAAGCGTCAAGATTCTACATAATTCACATGTGCAACCAACCTATTTTCTAGCTATACCTAGTTGTTATATGATATTATATTATGATCTATGGCTATCTAAGTACCTATATTATAAACACAAAATTATTTTACAACGAGTAAGTAATAAATATGTTTTAAATTTCAAATTGAGGTAAAAAAAATCGTTGTGCAGAGTTTCACACAATTAAAATTAAATGCAGAAATGTGGTAGATTATTGTCATATTTATTTTATAATCACATAATATTATTTTCCAATTGCTATAAATAATTAGCAAATGTCAACAACAACAAAGAACTGATACAGTTTCCATATTAACTACGTTCGAGTGAAAAATAACCAATAACAAAATACAACCACGAAGTCGGGTAATTATTGAAATAATTATAAGCAAAAACCCCTAAAAACGTAATTATTAAAATAATTACAGTCGCGCACAGACGTCCCGACCGCAATCACACACAGTTGTGCATTATACGCGATTCATTATCAACAAAAATGAGCTTATATTTATTTGGCCGATTGTACCGCAACCGTCAAAACAACGTACGCCCGCGCCTGTCAGTTACCGCAAAAACTAGATAAAACCGATTAAAATCGGTTTATACTAGTGACGCGAACTGGAAAAGAGCAATTATGACAAAATAAAATATTTTACGTCAAACGTTGATACTGGTAGTGGAATTGGAACATTGATTTGCTATTTCAGACAACTTAACGGTAGGAGCTCGTGGGCGTAGGCACCACCGCATTACCTAATCTGATTTCCGCTAAACGGTAGTGTTCAGCATTATCGTGTTGCGGTCAGGTGGTGATGTACATTGTACGTAACTTCAACGTAAATTCACGTCTGTAATCCCCCACGGGGTAGGCAGAGGCATGCATTCAAACATACATGCATTCATCCACGACTCGCCCGTAACAGGTGGCGAACCTGTTGCCATCTCCGGACACATTACCAAATTCCGAGGTACTGGGAAACTTCCCGGAATAGGAAAAATCCCAATAGAAACAGATATAAAAGATTTTAAACCGTTATCTCTGATAGCCCCCGTCCCGCAATAGAACCCAGGACCTCCAGCGTGGTAGTAGTGGGATGCTACCACTACGCTACTGAGGCAGTTTTACAGTGTACATTGTACATTCCAGTGATTTCCGGTACAGAGATACTACAATACGGAACTGACAACGCATGTACATTGAATTCTCTCGTTATTGTATAGCTGTTTACAGACTGTCATTAGTCCCTGTTGACTTACCATCAATATGAACCGTAGCACAACATGGGCCACCGGCCTCGGCGGACCGGTGGAGAGTAGTCATATCCAGGATTTCCCCTCTGTCAAAGTACAAAGACGTGTGTTTATGCCTGTCGCCTAGATGTTTAAATGTGTGCGTGAAATTGCTTATGCATTTTATTTAAGTCACGGTGTGAGTTTCGTGGTAATAGACGATTTTTGTAGTGCGTGTGTGGCACACGTATTTCCCCCACAAAAAATTACTGAAAATACTGTTTTACATCGGTAATAAACGCTATGGCTACACCGCTCCGATTCGCGGCGACCGGTGGCCCGTGTTGATCTATGATGTGAACTGTAAGCTTGTTTTGGTAAACTTCATAGTATAAAAAAAAATACAAGAAGTCAAAAAAAGTTTACCATAAAAAGCCTGGGCGTCGATTTGTTTTCCACTTTTAAAAAATTAAAAGAAAATTTGGAAAAAGTATCTCATTCCACGAGTATTACACGAAAACTCAAAAACGAAGATAGGTCTACAAAACTGCCACCTTCTCTTCATCTTCAATTGGAAATCTATTAACCAACATCAAAATTACTCCCACATAAGTACTACCCAACCCATTTGACACGACAATAAATCCACATGCTAAACTAAGATAGACACATTCGGACGACAACTCAGCAGAGCCCTTATCACAAGCCGAGCAGTTATTTACGGCGAGGCCTGAGTTATGGCCAATTTACAGGCAGTCATTAAGGCCTTAATGGCTGCAAGGTGTCCGGGGTGAAAAGTTTCCCGGATAACTTGCGCTATGTCAGCGTTTTGTGGGTATGATGTACGGGGGACCCGTTTTTGTCTTGCATTGATAATGGTAATGTATTCGGATTATGGAGATAGGGGTACTCGAAAAGATGTGGACGAAGCTGGTTTCTTTTTCATCTTGGTTTTCTACTGTGTGTTCAGTTTGATGTTTTATATGTAATTATAATTATCATAATAATAATGGCAACCCATTATACGTCCCACTGCTGGGCACGAGTCTCTCCCCTTTTTGGGGGGAGTCCTGGAGCTTACTCCAACCACGCTGCTCCAATGCGGATTGGTGGAGGTGGGTGGGTTAGTGGCCAACCCGCTGTCGGATGTTTTCAAACCGCCCATAAGGCCTCCGACAAGGTTTAACGACTGCTATCTATCGATAGCAACCGGGACCGACGGCTTAACGTGCCCTCCGAAGCACGGAAACGCGCATTTAATTAGCCACTAGCGGTCACCCATCACACTACCCGACCGCGCCCGTAGTGCTTAACCGAGTAGATCGCTTACGATCTACACCAGCCGCTGGGCCATGCGCGCTTCATATGTAATTATGCAGACTCAATTGAAAAGTGCTTTATACAAAAGGAACTATACGGAAGTATACTTAGTTATTTATGTTTTTAAAATTCAGTTATAAACCAATTTAAGCTCAGGATAGTTTTGAAACATTTTTTTTTATCAATAGGAATAGAATTAGATGTACTTATGTTTTAAAGTTAACGTTTTTATTTCTGTAGTAGGTATTCATTTAGGTAGGTGGTTATTACTATTAAATAGGTATACACCATCGTGAATTTGGATGAAGTATGTTAAAAACATAACAAAATAAAAGTTCATGTTTTGAGACACCTTACAAGAATGTATGGAATCGTTTGTCTCATTTTGACGACACAACGCAGATGCATTTTGACAAGGAGATGACTTTTAGAGCTCTTTCAATTTAGTCGTTTTGTGTCGGACCGGCGCTGCGGTGAGCGGTGCGTTTGTCGTATGGCGCACGGACGGTCGGTTGTTTTGATACAAAGCGCACGATGCGGCAACAGTTTGGCGTCGCTCCTGTTGTCGAGCGTTCGCGGTACCGACGTCGTACTGATGCGCTTTGTATGAAAACGAATGATCGTCCGTGCGCCATACGACAAACGCACCGTTTCGGCACTGCAGCGGTCCGACTCAAAACGGCTAAATTGAAAGAGACCTTAATCAATTTAATCAAACATAATAATGCACTGTTACAGTTATATTCAGATATTTGATTAAAATTTACAAAATTAAAAAATATATAGGTAGTAGAAAATATAACACCTAAAAAATTGTTTATGACTCACAATATATGTGTATTTTAACTGTTTGATGAACCAATGGAACTTTTGCATTTGTCAGTCAATTTGTTTAACCATTTCCACGCAAAATACCCATGATTGACGATCCAAAATGTAATCTAACGAATAAATTAACATCAAAATTAGGTGCGTAATAATTTTGTATAAAACCCATCAAAATCAGCGTCCGCGAGCACACCCGGCGGCCGGCGCTCGACAATAGCCAACATAACAAGGCACCCGGAGTGGCCATGATAACCTCATTTGTACTGGCGGATGAATCAAACGCATAGCATTGTCATAGTGGGAGAATTATTGTGACGTGTTTCGTTAGTAGCACACTTCGACGCTGGCGGCGTTGGAGCACAAGAGGAATGGAGCGGTCTTTCGCCAAAAATGTCTGAAAAATTCTCAAATTAGTTCGAATTATACATATTTGTTAGACAAATTTTACAAATTTATGAAAAATCATCTCCTTTGTTCAAAGGAGACTGAGACGATTTTATACATTCCTGGCCTGTCTGTGGGGTGGTTCAAGCCGTGGGGCTTTGTTATATTCATACATGTATAGCCATCTGTATGGAAATATATATTATGGTTTGTTATAGTGACAGTATTTACAGTAGTTTAATATTAAACATGACTAAACAAAACAAAGTAGCAGCATTTATTTTTTTAAATGTTTTGGATTGGCTAGGGAATTATTTTGTAGGAATTACTTTAATAACCAGTATAAAAGTACTATTATTTATGTGGTAAAATACAATATTCCTTTATTGCGCTATCGTATACAAACATGACAATTTATATTACATAAAAAATCGAACACTTCAAATTTTTTACAATTGCTATACATTAATATAACAAAGGAATGCCAAATTAGCAACAGCACGCTGTAATACGAACACATACGCACATTCGAGCAATCGTCCTGCGCCGCCTAATCAAAAAAAATTTCGCCGCACGATAGAAAGAGAGGGGGATACTTCTTAATCTAAGCTACGCCGGCAGTCTACTCTCCGTCTTACGAATTTTCGATCAGGTCACGTGTCCTGACGCGAGTTTAACATTTTTACCCATCACAGACAGCGCTCAACGCTACAGAAGCTGTCACTTCAAAAAATCCTTTAATTTAAAAACACTATTCGACTCCATGCGTGCCCTAACCCTCAAATTTTGCATTATCGCCCGCCGTATGACAGCCACGTGATATATACTCGGACGTATTATAAAAGCAATAAATAAATAAATATTGCGATATTTAGAACACAAGCGATTTTATTGACCAGATAATATAATGAACGCTTTGTCGCGGTCCCATTTTGTAAGCCTTTTGTGTTCCGTTATTGATAGTTTTGTGCTAAACGTTTGAACAAATATTTGAGACTGAAATTGAATGTGTGCTTCGTGTTTACGTGATTTTTTATAGAATAGCTCGGCGATCATATAATCAAATCATTTGCAATAGAGTGCGAGATATGTTTTTTTTTTTTGTTTATGTTAATTTGCATTCAGACATGCTAGTAAGCATTTTTTACACGTGCACCTGTGTGCGTAGCACGTAGCAAATACCAAACGTCTCCCATAAGAGGGGAGGAGGTTGGTGAGGCTGTGAAATCGGGAGGGACGTCGAAGTTTCCATTCTATACGTAGTATATATACATATTCTCTGACCTTAGTTACATTAAAAAAAAACTGGTTGCCTGTAAAGTCGGTTTTACGGGCGAATATTTTACGTGACAACGTCTTTTTCTCGGTAGAAAGGCATTCGCCGGTCCGGCAGGCCTCTCTCTCGTTCGGTGACTCATCGTTACGTTACCGGGCGTTACACTTTTTCATGAGTGACTCCGAGCCGCAACCTAATTTAAGACGTTGTCACGTCAAAAACTTTACTCCGTTCAATTATAGACTTCACATCAACGTTTTCCTAAAGTTTTCCTCAAATCACCCATGTGTCCATTTCAAACACAGTTTTATTAACACGTTCGTTTTCTTTAGACTGTGGTTTTATTGTAAACCTCCTATTACTCTTAACATACCTTTTCAATGATTTCCACTAACTTGTCAAGCCCAAACATTTATGACCGTTTGAGGACAATTGAATCAAAATTTATTTACGCCGGTTACAGAGAAGCTATTGTATTTAATCAGTCAGCCGCGGGTTTTGCGTTTACGTAAAATATTACAATTGAATACACCTGTAATAAATTGATTTTATATATATGATTGAGTATTTATTTTAATTACATTGAATTGTGCTGTATATACAGTGGCAACGAAACTACTGGTTGATATAAACCGTGTGTGTTTTTGGCTCCATATTGTTATATTCGTGCTCAATCCATTTTTGATGACTATCAATTGATACTCCGATCTTGTTTTTACACTAGTTTTAAACCTGTGTCGTGGGTGCCGTTGTACACACATAACACATACACAAACACCCAGACCCGAAACAAATATCTAAAGGCCATACAAATCTTTACCCCGGTGCGGGGATCGAACCCGCGACCCTTCGAATCAAACGGTTATTTCACACCGCTGGACTAACCGGGTCGTCATATATATCGGGTCATTATATTCGTTCTCAATCCACTTTGATGACTTTCCATTGACACTTCGATGCGTTTGGCAAAAAAGGCTTCCCAATAACAAATCTACACAATATAATAAAAATAGTTTTACCCTCTTTTTCATAAACGTACATTAGATACGTTTTAGCTATAGAATGCTTTGTTCTTGTCAATTGCATTGTCAAATGTGCAGGATAGAAAAAGACAAAGGAGAGATTAGCAACACTTTAGCTAAAATACGTTTATGAATAAGGGGGTACGGATTTATCTCGCGTACCTATATTATCCTAAAATGATTACTTAAAACCAACCCGACGACCATTCGTTTAGTTCGCTTTTCAGCTTCGTGGTCTCGGGCAAACCGAGGTGAAATTTGTCTTACAGTAGTTTGAAAAAATATTATGTGCAGCTACCGCCATCTATTTTGTCTTGCGTAGCGTCCAGGATTAACACAAAAGTTACTAATTGTATCCTGAGGTCTTACAGACTGTTGCGGTTGGGTTTTAATTCTACTACGTATTGGTATCAATGATGGTGAGTGACAACAACAATAAGTTCAACTGGTGGTAGAGCACCAATGACGGAGCTCGCGGGCGTAGGCACCACCGCATTACCTAATATACTTGCCGCTAAATGGTAGTGTTCAGCACTATCGTGTTCCGGCCAGGTGGTAATGTACGGCTCTGTAATTTCCGGCACAGAGTATAACACCTTAGGCCTCAGGAGTGGTAACGCATCTGTATTTTGACCTTGGTCTTTGTGTGGGTGTCTATAGGCTGCAGTCATCACTTAACATCAATGTGAACTGCATGCTTGTTTGCCACTTCCAAAAAAAAAAAAAAAAGAAAAAAAAAAAAATAATCTGCAGATTAATCTTGGTTCGCCAACTATCCCGGCTCTTACACACATCCCGTGACTCTTCTACAGATGGCAGACATTTCTATAAAGCCACAAAATAATAAACTCAATATAACAACTACATCAAGCATAGTTGCAACTTTTGTGAGCATTCAGAGCATAGTCCGGATTAATTGAACTAACAAATTGTCGACGCAGACCGTAATTTATAACGGTTTGTAATCAACTTCGAGAAGTTCTCTGAGATCCAAACACAATTCCAAGTATTTCATTAGGGCTTTTGATTTTTTGACATTTAGGACGGATTGTGCGATTAAGGAGTTTTTTCGGTACGTCTAATCCAAAAATATATACGGCTCTGTGCCTGGTAAAATCTTGTATTGAAATAAATATTAATAATTTTATTACCTTTAAGCTGTGTTCCTTGTACCTGGTTCGATCCTCCTGCTATGTTCCTGAGGGATAAAAATATTATACTTTTTTTTTTATGTTATGGAAGTGGTAAACAAGCATGCAGTTCACATTGATGTTAAGTGATGACTGCAGCCTATAGACACCCACACAAAGACCAAGGTCAAAATGCAGATGCGTTACCACTCCTGATTCCTAAGGTCTTATGCCTCTGTGCCGGAAATTACAGGGCCGTACATTACCACCTGACCGGAACACGATAGTGTTGAACACTACCATTTAGCAGCAAGTATATTAGGTAATGCGGTGGTGCCTACGCCCGCGAGCTCCGACACTGGAGCTCTACCACCAGTAAAGATAAGTATACTAGCTAATACCCGCGACTTCGTTAGCGTAATGATTTTACCTCATACAGAGAATGCCCAGCGTTAGCAGAAAGATCAATAATTAAGGATAGAACACCTTTTTACAACTATGCAACTATAGAAACTACAAATAAAAAACGTAACTTTACGCCTGTAATCCCCGAAGGGGTAGGCCGAGGTAAATGAATGCATATAAGCATACATGCAAACACCCACGATTCGCCGGCGTTACGTTTTGGCCCATGTAAACAGGTGGCGAGCCTGTTGTAATCGCCGGACGCATTGCCAAACTTTGAGGTATTGGGAAATTTCCAGAAAATGGAAAAATCTTAAAAGAATTAGAGATTAAGGATTTTACACCGTTATCTCTAATGTCTTCTGACCCGGGAATCGAACCTCGAACCCTAGCGTAGAGCCCCACTTCTGGCCTGCTACCACTAGTCTACTCAGGCAGTTTAGTCTCCTTATTCATTCAATTAAAACAGTACTACACAACAATTTGCTGACGCCGCAAAAACCTAAACAGTAACTCGGTTCCATTGTCACTTGCAAATAAAAACAAACAATTACACGGAGCAACCGCCACCGCAAAATTAGCAATTACTTAGTCGAAATCTTCTCAGTCGCCATTATCTCGTCTCGCCGTAACTCGTGCTAACTGTTATTGCCATCATTCCGTCTTGATTTAAACAAGACGTTACGGTACACTCCCGTCAGGCGGTGATGAAGGAAGAATGGGATGCGGTAATTGCCCGTTTTTGCCTCCACTGGTTTGAGAATATAGGAAAAAAAGCATCTAGTTTCCATTTTTTTTTTTTATGTAATTTAAGTGGCAAACAAGCATGCAGTTCACATTGATGTTAAGTGATGTCTGCAGACTATAGACACCCACACAAAGACCGAGGTCAAAATCCAGATGCGTTACCACTCCTGAGGCCTAAGGTGTTATGCCTCTGTGCCGGAAATTACAAGGCCATACATTACCACCCGACCGGAACACGATAGTGCTGAACACTACCATTTAGCGGCAAGTTTATTAGGTAATGCGGTGGTGCCTACGCCCGCGAGCTCCGTCACTGGAGCTCTACCACCAGTAAGATAATCCGGCATTGTCTATCGAGGTCACTGTCATCACAAATAATGTAGGTGCTGTTTTTAAGGTGACATAGCCTGGGTTGCACCACGACATTGGTTAAGGTTAAAATAATTGAAACATTTCACATCCTTCTCTAACTTTAACAGATTTCTTTAATTTAGGTTCTATGGTGCCACCGTCTCTTTTCCTACACCGTACTACCCGCCGAAGAGAGAAATTCCACCCACACCGACTGGACACTTGGCAGTGCTCAACGGTGCGGTTTTCAAGTTCGTTCCTGCCCAGAACGTGTAAATTGTGGAACGAACTTCCCTCTGAGGTGTTCCCTAGGTGCTACAATATAGGGTTCTTCAAAAATGGCGTCAAAAGAGTCCTTCAGGGCTGGCAGCGCGTTGGCAACTCCCCTGGTGTTGCTAATGTTCATAGGCGACGGTGACCACTTTCCATCAGGTGGCCCGTTTGCTTGTCTGTCAAACATCAGACATAAAAAAAAAAAAAAAAAAAGTTAGAGAAGGATGTGATTTGTTTTTGTTTCTGTTATTTATTAGGGACTTTGAGTCGTCGTCCGACTATGCCAGCCCCGTGGTTGCTAATTAGTGTCGCCTAATCAAGAATTCATAATATTACATATACCATTGCAAAACATTTTACTAATATCACTCAAAGGGTCAGCTGAGATGAAATGCAGTAATGGGCTTTCTGGGCTCTTCAGGTGTTGGATTAACGGTACACTCCCGTCAGGTGGTAATGAAGGAAAAATGGGATGCGGTAATTGGAAGTTTTTGCCCCTGCAGGTTTGAGAATATTTGAAAAAAGTTCATCTAGTTTACATAGCCGGTATTGTTTAGCGAGATCATTGTTGTCACAAATAATGTAGATATTTTACTGTGACTAAACTTACTTCCTGGCAAACGATGATGAAGAAAAATGGGATTATACGATAATTGGGCTTTCTTGACTCTCCATGTGTAGGGTCCAAACTTTACTTGATCGAGTTACCTTTCTTCTTTCAAAAATAACTAGCCACGGATAAATAAATAGGAATAAATAGGGTTATATAGGATACATAAGAATTATGATGTTAGCACTATTTCAGAGACTCCGCACTAGCAGTAGCAGCAGTTTTACTGAGTGTATCATATTTCCTCTGTGAGGAGTAGCAAGCAACGCATCTACATTAAGAACTTTATTTTTGTACAGACGTTTTTTTTTTCGTGGTTTTTAGTTATGGCATCGCTTTTACGCATATTGCTAGTGTCAAGTAAAACGATATTTCGTATTTGTAATAAACAGCGTAAAAGTCAGAGTCAGTCACTCAATTTATCAGTCCGTCTGTCAGTCAGCATCACAGTCAGTAAATTGAGTAAAGCGATGGCTACTTTATCAGAACATTTACAATGAAGTTTTGTAGGCAACCCGAAAGGACGTGTTTTCGCGCTGTTATTCTATTTCACTATACACGGGCACTGTAATAAGCCTTTATCATATATAAGCCTATATCAAACCATTTTCATTAAATATGAAACTCAAAAACACACCAAGTAAATGAAATAAAACAAGAACACCACACGCCTCTTTCAAGGTTCTTTCAAAACTCTACAGAAATCTTTAAGTTATGCTACAGAATTTTTATAATAAAAGAGCTTCAATCACACTCAGACCCAAGAGTCAAAATGAAACTTCAAAACACTAATGGTTGACCACCAATATTTGACTGAGGTAAGGCCCTTTCATTGTAAGTATCAATGTTAAAAAACATTTAAAAAGTCAGAAAAAAAAAGTTTAGGTTGGAGGTGGTTATTCCTAGCTCGGAGGTTCAATGGCGGTGTTACAATGATTTGAAGGCGGGAGATAAGTTCTTCAATATGACCAGATGCCTCCACATTACTCTTATCTCCTACTGGTGGTAGAGCTTCAGTGACGGAGCTCGCGGGCGTAGGCACCACCGCATTACCTAATATACTTGCCGCTAAATGGTAGTGTTCAGCACTATCGTGTTCCGGTCAGGTGGTAATGTACGGCCCTGTAATTTCCGGCACAGAGGCATAACACCTTAGGCCTCAGGAGTGGTAACGCATCTGCATTTTGACCTCGGTCTTTGTGTGGGTGTCTATAGGCTGCAGTCATCACTTAACATCAATGTGAACTGCATGCTTGTTTGCCACGCCCATTACATTAAAAAAAAATATATATCCATTAATTATAGTATGAGAGCACAATTCAAAATTGTGGTATATTTTGAGTACCTAAATTACTTACAGGCATCAGGGCCTCGGCTACACTTGTGTGTATGTTAATAAAATTATATTTATTTTTACACAGATCTGTATTTTAATCGCTACATTTTTGATCTACATTCATCCTATCCATAAAAACCTTCACAAACAAAAATAAGGCGAAGCAAATCGAAAGATTTTGCCGAAAAACCTCGCTTCGTTTTTGACCCGGGTTTCGAATTCGTTCACTTCAACTTCAAACCTGTTTGTAATGAAACCTTGCTTTATGTGAAGAGGTCGACTATCAAAATGATAAAAACTTTTTAATTAAGAACATCCCCAGATTGGAGGCGGCTATTCCTAGCTCGGAGCTTCAATGTCGGTGTCACAATGATTTGAAGGCGGGACAGATAACTCCTCCAATGACCAGACACCTCCATATTACTCTTATCTCCCCCTTAGAAGATATAAGTTATAATGTTCTTATTCTGTTTGTTTGATACGATAAGAGTAAAATAGATTCACAGTTTTTAGTTTATTGTTTTAAAACTACTGCGTTTGTTAAGTAGCAGACCCGAAAATTCATGTTTTTTTTTTTTTTTTTATGTAATGGAAGTGGTAAACAAGCATGCAGTTCACATTGATGTTAAGTGATGACTGCAGCCTATAGACATCCACACAAAGACCAAGGTCAAAATGCAGATGCGTTACCATTCCTGAGGCCTAAGGTCTTATGCCTCTGTGCCGGAAATTACAGGGCCGTACATTACCACCTGACCGGAACACGATAGTGTTGAACACTACCATTTAGCGGCAAGTATATTAGGTAATGCGGTGGTGCCTACGCCCGCGAGCTCCGTCACTGGAGCTCTACCACCAGGAAAATGATATGATTGTTTTAATGTATTTAAAGTACTTAAATTAATATATTTTAAAAAGAAAAAGGGAAAGAAAATTTTGATTTCAGGTGAGACTCGAACTCACGACCACTGAGTTCTAGTGTGGTCTCACCTGTGGATCTAGTCCAGCCGCTCTTCCAACTGAGCTACCGAAGTCTACACCTGATTTCTCAAATTTTTCTTTCACATTTTATTGCATTGCCATAAGGCGGCATTAGCGACATCTATTACCAACAATGCTAGTAGGCAACCGAAATAAAAACTATGCAGTTTGTTAAATATCGTAAAGAAGTCGCTCTTACCCTTAATAATTTATTAATATTATTCGGCTGGGCTAGATTCCCAGTGGTCGCGAGTTCGGGTCTCGCTTTCTTTTAAAAATATGTACCTCAATTACTTACAAGTATCAGGGCCTCTGCTACGCTAATACTATGTATAGTTTGAAAAACTTTTTCTTTTCATCCAATATAAGTGCCTCTTTGTGTGAAATTCGTCTATTTTTATTACATGATCATGTTCAAGTCACTGATTTACATGAGTGTATCAAATTTAAGTCAATCAATCCGGTATTTTCGAAGGACATTGGCAGTCACAGACAGACAGATAGACAGAAAGACAGACACACTAGTTATCTTATACGGAACCCTAAAAATGCAACTACCGGACGAATTGATAACCTCCTTCTTTTTTCGAAGTCGGTTAAAAATAATGTGTGATAACATAATGCCTTCTTTTTTTTAGAATCAAGCGTATCTGCAATAAAGCGAACCAATTTTCACACTAGCACAAATAACAATGAGTCGATCGAAAGTGGCCCCACTTTAAAACTATTACGCGAACATTCCAGCAAATCGAATGGCTCCCCCCTCGGATTACACGGGCGATGGGGGGGACATTTAGTAGTGACATTCGGAGTATTTATTCGCATAATAATAATTCCTCAACGCGTCGACGGGGGCTCTGTCGTCGTTAAGAATTATGGCTTGGGGAGACACCTTCGAGGTGATTTTAGGGTGGATACGCTTTATCTTGTTTTCGAGTGGCATAATGTTTTAAATTATTTTAACTACCGATTGTACGTTGACTTATTTAAGTATGAATGCTTTTGCGTTTATTATCTTTTTTTTTCAGTATTTAGGTGTCAGTGGTATTTTATGTAATGGAAGTGGGAAACAAGCATGCAATTGACATTGATGTTAAGTGATGACTGCAGCCTATAGAAACACAAAGACTAAGGTCAAAATGCAGATGCATTACCACTCCTGATGCCTAAGGTGTTATGATTCTGTGCCGCAAATTACAAGGCCATACATATACCTGACCGGAACACGATAGTGCTGAACACTACACTACTATTTAGCGGCAAATATATCAGGTAATGCGGTGGTGCCTACGCCCGGCAGCTCCGTCACCGGAGCTCTACTACCAGTAAAGTTCTCATCTCATTAGTTATTAATATAGTGATGCTTAATTTAGTTTACTATAGTGTATTCTATTTTTAATTAAATTTAAATTTGTAAAGTTCATTTAAGATCTATGCGATTGTTCAAAAAAATATTAGTATTTTATTGATTGAAAGTGCAAATTGTTGTCTTTTCCTGCAAGTCCGTAAATTAGATTTAAATCATGTGGAAGCTTAATATTTGAGTTTGACTAGTGTAATATATTGATAAGGTTAAAAATTTTATAGTTATAGGAGCTGAAGTAATGGAATAAGAAGCTACTAATGATTTTTTTTTTAAAGTATTCTTATCATTACCATTTTAAAATAATAAATAAATAAAATACGCTTACACTCACAGCCCCACAGTAGGTATAAACCTGTGTCGTGGGTGCCATTGTACACATACAACACATACACAAACACCCAGACCCGAAACAAATATCTGTAGGCCATACAAGAATATGTCCCGGTGCGGGGATCGAACCCGCGACCCTTCGAATCAAACGGTCATCTCACACCGCTGGACTTACCGGGACGTCGACATATGAATAATGACAATAGTTTATATGGGAAATATACAAAGTGGTATTGACTGAAAAAACAACCACTTTTTACAGCTGCGAAGTGTTCCGTGTTATTTATCTATATCTCTATATATAAAAATCAATTGCTGTTCGTTAGTCTCGCTAAAACTCGAGAACGGTTTAACTGATTTGGCTAATTTTGATTTTGAATTATTTTTGGAAGTCCAGGGAAGGTTTAAAAGATAAGAAAATGTCAAGAAATTGAAGGGAAATAGTAAAAACCACAATTTAATTTTCCCATACAAATAGTCCGTATCTATCAAACCTTTGACACATTATTTCGTTCTGAGGCAATACGAAGTTCGCCGGGTCAGCAAGTTATTTATATGTTGCGTAAATTAAATGCAAGGTTTCGGCCACATCCACAAGGATCTTTCAAGAAGCGTCCACGTCTCAAGATTAAGGCATTAACTGGTACAAGCGATGTCCTTCGTGCCCTGGAACCGGCCTCAATATTGTTTAACTTACACGGATATCAGTCCATCTAGATGTGGCATAAGGGAAACATTTGAACTAAATTAATTATGACATGGAGGGTTGGTTGGTTGGTAATCCACAGTGGCCAGAATCAATGTTAATGAGAAGCGACTCACGCACCTTAAATTCGCCGATGACATCGTTATCTTCTCTAAAACAAGCCAAATTTTGGAAAAAATGATGAACTCCTTAAGAGTAGAAAGTGAAAAGGTAGGACTCAAAATGAATCAAGATAAGACCAAGGTAATGACAAACAGTAATACAAATAAAATTAGCCTATATGGCAAAGCTCTGGAATATGTAAACAGCTACATATATCTCGGCAAACTAATATCATTCAGAGACAATAACGAAGAAGAAGTTGAACGCCGAGTAAATATGAGCTGGAAAAAGTTTTGGATGAAGTTTCAGTGTAGCCGCTCGGGGGCATAGGCACTACCGCATTACCTAATATATCTGCCACCAAATGACAGTAATCAGCACTACCGTGTTCGTCGGTTAAATTTTAATTTATCCCTATAATGGCTCTCACACAGACATAAAAATTCTGGTCACGTAACCATCTTATGCATTTTCGATCAGGGTCTCCTGTCCTGAGTTCCTGACTCGAGTTTCACTTTTTACCCATCACAAAAATGCAGAAGTTTCGCTAAAATATTATTCACTTAAAAAAAAACGAAACCACTTCCAGCACAGTACATCATTGTACTCCCCCCACCAACCACAGTCTTCCAGCATTGAACAATACCCGTGATTACCTCATCAAACGAGCAAATATCCAAAGATTAAGCTTGAAGAATTAGCACGACCCGTCTCGACTCGAGCTAAGGGGTTAAGGCGCCATGATAAAGGGAGCGTTGCCGCAATATTCTTATTCTTAGGCCTAAGTGTGATATCAAATGAAATGGTTGTATAGTGGTGTATTTATAATAGGCGTATATGGTTGTGTTCTCGAAGTGATATAGAGTTTTTTTTAAGTGAAAAATTCGGGTTAGTTCATTGGGCCCCTATTCCAATAGGCACCCGCCAGTACGCTCCCGATAAGAAAAACTTGCTATTCCACTACACTCCCGGCCACGACGCACCCGATTGTAAAACATTTTTTTTTTTAATAAGTATTCGAGTACACATATAGACAAAAGTGATTTTTTAATTTAACTAACACTTTTTACTAAGTAGGCACCACCGCATACCTAACCTATTTGCCGCTAAATGGTAGTGTTCGGCACTGTCGTGTTTTGGTTAGATTGTTAGATGGTAATTTATGGCCCTGTAATAATTATCTTGACACCTTAGGCTTCAGGGGTGGTAACCCATCTGCATTTTGACCTCTGGGCTTTTTGCGAGTGTCTATAGGCTGCAGTCATCACTTGACAACAATGTGAACTGCATGCTTGCTTGTCACCTGCCTTATATAAAAAAGAGTTCCATTTGTTTTCTTTTAAGGTCAATAAAATATTACACACATAAACTAGTACAATCTAGCACCCTTCAAAAGCAATCCGCTGAAACGATCAACACATAAAGACAGTTTACAATCGAAACATGCAAATCCGAAAAGTTGGACGACCTCAAAACAAAACACAGCAATCAGAAAAGCTTGGAATCCTACAAAATAACGCATAATGGAGCCGGCAGCGAACTGGATATATGGGCGCCGATAAAAACGTATCCATCCCGATATGCCTGCACTAAATCACCACTTAATAGTCGAGAAGGCCGTAAATATGTCAACATACGCCAATATCTTAAGGATATACAGCAAGATTTTTTTTCCCTTCAACTGCAGTCTGTCAGGATTTGGCGGCGATGCCTTTTTTCGACAATTATCTCTGCGGGTAAGTTTATTATGGTCGTCTGAAGTACTGCGGGGTTATTTGGTTATGGGATGGGATTTGAATGTGTTTTCGTGACATTCAATCTTGATTATAATTTTTGAATAATTTAATCTAAGACAACTCATATTATGGTTTTGCTTACGAAAGGGAATTAAGGCGACTAATATTAGTTTTTTTTTATGTAGTAAAAGTGGCAAACAAGCATGCAGTTCACATTGATGTTAAGTGATGACTGCAGCATACAGACACCCACACAAAGACCAAGGTCAAAATGCAGATGCGCTGCCACTCCTGAGGCATTAAGTGTTATGCCTCTGTGCCGGAAATTACAGAGCCGTACATTACCACCTTACCGGAACACGATAGTACTGAACACTACCATTTAGCGGCAAGTATATTAGGTATAAAGGTGAAAGTAGACGAGGCACGAGAGGTGTGTCAGAACCGGGATAACTAGCGCTCTACACTCTCTGCCTACCCCGTTAGGGACCTGGCGTGAAGAAACATACATATATATTAGGTAATGCGGTGGTGCCTACGCCCGCGAGCTTTGTCACTGGAGCTCTACCACCAGAAAAAAAATAATTTAATTAATTTGTCTTAGACTTAATTATGTGCCGTTCCCGGAAACGTTCCTCAGGTGTGAACATAGGGGAACATTGTTCATAAATATTGTAAAATGCTTTCATCGTTATTTTACACTTGCCACCTCAGATTTAAACAAAACGTTTGATATCAGTTGGTGCTTTGTCGCATTTTGTTAAACTTCGTGCAAATTTTGTTTATAATAAGTAAATTTTATTTACAATCCTTATAAATAGGCTTACCATACGTGCCGGTTTGACCGGGATAGTCCCGGTTTGAGATCCCTGTCCCGGCGTCCCGGTCAAACATGAACAGCACAAAAACCCCAACCCCAAATATAAAAAACACAAATTAAGCGGAAAGCAAAATGAAAATGAGCCTCTTTCTCTTCTGCTTCCCGGTTTGGCTCTTCGTAATTATGATAAGCCTATTTATAAACAATGTTCCCCTATGTTCCCACCTGGGGATCGTTCGCGGGAACGTTCCCGGGAACAGCACATCATTAATTAGACTTGAGCCTAAGTCCTCTAGATAAAAAAAACGGTGCGTCTACCTTCAAATCGAAAAATGAAAATTAACCACCAGAAAAGGTGTGTCTTTGCATAGCATTGATTTACAAACAACAAACTATTCGAATTATCATCGAGACTTCATTATAAAAACTGGCGGTGCAAGCTTACAATGCGCGGAACTAATTAAATTCAAATTAATCTTTGAAAAAAAAAACGAAATCACGTCAAATTGACCGTAAAATTTCAAGGAAGAAAAACAATGGGGCACCGACGATAACGGGCCACGACTTAAATTAAATCGGAGCAGTTTCGACGAACCCTTCAGTTTTGTGAACACACGGGACATATTGTGTCCGTTTACTCGGCGACAAATGTGTAAGCATTCACACAGTTACACACTGTTTCCACAGTATAATTAATATGTAGATTCTTTAGACTGCGCTGTTTCGGTCCCATGTAAGGATCCCGTTAAATGTTGTATGTATTTAAAGGGGCGTGTTCACAGGAGCATGCTGTTGCAACTAACGTTTAACATTTACAGTTACAATAACTCAAAATTAAGTATTATACATCCATTTCGAAAAAATCTATAGTTTTATTAGAATTTAATGTTAAATGATATACAACGGTTTATTAAAAAAATGAGACGTGTGGCACTCGGGAACTGCCGCGGTAAAGCTATTGCATTTACATAATTATCTAAAATTATGCAAAACAAAATAAAATGCAAATAAAAGAAAAAAAAATAGAAAAATGAAACAATAATTTTCTATTAATATTTACCACTTTTTAAATATTGAATGGAAAAACAAAAAATAAAAAAAATGAACAAAAACAATCTTGGTAGCGGTGGGATTCGAACCCACGCCTCCGAAGAGACTGGTGCCTTAAACCAGCGCCTAGACCGCTCGGCCACGCTACCCACGAGGTCGGACGGCGAAATTATATATGACTTTCTTTAAATGAGTTTAAAATTTGTAATCCGGAGCGTCCGGTTTTTTTGTTACGGTATTTCTGAATTCGGTCCCCGCGCTCAAGGCCCGCGATAGAAGCTATGCAATAGCTTAACACGTAAGAAATATGTTTCAGCAACGAGTTCTCTTATTTGTAAGGTTTAGTCAAAATATTATTTTATTAAATTTGTAACCACAAAAATAAATGAAATCAAAGTACTTTAACAATCAGTTTAATTAAAAAACTCAACATAAATCCTTCAGAAATGTTTGTCACATAATATATTGTTTGTTTATTTTATACATATTACTATGTTTATTTTATTTTTGACAGCAGTGCAGTAGTACTAGATACGTTTTTAGTGTAAATATAGTACATTTATATTAAGAAACCGTCTAAAATTATTTTTTTTTCATATCAAAATCTTCTATATGCCATGTTTTTATTTTTGGATATAAATTTATCTTATGCACTTTTCTACTGATATTCACAACAACAACAATCCACAATTTTGTACTTGATAGTGCCCCAAAACCAGTGCATTTTTATTATAGAACGCTATAAAAAACGCTGTGTTTTAAGTTAGAGTCTTCATCCGTATATTTTAACATCCAGAGGGTTAACTCTAAACTCCGGGCAAGGTATGAATATTTACGAAAGCATTAATTATTTTTTAACTTTCTTCGGGTTTAAGAGGATTTTCTTAGCGCGGGCCACTCTCGAAGCACTGAATGACTGTGATTATTTTTAGTTAGCCAACTTTTCGTCGAGCTTCACTAATAATTTTGAAAATATTACACTTTTTATGGTTTCGTATATAAAGTTGTGTGTTTATATTATGAAGTGTGTGTTTATTTGTATTATTACGTGCGCTGTATAAGATATGATTGGTAAGTTTATTGTGTCGGTAAATTATTAATTTATCCAAGACGACGTTATCAGGGTGACCCAATGGACCTCTTCGACCTCAAACCCGAAACTATGGACTGGTTGCACAACCTGGATGTGGAGTTGTAGTTTATTAATTATTAATTTAAGTTTTAGTTTATTGAAAAATCTTTATCCTGTAAAACGCCATACGATTAAATAAATAAAAAAAATTTTATTTTTAATATAATTTCAATGAAAAGTGACCTTTTAACTAGGTACTCGAAAATTAAAAAAAAATAGATTTAAAATCGGATTTGTACACAATTAGTAAAAAAATTACGCTTAAAAGTCCTTTGTCTTAAATCATACGAGTACACTATGCGTTTTTGTTTCATAATCATACATTTGACAGAAAAAATGGTATACCTTTCAAGTTTTTCAATATACATTTAAGAAAGTATTAAAACACACAGAGAAAATATAAAATACTGAGTAAGGGCCTTCTCAAAATAAAATATCTGAATATCCACCTGCGTACAAAGAAAATCGTAAATACTATCATACAAGTCGTCTTTACACGAAAACTTTTTCGAATTACCCACAAACTTGAACCGTAGCCGCGTAGTCTCGTAGCATTCGTAGCAGTCGTAGCCGCGTAGCTCATTACAAGTCGGCCGAATGCGGGGGAACAGATCTAAGATATAAAATTTAATTTGTCTACTTTATTGTAACGAGAAAACAGGACAAATTAGTAATAAACACGGACAAATAATGCCCAGAGTTTGATACTACGTTCAAATCTAGCATACACATTAAGTATAATAGCTTAGGTCTGCGCCTCGAGATGACGACGTAAGAATATCGTGGATATACCATTTTTTTTAACCAAACTAAATTGAGAAACAAATTACAACGCATCTTTTGCAAACAAAAATTTGCATGGAATGGAATAACATAAAAAACGATGGAAAATTTTAAAGCCACCAATGTAATGTAAATTTATCTAAGGAAAGTGGAAAACAGCCATAGATTTCACATTGGTGGTAAGTTATCGGTGGAGGCCTGTATACTACAGTTTATAGAAATCCACACAAAATCAAAGATCTAAGATCTTATGCCTCATTGCAGATTTATTGGGCCACATATGACTATCTATCTGGACTACGATATAACTACGCACTACTCTTTCGCAGCCGATAGATAGATACTGCAGTATTGCCCGTGCTAGTTTTACCGCAAGTCAAATTTATTCCTGCACTTACCCCAAGAAATTTTACTAAAGTGTTCTTACTATATTCGTTGAAAATATAAGAACGTTGTTTACACTAAAAAATGACTCGACGATAATTCTCGACTAATGTTCTGTTTCTAACATAGCTTTTTTAACTGTATATCCAATTTGACGATCCGGTTAGTCCAGCGGTGTGAGATGACCGTTTGATTCGAAGGGTCGCGGGTTCGATCCCCGCACCGGGACAAATGTTTGTATGGCCTACAGATATTTGTTTCGGGTCTGGGTGTTTGTGTATGTGTTGTATGTGTACAACGGCACCCACGACACACGTTTATACCTACCGTGGGGCTGTGAGTGTAAGCGTATTTCATTTTATTTATACGAGTATCATACCATGTTCGTTTTCTTTAAACTGTAGTAACATGGTTAAAATATATTTACTACTTTAAACAACCTAAATAAACATGACTTCGCATTTGATCTACTAAAACAATTAATGTTACTTCTGCACCCCTTTCCAAGTGCGTACTTGCGACCACATCCACCCTAATCTCACGGCATCGCCAGAGCGCGGCATACCAACAAATTCTCGGCTCATTTGTTTTTTATTCATCCAGCGGCGGTGTAATCGAAAGTATAAATCGAGTTTAACTGCGCTCGCAGGCCTCCACCGATAACACGGGCCCTGTTAACTGGTAATAAGGAGTATAAACTCAAGTTATATTTAACCCGCCTTATGAAATATCAAAGTTTAAACTGGCTCGAGTCGTTATTTTCTTTTTATCATCGTTTTAAAGTTGTTTGTGTGTGTGGTTTTATGGTGCGATTGAGTGATAGTAAGCAGTTTAAATTTATTGTAAGTAAATATTGCTTATACTTGTAGACAGCTGTCTATTAGTGTCTTTACGGATAAAAAAACCGAGATATCAAAGCAAGTGGAATGTGTAATTAATTACTGAGTGTTTATATTTTTAGATTATCTGTTTGGCAGTAGCTTGGTAGTTGTCAAAATAATAATAATAATATCTTTATTTCAAATCAAAAGTAGCTTTACATTTCATTGACATTGGAACCTCCATTAAAGCATATGGATGCCTGTGTTTGGAGACTCCGCTCTTCCCTTTCTGAAGGCTGAAGGAAGGAAAATGCAGTATACATCATCTTATTGAATATCTATTGAGATGTAGGTAATTAATGTGGTATACATATACGTTCAAAATTTGTAATTTTGAATGTAGAAGAAGCATTATTATAATGATTTTTCGTAGAAGAAGCATTATTATAATGATTATTCAAATTTGATTTTTCGATAATCTGTACTAGATTTAAGCTTTCATTTAAAAGAGCTCTTACTGAGTTTGTTGGGTAGCGGAGTTCTTCTCAGTAGTGACTGCACTTGGAACTCTGCTAAGTGAATAACATTGATCTTGACGAATAAGTTTTTCTTTTTCTTCATTTATTATCATTGAAGGAACTGAAAAATTTTATGATTATTATGTTTTAACCAAATAGTTTAAATTTTAATTTTTAATTTACTATTAATATATGATTTTTCTTTACTATATGTAATGGTTATTCGCTCTAGGTAGTTTATGATTTATTGACGTTTTGAAAGTATCTGTAAAGATCTATTCGAAATAAAAATATTTTCTATTCTATTCTATTCTAATGTTTGTCCCCGTTATCACTATCACAGAGACATAATAACTATAGTCTCGGCATGGCAACGCAACTGTATTTGACCTCTTGCTTGTATTTTAATTTCCATTTTTTTTTCCAGACCTTGGATTACTGGTCAGTACCAAAATTGGGCCAATGCCCTAGCCGGTACCAATAATCCACGTCCATCGATGGGTGATACTCAAACTCAAACTCAAAAATACATTTAATCACTTAGAAATAATAGAATTTGCTAGTGATAAGTCAAATTTCAAAATATAATAAAATATAATAATACGACTGATACGTTGACTAATATGTCAAAGTAAACAAAAATAAAATAAATAATGATCCAAAAATACGTAATAATAAAAATAAGTATCAACAGAATGTTCCATACTCTCTTTTATAAACGGTAAGATAAGACTAAATAAAAGAATATATCCTTAAGCTATTAAGAGTTAAACAGCTGGCGCCCTATCAATAGAGGTGCTGCTTTAAAATAATATTGCCAAATTCTCTGATTTAAACTCAGAAAGGGAGAGAAGAGAGATGCATAATTATTATGATACAGATAAAAGATAAATACAGACACATGGAGAGACAGAAATACTGGGGCATATAAAAAGAAGGATAAAGATACATACAAATATTCACACTAACACAGAGAGATGAGAGGTACAAACACAACGAAAGAAAGAGGAGACACTACACAACGAGATGGAGAGTGAGAAAGAGTCATACATTTTATTTTTTGGCGAGGATGTTATTTTCTTCAGGGGTCATCTAATCATCATTTCTGTGTTACACTTTTCATTAAACTTTGACACTATTTTATTGAATCTACGAATAGTACATATTAATTGTAAACGCAAACCAATTATAATCTGAAACGAAAACCGAACTCGATAAATAGAGTAACGATTTCAGCCACAATAAAGCAGAAGCACCGGTTGTAATTCAGGCGCCGGCGACTGGTCCACACCGATACCAGCAATCCACGTCCGTCAATGGCTCATATCGTAAACTAGAGTTAAACAGCCGGCTTTGTCCCATATCAATACGATTCGTGATTGGACGGTCGCTTTGAAATAGTGGGAAAAAATTTATCGGGATGCCCGGATTCGGGGTCACTTTACTATTATAGCGTAAGCGTAATCAATGCGATATTGATGATTGGTTCGGTAAACGTTACGTGATTGGTATGATTAGGTTTGGTCGTTTTTATGACGATCACGATGTGATACTAATTGATGTTAACCTCGATTAGATACATAGACTTGGATAAGATAATATTTGATCTGATCATTTGTATCGTGGAATGCAATATCGGCGAGGGGTGAATACGTCCACAGAAAATTGATTTCTAAGAATATTTTTATAGATTTGAGGATATTGAGAAATTAACGGCCAAATAATCAAACGTCACTTACATCTAAGTGGGACTTAAAAGTCTTCTATCTTTATAAAACACGTTCAAATGATAGAGATAGCGCACATTTGAGCGTTGCTTGAAATTGAGTGACGTTAGTGTATTCGCCCATAAGTACGTATATTATACCTAACTGAAGCGCCCGAATTTGGTTGATTGCTTGCTTGATTAATACTGATAAGTTATTTAAGGATATTGCTAGAACTATGTATTTACATAGGTGGTTTAATGACAATTGGCCCCAGAAATTCGATTAAAAAAAAATGAATACTACTAAATTTATACAAAATCAATGTGTAATCTGTCAACTTTTACGGACTGGCATGGACTTTTGTAATAAGACTCGTAAGTTACCTAAGGATATTTTGATGGAACTATGTATATTATAACAAGGGTTAAGCTATGCCCATTTAACACCTAATGCCTCAGGAGTGGCAGCGCATTTGCATTTTGACCTCTGGTCATTGTGTGTTTGTCTATAGGCTGCAGTCATCACTTAACATCAATGTGAACTGCACGCTTGTATGCCACTCTTATAACATAAAAAAAAAAAAAAAAATTAGCAGAGTAAGTTTGATGGTTTGTTTTTGCAGCTGTTGTAGACGATTCTAGTGCGTACTTATTAGCACTCAATTATAAGCAGAATATAAAAAAGGTGTACAAGGTAGGTGTGGTAAGCAACAGTTTTTGTTTTTTTTTATTATTATAGTATAAATTAACAAAAGATTTTACATTATATCACTTAATGTTAGCATTGGAAAACCATTAAGGTATAATAAAAATGGAATGCATGATATTTAGAAAAAATAGGTTATAAAATTTTATCATCCCGTGTCGGGCGATATATCAGGTTCTCCAATTTAATAATTTAGTTGCAAAGAATCTATACACATAAGATTCATGAACCTATGAAGGAAACAAAATATGCTGAACAGAGAGAGATTAAGAGTTATTACGTTTACACTTCGTCCAATTTCAATAAGAAATTATCTTTTAGATGTGTTATAATTTTTAGATACCTATGGAACATGTTAATATAGCAGATACGTGATAGCGTGGGATTTAAGGATAGCAAGGCTTCAAATATACTCTTTACAACCCGCTAAATATATTATAAAAATACACTGATTTGTTCTTAATAGAAATCATCCCGATTTATCCAAGATCATCAACTCAGGGCAATTAATTTGGTAAAATAATATGCTTCAATCACGGCATTTCTATCGTTTCAACGTATTTTCTCAAATACGTTGAAACGTTGTCGTCTCCGACAGCACGCATAGACACAAACTATTTTTCATATGAGTTCGGTGTGTACTTTCAGAATAACTCATTTATTTGATTATTACCTTTGGTACAGAAAACAGATAATTATCATTTGCACATACAATAACATAGTAATGACTACGAACCAGATTCCAATCCAAAATATATTATTATGTACACATCATGGTAAACACATAGGTGCATTTACATCTAAATAGATAATTGACGACCCGGTTAGTCCAGCGGTGTGAGATGACCGTTTGATTCGAAGGGTCGCGGGTTCGATCTCCGCACCGGGACAAATATTTGTATGGCCTACAGATATTTGTTTCGGGTCTGGGTGTTTGTGTATGTGTTGTTTGTGTACAACGGCACCCACGACACAGGTTTATACCTACTGTGGGGCTGTGAGTGTAAGCGTATAAAAAAAATAGTATGAAAAATAATGATGAAAATTGTTATTTTTGTCAAAATTTTGAAAATGCATACTTTATAATACGCCGGCTTCATATTTTTAACTTCTGTGTAATAGAAACAATGAATCCTTCGGTACCATTCTAAGAAAAATACAAAATCCTCAGTACCCAGGTAGCATGCCACTACTTCTACCCTCAGCGTAGCCCCCTAGGTTCGATGCCCGTGTTGGAGATGTCAACAGGGCCATCACTTGTTACATGGGCTGAAACGTAATCGACGAATTGTGGTGCAAGTATGCTTGAATGCATGCTTTAACCTGGAGAAGAGATTGCGATTGCATAGCACATTGCTACGAAGCGTAGGCGATCGTTTTGTCTCAAGTTTCCTTACAAATTATTTGTATAAAAACCGGTCAATTGCGTGTTGGGCCACGCGCAGTGTAGGCTTCTGTAGTTTTCAGGTTTGATTAATGCAATGAAATAAATATATAAATATTTTCTATGCAGTTGTTCAAACATTTCGTATATTACATTTGGTCGACTATTACTCGCAAACTGGTAGAGGAAACTTAAGTGTGACAGTTTTCCTTTTAATTTCGTGATATGTGGCTACTACTGCCGTTGCGTTTGAATTTCTAACAACAACCGTTTAGTTGGTAGAGGGGGGAGACACTTGACAAACGAAAATTGCCACTTTAAAGCTTAATAAGTCACGAACAGTTAACTAAATCGAAAAATGATGTTTGCACACCCCTAACATTTTTTTTGACGTTTTTTGGAAGACTTATTCGCCGATATCTCATAGAATATAGAAAACAAAAATAAAAATATATATATCCGTGCGTTACATGTACCCTAAGTAATTTTATTTTTCATCGTTTTATTCTACACCACTTTGTCGGCATGATTAAGGTGTATACTTGTGCCAAATTTTAAGTCTCTTGTACCAATAGTTTTTGACGTTTTGACGGACAGACATACAGCCAGATAGACAGACGGACATGGCGAAACTGTAAGGGTCCTCCGTAGTAAACAAGGAATGTTTACTACAGAACCCTAAAAATGATTGGCCAAAACTCCCCCTGCCCTCCTCCCATAACAGAACATAAAATAAGAAAAATATATCGAAAAGGTACTTTAAAACCAATATTAGTAAACGCTTTCTCGTAGTCACCAAGGTGGTTATAAACTGAAGGAAACTCTGGTTTTATGTAACAAAAGGTAAACAAGCATGCAGTTGACATTGATGTTAAGTGATGAATGCAGCCTATACACATCTACGCAAAAACCAGTCAAACTACAGATGCATTGCCACTCCTGCAAGCTTAGTTGTGATATCTCTGTGATAGTTTACTGGTGGTAGAGCTCCAGTGACGGAGCTCGCGGGCGTAGGCACTACCGCATTACCTGATACACTTGCCGCTAAATGGTAGTGTTCAGCACTATCGTGTTCCGGTCAGGTAGTAATGTACGGCCCTGTAATTTCCGGCACAGAGGCATAACACTTTAGGACTCAGAAGTGGCAACGCATCTGCATTTTGACCTTTGGTCATTGTGTCGGTGTCTATAGGCTGTCATCACTTAACTTAAATAAGCAACTTATGTAATGGAAGTGGCAAGCAAGCATGCAATTCATGCAGTTCACATTGATATTAAGTGATGACTGCAGCCTATAGACACTAGGGTGGGCCACTTATGTATGAGCAAAAAAAAAGTTAATTTTTCTAATGGGCACAGTAATAAAACGGTGCCAAATTATAAGTAAAATAGATTGTAAAGTTTTGTTGCAATGAGAATTAATTTTTTGCCTCCGGATTAATGTTGAAATTGACAAAAATTTAGTTTATAAGGGCCTCAAAGCCCTGCCATACAAAGTTACACTAATTAATGTAGTTTGTATATAAAACTCTTAAATTAATATGAATTGTATTTATAACAAAAAAAGTGACAAATTGAACAGTCTTTAGAACAAAAATAATTACTAATATTTTTTTTTGTGAACGTTTTAGTTCGTGGCGAAGTCCTTTTTGCTATCGAATTTCGGAATAGCTTTTCTAGAATCTAACTGAGCTTTGAAGAATCTTTTTCTTGCTGTTTTATCACACAAAATGGCTGAAGCTTCAGTCACAGCTCTTACTGCCCTTTCAACAGCTTATGTATGAAGGAAGACGTAAATAATCTTTTTAGGTATTTTTGGATGAGACTTTAGTAGGTTTTTGCACTTTAAATGGTATGTTTGTACATTAACTTCATTCGTTTTGGCTCAACTGTAGGAATAAATAATTTGGACCATGATTTGTCAGTTTTGAAATGACAACGGCTTCAATTTCTATAAATGATGGCTCTTTTTTAGTTTCATAGTAGTCCACTCACAAAACTTCATCACATCTTCGTAGGTTGGCAAAATGATGTCTTTCAAATCACATAAATCTCCGATTTAAGGGATTCCAATTATAACGAGTGCGATCCAGTCTCCTGATAGCGTAAAACAATGACTGCACTCTCATAAGCAGAGTGCGTTACCGGTGCAGCGCCTGTCACTTGTCTCATGTAACACCCCGCTTCACCCCGCCTCCTTACACCTTTGACCTTGAATTCAACGATCGTATTTTTTTTTTTTTATGTAATGGAAGTGGTAAACAAGCATGCAGTTCACGTTGATGTTAAGTGATGACTGCAGCCTATAGACACCCACACAAAGACTAAGGTCAAAATGCAGATGCGTTACCACTCCTGAGGCCTAAGGTGTTACGCCTCTGTGCCGGAAATTACAGGGCCGTACATTACCACCTGACCGGAACAAGATAGTGCTGAACACTACCATTTAGCGGCAAGTATATTAGGTAATGCGGTGGTGCCTACGCCCGCGAGCTCCGTCACTGGAGCTCTACCACCAGTAAAAGTATTTATCGGAACACGATAGTCTGAACACTACCATTTAGCGGCAAGTATAAATGGTTACCCGACTTGAATGCAATAAACGAGTTACACAAAATAGGCTACCCAAGTTTCCACCTCACTCAAGTTTTTACCGGGCACGGTTACCATGAACTGCCTCGGTAGCCTAGTGGTAGCAGGCCACTACTACTACGCTGAGGTCCTGGGTTCGATTCCCGGGTAGGGGGTTATCAGAGATAATGGTGAAAAAAGCCTTTATCTCTGGTTCTATTGGGATTTTTCCATTTTCTGGAAATTTCCCAGTACCTCAAAGTTTGGTAATGTGCCCAAAGATGTCAACAGGCTCGCCACCTGTTACATGGGCCAAAACGTAACCGGCGAATCGTGGGTGTTTGCATGTATGCTTGAATGCATGCATTTACCTCTGCCTACCCCTTCGGGGATTACAGGCGTGAAGTTACGAAATTACGGTTACCATAAACAATATCTCCATAGATTGAAAATCACTCCCTCGGACAAATGTCCCTGTGATGACACTTCAATTCAAAGCATCCACCATCTGCTAACTGATTGTCCTCGCTACAGTAACGCTCGCTACACTCACATAAACACATACATGCAATATGCTCAATGTAGACCCATTCAAATTAGAAAACATCCTACAAAAAGAAAGTACAAGTAACACATTCAATCAGTTCACTAAACACATTGTCAACACCTTAAAGCAGTTCAACAATACATGAGATATCATCACATAATAACTAAACTCAAAATACATATCTAACCCACTCTATACACACCATTCATCTTGATATTGACTTAAGTCGCCCGTAAACCGTAGCGAGGACTTCTGTCAAGTCATCCACAACATTACTTACTCCTCTTGTTTAATTATACAAAGGAGAATAAAAAAAAAAATAAAAAAAAAAAAAAAGTATAATAGGTAATGCGGTGGTGCCTACGCCCGCAAGCTCCGTCATTGGAGCTCTACCACCAGTAGAACTCACACTCTTTCCTATATTTTTAAAAATATCAGTTTCTTACGAACTACGCTTCAGCAACAAAACAAATATAAACCTACCAAAATGTAAGCGTCGCGTAATTATCGTAAAGCGTCACATGTTTATGCATTTTTAATTCGCTCGTATATTCGCGGCGGCGATAATGGCGGCCGCACAATATGGCGCGATTTCGGAATCGGTACACAATAAAGTTGGTTTAATGTGATCGCTTCACTATTCGAGCGCTGGTTTTTTGTAAACGCTTTTCCGAATTTAAATTAAAGAATGCTAAAATGTAACGCTTGTAAATTGTAATGCAATGTAGGGTAAGGCTGAGTGAAGCGCGCATAGTCCCGCGGCTGCTATAGATCGGAAGCGATCTACTCGGTTAAGCGATACGGGCGCGGTCGGATGTGTGATGGGTAACCACTAGTGGAAAATTAAAATGCGCGTTTCCTTGCTTTGGAGGGCACGTAAAGTAATCTATCTGCCGCCAAATGGTAATGTTCAGCACAATCGTGTTCCGTTAAGTTGGTAATTAATGTATGGCCCTGTAATGACTGTGAAAGAGAACAACTAAGGTCTCAGGGGTGGCAACGCATCTGCATTTGACCTGGTCTTTGTGTGAGTGTCTAAAGGCTACAGTCATCACTTAACATCAGTACGAACTGAACTGGTTTGCCATCTTAATTAGGTACATACGATAAGAAAACCTTCCATCCTCTTCATACAGCCTCGTCTGCGTATCTGACAGCATCTGTCATCAAAAATTGTATTAGCCAATTCCTTTATAGCTCCCACCGAGTACTTGGAGCATACAACTAAGGATATTAAAGAACGTATCGTGAAAATAACATAAACATTACTGAACTAATAATATGAAGCAATCAAACGCCACCAATATTTTATTTGTTCATTAAAACGTCGTATTTATACACCAACGCTTCCAAACCTGTCAATATCAAGCGCTTATGTTTTGAGCGAACCCGAGCTAAATTCAGTTGATTCTATCATAAAACATAACTCATTGTTCGTTTCAGTGACACCATGTCGTGCCGAGCAAAATGCTGTCCGACTACCGGGCAGTCCTTTTGCAAAAACATAAACAGCAAAAGAAATCCCAATTCTCAACTCTGCTCCTTCACAATACAGTGCATCGTGCCTGCGCTCACAAAAATGTAAAACGAACCCCCCCAAAAATGAAATTAATGCGTCAGCTTAACTCGCGACTTTATTGCGCTAAGAATAAAGACCGTTATGTCCGCAATTAGAAAAGCTGTTCGTCGAAGTTCATACAAATGTAACTCGTTTCTGCCCAAGAGAAACTCGCTTTTATAAACATGAATATAAGGTTGTTTGATGTTAAAAGTAATGTTTGTGCGAATTCAGCTTCCCGTCACTATCTCGACAGTTGCTTGTCACTCAGGTGGATTTTTTTTTCAAAATCTGTCCAGTCGTGGAACGTTCGAAAGATTAACGCCAAAATATTTTTCAGGACAACACTTTACGTCTTATTATTAATCGTAACTTCACGCCTGTAATCTTCGAAGGAGTAAAGAAAGAAATAAAGAATTGCCTTTATTGAGGCAGTCCTGAGGAATAGAAAAAATTACAAACAAAGTATTAACAAAAAAACAAAGGAAAAAAAATGTCAATGCAAATGTCCTCGATTCGCTGGTTAGGTTTTGGCCCATGTAACTGGTGGCGAGCCTGTTGACATCTCCTGGCACATTAGAAATAAAGGATAGATATAAAGGAAGAAGAACCAGGTATAAAGGATTTCCCACCGTTTTTTCTAGTATTTCTAAAGCGCGCATGGCGCCGCGGATGGTGTAGATCGCACGTGATCTATTCGGTTGTGCGATACGGGCGCGGTCGGGTGTGTGATGGGGGACCACTAGTGGCAAAATTAAAATGCGCGTTTCCGTGCTTCGGACGGCACGTTAAACCGTCGGTCTCGGTTGCTATCGATAGATAGCAGTCGTTAAACCTTCTCGGAGGCTTTATGAGCGGTTTGAGAATATCCAACAGCGGGTTGGCCACCAACCCGCAACCCGGAGCAGCGCGGAGAAGTGAGTTCCAGGCCTCCCCCAAAAAAGGGAAATACTCGTGCCCAGCAGCGAGACATCTCAAGTGTTGCTATTATTATTTCTGGTAGCCCCCGACCCGGGCATCGAACCCAGAACCTAGCGTAGTGGTCCTGTTTTTACCCTTTGAGTACGGAACCCTAAAAGCTTCGAAATATGCTTACGACATAATACCAAATCATCATAATTAATGTCACATGAAATAACAAAGCACAGTCAAAATTGAAAAACAAAAATGATCAACGCATCATTAGTTAATGCCTTCGATCCGTACGTTCTAATTACAGATAATTATCGTAACGTTGGATTCGGATGCAGTTTTAATTCGGCCATTTCGCAGTCGCCGACGCGGGCCTAACGAGCGAAACCGATCGCTTTTTGATAATGACATTAATTTTGTAACCCATTGTTGTTGGACACAGTTGTTCTGATTTTTGGGTGCCTTGAGGTTTTTTCCACGTCGACTATCTTTTTCCCTAAAAGTAAGGTTAGATGTTGGCAGTTTTAGTATGCGGTGCTAATTTTGGAAGTTTGAGTAAGTATGTTTAATTTCAAAATTTAAACTGAAGATACACAACAGTAGCAGAGGTACCGAACATGCTAGGTTTAAAATGCTGTAATAAAGGAGATGTTGCGAGCTCGGCTCTGGTTCGTACATGTCCTCAAAAAATGGGTAAATTAAAGAAGAATCCGAGAAAAATACAATTAATTTATTCAAGAATATATTTTAGAGTTACAACCACATTTCATTCAAACGATTTTATAATTTTCAACTATGTTAAACATGGCGGCGATACAGCCGACACTTGGGATCAATCGATTTCGATAGTATTTAGATAATATTACTTTTTTCTCCGAGTACTTTAAAATCAATTTACAATTTAAATAATGAAAATGTCAAAATGACATCGCCCGCCATATTCGCCATGTTGGTTTTGAGTTGCAATTCTAACCGCTAATAATGTTTTGTAACTGCAAACAAAGCTAAATAAGTGAAAATATGCAGTAAAAAACGTTTCTATTTTGATTTTGCCTGTTTAATGATATTATGTACAATACATGGCCAGAGGTCCATACATTTTTGCAACATCTCCTTTATGAATTATAATGTTACGATCATTATTTGTTTTTTACTAGTTGCAGGCTTTGCCGTCACCCAGCATAGGGACAATAATGAGTGATCATATCACTTTCTGATCTCTTACATGCATATGCATATCCTGCTGCGTTCTCCATCACTGTCCCTGTGGTGAAGCCATCGACCACCTGGGGCACCTTGGTCTCTCTTCCAGCAAAAGTGCCTCAGATTTACAAGACACGCCTTACTTCATGACATCCTGAGTCGGGCCCTTTCCACCGCCGGCGTGCGAGCTATATTAGAACCATTTTTACTGGTGGTAGAGCTCCAGTGATGGAGCTCGCGGGCGTAGGCACTACTGCCTTACCTAATATACTTGCCGCTAAATGGTAGTGTTCAGCACTATCGTATTCCGGTCAGATGATAATGTACGGCCCTGTAATTTCCAGCACAGAGGCATAACACCTTAGGCCTCAGGAGTGGTAATGCATCTGCATTTTGACCTTGGTCTTCTTGTGGGTGTATATATGCTGCAGTCATCACTTAACATCAATGTGAACTGCATGCTTGTTTGCCACGTCTATTACATTAAAAAAAAAACCATCGACGACACAACGCAGCTATGATTAGAACCCAGTGGTCTGGTGATGATGGGAGAAACGGGACAGTACGTCATTGATGCCTTGGAAAGTAGACCATTGGTGTGGGATGCAACCTGCGTTGACACCTAAGTGCCATCTCACGTTCCAGTCACGGCAGCTGCTGCAGCTGCAGATGCCCTAAAGCGGCGTATAAAAATTCCTTTCAGGGGACTACATAAGTATTTGCGGCTTTTGGGATCAAAACATTTGGTCGACACTTCTCGTGACTAAAGAGTTCGCTTATTTTTAGGACACAGAATCAGCATTAGCATCCAACGTGGCAATGCTATCAACCTTCTGGGAACAATACCACAGGAAAACAGCAATGTGGATTTCAATACTAATAGAAGTAATTATGATAAGGCAAGACATATTTATATTTTTTTATATTTAGGTTTTATTAAGCTCTTATGTTATCAATTATTCGTTTCAAATAAACAATTTGAATAAAAAAATATATGACAAATCTATTTTCAGTCTGATAATAGTAAATTACACAAATAAGATATCGTTCTGTTCTTGAAAATAATATTATTATACATACAATTATCAACCATGGCAATAGATAACAAATATGAATAATTTGAAGGGCGTTAATTATCATCAATATACCTAATATTTCTCTAAACAAAATCTGTAAGCGCTACCTAGAGGTTGCTCGGAAAACCGCTTAAAACGGACATTGGGCAGTGGACAGTGAACACAGACGGCATGTCGGCAGTCGCCACGATTGTCAAGCGATATCGGCGCAATAAACTGTCGCAATACGGACGCTTGTCCGCACGCGGCCGCGCCCGTAACTCGGCGCCGTGCGGTTTGAGCTGCCCTTAATGTATCTATATGGAGTTGAGAATTGACATTTGTTCTTATTTATTTTTGACACTTTACATGTTTTCCTTATCTTGGTCATTTATCCTTGATTTGCCTTGTTCATAATAATGTCGGAAGTTGGAACTAATAACTTCATTGTAAATGAGATTATTCAAAGCATGCATGAATGTAAGTAAAAATAAAGGCTACCAAGTGTCGTACCAGAGGTGTTATAGAATAAGGTTAAATCGTAGTTTAATAGCAGCACAAACCAACACAAAGAGGCAATAAATATTTTTGTTCACAAATTGTACAAAAATTCCGCTTAAACAAAATACAATGCGGCCCATGAAAACATAGTCTATTGAGTTATCTAAATGTTCTGCCCTAATCATTGGACACTGAAGCTACCTAATCATTTATGTACGAGTATGTTGACGACCCGGTTGGTCCAGCGGTGTGAGATGACCGTTTGACTCGAAGGGTCGCGGGTTCGACCGCGGGCACCGGGACAAATGTTTGTATGGCCTACAGATATTTGTTTCGAGTCTGGGTGTTCGTGTATGTATTGTTTGTATATAACGGCACCCACGGCACAGGTTGTGAGTGTAAGCGTATTTTATTTATTCTATTTATTATTTATTTATGTATTGTAAAAAGTAGTAAAACAAACACCATATTGAAACAAATTGAACACATCTCACTTCATATCAGCGCAGTATTAGTGCGATCACAAGTGATATTATGACTTTGTTAAACCTGTTTAGGTAAGGCAGGGGATACTTATATAAACCAGGTATAATAGTTGAAAATTTTGATAACATTTTACTTATTCAATAAGTCTTGCATGTTATCAGCCACAGTTTGGCTCGCCTGCCTTTATTAGGTAAAAAAAACGACGTCATACTATAAATTGGTTACAATTCGAATAATAATTCCCTAAAATCATATTTGTTCTTTTACTAGTAACCTAATTTACCACGAGGTTTATACTAAATGTTCATTCTTATTTTAATAATAATGAACAGCTCTATATATTTCCTCGCCAACTAGCCAATTAAAACAAGGCAAGTCGACGTCGGCCATCTTAAATCTGCACGGCCGTGTATTGGCAATATCTGGGCTCGCACCTATTACTCGATGCATGCGTGCACACACTGTATATCGTGGATTTAGCACTTCGTGTCTGTGTGAACACCATGTATGTTTGAGCTGGACGTTTTTGAATTAACTGTTTTGGACAACAAATCGTGGAATCGGTGAAGCAGTTGTTTACGAACACTGTGTAAATATATACACGAGAATTTTATATAGATACTAGCTGTCCCGGCGAACTTCGTATCGCCTTAGAGTTATAAAAAAAATAAAGTCCAAAAATTGAAAAAACAACATTTGGTGAGAATTTATCTTACCACTTAGAAATAACAAAAACAGACTACAACCGATTCTCATACCCACTAGATATGATGATCGGTCCAGCCGTTTCGCGAGAGTATGGTCATTAACACTGTGAAATGTGAAGTTTATATACGAGTACATAGAGATTTAGATAATACAAAAGGATAAGGTAATATGACGCATCCCAGATAAAGCACCTTTTGTTAAAGTAGCCATCAGAATTTCGATTTCGCACAGTAATAACAGCGACAAATCTAACCCTAAAACACAAACATTAGTTTCAACACAATGCACAGCGGGTACAAAAGACCATTATAAAATACGTACGTTAAATTAGAATTTCGGGCGTTGGATGATTATTTATCATCATCGCAGTCAATAATATCGCTCGGCGGCCAGTAATGACTGCACTAAATATGATTTAGGGGTAATGATCTAGAGGATGCGCCGGTGCAGTAATGTATTGATTCATACGAAGCGGCGGGTGTTGAATTTAAAAAATTGCAATCCAATTAATTGGAAATAATGAGTCTCATTAATTGGTGAATAGTGGAGAATAATGTACGAGTTAAGAGATTTTTGTTTGTTGTTGGTTCGCTTCATTCTACTACCGCAGAATGATGCTGGTGACACCTGTCATAAGATTGAACCCACACACTAAGATTACACCTTAGTGTGTGGGTTCAATCTTTCATTTTGACGCACTATCATGTTATCAAAATAATTTGTAAGGCAAAATTAAGGCACTGTTGCTAACCACTTTTGTCCACTTGATACACACATTTGGATAGAATTAATAACTATATAGTTATAGAAAATGTGCGCAAACTAACGGATGTAGTAATTAAAGTAATACCTGCGCACATAACGTGAATTAAGATATTTTGAAAATATAAACATCAACATTATAAAATACATTATTATACTTAAAAAATACATTTCTCAGTCTGGCTCTTCAACTTACGTTTAAAAATTGCAACACTCATGTACCAAGTTTTTGACAATTTCCGCTTAATTTTTTTGTTGGATAACTATTTCATTTATACGCATGTTTATCAGACATATTCCATTCAATAATTAACTAAGTAGTTGGCCATATTGTTAGCATAATCTGAACTGAAATATCCAGTACATGCCCCCTCACAGTAACCCTAAACTGCCAAGCTAAACGCGCCGTGGAAATTGCTAAACGCGACAATATTCGCGAATCACGCGCTCCGTCGCACGATGAAGGCTTTACGATCGCATTAACGCTAATTTCCGAACGAAACGATCGTGCTGACGGCGCTCCGTCATTTTAACGTGCACCTTGTTTTATAGTGCAATCGGACGCGTATGGGTTGACGTGATATAAGGGACGGTTTGGTCCCGTCGCCATTTTAGGGTTAAATGTTATATGTGTCGATACAGTTTGAGTCGAAACCCCATACTATAGATATATTTTGAGGTGCAAATTATTCTTTCTAAAGTCAGTACCTACCACCGATTTGAAAAAATAAATGAATCTTGTAAGATGTAAATAAAGTAGTTAGTCGTTCACTCTTGACAGAATGGTTTGTGGCTGGCGATGATGCATTCTTTGCAGATGCTACAGCTTTTGCGATGCGTCTCCATTTGTTGCGGTCTTCAGCGTCTCGGCTGTTTTGGACTATCAATTTTTGGGTAGCACTTTTTATGGAGTATATCCATCTCGTCTATCGCCATGGATATCTATCCATATCCATGGCGATCGACCTCGCGACCGCTTTCCTTCCATAAGCCTCTGGACAACCAGCCGTTCCATGGACTGTTCTCTGGAGTGCCAGCTACCAGTAAACCGTAAATACTAAATACTTTTTATGTAATTAATTGGCACGGAAACATACATTTCTCATTAATTGAAAGTATATAGTGGTCTATAAATATGAATATGAAACCAGAGATTTCAATGTAGATGCGTTGCCTCTCCTGAGATCTAAGTTGTTTTTTTTATGTAATGAAAGTGGGAAACAAGCATGCAGTTCACATTGATGTTAAGTGATGACTGCAGCCTATAGACCCACACAATGACCAGAGGTCAAAATGCAGATGCGTTGCCACTTCTGAGGCCTAAGGTGATAAGCTTCTGTCCCGTAAATTACAGGTACATTACCAACTGACCGGAACACGATAGCGCTGAACACTACCATTTAGCGACAAATATATTAGGTGTTGCGATGGTGCCTATGCCCGCGAGCTCCATCACTGGAGTTCTACCACCAGTTGTTACATCTAACCCAGAAATTACAGCTATAACAAGTGACCAGAAAACCATAACAATAAATACTACCATTTTGACGATGATGCCTCTCAAGCTGAATATTAATTAAATTATGAACTTTTATATTTTAATACCAAAAATATAATTTTAAAAGCAAGTATGAAACCAAGCGTGTATTGATTGGTGCGTGGTCTCGTGTCATTAAATCAAAACAGGCAATTCTCGCCCCTCATTACGGCGGCCATTATACGCGGCCCGTTGCGAATATAATCAGTACTGTCCGTTGTTAAGTTATGATTTATCCCTCTCTATACGATAGTTTTTGATACCATTCTAGTTTTATGGTTTCTGATAAATTTGGCTATGGTATTTTGTGATAAATTTGCGTACGTGAAATTGTTGGGGTAAAGTTTGTTGTGTGTTGGAAGTGCTGTTATGTGTCTTATTCAGATTTTCTTTCGAGTTAACGATTCGCAACGATTTCGTTTCACATCTCCACTTTCCACAATTAAATCACTACATCAATAATTCACTTGGCAAACAGATTATTACAAAACTATTCATTTCATAACTCATAACGCTTCTTTACAAGAATAATGTGACATTTCATCTAAATCGTTCTTTATGAAATGCAACATTATTCTTACAAGAATAACGTGACATTTCATCTAAATCGTTCTATATGAAATGTCACATTATTCTTGTTAAGAGGCGATAACATCATAAATAATTTAGTTGAAAAAATATTCTCAAATTTCACCACATAGTCAGGTTAGGTGCGGCGGGCGAGCTCGTGTTAGGTGTTTTTTTTTTTTGCTCATAGTATTATTATTTTATACATTTATGTAATCAAATATTTGCGAAATAACTAGTATACGAGTCGTTGAGTTGTTGTTTTGATCAAGTTGCGACCAATAGCGGGCTATCAGTGCTTACGTAGACAGTGTGCAGCAGAGATAACGCTGCACGAAGTCGAATCTAGCCGAATGTCTCTCTTGTAGGCTCTAGGTGGAATATTTATTGATAGGTACTGTATCATAATTTATTCCCCTAACAAACAACAATGATTCCCTTGATGGGTTATCGTCACAGTAAACAAAGTTACAAACAACTAATTACACTTACGATCCAACATAAATCCCATATTTCCGTCCAACGGATGTCTCTCTATAAATATAGTGGGAACCACTTAAAGAAAACCGAAAACGCGGCCAACAGTCCGTAACACAATAAACCAATAAAACTGGAGTATAAATAAAAATAACTGCCCTGTTATAAATAAGCACAGTACATACACAAGTATATCACACCAGCTCAGGGTGTCTTGTCAGAGTTTGAGTTATAGCGTCACACAACATAAAATATACAACAAAAACTGTTGTTCTTCCAACAGTTTTGCCCCATATTAAGAATGAGCGCAAACAGAACGTGGATTTGGAACAAGGTCGGATAGGACAATGGAGTCGGTATGCGCTAAACTTATTTGAAACAACTCTGTAGTCGAAAAGGAAATGCGTAGTGCTAAAAAAGTTAACTTTTACTGCAACTGCCATTACTTGAGGAGTCAATGGACTTTTAACATATTTAAAATCTAACAGAGCATGAATTTAATTAAAATTTAAAACCATTAACTAGGTATACATCTATATATACAAATAAATAAAATTGGAGTGTCTGTTTATAATATAAAAATAACCGCTATTTACTAAATGCATATTTATGTATGTATAATTGTATACCCAGTACATATTCCAAAACAACATTTTTTACAATTTTGTCTGTCTGTCTGTCTGTTGGTTGGCGCTAACCTCGGGAACAGCTGAACCGATTTCGACGGGGCTTTCACTGGTAGATAGCTTATGTAATAAGATTAATATTTCAAGAGTTTTGGCGATGTTCTACACCCTATGTGTGAGTCACTCGTACTTGCCCGCCGATTTAATGAAAACTCTGGTAGTGCCCATAGTGAAAAACAAAACTGGTGACCTTACAGATGAAGGTAACTATAGACCAATTTCTCTTGCCACTGTCATTGCAAAAGTATTTGACGGTTTGCTTAACACACAGTTAAATAATCACGTTACAATACACGACAATCAATTTGGGTTCTGTCCTATATCTCCTCCTATATCAAATGTAACAACGTTGATCAATACAATGTTAAGCTACATTTTTTACTCCAAAATATTGAATGAAACTGTCAAGCTATGGATTAAGATGATACAGTTTTACTGTTTGCCCAAAAATGCCGCTAGTAGTCGCATACGAACAAATATTACGTATCATTATTTTAATATGTATCTTCACGCCAGGTCCCTAACGGGGTAAGCAGAGAGTGTAGAGCGCCAGAAATCCCGGTTCTGACAAACCTCTCGTGCCTCGTCTACCTTCATCATTCTCTTCATACATGCACGCCGATTCCTAAGACTTGACCCCACCATCAGACAGAACTCGACCTATTTGGTCATGGTAGACCTGGCGTGAAGATACAAATACATATATATATATATATTATTTTAATTTTTAGTTATTTTGGGACGGTTATTTAGTTTATTATTAAGGTTTAAATTGACTTAAATCAATCAACTGTTCACAATTAAGTTTTGTAGTTGATTGTCCTATTGAAAGAGCCTCAGTTTGACTTCAAAAAATATATGACAACACCACCGACTCCAACGCTTTACCTGTCCGCCATCCTCCTCCGATCCGTGCCGACTCGCGGGGTAATTCGTTATTTTTATTGTTTTTTGTTATTATCATTCTGTCCCCCGGATTACTGCCAGTGATACATAGCCCAGCACTGGATGCATTTAATTGCCACACGGTTTTCACTAAGCTATAAAAATAATAAGACAGTAGATTTTAGGATGTTTATGAAACGTTCCGTGTTATTTATATCGTAATCCTTCTGATATAGTGCTTAATATGTAAGGTTGTGTCCGTCTGGAGATTGTTTATGTGATTGTGTTAGAGTATAGTGAGTATATATTAGACAGAAAATAAGAAAATTATTTAAACTCAAAAACTTAACCTAAAAAAACCAGTTACATAAACAAATAAAAATGAACGATAAAACTATTTTTTAACAAATATGGCTATAACTTGATAACGTAACGTAACTTCACGCCTGTAATCCCCGAAGGGGTAGGCAGAGGTAAATGCATGCATTCAAGCATACATGCAAACACCCACGACTCGCCGGTTTCGTTTTTGGCCCATGTAACAGGTGGCGAACCTGTTGCCATCTCCGGGCACATTACCAAACTCCGAGGTACTGGGAAACTTCCAGAAAATGGAAAAATCCCAATAGAACCAGAGGTAAAGGATTTTAAACCGTTATCTCTGATAGCCCTCGACCCGGGAATCGAACCCAGGACCTCCAGCGTAATAGTAGTGGCTTGCTACCACTACGCCACTGAGGCTATAACTTGATTATTGAACTATTATCTATATCTATATATATCATCTATATTATATTGACGTATTGCCTCACAATGAAACGTACGTATCAATCAAACTTTTGACACATTATCTTTATAAAAGTTTGATTGATACGTACTTTTTGTATGGGAAATTGAAATTGTGGTCTTTAGTATTTCCCTTCAATTTCTTCATATTTTCTTAACTTTTAAACCTTTCTTACAAAAATCATTCAAAACCAAAATTAGTCAAATTGGTCTAGCAGTTCTCGAGTTTTAATGAGACTAACAAACAGCAATTCATTTTTATATATAGATAGATAGATATATAGGATAGTGAAATAGGGTAACTTTGTCATTAAGCGTCGGGGCGTGATTTGACGTGATGACTGCAGCCTATAAACATGTATGCGCATTCATATAGCAGATGCGTTACCAACACTTAGGATTTAGTTGTTACGCCTTTGTAGTAAAAAATACGAAGCCATCTAACTGGAATTTGATAGTGCTTATCGGCGGCAAGATTAGGTACCGCGTTGGAGCATTGTGCCTACACCCTTGAGCTCCGATATCGGAGCTTTACCTGCTATCAAATTACTTATTCGTAGATTTTACAGATTTTTAATCACTTTTCGAAAATGGTTGTAAAATCGTACTCGAAAAAAAAATGTTTCCTTTTTAGTGTTCCGTAGTAAACACGGAACCCTTATAGTTTCGCCATGTCCATCTGTCTGTCTGTCTCTCTGTCTGTCTGTCCGTCTGCGGTTTAGAGCAAAAACTATAAGTGCTAGAGACTTGAAATTTGGCACAAGTATACACCTTAATCATTCCGACAAAGTGGTAGAATAAAAACATGAAAAAAAAATTTAGATTTCCATATTGTGTGGGATATCGTTGGATAGGTCTTTAAAAAAATATTATGGGTGTCCGAACATCATTTTTTGATTTAGTTAACTCTGTTCGTGACTTATTTAGCCTTAAAGTGCAAATTTTCGTTAGACTCAAGTGTTCCCCCCCCCCCCTACAGACTAAACGGTTGTTGTTAGAAATTCAAACGTTACAGCAATAGTAGCTACATATAACTAAATTAAAAGGAAAACTATCACACTTAAGTTGGCCTTGCAAGTTTGCGAGTAATAGTCGATCAAATGCATTTACTCAAAAATTTCGAACAAGTCCATACAATTTTTTTTTTCATTACATATCTTACTCTGTAACTACGGAACCCTACACTGCGCGTGGCCCGACATGCACTTGACCGGTTTTTTCTATTAGGTACATTCAATCATAGACATTTTACACACTGCCAGTATCAAAGTTAACAGTAAACAAATAGTGATTCTAATACATTTTTAATGTAAGGAAGGTGGCAAGCATGCATCTCACATTGATGTTAAGTGATGACTGTAGCCTATAGAAGTCTACACAAAAAGCAGGGGTCAAAATGCAGATGCGTTGCCACCCCTGAGACCTAAGTTGTTATGTCTCTGTGATAGTTGTTACGGGGCCATACATTACAATCTAACGGGAACACGATAGTGCTGAACACTACCATTTGGCGGCAGATAGGGGTAATGCGGTGGTGCCTACTAGTGTTGCCCAAAATCGGTCTTGGTCTTGCAGTCTTGGTCTTGTTCTTGCACTTCTGCAAGACCAAGGCCAAGACCAAGACTGCCTAATTTTAGCAAGACCAAGAACAAGACTGTCGGTGTAAGATTTGAGCAAGACCAACGTGAGCAGTGTGGTCTTGCTCAAATACCAGTACCATTATACTAAGGTAGATAATTGCAATAAGATCCCATTAAATACATCCTCTAACACCCCAGAACGTCTCAGCTCCGACAAAATTATTAATCAGCGTTTTCATTACTGGAAAAATAAATTGTGTCAAAGCAACTAATGTAAGTTGTTAATTAAATCAGTATATCACGCTAACGAGTAGCATACAATAAAGTGTGAACTAGCGCCATATTGTTCTGATTGTAACAAACTGATGTAATGGCGTTTTGTCAAGCCGATGTGTGGAATGTCTTTATTTTATATCGAGGAAATGTGTGTGGATTTCTTTTTATGTAATGGAAGTATGATGTTAAGTGATGACTGCAGCTTATAGACACCCACACAAAGACCAAGGTCAAAATGCAGATGCGTTACCACTCCTGAGGCCTAAGGTGTTATGCCTCTGTGCCGGAAATGACAGAGCCGTACATTACCACCTGTCCGGAACACGATAATGCTGAACACTACCATTTAGCGGAAAGTCTTTTAGGTAATGCGGTGGTGCCTACGCCCGCGAGCTCTGTCACTGGAGCTCTATCACCTGTAAATGTAATGTAAATTTTATGTTATTAAAATGGCAAACAAGCATGCACTTCATATTGATGTTAAGTGATGACTGCAGCCTATAGACACCCACACAAAGACCAAGGTAAATTAATTAGACTATAATGTTGAACGGTGCGGTTCTCACGTTCGTTTTTGCCCAGAACGTGTAAATTGTGGAATGAACTTCCCTCTGAGGTGTTCTCTCGGTGCTACAATATGGGGTTCTTCAAAAATGGCGTCAAAAGAGTCCTTCAGGGCTGGCAGCGCGTTGGCGACTCCCCCTGGTGTTGCAAATGTTCATAGGCGACGGTGACTACTTCCCATCAGGTGGCCGGTCTGCTTGTCTGTCAATCCTTTGACATCAAAAAAAAAGACATGACCATGTACGATGTAGGGTAATGAATACGATTCTTTCCAAGCCTTTGTCACCAGAAGCTGTGATGCTTTTTACCTTAGTTGATAAGTATTAGGCATTGTAATATTAATTAGAGTCTTTATATTGTTATTTGTTAAGGGTACGATGGAACTGGCGTAACATATTGTTAAAAGATCCTTTTAATAAATAAAGATTTTAAAAACAAACCTAATTCAATACGCAGATGCGTTACCAGTTCTGAGGCCTAAGATGTTATGGCTCTGTGGCGAAAAAGACAGGGCCGTACATTACCACCTGACCGGAACACGATAGTGCTGAACACTAACATTTAGTGACAAGTAGGTATATTAGGTAATGCGGTAGTGCTTAGCTCCTTCACTGGAGACCACCAGTAAATTATAGTAAGTATATTCTGGAAACGTGTATTTGTATGTTGAAAGTGTATGTGTCTTCACGCCAAGTCCCTTACGGGGTAGGCAGAGAGTGTGGAGCGCCAGATATCCCGGTCCTGACATGAAGAAGCAAGGGAGGTGTCCCTTGCTTCTTCATAAGGCATCATTTATATATTTCAAACTTTATTGTATGCCTTAGGTGTTTTTTTCGAATATTACGAATGTGACTTATAAAATGAAAACGGCAAAACATCTCACAAAACATTATCATATAATATCAAAACACAACAATTTAAGGTCTACGTAGACTAAATATAAAAATACAGAATTCAATTTTGCGCGTTAGAAAACTAAACATTCTTAAGATAAATGTTACTAAAGGAATAAAATGTTATCAAAATACGAAAATAAAGCTAATCAAACATTAATAAGAATTCTGCAGCTACGACTATATTTAATAACCGCCTGACAAATTGATTTTCTGTAATAATGATAATATGTACAACCACTTAATTAAGCCACCACGTTAGAGACCTGGCGTGAAGATACATACTTAAACAACCTTTCATGGATCGTACGGCCACCGGCGGCGAGACACAATTGAAATTCAATTGTCATATTTTTCTCGTGTCTGGATTGTTTAAACCACTTAGTTAATGACAAACACTTTTCACAAAATAATAATTAAAATGCATATTACCTGCGAGAATGAACAATATGCCGAAAACAAACAAAATAATTAAAGTACACAATAATTATCTAATGACTAGACTGTACCCGAATCATTAACAAATTACCGTAAACAAGGAAAGAGACAGCTATACATCATTCGCAGGAGTTTATAATCCCGCGCATTCAATCCTTACAGCAGTACGAACCGCGCTGTGAGACGACATGAGTACCTTAATAGATCTCGACTCGATATTATCCGAAAACGAGCAATGGCTAAAGTTAGAAGAAGAATGGATACCGGTGGATTTGGAAACAGAAGATGATTTTGCACCAAATCTTCTACCAGTCTTCAGCACCCTAGATCTGAAGCTGTCTACATTCGATTCATCATTCTTATTTAAGAAAGTAAGAAGAAAAATTGGGAGAAAGCTCTCTAAGAAGTCAACAATATCCGGCTTAGAATACAAAGATTTCATACAGGACCTGCAAAAAAATCCAACTAAAGAGTCGTCGAAGCAGTTTTATTACATCAACGGGCAAATAATATCAGCGATATCAGTGGAAGAGATATGCGGGCAGATCGACAATATTTTTAAATCAATCGAAAAATTAGCTACAAGTACTGTGCGCAAGAAAAATCAAAAACTTCCAGATGTGGTGAACTGTAGTATATCATCAAGTGATTTATCGTTCGATGATACAGTGATTGATATTTCGGAGAAAGAAAAAACTAATAGTGCTATAGATAGATGTATAGAAGAAGCGTTCGAGCATATAAACAGTACTCAGCGTTTAGAAGGAGTGGACCAATCCATGGTCGAGTCAGTGACTACCCTTGTGAGAAAATTCAGCTGCGTACGAAACAACCAAATAAATTGTAGTCCAAGAAGGCAAAGGCAGTGCAGCAGTAAGTTTAAGGATTTAGCCGATTTTTGGAATCATCGAGCATTTGAATGTGATTGAGGGTAGATTTTAGGTAAATCCGTTTGCTTTTTCTAGATTTTTAAAGATTTTTATTTAGATTTTGTACAGTGATGTACCAAGTGATTTTTTAGCTGTGTTAGATATATTTGTAAGTAGGTATTTGTGTAATTATTCGTGCCATGAATATATTTTTCTGTATTGTAATATTTTAAAATCTCATTATTGTGTATTAATTAGGGTTGTGTGCAACATAATTTGTGAATCAATAAATGTTTATTAGTACATTGTCATATTTTATTGAAAATAGCATTATTACCTTTTGCAAGCACATTTAATTGAGAAATAATATAAAACTTGGTAAGTAAGTTAGTTAACTAAGATACTTTCATGTTGTCCTGGTATAATCAATACAATTTAAATACATTTCAAAATATAATTTTGATTATATGATATTGGTTGGTTTGAATAAAAATAAAATTATAAAAGTGTGTAACCTAACGTATCGTAATTTTGTTATAAATTGAAAAAAATCTAAATTTTTTAATAATTTACAGCATTGATAAGTACATCTCTCTAAAATCAAGTCTTATACAATCATACACTTTTCTCATTTTATTTAGTTGATTATATTATACCTATTTATTCGGTAACTAGGCAACACATGGATCAATTGTTAATTAGTTATTTATTTCCTTCGTAGGTATGTATCTTGTGTGTATAGATTCTTTGAAACTAAATTATTAAATTGGAGGACCTGATATCTCGCCCGGTGCGGGATGATAAAATTAAGTAACATATTTTTTCTAAATATCATGTATTCCATTATTATCAGTTATTGTTGTTTCAGATATTCGTTATTGTATGTACAGATTTTTACCTGCCTCTATGGCGATACTAATTAGGTTAGCATACTTTTAAACCTTTAGCTGTTTTTCAATAGCATTATATGCAATAATGTTAAATATTTTGTTAAAGAAAAAAAACATAAGAACCTAAATAATAAATCAGACTTATTTCTATTACAGTTTCACTTATGATAGGTATCTGTTTGATATTTAGGTAGGTATTCGTATCACCTCAGTCAAAAGAGGTCCGCTGCTGGACCAAAACCTCCCGATTAAATGGGGATATGCCATAATCGCCATGCTTGGCACGCGGATTGGCGATGTATGTACACTATTACAACAACTCATAACAATACTGAGTGCAGTGCAAATAAATAAGTACACTGGACCGACTAGACACCTGACAATACCGACTGGACACCTGGCAATTTTCAACGGTGCGGTTCTCACGTTCGTTTTTGCCCAGAACGTGTAAATTGTGGAATGAACTTCCCTCTGAGGTGTTCCCTCGGTGCTACAATATGGGTTCTTCAAAAATGGCGTCAAAAGAGTCCTTCAGGGCTGGCAGCGCGTTGGCGACTCCCCTGGTGTCGCAAATGTTCATAGGCGACGGTAACTACTTTCCATCAGGCCGGTCTGCTTGTCTGTCAATCCTTTAAAAAAAAATATAGGTATATATTTTTGTTGATATACCTACTATAATTTGCTTTTACGATTCTTATATAAAGTTATTTTAAATAATAGACTATTTGAAATTCAACTCCAGGAATCCTCGGAATAGCTTTATATTTTCATCACAAACTCTCATCAGGATAATAAATAATTTTAATGTCATCCATATTAGTTATAAGCAAGACCAACACTCCTATTACTTAATTACCTGAACAGCGCACAACAAATATAAATTCATGGTTCATTAGCCAAACAAGCGTGGCTTGGTTCCGTAGGACCTCGACCATGGTCCAAGTTAGACGCTAAATCATGACTGGTGCCTGCGGACCCCTATATGGGAACACACGGGATGTATTCTTTATTTACAACTACGTATTTGGTATATATTATGGTGGCAGAGCTCCAGCGATGGAACTCGCGGGCGTAGGTATGTGCCACCGCTGTCGTGTTCCGGTCAGGTGGTGTACGGCCATGTACATTGTAGCTCAGAGCCACAACAACTTTTAACTCAGAAGTGGCAAACATCTACATTGAAATGTCGGGTTTTTATCTAGATATTTATGGGCTACAGTATCGCTTACCATCAATGTGAACTGTATGACTGTTTAACATTTAGGTATAATATAAAATATTGGAAAAATAAATTTTACTGTAGGAAAAGCTCCAGTGATGGAGCTCGCGGGCGTAGGCACCACCGCATTACCTAATATATTTGCCGCTACATGGATGTGTTCAGCACTATCGTGTTCCGGTTAGGTAATTGTACGGCCCTGTAATTTCCGACACAGAGGCATAACACCTTAGGCCTCAGGAGTGGTAACGCATCTCCATTTCAAGCTAAAGTATTTGATAAGCTTGGTCTTTGTGTGGTTGTCTATAGGCTGCAGTCATCACTTAACTTCAATGTGAACTGCATGCTTGTTTGCCACTTCCAATACATAAAAAAAAATACTAACAGTTGGTACCTTGCCGCTTTCATCTGAGTTTTATACTACGAAGCTCTTATAAAAAACGCAGCTGCAAAGCCATCAATTTAAAAACATGACAAAAGAATCACAGCAGCCACGCGCACAACAACATACCGTATGTTATCAATATCCCGCGCACTGACCGTAAGCAGAAACTTATTCGTGTTGTTCGCTGTAGTTGGACACTTTGTCAATTTATGAGCGCGGCACAATACAACGAGGATCGACTGAAGGCAGATTTGGTTAATTAAGTTACAGCCGATATCGTCGATAAGCTTGTGTTGCGTCGTTGTGTAATTGCTTCTGATATATTGCTGTGTACCAGTGTTTTCATGTTTGTTGTATTAATTTTGTAATTGAGTTAGTATGGCATACGATCCTTTTGTAATTTTCGATAAGATTGTTTTGTTTTCTTGTACATAAATACGAGTATTCTTCTATGCATTCTAGTATCAGAATTCGGTATAAAAACTGGTTGCCTGTAAAGTCGGTTTTACGGGCGAAGAATTTACGTGACAAAGTCTTTTTCTCGGTAGAAAGGCATTCGCCGGTCCGGCAGGCCTCTCTCTCGTTCGGTGACTCAGCGTTACGTTACCGGGCGTTACACTTTTTCATGAGTGACTCCGAGCCGCAACCTAATTTAAGACGTTGTCACGTCAAAAAACCAGTCAAGCGCATGTCGGGCCACGGGTAGTGTAGGGTTCCGTAGTTTTAGGTTTGATTAATGTAATGAAAAAAAATGTTTTATAAATATTTTCTATATTTTTCGAATAGTGAAACTGAAGTGGCAGTGGGCAGGGCATATAGCTCGTCGAACTGACGGCCGTTGGGGCAGAAGAGTTTTCTGGAGTGGCGACCGCATACCGGAAGACGAAGCGGCAGGCCCGTGGACCGACGACCTGGTGAAAGTCCCGGGCAACTTTTTGTGAAAACGGTTTTTAAGAAAATCCCATTTCATCCTGATTCTTTATTCTAAGATAAACACCTAAAATAACTTAATCAATTGTTACTTAAATTTGAACATTACCACAGCCAATTTGTGATTGTGCACAATACAGCGGGGATTGACTGAAGGCAGATTTGGTTAATTAAGTTACAGTCGATATTAACTTGAATTACGCTGTTGTGTAATTGCTTTTGATATACTGCGTATGCTTAACTCGTGAGTGTGTGCTGTTTTTGTGTTTGCTCTATTAATTTCGCAATACAAGATGTTTGATTGCATTATAGTTTAGGATCCCACTGCAGAATCATTTCGTTTATCCAGATATGTTGGAAACCTAATTTTTACGCATATTTATAATCTCGAGAATATATATCCACTAGGTTGCCTATAGTATAGTGTATATATATATATATATATATATATATCTACTGGTGGTAGAGCTCCAGTGACGGAGCTCGCGGGCGTAGGCACCACCGCATTACCTAATATACTTGCCGCTAAATGGTAGTGTTCAGCACTATCGTGTTCCGGTCAGGTGGTAATGTACGGCCCTGTAATTTGCGGCACAGAGGCGAAACACCTTAGGCCTCAGGAGTGGTAACGCATCTGCATTTTGACCTTAGTCTTTGTGTGGGTGTCTATAGGCTGCAGTCATCACTTAACATCAACGTGAACTGCATGCTTGTTTACCACTTCCATTACATTAAAAAAAAAATATATATATATAAATATAATTTCCGGCACAGAGGCATAAGACCTTAGGCCTCGGTAGTGGCAACGCATCTCTCGTCTATAGGCTGCAGTCATCACTTAACATCAATGTGAACTGCATGCTTGTTTGCCACTTTTACTACATAAATATAAATATATATATATATATATATCGTATATAGTTAGTTGCCCTGTATGTATGTATGTATCTTCTCGCCAGGTCCCTAACAGGATAGGCAGAGAGTGTGGAGCGCCAGATATCCCGGTCCTGACACACCTCCCGTGACTCATCTACCTTCATCATTCTCTTCATACATGCACGCCGATTCTTAAGACTTTTGACCCCACCAACAGACAGATCTCGACCTATTTGGTCATAGTAGGTCAGTCTTGGTCTTCCTAGGCCTCTGCAACCATCCACATCGCATTGTACATCTGTTTAGTCATTCGCTCATTCGACATTCTTTCTATATGCCCGAACCTTCGGACCATGCCATTTTTTCATTTTTACACCGATACTATCATTCACACAAAGCCTCTTTCTTACAAGCCTTATTTGTGTAACTATAAAGTCTAATTTGCAATGGTTTTGGGTCTCACGATACTTCTTCGATGGTACGCAGTGGTGGATTTACCAGCAGGCTGAGAAGGCTGGAGCCTAGGGCGGAAAATTTTAAGGGGCGGCAGAATTAGTTCATATTTTTTTTATTTCTATTTACAAAATTACTGTTAAAATTATCAAGGCTCAGATCATAATTCCCAATGATTCTAACCATAGAAAATAAGTTGTTTACATCAACTTCAGGATTATGAAGCATAAAACATAAAGTTGAAATTTTATTGATAGAAAATATACCTAATTGATATGATTGTAAACTATGATATCGAAATATAGGGGCGGCAAAAATAATAGAATACCGGCGGCAAATTTGTAAATCCGCCACTTATAGTACGTCATACACATTACTATCTTTGCTAGGTAATATCAGCCTGTATTAGTCGCTGTACTTGCAACGTGTGGTTAGACTCGGACAGCGACAGTAAAGATGTGACGTTAGGTGCACCCCGTCACGCCGCCGGTCACTATGTTCACTTTATGTTTGTCACGTTGATTGGGTTTGGATGTATACATTCATTTTAGTAAACACCTGACATTACATTTTTTATGTAATGGAAGTGACAAACACACAAAGATCAAGGTCAAAGGCAGATGCGTTACCACTCCTGAGGCCTAAGGTGTTATGCCTCTGTGCCGGAAATTACAGGGCCGTACATGACCACCTCACCGGAACACGGCACGTATGCCAGAATCATTTCTTGAATATTATTATGGATAAATAGAAAATAACATTTACTTTCCTTGACAAACAAAAAGAATCTGAACCTGCAAAATTAACCCGAGTGCGACCTAATGTCTCATTTAAATGAAATCCTTGCTTATATTTGTGAGTCATCTCGTCAGGTCTCATCAGATGCGGCGTGCGGTCCGGCGGACTGGAGCAGTAAAGTTGTGACGTTAGGAGCGGCCGTCACGCTCCCGGTCACCGTCACGCGCCCGGTCACTTTGTCTACTTTACGTTGGTCATGTTGATTAGCTTTGGATGAATATTAAATTATACACCTAATTAAACTGAGCAACCACGATACTATGTAGCGCCAGTTTAACAATTTTGTTTAGAACTTAAATTTAAAATCTTTAATAAAAGTAAAATTCTACTTTGTTATATGTTAAGCATCCATCCTGTTACATCTTGTTACCCAGAGGATAGAGATAGATTGCCAGAATCATTTCTTGAATATGGGAAAATAAAAAAGAACGCTTACATTCCTCGACAAACAAAAAGAATCCGAACGGACTAAATTAAAATAATTGCGACTTATTGTTACATTTAAATGAAATCCTTGCTTACATTTGTGAGTCATCTGGTCAGGTCTCATCAGTTGCGGTGTGCGGTCAGGCGGACTGGGGCAGTAAAGTTGTAACGGTAGGAGCGCTCGTCACGCGCTCGCTCACTTTGTCTACTCTACGTTGATCATGTCGATTAGCCTTGGATGAATATTAAACTCAAAGTTATTTGTACATTACCAGTCATGTGTATATTAATTAATTACTCATAGTTAACGATTTCAGAAGTCATAATTTATCAAGGTGTGTCAGGATCGGGATATCTCGCGCTCCACACTGTCTGCCTACCCTGTTAGGGACCTGGCGTAAAGATACATACATACATAATTTATCAAAACTACAAGTATGAATCGAATAAAAATGGATTTTTTTGTGCGGCAAGTTTGGATTTGTTTTATCTTTGTATTCATATACGTCTGTCTATCATTATTTTTATTTGATTACCTGTAATTTAATCTTTCATATTTTTTTTGTAAATCCTTATTAGATCCACTCTTATTAGAGCTTGACCTATTTTTTGAAGATAGATGACCAAAATCATATCTTGAAAATAGAAAAATGGAAAATAAATATTCCTTGACGAACAAAAAGAATCTGAACCTGCAAAATTAACCCGAGTGCGACCTATTGTCTCATTAAAATGAAATCCTTGCTTATATTTGTGAGTCAGCTCGTCAGGTCATCACATGTGGCATGCGGTCAGGCGGACTGGGGCAGTAAAGTTGTAACGGTAGGAGCGCCCGTCACGCGCCCGCTCACTTTGTCTACTTTACGTTGGTCATGTTGATTAGCTTTGGATGAATATTAAATTATACACCTAATGAAATTGAGAAACCACGATACTATGTAGCACTAGTTTAAAAATTTTGTTTAGAACTAAAATTTAAAATATTTAATGAAAGTAAAATTCTACTTTGTTACTTGTTAAGAATCCATCCTGTTACATCTTGTTACCCAGATGATAGAGATAGATTGCCAGAATCATTTCTTGAATAGTGGATAATAAAAAAGAACGCTTACATTCCTCGACAAACAAAAAGAATCCGAACGGACTAAATTAAAATAATTGCGACTTATTGTCACATTTAAATGAAATCCTTGCTTATTTTGTGAGTCATCTCGTTAGGTCTCATCAGTTGCGGCGCGCGGTCAGGCGGACTGGGGCAGTAAAGTTGTAACGGTAGGAGCGCCCGTCACGCGCTCGCTCACTTTTATTTTACGTTGATCATGTTGATTAGCCTTGGATGAATATTAAACACAAAGTTATTTGTACATTACCAGTCATGTGTATATGAATTAATTACTCATAGTTAACGATTTCAGAAGTCATAATTTATCAAGGTGTGTCAGGACCGGGATATCTCGCGCTCCACACTCTCTGCCTACCCTGTTAGGGACCTGACGTGAAGATATATACATACGTAATTTATCAAAACTACAAGTATGAATCGAATAAAAATGTTTTTTTTTGTGCGGCAAGTTTGGGTTAGTTTTATCTTTGTATTCATATACGTCTGTCTATCATTATTTTTATTTAATTATCTGTAATTTAATCTTTCATCTTTTTTCTGTAAATCCATCCTTATTAGATCCACTCTTATTAGGGCTTGACCTATTTTTTGAAGATAGATTGCCAAAATCATATCTTGAAAATAGAAAAATGGAAAATGGCCACCTCACCGGAACACGGCAAGTAAATAAATAAAAATAACATTTACTTTCCTTGACGAACAAAAAGAATCTGAACCTGCAAAATTAACCCGAGTGCGACCTATTGTCTCATTAAAATGAAATCCTTGCTTATATTTGTGAGTCACCTCGTCAGGTCATCACATGTAGCATGCGGTCAGGCGGACTGGGGCAGTAAAGTTGTAACGGTAGGAGCGCCCGTCACGCGCCCGCTCACTTTGTCTACTTTACGTTGGTCATGTTGATTAGCTTTGGATGAATATTAAATTATACACCTAATGAAATTGAGAAACCACGATACTATGTAGCACCAGTTTAAGAATTTTGTTTAGAACTAAAATTTAAAATATTTAATAAAAGTAAAATTCTACTTTGTTACTTGTTAAGAATCCACCCTGTTACATCTTGTTACCCGGAGGATAGTCATAGATTGCCAGAACCATTTCTTGAATAGTGGATAATAAAAAAGAACGCTTACATTCCTCGACAAACAAAAAGAATCCGAACGGACTAAATTAAAATAATTGCGACTTATTGTCACATTTAAATGAAATCCTTGCTTATTTTGTGAGTCATCTCGTCAGGTCTCAACAGTTGCGGCGTGCGGTCAGGAAGACTGGGGCAGTAAAGTTGTGACGTTAGGAGCGCCCGTCACGCGCCCGGTCACTTTGTCTACTTTACGTTGGTCATGTTGATTATCTTTGGATGAATATTAATTTATACATTTAATGAGACTGAGAAACTACGATATTGTGTGGCACTACTTAAACAATTTTGATTAAAGCTTAAATAAAAAATCTGTAATAATCGTTAAGGTCTGCTTTGTCTAAAAATAATAAATAAAAATAAAATAATAACAATATTTATTCAGTAACTGAGGTATAAAATTTATGATTTGTACTAGCTGTTGCCCGCGGCTTCGCCCGCGTGGATGTCGTTTTATAATCCTGAATTTTCTTTGCTATAAACCTCACGGAGCTCGAGACCTTTCCAACAAAACCGTGGAAATCGCTTGGTGCGTTCTGGAGTTATAGCGTCAGGAAGGAAAACCAGACTTATTTTTATATTATAGATATAACGTTTTCTTTCTTCTGTATGATATCAACGAACAATACTCGTATATTGTATGTCTATCGATCCGTCTTCCTTGATTACACATATCTGTTTATTGGTTTTCGATCGGCTATTCTTCGGTCTTATTTTACATAATAATACATAATACACTTTGATTTTCATGAATTTTATTACGAAACATCACACCTGTCCCGATGTAGTAGTATAGGTACTAAAATATGCATGCATTCAAGTAGGTATACAATTATATGCAACTTGTATGTCGCAAGCTTATTGCATCAAGCTTATTATGATCTCCGCGCTCATTATTAAACTGCATGGGTGGCACAAGGAAACATTCCCATAGCAATTACCCACCGACCTGGGGTTCGAACCACGGACCTGAGAGCGTAATCAGTAATAGCTTGCTAGACTGAGATACTTAATTTCTCAGTTACATCTCGGTTATTAATAAAACTTCTTGTACATAAGAAGTTTTATTAATATATTGATTTCCATTAAATAAAAGCTATGAAACTGTAAATGCTATTCAATTTTGAATATTCATTACATAATAATATATTTTTCAATTGTTTTCAACTGATCTGCTATAGTTTTATTCACATTTTGTTAATACTAGATTGTGGTGTCAACTCGCGACTACATGACGAAGTGGAGCCATTGAAAACTGCCAGTAAGTTCGGTTGAGCTCGCTAAGTATGGATGCACATTTCTTTACGAATCAAAAAAAATTTTTTATAGTTGTGTAACTATGATGTCTTAATGACATTACACTAGAAAGCAAATACAGTACGCTATTACGATACGTGAATACTGCGGACAAAAGACATCTACCTATGTAAAAATTGACCTATACTTTAGACATACTCTATTCTGTCTATAAATACATCTTCACTCTTGGCTACTAGCCTGGGTAGCACCACGATATTTGTAAAATTTAAAGTTATTGTAATTGTTTCTAACTAAATTAAGTTAGAAAAGGATGTGAAATGTAACAATAACAAATATCATGTTGCAACCCAGGCTTAGAATAAAAAAAATCTTTTGTTTAATGTTAATGGTTTTTTATTGATTAGAACAGTTACATTGGTAACGTAAAGAATTAAGTTAGAAAAGGATGTGAAATGTAGCAATAACAAAATCTTGTTGCAACCCAGGCTTAGAATTAAAAAAATATTTTGTTTAATATTAATGGTTTTTTATTGATTAGAACAGTTACATTGGTAACGTAAAGAATTAAGTTAGAAAAGGATGTGAAATGTAACAATAACAAATATCATGTTGCAACCCAGGCTTAGAATTTCAAAAAACTTTTGTTTAATGTAAATGGTTCTATATTGATTAGATCAGTTACATTGGTAACGAATCGGATCGGTAAATCTCGCCATAATTCATCAAGGTTCACCAAATGTATGGGTGTGAAAAGTCTAAATATTAAATATTATATCTTTCTATCATATTATTATATTTCCACTCTTAGAATATTTCTGTATCTGCTTACTCTTTTAAATGTCTGGTTTGATTTAAATAAAAGTAGATAAATATACGAAGGTATTTAAACATTTTAACTGTATTAATTTCTTTGAATGTTCCCGCTTAGCTCGTCAGAACTTAGGTAACTCTAAGAGCTAAATTTTAAAATAAAAGTCACTCCACACAAACCAGCCGGACACCGCGCGGCTATCAAAAAATCATAATTGATTTTTTCACGGGCGATGCGTCAAGCGCGAACGCAAATGGCTTACGTCGGCAATATTGAATTAGTGCGTGGACGACGATGCTGTCGTACGAATAGCAATGTTATTGAGCCGACACTGTTACACAATTATTCAAAATATATGTGGGTACTTGCACGGCAAATCCTCTAACTCACTTTTTGCACACACATTTTTACATGTGTATAACATATTTACTTGTATTAGTAATGTATTAATTAGCATTCGCATTAATTACTAGCATGCTATTGCTGTATTAGCATTTCACAAATTATTATACACACATTTAGCATTTCTATACTGGTGGTAGAGCTCCAGTGACGGAGCTCGCGGGCGTAGGCACCACTGCATTACCTAATATACTTGCCGTTAAATGGTAGTGTTCAGCACTATCGTGTTCCGGTCAGGTGGTAATGTACGGCTCTGTAATTTCCGGCACAGAGGCATAACACCTAATGCCTCAGGAGTGGCAGCGGATTTGCATTTTGACCTCTGGTCATTGTGTGGGTGTCTATAGGCTGCAGTCATCACTTAACATCAATGTGAACTGCACGCTTGTTTGCCACTTTTATAAATTAAAAAAAAAAAAAAAATTTAATAAAGATGTGAAATTCTGCGAAATGTGAAACGCTAATTCGCAATTATTTTGTTATTATCTTCGATTTGTTTGCATTTAGGATCGTATATTGAATGAATGGGTGAAATTTTATAATAATAATTAGTGTGGCACCCTTTAACATGCATTAATTTCCATATTAACAGAAATCGTTATACTTCATTAGGTATCAATTATTACCATATTAGCAAATAGCATAGCAATAGCAATTAGCATGCTAAGACACACGAATTCACATGCTTATAAAATGTACGAGAAATAGCATTAATTGCCATCGCTAGTATTTACCATATCCAAGCGTTGCCCGTGCTCCATAATTTGAGAAACTGTAAATTATAATCAAAAATACGATTTAAGATTTGAGATGACCGCTTGATTCGAAGGATTCGATCTCCGCGCCGGGATTAATATTTATCAATTATTTTTTTACTGGTGGTAGAGCTCCAGTGACGGAGCTCGCGGGCGTAGGCACCACCGCATTACCTAATATACTTGCCGCTAAATGGTAGTGTTCAACACTATCGTGTTCCGGTCAGGTGGTAATGTACGGCCCTGTAATTTCCGGCACAGAGGCATAAGACCTTAGGCCTCAGGAGTGGTAACGCATCTGCATTTTGACCTTGGTCTTTGTGTGGGTGTCTATAGGCTGCAGTCATCACTTAACATCAATGTGAACTGCATGCTTGTTTACCACTTCCATAACATAAAAAAAAAAAAAAAAAAAAAAAATTATATGGCCTACAGATTTGTATTGGATCTGGATATTTGTATAGGTATATGTCAGGTGTATATCTAGTGTGTGCTAGTTTATTTATTTATTTTTATGTCTTCTTCTGTAGGTACAGATGTATTATGCTTACCACATCTGCACTTAGGTGGTGTAGTAGCCACACTTCTGCACTAAATAACGTGTCCAATGAACTAAACTTAAAGGTTAATACTGTGGTACAGTTACTATAAAATAGGTGCTACTGCGGCATAAAAACAATATATATAAATAGTTATATAAGGTTCTACTGTATACCTATACTAAGTTGTGATAAAATATGAACTAAAAATATTTAATCGATACAATACAACATGAAGTCTCCTTAGAACCGCAGTTCTCGCGTTGTTCACTCATAAAATTAATTAAAAAACACTTCACTCTGGTGATTTCGTTCAAATTGATTGAGAGTGGGCCCGTGTGCCGTGACGTCACTAATGGACGTCCACTGTCGCCCTATTTATTACTTTACTCTAAGGAAACATTTTTGCAACTTTCCTTCAATAATGAGGTGCATGGATTAGGCAAGTGCGAGTCTTACTCGATACGCAGATTCTGCATAAGCAAAAATTAATAACTAACTAAACTATACTAAAAGTAACAACCCAATTAACTTTACTGGTGGTAGAGCTCCAGTGACGGAGCTCGCGGGCGTAGGCACCACCGCATTACCTAATATACTTGCCGCTAAATGGTAGTGTTCAACACTATCGTGTTCCGGTCAGGTGGTAATGTACGGCCCTGTAATTTCCGGCACAGAGGCATAAGACCTTAGGCCTCAGGAGTGGTAACGCATCTGCATTTTGACCTTGGTCTTTGTGTGGGTGTCTATAGGCTGCAGTCATCACTTAACATCAATGTGAACTGCATGCTTGTTTACCACTTCCATTACATAAAAAAAAAAAAATCCGCATAATCAAATCTAAATTATAATATATATTTTTAATTAAGGTAAATTATATTTATCTTTTTTACGTACCGAAGGTAGCAAAGTAGTAGTAGTAGCATTCAGTTTACATGGACGTTAAGAAGTGATCTGCAGCATAGATATCTACACAAAAACCAGAGGTCAAAATGTAGATGCGTTGCCAACCTTGAGATCGAAGTAGTTGACTGTGTGATAGTTTATTACGGAGCCATACCAGAGGATATGTAGTACTACTACGTATAGAATGGACACTTCGACGTCCCGCCCGATTTCCCCGCATCACCCAACCTCCTCCCCTCTTATGAGCGATGGTTGGTATTTTGTACGTGCTACGCACACAGGTGCACGTGCAAATACACGTCACTGATTGATATCTGTGTAGTAGCGCCCAAATTAAGCGGTTGTATGGAATTTTGGCGGAGTGTCCCCGGTGTGGCCATATATTCACATCTTTACTGGTGGTAGAGCTCCAGTGACGGAGCTCGCGGGCGTAGGCACCATCGCATTACCTAATATACTTGCCGCTAAATGGTAGTATTCAGCACTATCGTGTTCCGGTCTGGTGGATTTAATGTACGGCCCTTTTATTTTCGGCACAGAGGCATAACAACACCTTAGGCCTCAGGAGTGGTAACGCATCTGCATTTTGACCTTGGTCTTTGGTATGGGTGTCTATAGGCTGCAGTCATCACTTAACATCAATGTGAACTGCACGCTTGTTTGCCACTTCCATTACATAAAAAAAATATCTAAATATATTTTATGTTTTATGAGGGTATTTGCAGAATATTAACCAACAAAAATAAAAACATAAGTAGTGGTAGGTAGTTAGAACACAATTAAGGTATTAAACATCGGTGTCAACAAGGTTCCCAAATACTAAAACAGTCACGTAATTTTTAAGATGATTGTATTTTTTATATTTGGCCGATATTAATTTTTCAGCAGCTGCATATAGTTATACCTACTAAATCATAGATTATAGTTATAGAATGATGGTCATTGATCGTAGCGATCAGTGGTGCACTCAATCTGCGCGTGTTGTCGGCCGCCCACAAATTAATCCGGTTAGCCCTGGTTAACGGGGCTATCACCTGGGCCCTCCCATTTGCCCCGTCATTTCTCTTTGTGGGATATAAAGATTGTGGAAGCGCCTTGGGCGTAGTCGATGAAGTTGCGAGATTTAGGAAATAATAATGGCAACCCTTGTGACGTCCCACTACTGGGCCTGGAGCTTACTCCACCATGCTGCTCCAATGCGGGTTGGTGGAGAAATGTTGACTGGTAATTCTTGTACTTAACTTAACATACACGGTTAAGTTACACGCTAAAGTGCCTGTTGAACATTATTTGTCTTTATTATTGACGAGCAAAACTTAATTCTGACTTCTATTACAAAAGTAATAAGTAAGCATTGAAGCATACATACATACAAACACCCAAGATTCGTGAGTTACGTTTTATTCTATGGGTGGCGAGCCTATTGACATCTCCGTGAAGATTAACTCTCTGAGGGTGTACACTGGTAAAGAAAAAGTTGCAAGGTTAAAACTTTTCACATGACGATTTTTTTTTATTTTTCTATCCGAGTTCAAAAGATGACAGTTGAGTTTTTGGAAAATATGTAGCTGTTGTCATTTTTATTAATTCATAAATATGTTAATACGAACTACTTCTTTAATTCCTTTGTGAATTTGAAAAGAACACTATGTTGACCTTACATTACTATCAAATTTTATGCAATGTCTGCAACCCTTGTGTAATCTAAAATGGTGTCTTTAAACAACGTAAGTTATTCATTTCTTAAGTAAATAAACCATGCCACATCCAGGTAACGTGACGTATTAAGGACCTATCAATTTATGCTGACAATGGAGTTGTGTGAACAACGCCACGAATTAGACAAGTCTACTGAAATGGTATGTGTCTTGTTGGTCCATACGTTTGGCGTGTTGGTTCAAACGTTGGGCGGCATAAATGTCGGTGAAAATGTATTGCAGCCTTTTATGTTTCAATAAACTGTACAATGCAAGTTACTGTAATAGTCCCAAGTGTAGTAAATGGAATGAAATATAAAAAAATTGACATCGAAGTCCACTAGTGCAGTCAGTTAACCGAACAATGGCGGTCGAACCATTTCAATAGGGTGGCAGTACAAACAACAGCGCGGAACGGGCAGCCGCGTCCCGCGATAAAACTACTGCGATCGCCAATCCGCGTGCCAAGCGTGGCGATTATGGCATATTCTCCTCTTATGTCGCACAATGTTATGGGCGTCTTGGGAAAGCTTTGTCCAGCTGTGGACGTATTTCAACCGAAATGATTATATTCACAGCCCTATATATCAGTGTGGATGGAAGACAGTTTTCCAAATATATTTTTTCTCCATGTATAATAAACTGACTGACTGACAAATAAATGTGCGAATGAAACATAAACTATGAAAAATATGTGTAATTTACGGTTCCACAGTTATGTACTCATTACGCGATGAAAAGTGCGCGAGTAATTACGGCGCCGTAACGAGCTCGCCATAAACATGTCGGCGTTAATACAGTCCCAGGTGCATCGTACGTCTGATACCGCCGTGCGTCGTGCTTAGATAACGCTCAGTTTTGATAACATTTGTTTTAGCTTTATGATCAGTTATGATCTAATATAATACCAAAATAAACATTTTGACGCAATTTTTTTGTGGGTATATTACTAGTACCTATAAGAAGAAGTAACAAGAAGTAGAAGCCGTTCGTGTTATAGACGTAAGGTATTAACTCTTTACCAGCGTGGATCGCAACTCAATTTTCTGGACATAAGGTTACTCCTCATAAATTTATAGCCAAATTAAAATCTATCCCCCTTATTCACAAACGTATTTCAGCTAAAGTGTTGCTAATATCTCCTTTGTTTCTTTCTATCCTACTCATTTGACAATGCAACTGACAAAGACAAAGCATTCAATAGCTAAAACATAACTAATGTACGTTTATGAATAAGGGGGTTAATATATAAAAATGCAACCCGTTTTCCTTGGTCACGGCATCACGCGTGAATGGCTGGACCGATTTGGCTAATATTTATTTTGAATGATTTTTGGAAGTCCAGGGAATGTTTCAAAGGTAAAAAAATATGAAGAAATTGAAGGGAAATAGTAAAAACCACCATTTCATTTTCCCATACAAATAGTCCGTATCTATCAAACCTTTGACACATGTCATATTTTCATTCTGAGGCAATACGAAGTTTGCCGGGTCAGCTAATATTAAATAATAAAAATGAGAATAATCACCATAAAAATGCCCAAAAATTCACAGTTAGGTGTACTCATTACGCGATGAAAAGTGCGCGAGTAATTACGGCGCCGTAACGAGCTCGCCATAAACATGTCGACGTTAATGTAGTCCCAGGTGCATCGTACGTCTGATACCGCCGTGCTTAGATAACGCTCAGTTTTGATAACGTTGTTTTAGCTTCATGAGCTGGTGCGCTTTATAAAGTTATGTGTATCATTATATTTTCTAACACGTTTTGCTATTTTCGAGAGGAATGATGGGCTTCAGAAAGTGAGTAGGTAAATTAAGAATATTTTTAAATATCTATCAATTATTTTACTTTTCACTTGTAAGTATGCGATGTGATGAATAATTCGAAGCGATTTTAAATTAAGTGACCTTCATTTTTTTTACATTTTATTTTGATGCCCATAATTACCTATTAAAACGATTTGTTCACCTGAAAATTTGTTTGCATAGTTCTAAAAAAGATTAAATATACCTTAAGTCTGTAAATAGATAATCAATAATTCACAAAGATAACCATATACCATAGTTTCGTTTTTGCAGAATTCCAATAAATACGTGTCATTGTAATGAAGGTGGCAAACAAGCATGCAGCTCACATTGATGTTAAGTGATGACTACAGCAAAACACCCACAAAAAGCCCAGAGGTCAAAATTCAGATGGATTGCCACCCCTAAGACCTCAGCTGTTATGTCTGTGTGATAGTTGTTACAGTAAAACGATTTTATTTTATTTTTAAAGAAAAATGGAAAGAAAAATTTGACTTCAGGCGAGGCTCGAACTCGCGACCTACTGGGAATCTAGTCCAGCCGCTCTTCCAATTGAGCTACTGAAGCCCTGCCCGATTTGTCAAATCTTTCCTTCACATCTATTGCATTGCTTTATGGTAGCAGTAGCGCCATCTATTACCAACTATGCTAGTTAGGATTTCTTTAAAAATAAAATATATTTCACAAGTATGTGTTAATGCGAAATAATATAAAAACAAAACGATTTTATGTTTAACTGAAAAGGCTACTCAAGCTTTTACAATTCTTACGACAGTAAAATCTTGCAAATCATTCCAATTAAGTGCTACGCCAAAACAATTAATAAATTTTATTTAACCAACACCTATTAACATCTAATATCAATATACGAGAGTATCAATTTATGGTCCCATTGTATCGAAACTTGGTCCCTTGCATAGCGCATCAGGCACTGAACTGCATAAGTTTATTCATAAATTAAAACATGTGATATTTAGTGGTGCTGTGGATACAATGTATGCAAGTAGGTTGCGACTAATAGCTCCGCTGTACTGTTTCGTTGTTGAAGTTAGGTATTAATTTATCGGTGTACAGTGATTGGTATCAGTATCGTTAAAACTAAGTAACAGTTGCCAGGGACCTTAAGAAGAAGTAGACACTTTTTACTGGTGGTAGAGCTCCAGTGACGGAGCTCGCGGGCGTAGGCACCACCGCATTACCTAATATACTTGCCGCTAAATGGTAGTGTTCAGCACTATCGTGTTTCGGTCAGGTGGTAATGTACGGCCCTGTAATTTCCGGCACAGAGGCATAACATCTTAGGCCTCAGGAGTGGTAACGCATCTGCATTTTGACCTTGGTCTTTGTGTGGGTGTTTATAGGCTGCAGTTATCACTTAACATCAACGTGAACTGCACGCTTGTTTGCCACTTCCATTCCATAAAAAAAAAAAAAAAAAAACTCAGAGCACGAATATCTTGCAGATTCGAAAAATTCAAAATTTATTTATTTTGAACGTTATACAAAATCACAGAAAGAAAATGGAAACGATGACACGCCCTCCTCTGAACTGACACAGGCAAGTTCCAGAAACCTTATGAGAACGCAGGTTAACTATTAACATAAAAACTATCTAATAATAAAAGAACACAATAAAAATAAATAAATAAATAAATCACTCAATAAGAGAGGAAATGACATGGGCTACTTTTATCGTAAAAAAGGAGTAGAAAGGGTCGTTGCAGATTCAAAAAATTCTTACATCAGTAAAATCTTCCCTACCCTTAAAGAATGAAAATTTGTATGGAAATTCGTCATTGTTTCTAACATACTCGTAATATATCTTATTTTTAAAGAAAAATGGAAAGAAAAATTTGACTTCAGGCGAGGCTCGAACTCGCGACCTACTGGGAATCTAGTCCAGCCGCTCTTCCAATTGAGCTACTGAAGCCCTGCCCGATTTGTCAAATCTTTCCTTCACATCTATTGCATTGCTTTATGGTAGTTCGAGCCTCGCCTGAAGTCAAATTTTTCTTTCCATTTTTCTTTAAAAATAAAATATATTTCACAAGCATGTGTTAATGCGAAATAATATCAAACAATACTCGTAATATACATATTATTATCTACTTAACAACACCATCTTAATTTTGCACATTCGTTTTCGGGTCAACAAGTCAGCAGGCTAAAGGCACCCGGTCCACTGATTGTTGTGATCCTTAATTAATAATGCAACCACCACTTACCACAAATCGAATCTGAACCCAATAGGCGAGTGTATGAAAGGTGACCATTAATCATTTCATTGTTGGACTGGGGTGACAACGAGTCAGCGGGTATTGTGGATTTGTTGACAGGGATCAAGTCAGGCCGACAGCGGTGTTATTCTGGTTGCGCTTGTCTAATTGTGGCAGTTAGATTGTTTGTTTATGTGTATGCACACAGTTGTTTTAGAGTGATGTGTTTTAGTTGTTTATTTGTTCTAGTAACACGTTGTCGTTGAATTGGTAGTATATTTTTTTTTAGTGTAAATGGGAATGGTAGTTGAGCATCAATTAATTTATTTTTCCTCGTGGAATGACAATGACGATGAGAAAATGATAAAATTCAGAACTTTACTCGTGCTGCAGCCGAATTTGTCGAATTTTAGTTAGTTTTTTCTCAATGTCAAAGTTAAGACTGTATAAAGTAAATTATATAGCAGCAGTATAGACTTACTGTTAATACATTTATAAGTTTCTTATCTTATCTACATATTAGCCAAATGATTACAGCCTCTTTAGTCAGAAAAACATCAAGGAATATTCTTTGGTAAGTATGCAACAATTTGTGTCCAAACCTATTTGATTGAAAAAAAAATTAATAGTTGCAGAGGCCCAGAAAGACCAAGACTGACCAAATAGGTCAATTACTGTCTTATGTTTTAGGAATCGGCGTGCATGTATTAAGATAATTATGAATGTCAAAGAAGTAGGGGAGGTATGTAAGAACAGGAATATTTGGCGCTCCACGCTCTCTGCCTACCCGGTAAGTGACTTGGCGTAAAGATACATACATGGTATTTATTCTAGTATCGATAGTCCAATAATATTCCAACCAAACAAATATAAATTACCTCAAATTATCCAATCACATTTTAAAAATATATTTCAGGTATCCAATTTTTATCGCTTACATATAAATAAGTAAATCCAAAAACGAACTCGAATTAATTACGTATCCTGACCTTAGAATAATCCCTTAGGGTCCCACTCAGCGTAGTGAACAATCACAAATGAATGGACGCGAGACAAAAGGCGAGTTCCTTTGTACTAATGAAGAATGGTCATCCTAACTCCGTGTTGTGTTAGTGTTAGGTTAGATTAATTTGAGACCACTCTTGATTTGTCCCACTGTATATCTGCATAACTAATGATCTAGTTTACTTAAGAAATCCTAGTGTTTGAGTATATTTTTTATAATGTATTTGGCTATCAATCTGCTCCTAGTATAAAATATAGGTATTTATAAATAAAACATGTTTTATTTTTTTTTTGTTTTAATTATAAAATACACATGTTCTTAAGAAACCATATTATTTTGCATTTAAAAATGATCGCATATAATGTGAGAGCTGACTATTAACTAATTAAATATGATTCAAAACGGTTTATGTGAATAAAATTGGTACGGAAAGAATTTATTTGAAAATGGCTGCCTTTAGCATATCTAGCAAAATAAACACAGATAACGTATGTACCGAATAGTGCAACATCAGTATAAGACTTAGGGTATAGTGCATCTTTGTGTATAACTTTTATTTTATTTACATTATCAAAATACATTAAAAATCTTTTTTTTTTTCTTAGGTAGACGAGGCACGAGAGGTATGTCAGGACCAGGATATCTGGCGCTCTACACTCTCTGCCTACCCCGTTAGGGACTTGGCGTAAAGATACATACATACATTTTTTTTAACATATTAAGTATTTTGTTTACTTCTAACAGCAATTTAAGTGACATCCCCAATCTTAAACAACAAGCTAGCATGATGCTACACAGCCGAGTAACATCAAGTGAGATTTGCGACGTCCGTCAAGCCGACTTGAGCCCCGACGTCAGTGCGCCCCTTGGCCTTGCGTCAGGCCGTCACCACCTTCGGATAAGAGGTGACACGGGACTGTTGGTATCGGACTAAACAAAGGGCTATCCACGATAATATATCCGTGTATTCAACCTGTCGACTTTGGGTGTGTCTTTAAATAAGCTGGAAGGCTTTAACTTTACAAAATACCATGTCTCATATTTGTTTAATGTGTATTATGAAGATGAGAAACAAGCATGCAGTTTACATTGATATTAAGTGATCACTGCAGCCTATAGACACCTATACAAAATGCAAATGTGTTGCCGTCCCTGGCAACACATTTGCATTTTGCTTATGATGACATAACAACTTGCACATTGGCAAGTTGTTATGTCTCTGTTATAGTTATTACGGGGCCGTACATTACCACCTGACCGGAACATGATAGTGCTGAACACTACCATTTAACGGCAAGTAGATGAGGTAATAAGGTGGTACCTATTACCGCGAGCTCCGTCACTAATCAGTAAAAATATTTTACCTTGTAAACGATTTTTACTGATTAGTCTTACGGCCCTGTAATTTCCGGCACAGAGGCATAACACCTTAGGCCTCAGGAGTGGTAACGCATTTGCATTTTGACCTTGGTATTTGTGTGGGTGTCTATAGGCTGCAGTCATCACTTAACATCAATGTGAACTGCATGCTTGTTTGCCACTTCAATTACATTAAAAAAAAAAAATCCTTATAAGATTACAATTTTTAGATTACAATTTATTTTAAACTTCAATAGTCAATCGTACGTTCTATTCGCACCTTATAGTTATGACATCAACAATACTGTCACTCCTCTTTACGCGCTTCACTAGATATAGAAGTATCAAAGACAATATCTCTAATAGAACGCATTAACCGTTTACCGAACTATTAACCCAAGTGACAAAACTAACTTCACACCGGAGCACTGCACAAGCCGCCTTAAACTGCTTTACGTCTGGTGTGAACCGGTTCAAGCTGGTTTAAGCCCGATTTACATAAAGTTAGAATACCAGACTTCGATGGTAATTGCGTGTGTTGTTTATGAAAAACAGAACGGCACACGACCCGATATTGTTTTGTTTGTGTGCTCCAGAGATTAGCTGCGGTTCAGCTATTTGCGACTATGTTTTCTTTTTTAATTTACAACTAGGTGTTAACGTGTTATAACGGCATTTTCAGTTTCAGTGGTAGTCAAACTCTGAATCGAAAAATATCGGTCAGATCCCGAAAATATGTTTTCTTTCAGGTAATCAAAGAAATTAGAAGAACTTTATTAATTACTTAAAAAAGGTAATCATGTTGCCTTGGAGGTGTTTTTGTGTTCATTTCTGTCGATAATGTGTATTGAGCTTTGACACTTTGACCTACCAAAACAGAATGTTAAAAGGGTTTTTCAGCGCTGACAGCCCGTCGACGATTTGGTGTTGCAAACACGGGGATAAACGCTATTTTGGTTTTTCCAGTTTTCTACCATTGCCACCCAAAGTTTAGCAATGTGCTCGGATAGGCTCGACACCTTTTTCAAGGGACAAAAACATGATACGTTCTGGTTTGCTTGAATGCATACCTACCTCTGTCTACCGCTACTCTTTTTCACCCTTGCAATACTTATTTCTTTCTACACGATACATGAACGAATATACTGTTTTTTACTGGTGGTATAGCTCCAGTGACGGAGCTCGCGGGCGTAGGCACCACCGCATTACCTAATATACTTGCCCCTAAATGGTAGTGTTCAGCACTATCGTGTTCCGGTCAGGTGGCCCTGTAATTTCCGGCACAGAGGCGTAACATTTTAGGCCTCAGGAGTGGTGACGCATCTACACTTTGACCTTGATCTTTATATGGGTGTCTATAGACTGCAGTCATCACTTAACATCAATGTGAACTGCATGCTTGTTTACCACTTTCATTACAAAAAAAAAATACAAAAAGGCGAACTCCGAGAGAGTATTCAATTTTTATTCCAACATAACTATAGGCCTCTATTTTTAAACAGCTTTTCCTTCTTCCACTTGCAACACTAGGTAACATAACAGCCTAGGTGCAATGGTCCAAAACATGCACGCCGCATTAAATTCCTTCGGCATCTTTACGTGCCGTTTGGGACATTATGATTCTACGCCAGTGACATTTAGCTAAAAGGGTACTGTAATTGTCGCTTTATTTTTCTGACTGTTTTGCTTTTTCTCTAAATAAATGTTTCGTTGGTATAGGCTTGCTAAATGTCAAGTTGTAATACGGGATCATTTTAAAAAACGTCTTCGCTATGTTATTGTAAATCTGAGTAGATATGTTCGATAATCTATAAATCAAAGATAAATTTATACTAAGGAAGGAATTGAACCTCAGAAGAACCAATCCAGGTCCTTTACCACTAAGCTACCAAAGGCTTCGGTTACATAATGGTACAGTACCCAAAGTCAAATTTTTATTTACATTTTGTAAAAAATATTACCTGATAGTTTAGATAAAGCCTTTGTTGGCAGAGCACAAGTTTGTACCTCTTTAACTATTTTTCTACCTCTAAATTTTAGGAGTATTCAGCCCATAGTTTATTACAGGATCTCATAACATTCAACAAATTATGGAGAAGAGGAGTTTGTTATGATTCAGACCAAATATCACCCCTAAAGAAAAAAGATTACTTAATTCACTTTTGTCACATATGTTTTGCAGCCCAAATGAAAACAGGTCAAAATGTAAGTTTTACATAACTTTCTCATGAACATTGTACGCGCCACTCGAATGTGTTTGTATAAAACCGAAATAAAAACATAAACACATCCACTGCACGAAACACTACAAAAACTACGATTCCCAAAGTAAAGAGCAGGCACAATATTCAATAAAGCGCGCCCATTACTAAATTGTTTGAGGTGAAAACGGGCGAGTGGCAAAGCGCGCGAACCGCAAAGCAAACGCTCCAGAACAAAGTTTGCGAACCGGATTGGAGCGGATTACGCCGGTCGCGGGCGGCGCATCGCTGGCTGTAACCGGTTAGAACCGGTTAGGACGGGTTAGAGGTGGTTAGAGGCAGTTAGTCAGGTGAGATCCGAGTCGCGGGCTTTACTATTGGTATTATCGTTGCAATTGCGGCAGGCGGGTGTATGAATGCGGTTACTTGCTAGTTTTGATTTTAATCTCGCTGCTTTGTCGACGGTTTTATACTATTATAGGAAACAATTTAGAATTCCGATTCGGCTGGCTTTTGCTGTCTCGTTTAGCGTCTAAGTTATACTAAATTAATATATTTTATTTGAAATTCAGCTCAGACAATTTAACATAATAGTTGAATAAACTTATCCACTTTTTCTGGTGGTAGAGCTCCAGTGAAAGATTTCGCGGGCATACGCACCACGGCATTACCTAATCCACAGTTCAGCGCAATCATATTCCAGCCCATTAGTAATGTAGGGCTCTGTAATTTCTGGCACAGAGATATACCAACTGAGACCTCAGGAGTGGCAACACACTGCATTCGATTCTCAGAGCGAGATTCACAGACAGCACTACGACTTTACCTTCAGGCAAAGTACGCTTCGAACTGTCAAATCGCATACTGTACTGACAGTTATAAGCATACTTTGCTCAAAGTAAAGTCGTAGTGCGGTCTGTGAATCTCACCATCAGACTCTTTTAGTCTGAGATTGATGTCTCTGATTTTAATGCGGATGTTTGCAGTCTACAGTATTCACTTACTATAGGTCCGGTTGTTTGCCACTTAAATATAAAAGCAATATAACAATTTAGTTAGAACCATTTCTTTTACATATGTATGTATGTATCTTCACGCCAGGTCCCTAACGGGGTAGGCAGAGAGTGTAGAGCGCCAGATATCCCGGTTCTGACAAACCTCTCGTGCCTCGTCTACTTTCATCATTATCTTCATATATGCACGCCGATTCCTAAGATTTTGATCCCACCATCAGACAGAACTCGACCTATTTGGTCATGGTAGGTCAGTCTTGGTCTTCCTGGGCCTCATTTTTATTTATTTTAGATAATCAAAAACATTACAAATCCGCAAAATAAAATACTTAAACTTAAATAAATATTATGCGCACGAGTTCTGTCACTCGATCTCTACCAACAGTGAATCATAATAAGTATTACATAAAACATTGTTAAAACTTTCACCTGTGACATTTTCTTATAGACACTTCGAGTGTAAATGCACTCGAATTAATATTTTAAAGAGTCCTCAAAAAATATATCTACCCTCCCCACGACCACAATCGCCTGATCAACATAATCCAAATCTAACTCCATAATGCAAACGGATTAACATACATCAATCGAACAGGATAGCGTCGTGTTGACCGTATGCACTTAAATCAATGGGTCTTTGTCCCAGGTATAGCCATTGGGTTGATTTAATATAATAGCCATATGGGGACATTAGAACATCAATTGGTGATCAATTGTCGGGTTAATTTGCAGTAAATACGCGGTAATCCGGCAGTGTCGGGTGGATTCCGACATTGTCTTGGACAAGCTTGTATATCATGGGGATTGCTTGAATATATTGGAAAGCGATGATGTTATTTAGCATTAAAAACTAATTTTAACAAATTTACTTATCTAAAAATTTACTATCTAAACTTTACTAAATATGGCCTTGTAATTTCCGGCACAGAGGCATAACACCTTAGGCCTCCGTAGTGGTAACGCATTTGCATTTTGACCTTGGTCGTTGTGTGGGTGTCTATAGGCTGCAGTCATCACTTAACATCAATATGAACTGCATGCTTGTTTGCCACTTCCATTACATATTTTTTAATCATGTTACTGCCTCATTAGTATAGTGGTAGGTCAATACTACTACGCTGGATTCCTGGGTCGGCGGTTATCAGAGATAAAGATGTGAAATCTTTTGTCTCTGGTTTCTTTTACGATTTTTTATTTTCTAGAAGTTTTTCAGTACCTCGGCGTATGGTAACGTACCCGAAGATGTCAACAGGCTCGTCACCTGTTTACCTGTAGAGGCCAAAACCACAGTACCAAACGTAGCCAACGTATCGTGAGCGTTTGCTTGTAAGCTTGAATGCATGCATTTACCTCTGCTTACCCCTTCGGGGATTACAGGCGAGAAGTTGCATTTTCTCTCGGGTTTCTTGTTACTTCATTCGTGTGGAAATGACATACATTTATCGAAACAAAATTAATTTAACATCATTTTGACCTGCACACTTGTTTGCCACCTTCCTTACACAAAAAAAAATAATTAATTCATTAAAAACGGCTATAAAGGTGTAGTTACTGAGGCACGTAGTTAATCGATTAAACATATAGAAACTCGAAAAAATACCTAAAATGACACATTATTAGATTCATTTACATCATATCATTTCATAATTTCAGTCGAAAGGAAAGCAAATATATTTCTAATTGCATTATGGAGTTATATTTGCCGCCATTAATAGCTACCGTATCTATTAATAAAATTGATTTCACGTCAGTCCCCTCCAACTGAAAAATACCCTCAAACTTTAATTCAACGCCAAAACTTAACAAAACTTCAGCGGCACAGTCCCCCAAGAAACACACCCATTTGTCTCTCAGAAAACCGTCCAATAAAAATTCCACACTTCACAGCAACATCAGCCGTCCATTTTTCTTCTAAAACGGCCCGTCTAATTGATTATCAGTAATTCAGTCCCCTGGCTTGGAACTACAAATTGCGGGGCCATATCTCAAGACGACAACGGCCTATCAATAAACCCTGGGCTGCCGTTGCCAATACAACGGGTGTAAATTAAGACGACCAATTTACGAGCTTCGTGCAGTCGTTTCAAGATGTGCCTTGTTCTCGTCATGGATATTCTGTTATGGCTGGCGACATGTTGGTGCCGATGACGTTGCTTTAAATGTCACGACTAAAATGAGTTTTGTTTCGAGTGATGGACGAATTTCGGAGGAAATTGTTTTGGGTGCCATTTTAAAACGATAGGGATGTTGAATTTTTTTTTTACTGTTGTTTCATAATGTATAGGAAAAATACATAAATATTTGTTTTTATATTATTTCGCATTAACACATGCTTGTGAAATATATTTTATATTTATTTTGGCGCTGCTGCTACCATAAAGCAATGCAATAGATGTGAAGGAAAGATTTGACAAATCGGGCAGGGCTTCAGTAGCTCAATTGGAAGAGCGGCTGGACTAGATTCCCAGTAGGTCGCGAGTTCGAGTCTCGCCTGAAGTCAAATTTTTCTTTCCATTTTTCTTTAAAAATAAAATATATTTCACAAGCATGTGTTAATGCGAAATAATATAAAAACAATTATTAAGGGTAAAAGCGACTTCTTTACGATATTCAATAAACTGAAAAGTCTATTATATCGGTTGCCTAACTAGCATAGTTGGTAATAGATGGCGCTGCTGCTACCATAAAGCAATGCAATAGATGTGAATGAAAGATTTGACAAATCGGGCAGGGCTTCAGTAGCTCAATTGGAAGAGCGGCTGGACTAGATTCCCAATAGGTCGCGAGTTCGAGTCTCGCCTGAAGTCAAATTTTTCTTTCCATTTTTCTTTAAAAATAAAATACATAAATATTATCTTTGGAACATCTATGAATCTACTCATTAAGTTATGGTTTTTAAGATATGACGACAAAACGTTGGGAGTAGTGAGGCTGACTCAAATCGGCTCATATGAAATGACTGAGATGTCACGCGTGATAAAAACACCTGTGTATTGTATGGTTTAATTAAAACATTTTGAAATATCGTCGTCAATACTTCGCTTTAATACAAACATTACATATGATAAGTAGTTGCAAATCGTTAAAAGAATCTAAAAGTTAAATTGCGAGAAAGAGTGGCAAAAATGTCCAATTTGAAAGGTGATGTCTGGAGATTTCAAAATGTCTAAAGGTTACGTAGGCTATTTTCAATAATAATGAAGGTAGTATAGAGATTTTATTGCTTAAAATTAAAAACATAAATCAATCTAAGTAGCCAAGCTCAAATCTTTGCTATCACGTTTTGCTGTCGTGTTTTTGTATTTTCTCGATTTCATAAATATGACGATGAAATGCGAAGCGCACATGGTATTATTTCACCAAAACATTCAAGGGTTCCCTTCTAAGATATTGCAATTAGAATTAGTATTAGAGAAACATCAATTTGATATTATTTGTTTATCTGAGCATTGGTTGAAAGAAATCCAAGTGTTGATTAATTATAAAAATTACTCTATTGTAAGTTGTTATACCCGAAAAACTATGCATCATGGAGGTACTCTTATTATGATAAAGAATTCTATCACTTAAAGGGAACGTAGGGACATAGTTGACTTATCAGTGGAACATGTTGCGGAAATATCTTGTGTTGAGCTGGAGAAGCATATAATAGTGTGCGTTTACAGACCACCAAATTACCAAAACATTAACGTATTTGACTCCACTATGGAGGATGTGTTGAAAAAAGCTTGTTCTAGTAAAAAATCTGTTATTGTATGTGGAGATTTCAACATTAATATTTTGGAAAATAGCTATAATAGTTGTAGACTATTGAATCTTTTTATGTCGTTCAATCTAAGTAATGTTTTTTTGGAACCCACCCGAGTGAGTCCAAACTCAGCAACTTGTATTGATAATATATGTTGTGATCTTAAATATTTAGATAAAAATATTATTAACTGCATGCCTTCGGATCATAGCGGGCTAATAATGACTTTTGCCACTGTTAATAGTAAAAATATAACACAAAAAACATACAGACAAATAACTTCTGCTAAATTAAACCATTTTAATGACATATTAATTAAAGAGTTATATTCCCAAAAGTTTGATTCAAATAGTGCAAATAATTATTATGAGCATATTTTTAAGGTACTTGATACACAATTTAATAAAACATTTAAAATTAAAACCAAATCTACCAATTATATATATTATCAAAATTGTATGTGAATATTGTACGTATCCTACAAAATCAGAGGTTGAAATGAACACTTGAGACCTAAATTTTGTTTTTGTAATAGTAATAACATCTGCAGTACTAATGCACACTATTTCTAACAAAATAATACCACAAAAATTCATCCAACAAAAAATCTCATCCCAAAAACCGATTCACAAAATCCAAACACATCCAATCACCATTGCCGTAACTAAACACAACTCAATCATACACAAATAAACCCACCTGGCTACAGACCAATAAATAGCGGCAAGAAAAGCAAAACGTATGCGCCCTATCGGTGGTAAAGCTTCGTACAAATCTGGCCAGTGGATAGCCGGGCCTGATCGACAAATCCGGCAGATTACCCGCTGATACAGGGGCATGTTTATGAGACAGGCGCCGGACTCCGCTGGACTAGGCGTTAGGGTTGCCGCCCATGATCTGCGAGATAAGGATTCTTTGTTAGATAGTTTGTAATGTAATCACAATAGAAATCATTTTGATGTCTATTGCGAATATGCTTACCTAAATAAATAAAATATGAAACAATACGATTTTATCTGCGACTTTGTACGGAATCTGAGGAAGTCATCTCTTGGTACTGCTTGACACTTCCCAAGAAATCCACTTTCAAATTTTTAGCTTTGTACTAGTAGTAAGCAGTTTGAATGTACGTTGTCTGACTGTCTGAAAGTCAGTCATAATCACGTTAGTTGAAACTGTTGAAATTTGGATAGTTTAGTTTTCACCCATCTTCGTCACTTAATGTTGCTACCTACTTCCTAAAATTTTTGCATGGTTTATCTTTTACATGCATATTACAAGCATTTTTCATGCATATTTTTTTATGCCATAAGGTTGACAGATGGGCCACCTGATGGAAAGTGGTCACCGTCGCCTATGAATAACATATTTGCATGCATATGAAAGTTTTTTGTGTTACATACAATCCGATCCTAATAAGAAATGATTGATTGTTCATGAAGTCAATTTGGATCAGAGATGTTCACTTCCTTACAATAAATTATAGTAGAAATGAATTAATTGATTACATTAAACATTGCTCAATGACTTACCAAAAAAAAATCAAATGAAACAAAAATGTTGCTCACAAACTTATCATTTTTACACATCCCACCCCTAATCCTATCTGAATTTAAACTAAATGCGAAATAAAACTCGCGACGCTAAGCAAATTTTAAAATTCCGTGAGCTAAACAACAAACTAAAGTAGATAATACAATAAAATAAAAATGCAAATACATAGTTGGCAACCCTTGTTCCGATACGTAGATAGAGGGAAGGTAGTCGGAATAATATTTCGGCTTACAATACGAGTCCAACTTTTAATAGTGTACCTCCATGTTTATGGTATGGGGTTCCGACTCGTAACAGTCTCAGGGGACTGAGTACATATAAAATGGGTGTTAGGTTTTCTGACTTACTTTCTTTTTGGGATTAAAGTTTCAATTAACGACTCACAAGCCTAGTTATAATAATAATGGCAACCCGTCATACGTCCCACTGCTGGGCACGAGTATCTCCCCTGTTTTTGGTGCGGAGGCCTGGAGCTTACTCCACCACGCTGCTCCAATGCGGGTTGAAGATACGGATTAGTGACCAACCCGATGTCGGATGTTTTCAAACCACCCATAAGGCCTCCAACAAGGTTTAACGACTGCTATCTATCGATAGCAACCGGAACCGACGGCTTAGCGTGTCCTCCGAAGCACGGAAACGTGCATTTTAATTTGCCACTAGCTGTTACCCATCACACACCCGACCGCGCACGTATCGCTTAACCGAGTACTTACTACGCTTACTATCTACACCAGCCATAGAGCAACACCGGAGGAGAGTAACCATATGCAGGCTTTCCCCTCTGTCAAAGTACAAGCCCAAATGGGCCTGTACCTGTCGCCTAGATGTTTAAATGTGTGAGTGAAATTGTTTCTGTATTTTATTAAAGTCAAGTGTGATTTTCGTAGTAATAGACGATTTTTGTAGTGCGCGTGTGTGTCGCACGCATTTCCCCCCACAATGGGCCGCGTTGCTCTATGACACCAGCCGCGTCCGGGCCATGCGCCCTTCGCAAGCCTAGTGCCTGATGGATAATATACTTAGGTACACTGAAAGTACATATACTGAAAAATGCTCAAACAAAACTAGGTTGCTTTCGATTTTATTATTTACTTGCTGCTGCCTGCGGCTCCGCCAGAGACATAAAGGTCTCACGGGTGACAAAACATTTTGACCTCTGTTTTTTGTGTAGACGTCTATAGGCTGCAGTCATCACTTAACATCAATGTGAACTACATGCTTTTCACAACTTCATTACATAAAAAAATAAATAAAAATAACTTCATAATAAAAAAGTTTTTCTAGTAGCTACTAGAAAAACTCGCTAAAGCTAGACAGCAAGCTGGTATAAATAGATATAAATCTATCCGTTCCTGTTTTCAAGTAAATATATCGGTATATAAACGTTTTAAATTTTCCCTGGCTAGCATAAATACAACAAAATAGTTTGAATTGCAAGAACAAATAAGCAGGATCAACGCAATAACACGTATAATAAGCAAATAAGCCAGCTTTTGCATAACTATATGCTATATTAGTCCAATTCACCTTCCTACCTTTGCTACGGCCGGTCCTACAATTTTACTCACACGTGAACAATATTTGTATCCCGGGCCGGACATATTTAAGCTATTTTATTTATTTTGAGATACAAAAGGCCTTATCGGCGGATATATAGCTTTGGGGGCTGTTCACATTTGGATGCCAAGAAAAATATGTACTGCTCATCTTTTAAATTTCAATCTTGGAATATTGTTTTATGTTTGGCTAGTGGAAAGGGTTCTTTTTAATACATTTTACGGCTCTGGATCTCGTTCTTTCAGTCCTTTTCATCTTCAGGTTTCAATTCTCATTTCCTTTAGCTTAAAATTAAAATCCATATGGAAAATGGAAATGATGAGATGGTTCCATATGGAAGAAAATAAGATGGACCCAGTAAAGTGAGAGATTTTTAGGAGTTTTTACAAAGTTTTGAAAGAAACATAAAAAATAACTTTTCACTTTATATTTAATCACTTTCCTATATTCGTACTTAATATCGAATGCTTTATAATTAAAATGCCACCAGTTTTGGGCATAAAAACACGGACTATATAAAAGTTTGGAAAATATTAACATATTGCGACATGACTCCTTCACGAATCCACCAAAACTCTCTAGAAAATGTTTACTTTTTAAGGATATCTTTTTTTTCTAGCATTCCCACGCAAGCGTAGCACTTCGTAGCTACACGCACGCTATGACGTATTACGTCGTAGCAGTATCCAGACTATATCGTAGCGAGTCGTAGCGGTATCCAGACTATATCGTAGCGAGTCGTAGCGGTATCCAGACTATATCGTAGCGAGTCGTAGCGGTATCCAGACTATATCGTAGCGAGTCGTAGCGGTATCCAGACTATATCGTAGCGAGTCGTAGCGGTATCCAGACTGCGATGTACCCAGTTTTTGTCCCACATTATATTCCTTAGAAATCAATGCATTTTTTGCAATAGAAATTGCTAAGTTACATATTTATCCGTATTTTTTTATGTAATGGAAGTGGCAAACAAGCTTGCAGTTCACATTGATGTTAAGTGATGACTGCAGCCTATAAATACCCACACAAAGACCGAGGTCAAAATGCAGATGCGTTATCACTTCTGAGGCCTGAGGTGTTATGCCTCTGTGCCGGAAATTACAGGGCCGTACATTACCACCCGACCGGAAAACGATAGTGCTGAACACTACCATTTAGCGGCAAGTATATTAGGTAATGCGGTGGTGCCTACACCCGCGAGCTCCGACACTGGAGCTCTACCACCAGTAAAAACAATTATAAGTATCATAAAACATGTTTACAGTCAGTTAGATTATTATCAACAACCTTACTATATTTTGATCTTCGCGGTGGTCTATAATGACGGATTCTGAATTCGTGAACCCTAGTGAACCCTAGAACCCATCTCACAATGAACAAGCTTTCTCATAAGCCCGCTGCGTTATCGTACTTCATAATTTTAAAACATATTCCGTTCCCCTTTTTGCTCTTAGGTATACCCATCACTCGGCCTGTCCATCCGTCCACCCATTCACCCATCCATCCGTCCACCCGTCCACTCTTCCACTCTTCCACCCGTCCTCTCATCTACATGTCCACTAGGAGGTGAGGGTGGAACTTCTCTCTTCGGCGGGTAGTACGATGTAGGAAAAGAGACGGTGGCATCATGTCAAACAGTTCAGCAGAGCACTCACCGTTGTAGAGACGGTACAACACACAGAGACTCCCAATGTCTCTACGTAGGCTCAGATGTTCGAGCCTGTGAGTAAGTCCTGGATCGTTAACAATACGAACGGCGCGTTTTTGTAGGGAGTCAAGTGGACCAAGCTAGTATTTGGGGGCTCCCGCCAACAAATGAGAGCAGTATTCCAGATGGGGCCGCACTTGGGCCTTATAAAGCTGTAGTAGCTGCCCCGATGACAGATATTCTATTCTCGTTTTGTCTCTGTTTAATATTCGAATTTAATTTTTGCTTGCACTCCTTTATTTTTTTCATCAGTGTATAACATCACTTTTTCACATTTCCGTGCTTCGGAGGGCACGTTAAGCCGTCGGTCCCGGTTGCTATCGATGGATAGCAGTCGTTAAACCTTGTCGGAGGCCTAATGGGCGGTTTGAAAACATCCGACAGTGGGTTGGCCACTAACCCACCCACCTCCACCAATCCGCATTGGAGCAGCGTGGTGGAGTAAGCTCCAGGCCTCCCCCCAAAAAAAAGGGGAGAGACTCGTGCCCAGCAGTGGGACGTATAATGGGTTGCCATTATTATTATTATTATTTATTATAACATCACTTGAGCATAAAGAATTAAGTTGGGAAAAATTATAAATGAAGTAGCGGAATGTGAACACGCGAACCCTACTGACATCCTCACAATAAACAAGGCTTCTCATAGCCGGCCGCGTTATCGCTCTTTGATGGGTGCGAGGGTAGTTTTAAAACATACAGCACCGGTAGTTGTAAATGATTATGGCCACCCGTTGTTTTTGAGATAATATAATGTCTAGTTGTTATGTTTAACAATGGCGTTATGGTATTATAGATGTTAATGTTTGGGCAAACTTTAATGTGGGTAGATGATAAAAAATATTTGAATGACGTGACATGATATTAAAATGTTCCAATTTTTTTGTGTTTATTACTTTTATTTCCAAGAATGCTTTTATGTCTGTATTTTTCAAAAGTGGAAACGGAAAATCATAAGGTATAAACTTATTTTTATGTAACAAAGGTGGCAAACAAGCATGCAGTTCACATTGATGTTAAGTGATAACTGCCGTCTATAGACACCCACAGAAATACCAGAGATCAAAATGCAGATGTGTTGCCACCCCTGAGACCTTGGATTTTGTGTCTCTGTGATAGTTATTACGGGGCCATACATTACCATCTAACCGGAACGCGATAGTGCTGAACACGGCATTTAGCGGCAGATAAGTAATGCGGTGGTGCCTACGCTCTCGAGCTCCTACACTGGAACTCTACCACTAGTAAAAATACTGCCACGATTTACCCGCTTTGTTTTTTCACCCACAATTCAGACTTAAGCTTTTTGACATTTATGTTGACTGACAAAGTCCCCGTAAGGGACTTGGTGTGAAGACACATACATACTACGAGTACAAACAAACAAAAAGATTTCCTACATAATTCGCTTTTAAAAATAATTATTTTTCCAATTTTTGTCATAATACATACCTTACTTACGTTATTCTTATTGAGGTATCAAGACATTTTTACCATTGCATTTTTTTTTCTTAAACTATAAACTTATAGCTATTTACTTATAAATAGGTTTCGTGTCGCAAGTTAATGACTTATTTAATTTTGAAAGTTCATCTTATATCTTATTATTTTTTTATTAACACCTAGAAGCGTCCCACTATGTCGTATCATCTCGGTAGCTTATAGCTATTTACTTATAAATAGGTTTCGTGTTGAAAGTTAATGACTTAATTATTTTTTTAAGTTTATTATAGACATACACCCTTATTCATAAACGTACATTAGATACGTTTTAGCTAAAGAATGCTTTGCCTTTGTCAGTTGCATTGTCAAATGTGCAGGATAGAAAAGGACAAAGGAGAGATTAGCAACACTTTAGCTAAAATAAGTTTATGAGTAAGGGGGCTAGAATAAAAAATGAAAAAGATATAAAATAAACTTTCAAAATTAAGTGCCATTCAAATGTTGGATTCAAAACTTCTCTAAGAATTGTTCTATGAATATATCCGATTAGAAGTTTATATTTTTCCATGTCTGGAACAACATATTAAAATATTTTTTAAGAGAATATTTAGTATGCTTATTTATTATATAGACAACTGAACGTTTTTCTGTAACAACATTAATTCATCAGCATCACACTATTATCAACCTTTTCCTATCGAAAATCTAAAAACAGAACCCAATACCCGCAATTAGAGCCACCCCAATGATAATAACAGTAAAAAAACTTTAATAAACAATGAAACGCGAGCCGCCTGTAAATTCGACGAAACAGCGGCTTAACTGGGTGTAATTATCGTTATTTGATGTCATCTTACCCGTAACGAGATCATCAAGGGTGCGAACACTGAGGTAATGCGCGAGTGGAATTGGCTCACACACTTGTTTTTGTGTTATTTGGGATTTGTATGTATCATCCTTAAATTCAATTTTCAAGTAGAAAAACTGACTTTTTTATTTTAATGACCTTGTATTTTTTTTTATTTAATAATACTTTTTGAAAAGTGATTCGGCTCGTCTTGTACAAGGCAAAGGCTTATAGATTTTTTTCTATCTACATTCAAAGCCTTATAATAATATCATAGAAAAATCATCGGCAAAATAGCGGCTTAACTGGACGTAATTATCGTAATTTGATGTCATCTTACCCGTAACGAGATCAGGTAATGCGAATATTCAAGTAATGCGCGAGTGGAATTGTCTCACACACTTGTTTTTGTATTATTTGAGATTTGGATTTTATATATCAGTCATTAAATTCGTTTTTCAAGTGGTACTCTTTTATTTTAATGGGGTGGAAATTCAATTATTTTTTATATATTTATTATTAATTACACTTTTTGAAAAGTGATTGGGTTCATCTTGTAGAAGTCACAGACTTGTAGATTTTTTGCTATCTTTATTCAGAGCTACCTTATGATAATAGCATTGGAAAAAGCCGCTGCTTATAGCTGAATAGTCGCAACTCTTGATACGTCGCCACTGCTGGGCACGAGTCTCTCCCCTTTTTGGGGAGAGGCCTTTTTGGCATCTTACCCGTACCGAGATCATCAAAGGTACAAATACTACTGTGAGAGCCAATTAGCTCACACACTTGTTTTTGGGTTTATATGTAACGTAACTTCAAGCCTGTAATTCCCCAAGGGGTAGGCAGAGGTAAATGCATACATTAAAGTAAACATCCAACCACCTACGATTCGCCGGTTAAATTTTGGCCCATATAAAAGATGGCAGTCCTGTTGGTGTTGAGGTAAATAAAAAGTCTTTGACTATATTTTCATGATTTTTATGCTTGCCCATTTTAAAAAAACTTTAATAAATTAAATTTCTCGAAACGGGATGGTTTTCCTAATTATTGTTATATACCTGTGTAGATGTCTATACGCTGTAATCATCACTTAACATCCATATGAACTGCATGGTTCTTTGCCACCATCTTTACATAAAAAGAAACTTAATTTACCTACACACCTACACACGACCCTTAATTTCAAACCAACTCGCACCGTTCAAACAGCAAGTCTTTCTTAGCAACACCAGACCTTCAGATAAAGCTTCAAACAATAAACAATATTTTAAATTAATGCTAATGGCGTCGGTCTGCCTAAACGTTGGGATGTTGTAACTCAGCGTTGACGGTAAGGCGGTTAATATAACATTAGTCGAATATTATCCGTTATTTATTATGATTACGGTGGGATAAAGGAGTGATAGATAATCGTTATAGCAACAAATGGTCTACACCTCTGATTTATAAGCGTGGACTGTTTAATCGGGGTTGCGCAGGGCGTTTTGGGACCTGTATTGCATAATTTGTATAATGTATTTTGCCGGTTATGATTTTGCTTTTACGATAATATGAAATCGATTCTGTATCTGTATTTTACCTAAAAGGCGGTATGTAGCGGTATGTTTTACTAGTAACTACCTCAGTAGTCCAGTGGTAGCAGGCCACTAATGCTACACTCTGGTCCTGGGTTCGATTTCCAGGTCGAGGGCCGCCAGAGATGAAGATGTAAAATCCTTTATCGCCGGTTATATTGGTATTTTTCTATTTTCTGGAATTTTCTCAGCACCTCGGAGTTTGGTAATGTTCGCGGAGACGTTAAAAGGCTCGCCACCTCTTACGTCGGTCAAAACGTAATCGGTAAACATGGGTGTATGCTTGAATGCATGCATTTAGCTCGGCTTCGGGGATTACAGGCGTAAAGTTCCTTACATTGCTTTTCTAGTTTGGGAGCTCGACAGCATAAGCACTAACGTATTACTTGAAAGTTTTTTTTTTATGTAATGGAAGTGGAAAACAAGCATGCAGTTCACATTAATGTTAAGTGATGACTGCAGCCTATAGACACCCACACAAATACCAAGGTCAAAATGCAGAAACGTTACCACTCTTGAAGCCTAAGGTGTTATGCCCCTGTGCCAGAAATTACAGGGCCGTACATTACCACCTGACCGGAACACGATACTGCTGAACACTATCATTTAGCGGCAATTATATTAGGTAATGCGGTGGTGCCTACGCGCGCGAGCTCCAGTATAAAAAATAAATTTGTATCTTCATCCCAAGTCACCCAGGGGAAGACAGAGAGCGTGAAGTTACACTTCATCCGTGCTTCTTCATTCATCATTTGTCGATCTAAGAAATTTTTCGGTAAGATAAAATAATAGCACTACGCCTACCCTTTAGGACGAGTCCAACTCGCAATTTGTCACTTTTTTCTCGTATCAAATAGCCAATAATTTTACTTGTCTCATAAACACAAGTGCCACATATAAGGCGCAATTTCAATAACACACCACTCACAGTTAAAATTGGTGGCTGTAGTTAAACAATGCAACTAAACGTTTGCCTAGTAAGTTTAAGGCGTAACCGTGAATTATAGGACAAGTTAGAGTCTTCATATTGTTTACCTTGTCGAGTGCCCGTTTACCAATGCTAAGTGATTAAGAATACTGTTGTATGGACAGGAATGGCATGGAGACGGTATGCTAGTATTTTTTTGCTATATCATTTGACGAACTACATATTAGCAGATCTATTCACTATTAAGCCATTGATATTATTTATTACGGTAACAACAAAACACTTTTATTTTTTAGAATAGAAATCAATATCATTAAATAATATAAACACAGTGAATGTCGACAAAAAAATATTATTAAAATAACTACAAATTTTACTAATAGTGGCAAAAACGCACAGATTGTATATGGATAACAAATGAAAGTTGCTTCTTGTACGGTGATAATTAAAATACAAAAAGAAACATTTTACTAATGTGTAAAATGAATGCATATATTTTTGTGTCTCAAAAATCACCACGTTGAAATAATTGTAAAAACAGAGTTTTTAACGAAGTTTCGCCCTGAAATTGTTTGCTTATGTTTCACAAATTACCATAAATCTATTACAAGCTAACTGACATTAACTTTTGAACGGTTAATAGATATAGTTGTGTTGCCCAGAGCAATTAAAACGTTACATATAATCTTTTTCATATTTATCTACGTCCCGTAAACAATTTGCAATGTAACTAATAATGTACATAATTATTGCATATCAAAAATACACTAAGAACTTCTTTATCTCTCATGTTCAAAATTTAATTCAGTTTTTCTAAATAAAATTTTACAGTAACCTAGAAACAAACCTAACTACTCCACACCACCCGAAACCCAACTTGAAACTACAAGATACAGTCCTCAAATAGCAAGTTAAACTTAAAGTTAGAATCGTCCGATCGCCTTTGTCGTAAGCTAGAAGGCAATTATCATTAATTATTATTAAATGTGACATTCCAGTGATAAACGGTGCCTGATAACTTGCACAAATAATTCAAGATGGGAGGGGAAACCGATATTTGATTTCTAGTTGACGTCATTCTGGCTTATCGAGGTTATTCTGTTGTGATTATGCTTTAGTTTTTGTTCGTATTATAGATAAAAAGAAAACTCTGTGATAAAAAATGTTATACGCAAACGAGTCTTTATTATGTACAATAAATCTGGTATACGTATTTTTTTAATAACATGAGATCCTATTTTATTATTAACCTTATTAAAATATTATATTCTATTTCTATTTCAATAAAATTTCATATCAACCTTGTATTAAAATGATGTTCTAGTGAATGTCGGCACTTTCTTAGTATGTCATAAAGAGAATTCGGTCTTCATATTGTCATTAAGTCCATGTAATGACTAAAATAAATTCGGTTTATTTGAAAATATTTTCACTTGAATACACGTAACCTCAAATTTATCTTTAAGTGGATCTACAAAAAAGCAAAATAATGCTCTTTCAGAAACGTATAGTTATTGTTCATTTCATCATTCGCTCCATATGTACGAACCCCGAAACATACATAAGAACGTATACCCCGCGAATAAAGAGCTTCTACTGTATCTAGACCTGGAAGAACACATGAAGCTGAAAGAACTACTAGGTATTTCCCACTAACCTACTTTCCACAGCAACCTAATCAAACCCAATCGCAGTGCACATCCCATTGACTTCTTAAATCCCCAATAACTGGATCGATCTGTTCAAGATAAGCTAACAAACAAGGTGCCCGAAGTTTGTAGCAAAATTTGTTCCTAAAACTCTGCGGGTTAATGGGATGTAAGGACGGCACAGGGGCTTACGAAACATGGAGGTGGTATGTATCGTCCGATTGTACAAACCGCCGTATTTCATTATTGTTAGCCAGAGAAACAAAGCCGTTTTATATTGCGGCAGATCAATAATCAGCAGGATTGTATACGAAGTAAAAGTAAATTGAAACTTAAAAACGATAGTGGCATGAGTTTCAATCATTTTTTAATAAATTGAAACTCATGCTGAGTTTCAATTTATTTAAAAAAAACATAGATTAAAAATATTACCCTCGATTCACCAGTTACATAATATATTTGAGTCGCAATATAGGTGTGGGAAAAAAGGCAAGACTTCGTGTGTTTTATAATGATCTTTCTAACTTATTGATAGTATTTGTTATATTAGAACCTTTGAATAGTAATCGATCTTTTATCTTCTTCTATATATATAAAAATCAATTGCTGTTCGTTAGTCTCGCTAAAACTCGAGAACGGCTGCACCGATTTAGCTAATTTTGGTTTTGAATGATATTTGGAAGTTAAGGAAAGGTTTAAAAGGTAAGAAAATATCAAGAAATTGAACGGAAATAGTGAAAATCACAATTTAAATTTCCCTTACAAATAGTCCATAGGGGGCATCCCCCTAGCGCCGGACAGCACATAGTACTGGACAAAACCTCTACAGGCAGGATTTAGCGATTTTTTTATTTAATTTTTCTATTCTATTCTATTCTATTCTTGATCGATATTTCACATCGATATTTTTAGAACCGTCAAAGCCAATACGTACTCGACGTATTGGCTTTGACGGTTCTAACTCCCCGACGGCACGGGCAGCCTCAATCTCGCACGATGCGGCATACAGGTCATACATTACATACAAACAACTCGACACTGTTGTTGAATATTAACAGGCAAAACACATAAGTATATACCTGCACTCATACTAAACATAAAAAACATCCCTTGATAGTATTACAGTGACAACTTTAGGCACAATCATTGTTTATATGAAACCCTATCCGCTGGGGCCGGGCGTTCGTATCAACAAAAATCTTGCGGGACATTTGGGCAATCTCACGGTCATGGCGCGGACAATCGAGCTCGGCCGTTTGTATCTAGCGGGACGTTCTAAGAATTTGAAGGTCACGGTTCGGACAAGCGAGAGGTTAATAAAAAAATATTAAGTTATATTTTTTTTCCTCAAAAACCTTAGGTGTCCGGTACTCGGGGGACTCCCCCTATCTGTCAAACCTTTGACACATTATTTCATTCTGAGGCAATACGAAGTTTGCCGGGTCAGCTAGTCACTCATAAAAAGTGTCCACAAATGTTTGACAGTTAACGATAGCTGGGTATCGTCCAATGTCGATATCTTTCAAAAATTGTTTGTAATTTCTCAACGCCTTATTTAGTAACTCCAATTGCTTCGATCCGTGGTGCCACTATTTAAAACGGTTAAATTCCTTATTCGATCAATCAAATTCGCACTAATCACTCATAATTATTTTGACTAGCGGCCCGCCCCTGCTTCGCGCGGGTGCAATGTTACCTACCCTCTCCTATTTGTCTTAGCGTGATGATTATAGATATAGCCTAAAGCCTTCCTCGATATCTTCTATAGTTTAGGCAGCGTACGCAAAATGAGTAACTTTTCTAATTGTTTTTTTACACCTTGTGTCTGAAAAACCCAAATATCTTACGGAACCCTATTTTTCCAAAATAAAATATAGCCTATGTTACCCGTGGATAATGTAGCTTTCGAATAGTGAAGATATTCCTCGATATCTTTTATAGTTTAAGCAGCGTACGCAAAATAAGTAATTTACCTGGATGATTTTTTACACCTTGAGTCTGAAAAACCCAAATATCTTACGGAACCCTATTTTTTTCAAAATAAAATTTAGCCTATGTTACCCATGGATAATATAGCTTTCGAATAGTGAAAGAATTTTTAAATCGGTCCAGTAGTTATTGAGCCTGTTCAAAACAAACAAACAAAAAAATATTACCTCTTTATAATATTAGTTTAGATTGATTAACTGCTATTATATATTAGGTATTATGTTCTCAGGTTTTCGGGAGCTAAATAAGCAACATCGAAATAAAACTATTTTTGCGGCTTGATCTCACGTGTATTAAACTAAAATTTTATTTGTACGTCGATGTTAACCTGACCTTTGATTTTAACGTCGCGTCGGGTTAATTTTAGTTTAATATACGCGAGATAAATCCGTCAAAATAGTTTTTTTATTCAATGATTAACTGCTCTCTGCCACATCCAAAATTCGTGAGTCCGTCGAACAACGGTGTCAGTCGCGTCGGACTGTATCAGGCATCTCTTTGTTGTTCTCTCATATCGCAGCCGGATTAATGCCACTACTCGATACCTGATAAAATAAGGTGACAAAGATCTAAAATACTGCTGGATATGTAACAACTGTGGGCAACCAACGTACAGTGCTCAACAATAAATAATGCACATCGAGCCTAGGAAGGAGACTTCGGCTTATTTCGGGTCTGAAGAGCGTCATCTCTTTCGCACCGCACATATTTGATGTTCGTCGACCATTTTGATCAAGTTTTGACCAATACCGGGCTGTCAATGCTTACGTAGGCAGTGTGCAACAGAGATAACGCTCTACAAAGTCGAAACGAGCCGATCATCTCTTTCGCAGGCTCGATGTGCAATATTATTTGTTGAGTACTGTACTAGATATTTGGATTTCGAGTTATATCTGTAGTATAAACTTGTTGAAGGTTTGTGATTATTGGATTGTTTTATTGCTTTAATCATCGTGTTCCATTCATTGATTTGTACAAAAATAATTAATTAAAAGTTAATGAAACTCCATGTAATAGACGACTAATGTTCGGTGGCTGCGGTAGAGTCTAGACGCTAATATGAAACTGTTTAGTTTACATGAAAATCACTAATTAGTATAAATCATATCATACTTTCATGTTATGTGGATTTTGTAATACTAGTTTTTGCCCGTAACTTGGTCCGCACAGAATTCTTAACAGAAATGACGGATCATACAAATTTTCATTCCTTATTTTCCCAATTTTTGAAACAAGAAAAGGCTAAATTCTGAAATCTATAGGATACATTAAAATCAATTGCTGTTCGTAAGTCTCTCTAAAATTTGGGAGCGATTTGACTAATTTTGGTATCAAATTATTTTTAGAAGTCCAGAGAAGGTAAAGGTGAGAAAATAATATGAAGAATTTTATGGTTGTTAAGATACATAAGTTTACAGTTTTATGGTTGTTAAGATATATAACACAATACCAAAATCAATTCGCGAATTACCTGTGAATAGGTTTAAAATTAAATTAAATGAATGGCTACTTGACAAATGTTTTTTTAGAAAATCAATGAATTTATGACATAAATATTATTTGTATCAATTTAATCAATTCTTATTATCCTATTATTCTTAATTACACAATTTAGATTCATATTGACTCCTTATGTAAAGCATTTGCATGCTATTCTTATGGCTAAATAGGATTGTGACTATTTGTGTTTTCCTTCATTGTTTACCCTATTTATTGCAAATAAATGAATTTTATTTTTTTAATTTTTTTAATTAGTAAAGGAAATACTTTGTTAAAATAACAACTTTAATTTCCCATAATAAATCCCATACTATCAAACTATTGACACATTATTTAAATCTGAAGCAAAACGAAGTTCGTCGAGTCAGCTAGTATTCAATATTTATTTGAAAAATCTCATCCAGTATCTATGTGTAGATGTTGTATTGGCATTTCGGGCCTTTTATTATAAGATTGCTGATGGCATTAAGATTCTATCCGATCGGCTTGTATTGAGGTGGATAAATGAGTTTTCTCTTGTAATCGTTCTATTTCAAAGTTTGAAGATATCTGATATAGCTTTTGTCTCTGATACTCTTTTGGGGGGCGCCCTTTCGATTTAAATAACTATGACATTTAAATTCATACTTTGCTGTCTTCAAGTTGAATAAACTGTACAATTTTGTCTGTGAGAGCTATGATGATAATAATGAAAACTGTTTGTAAAATGTGTCTTTTTTTATGTACCTAATGAAGTGGCAAACAAGCATACAGTTTACATTGATGGTACGTAGATAAGTAATATTCCATAGTAGATGCGTTACCACTCCAGAGGTCTAAGGTGTCGGAAATTATAGGGCCGTACATTACCACCTGACCGGAAAACGATAGTGCTGAACACTACCATTTAGCAGCAAGTAGATTAGGTACTGCGCCTACGCCTGGACGCCGACACTGGAGCTCTATCACCAGTAGAACCAGTAGAAATTTTTTGATGAAAAAAATTGGTTGTCTGTACGATTTACGGACAATAATTTTACGTTATTTTTGAAGTTTACTCCTTAAGAAACAATTTGAGTTATAAAGTCCGGTACGGATTTTATGAGGAGCAAAATGAGATGAAACACGAAAGTTGAGGCGTGACGCGTTTCAATATAAAGGTACTCTGTGGTTACGCGCAATATCTTCTTACGCACACCGAGTAAACTCCCGTCGTGCGTTCGAGCTGACAGCCATACTACTCTTTTTCGTGATTGATGAAACATTATTTTTATTTATTTATTTATTATGTAATGGAAGTGGCAAACAAGCATGCAGTTCACATTGATGTTAAGCGATGACTGCAGCCTATAGACACCCACACAAAGACCAAGGCCAAAATGAAGATGCGTTACCACTCCTGAGGCTTGAGAGAAAGTGTTATACCTCTGTGTCGGAAATTACCGGGGCATATACGGCCGTACAGTTAAAAATTATTATTATTTTATTTCATAATAATTTATTGTCATTTTTTCACTGTCATTTTTTATCACATTTATTCTAGGTTTTCATATTTCATGAAATAACAAAATAGGTATATTAATTTACCTTATTATCAATCCATCATTAAATATTATATAACAAGTCCTCACTTACAGTCAATAAACCTCTAACTACTCAAATTTAATTAAACACGACACGAAAAAAACATCCTTTATATTCGACATTGCCTAACGAAGTCGATTCCTTCTTTAATTAAACTCGAATTAGTATTACCAATTAACATGGGCGTGTAAGCAACGACTCTGCGCTAGAACTGAATAGTCCCTAATTTGCTACTATTAAGGTTGAATATTGCACGTCTCCGCTTCCGCGCTCGCGTCTGCTTCACTCAACTGAATGTCGATCGCGCCCTCTTACAAATTGGCCGCATTAATACTAATAAGACTTGGAGGTTAGTCGACTGATGAAGGTGCAATCTTTATTAATTTTATTGCCTCTAAGGGAAACCGTTTCATTCCAATAGCTGATATATTTTGAATGGATTATGCATATTGGAAATTAAACGATTTCTCAGTAGTAAACACACTTTGTGCCGTCTTGTGTTAAGGGCGTATTACTACAAAAATGCTGAATAAGAGGTTAAGGTGTATCAAACCTGTAACAATTTACTCATAATTAATTGCTTTTGCTTTATTTACAAAACTAGTTATTTACGAAAACAATATTTTCTAACGAAGGTAGGATCAGTATAGATGCATCTCGGTCACTTTATCCAACATCGATATCGGCAGCTGTCGAATGATCGTCTCCCGGCGTCACCGGCTACAGACTCCTGACGGATATCCTGCGATGGTAAAAATAAAACATAATATACTTACCATTCCTAAATATTCAAATTTACTATTTTACATTTATTTTCATACAATTAAAAATTTAAAAAACGCATTAAAAAAAACCTGTAAATGCAAAAATACTAAAAAACTAACATTAAACTCAATTAGATTTATTGTTCTATCTGATTTCGGTATACAATAAAGTATATTATTATTACTACTACATAATTTCATTTTATAGGAGAAAAATACGTAACCCATTAATAATAATAAATATAATACAATAAAATAAAGTTGACTTTCTGCTCTACTCACTGGTTGACTGGAAGATAATGCCTAGGGGCATTAAGACCGCCATATGTACTTCTCATGTGCATTTAAGTATAAATAAATAAATTATAATAAGACAATACTTTAATATGGACTACGTACATACCTACTCATAGGATTTAAGTCGGTGCCAAGTTAAATTAAATATTTTAGAGCCTATTTCACTGCATTTCAAATAGCCGCATTTGGTAGCTTAACATAGTAGGTACTACAACACCACAACATTAGTCCTAACGCGCAGGCCGCACTATTGGCTTGGCACCGACTTCAACCCTATGAGTAGGTAGGTACGTAGCCCATATTAAAGTAATTGTCTTATTTTAATATTACGTGTTTTTTCCCTTAAAATGAAATTATCGCTTCGGCTAGTGCAGTCAGTGCAGTCAGTCAACCGAACTATGGCGGTCAAACCATTCCAATAAGGCGGAAGTAAAAATAATAAAGGGGGATGGCGGGCAGCATCCCGCCAAAACTACCGCCTAAACTACTATTATGGCATATTCTTCCCTATTGATGCACAACTTCTGTCGCCGATCGGTCGGCATGGAGGTCATTGGGGGAGGCCTTGTGTCCTATGGCCATAGAGCAACGCAGCCCACCGGCGCGGCGGACTGGAGGGGAGTAGCCATAGCGTTTATTACCGATGCAAAACAGTCTGTCATTTTTTGCGGGGGAAAATGCGTGCGACACACACGCACACTACAAAAATCGTCTATTACGATGGAACTCACACCTTGCATTTAACGAAATACAGAAACAATTTCATGCACACATTTAAACATCTAGGCGACACGCGTAAGATCATTTGGTATTGTACTTTGACAGAGGGGAAAGCCTGCATATGGCTACTCCCCTCCGTGTTGCTCTATGCCTATGTCTGATATGATGATGATGATGCACAACACTGGGCGTCTTTGGGGAAGGTTTTGCAGAACAATGGTCGTTCTTCGTCGGATTTCGGGTGGGCGCCACGTCGACGCACTCTTAACAGACGTATGAAGGATCCTGTCGGATTCCAGTGTGAGATCGGTATCGGTAGCTGTCGAATGTTCGTCTCGCAGCCTCACTGGCAACTGGCTCCCACTCTCATATCCTTCGACGCTAAAATTACTATATTACAGTACATATATAATATATAATTTTACTGGTGGTAGAGCTCCAGCGACACAGCTCGCGGGCATAGGCACTACTGCATTACCTAATATACTTGCCGCTAAATGGTAGTGTTCAACACTATCGTGTTCCGGTCAGATGGTAATGTACGGCCCTGTAATTTCCGGCACAGGGGCATAACACCTTAGGCCTCAGGAGTGGTAACGCATCTGCATTTTGACCTTGGTATTTGTGTGGATGTCTATAGGCTGCAGTCATCACTTAACATCAATGTGAACTACATGCTTGTTTACCACTTCCATTACATAAAAAAAATTACGCGTAGGTAGGTATATATATTTGGCGACTGGTGAATCATATATAAGTAAAATATTAAATTGATATGTTCTTAGGTTTTCGCGAGCTACACTCATTGAAATAAAACTGTCACCACAGACAAATGTCACCTCAGTCTGCCCGGGACCACGGAAGCTGAAAAGTGACCGAAACGTCGGGTTGATTTTAAAAATCATTTTAGTTTAATATACGCGAGATAAATCCGTAAAAATAGTTTTATTTCAATAAATATTAAATTACATAAATACTTATAAATAACATAAGAGTCCTTAATTACTTTACTATCGTGTTCCGGTTTAATGGTAACGTATGACCCCGTAATTTCTATCACATTGGGGAAACTACTTAGACTTCAGAGGTGGCAACGTATTTGTTTTTGCGCTCTGGTTTTTGTATAGATGTCTATAGGTTAAAGTCGTATTAAGCTATCGTATTCCTGTAACTTCCAGCACAGATTCATATCAGCTTAAGCCTCGTGAGATACAATATGTCTAGATTAAAATCTTTGGTTGTTATATCTATTCAGATCTGTAGGTTACAGTATTCATTTACCATCAATGTGAGTTGCATGCATGTTTGCCATTTTGTAACAGTTTGGCGGCGGCTGAAAAAATGCGCATAGCTCTCTTTCCCGCAGGCATTCCAAGCAATCCTCTCCTACAATCTTCAAAGAGCCTACAAGGTCTCAACCTACACGGTCTTGACCTACAATTCCAGTAGTCACCACCATTAAATGTCAGTAAAATAATTCACTTATTTTTATCTTAATCGATAACAAAATATCTTGTTATGTACAATTTTTCCATCAAACCATTTTTTCAGTGAACTGTCCGCAACTCATTCAAGTCGTAGCAAAAAATCTCCTTAATACCTGTCCAACTCCAAGAAAACAGACTGCGAGCCACCTGTCAATAGGTGTCCGAATGAGACTCGTTTAATTCGTGCATCTTGACACCGAGGTGTGGCGGAATGTTAATTAAACAGACTGATGTCTCCCACCCCCCCTCTTACCCCTCCCTGTAATCGTCAATGTCTAAACGCATTTATCGACAGTCAATTGGAAGTCTATTAGGATCTAGGTGACTGGGTAACTAAAAGTGTAAAATAAAAGCTGCAGTATCATCAATGTAAACTTTAAAACTGTTAGCCTCTTTTGTAACAAAACAATTAAACACAAAATTACGTAATGTCACTTATAAATTCACACCTGTGAACTCCGATGAGGTAGGCAGAGATACCTCACACTGGGAAACTTACAGAAAATGGAAAAATCTGAATAGTCTCAAGAGATAAACGATTTTATTGATCTCTGAGAGCTCCCGACTCGGGAATCGAACCCAGGACTCCAGCGTAGTAAGTATACTAGTGAGGCAGTTCTGTAGGAGCAAATATTATAAATTGAGACATTAATTTACAGTCAAAATATGTCATATTATTATATCAAAAACTATGAAGAATATCTCGCTTTTGCGCTCGCCGATTGCCCGGTGAAGTAGACTAGTGCAGTCTCTCTCTTATGTCCGTTTTAAAAAAAAATTATCTATCAAAAACTACAACATATTATTTTCAGATTTTTCACCCTCTTATTTAATAAATCCACTACACACATTTATCCAATTTAAAAGGATTTGGACGTTTTAAACGATTGTCTTTCAGAAAAATAGTTTTAGACACCTCTTTGTCATTAATTTTTTTTACTGGTGGTAGAGCTCCAGTGACGGAGCTCGCGGGCGTAGGCACCACCGCATTACCTAATATACTTGCCGCTAAATGGTAGTGTTTAGCACTATCGTGTTCCGGTCAGGTGGTAATGTACGGCCCTGTAATTTCCGGCACAGAGGCATAACACCTTAGGCCTCAGGAGTGGTAACGCATCTGCATTTTTACCTCTGGTCATTGTGTGGGTGTCTATAGGCTGCAGTCATCACTTAACATCAATGTGAACTGTATGCTTATTTGCCAACTTTAAAACAAAAAAAAAATGGTCTTTTGACACCTTACACCAATATATATTGTCGGTCATCTTTCCCACCACTGCGTAAAATTGACGATAGCCTGGCCCACACGGCAAAAGAGAAAGCTGACCTTCTGGGCAGCCTCTTTGCCTCAAACTCGACTCTTGACGACATGGGTATCACAGCGCCTACCATCCCGCGCTGTGAAAGCTCTATGCCTGACGTCAAATTCACTCAGAAGAACGTCAGGCGAGCTCTTTTATCTCTTGACGTCATGAAGTCGAGTGGGCCGGACTCCGTCCCTGCGGTGGTGTTGAAGATGTGCGCTCCCGAGCTGACTCCAGTTCTGACGCGCCTGTTCTCGCTTTCCTACGATCAAAGAACCGTACCGTCTGCGTGGAAGACCACCCTCGTGCATCCGATACCCAAAAAAGGGGATCGTAGTGACCCGGCCAATTATAGGCCCATAGCAATAACCTCCCTATTCTGCAAAGTTATGGAGCGTGTGATCAATACTCAACTGCTGCAGTATCTAGAGGATCATCAGCTGATCGCCAATATGCATTTCGTCATGGCAGATCTGCTGGTGATCTTCTAGTATATCTCACGCACCATTGGTCCTACGCCTTGGACAAGAGTGGGGAGGCATTGACTGTAAGCCTGGACATTGCTAAGGCCTTTGACCGGGTCTGGCACAGAGCACTCCTCGCAAAACTTCGTTCCTACGGTCTTCCCGAGAGGCTATGCAACTGGACAGCCAGCTTTCTGTCTGAGTGTTATATACAAGTCTTAGTTGACGGTCAGCGCTCAGATAGACTTCCTATCAACGCTGGTGTGCCACAAGGCTCTGTGCTATCTCCCACACTTTTTCTTCTGCATATCAATGAAATATTGGAGCAAAACTCCAATTTTCATTGCTATGCTGATGATAGTGCGGGAGATGCACACTACACTAGTCGTGCAAATGCCTCTCGGACACTTATTGAGGAAAGCAGGACTACACTTGTGTCTGAAATCGAGCACTCTCTGGAGCGGGTCTCGGATTGGGGTCGACTTAATTTAGTACAGTTTAACCCCTCAAAGACACAAGTCTGCGCGTTCACCGCTAAAAAAACCCCATTCATTACAGCACCACAGTTCCAGGGCATTCCGCTCGCCGTTGATAAGAGTATCGGTATCCTGGGCATTGACATATCGAATAAAGTGCAATTCGGGAGTCACATTGAGTGTAAGACCAAGTTGGCATCCAAAAAGCTAGGGGTGCTTAACAAAGCGAGGCAGTATTTCACATCGGGGCAGCTATTACAGCTTTATAAGGCTGAAGTGCGGCCCCATCTGGAATACTGCTCTCATTTGTGGGCGGGAGCCCCCAAATACCAGCTTGGTCCACTTGACTCCCTACAAAAACGCGCCGTTCGTATTGTTAACGACCCAGGACTTACCGACAGGCTCGAACATCTGAGCCTGCGCAGAGACATTGGGAGTTTGTGCGTGTTGTACCGTCTCTACAATGGTGAGTGCTCTGCTGAACTGTTTGACATGGTGCCACCGTCTCTTTTTCTACACCGTACTACCCGCCGAAGAGAGAAGTTCCACCCACACCGACTGGACACTTGGCAGTGCTCAGCGGTGCGGTTTTCACGTTCGTTCCTGCCCAGAACGTGTAAATTGTGGAACGAACTTCCCTCTGAGGTGTTCCCTAGGTGCTACAATATGGGGTTCTTCAAAAATGGCGTCAAAAGAGGCCTTCAGGGCTGGCAGCGCATTGGCAACTCCCCTGGTGTTGCAAATGTTCATAGGCGACGGTGACCACTTTCCATCAGGTGGCCCGTTTGCTTGTCTGTCAACCTACAAACAAAGAAAAAAATATATATATAAGAATTTAGTGCAAAAAAAAATTGTTTCAGTTCAAAGTAACTATTTTTATTCATATTTTTTATCTACTATATGTTTGTTTAAGAATCATAAAGTGATGTACAGAACACACCTACATACCGAGTTTCAAGTAGGATGTATGTTTTTTTGCCATTTGGCTACGCCACTCTAAAAATACAACAATCATTTCGCCATCCACGTTTACCGTACACCAAACAGGAAGGTTTTTCTAAGAGAAATAACAAAAGATAAAACGGCAATAGGTAGTGTACAACAATCGCTGGGGAGAAGACAATGCAAAAAGGCGCTAATTTCGCGAAACCAAAAAGTGGTTAATGGTTATGCGTTGCAGCACCGACGCGTTTGTCTCGCGATAACGCGCGCTTACAATTAGTCTGGACGGTGTTACGCCGAAAGAGACAAGTTTTAAAAAGCCTTTTGTATTAAAAAATCTATTGGCGTATTGGATCGAAAGCCTAAAAAATAAGCTACGTGATATGAGTACCCCATAAAATGTTTTAGAAATGTACCTTGTTAATGTTAGAATTGAATAGATTTCTGGGCCAAAACGACAGTTATATTGCAAAACAGAAAGATGAATAGAAGTGCTAATAGAGACGGGACTATAGAGATCTGCATAAAATCTAAAATTCTACATGCAGACATATTTTCTCTCCTAAGGCCTAATATCGTGATCACTTGTGTTTATTTCATAGCGCCTATTATAATTCGACTAAAACACACTTCATTAAGTGAAATATATAAGAACAAATAAATCATATATTGCATTTTATTTGAAGAAAATAAGAAGAAAAAATAGACTTTGGAATGTACTTGAAACTGCAACCTTCAAATGAAACAGCTAAGCTACTTTACCAATTTAAATCAATTTGTTTAAGACTTCTTAGAATTTCAAAACTGAACGCATCCCGCATTATACCGTCCATAGTCGCAATTAGACGTGACTTGGCGACTATAATCGTTAATGTTTAGTACCGGCCACATATTTCTGTACCTTTGTGCAAATGCACACTCCTTCCGTATGTGTATCTACGAGTTGAGACCAATCAGAGAGCACCATTCAGTTAACGGTTACGGCCGGGCTTTGATAGAGTGTTCTTTTTTCGAATTTGAATTCAGAGAACGAAGATTTTTTTGCGGTGTAAACGGTTACCTATTGAATCTGACACGGAGAAGCGAAATATACGAAAAGGTTTCGATTACGTAGTTGGTTCTCTGTTTGTACAGAACTTTCATAAAAAAATATTAGGTAAAGGAGATGTTGTGAGCCCTGGTTCGTACACGTCCTCAAAAAATGGGTAAATTAAAGAATAATCCGAAAAAAATACAACCAATTTATTCAAAAATATATTTTAGAGTTACAACCACATTTAATTCCAACAATTTTATCATTTTCAACTGTCTTAAACATGGCGGCGATACAGCCGACACTTGGGATCAATCGATTTCGATAGTATTTAGAAAATATTACTTTTTTCTCCAAATACTATAATAGTCAAAATACTATTTAAAAAATGAAAATGTCACAATGACATCGCCCGCCATATTCGCCATGTTGGTTTTGAGTTGCGATTCTAACTACAAATAATGTTTTGTAACTGCAAACAGAGCTAAATAAGTGAAAATATGATATGTTCTTAGGTTTTCGCGAGCTACACTCATTGAAATAAAACTATTTTTACGGATTTATCTCGCGTATATTGGCAGACTGTCTGCCCGGGACCACGGAAGCTGAAAAGCGACCGAAACGTCGGGTTGATTTTAAAAATCATTTTAGTTAATATACGCGAGATAAATCCGTAAAAATAGTTTTATTTCAATAAGTGAAAATATGCAGTAAAAACGTTCTTATATTGATTTTGCCTGTTTAGTAATATTGTGTACAATACATGGCCGGAGGTCCATACATTTTTGCAACATCTCCTTTACTAGTTGAGTCCTGTATTTTCAATCTATAGCACAAATTCCGGTTTCATCTACGCTTATCATAATGAAAAGATAAAAAATGCTTTTATTACATATATACATAAATGTATTCAATATCTACAACATATTCTCCTAAATTCAATATAATTATAAATTATAAATAGAAAATATACCTCAGAACTTAATTATATTCACTCAAACACCGCCCTCGCACAAAACGTTAATAATCCAAAAATTAAGGCAGTTACACACGTTCCTATATAAATATAAGCTGTGTCTACACAGACTCATTAACCGAGGCACATATCGACACGGCTGATTTCTCCAGGGCGCTTCTACACTTTGATGGAGCCCAAAGCGAGCCACTTTTATTAGTAAATGGCCATAGAATACGCGGTTGTGTGAGATCAAGCGCTGAGTATTTCGCTTACTATTGTTCTTAATTAAAAGAAGCATATAATATTTTAATATGTGTTTTTATACATACTTAATATATCTGGCATAATACTGTGGGGTATATGTATAGCGGTTAAATTTTCTTTATCTCTTAAAGCGATGTTACCACTCCGTGAAATATAACTTTTTGTATCATAAATTTACAGCGTTTACACATATCGTATAACGTTTCAGTTCCATGTAGAACATTTCGTGGCGTATGTCTTCTATACGAACGTTCACACGAGTATTTTTGCGTTATCGCAATTCTGAATACCGCTATAAACCGTCACCCGCAAAAACTCTACCTCAATACAAACGCGTTGTATCACACAAGCTCTTCTTAGAACACTCAGTGTGGAGCGATTGGAGTTTTATCGCAAAGTCAGTTTCAACTCCTTTTTGGTTCTCAACCGACGCACCACCTACCAACACGTGTGAAGGAGAAATTCTGGCCGCAGGGAATCATGTTCCGGAAATTCAGGGGACAAGCCGCGCATCACGTTGCCGATATTACGTGGTGGTTATAGTAGTGTTAATGTATATAGTTTTGCTATGTATGTCTGTAAGGTAGGTATTTCATTGATATGGGCCAATCGTTTATTATGTACCAATTTGTATCGTCGATAATAAATTATCGCTTCGCTTATAAATCCGCTCGCTCAGTGACCTCATATTCACGTATCCAACGTTATCCTTACAAATGTAACAATACACGCGATCAACGCCATCTTCTTTAGCTTAATAAAAATATTTCACGCCCTCGCAGAATATTAATTAGCTATTTTTTGCTCGTGGCGCCGGTTGGATTTAAGTTTAATCAGACGATCTGTAGATAGCGTATAAGACTTCAAATAGTATCTGTATTATCTAATCTATAAATTTGATTATATATCCTTTAAACGAACCTACCTATCCATTTTTGAGTTTAATGTGAGAGGTGACCTGACCTTGTGACCTTTGGAAATTACCGGGGCACGTTACTAAACTCCGAGGCTTGCACAGGAAATTGATAAATCCTGGATTTCAGTGTAGCAGTAATTGACCGCTATATTTCCATCGAGACAGTTCATCATCATCACTTTAGCTGAAAGACGCCCACTGCTGGACAAAAGCCTTCGCCGAAGTTACTTACAACAGTTGTGCGTCATTAGCAGAGATTATTCCATACTTGCCACGCTTGACGGGAATTTCATTACACGATGCTGCTCTGCCCAGCCTGCTTTTTTGCCCTAAGGTTGACACTTGATAGACAAGTGGTCACATAATTGAAATGGTTACCATCGCCTATGAAGATTTGCAACACCTAGGGTATTGCCAATGTGTTACTAGAAGGACCCAAAGGACTCTTTTGACGCCAACTTTGCAGAACCCCATATTGTAGTACCGAGGGTACACCTCAAAGGGAAGTTCATTCCACAACTTACACGTTCTGGGCAGAAACGAACGCGTAAACCAAACTGTTGAACACTACCCTACGTACAGTCTGCTTTCTTACATTTACTATCGCCTTGTTGGAATGGTTTAACTGCCATTGTTCAGTTGACTGACTGCACTAGCGGAAGAATTCTCCACCAGTGGACGGTGGTGCCACCATGACCTAATGTCTCAGTTGTTCTTACAAATATCCCTTTTGTAATAAGTTTAATTAGCCATATTATTAACAGCCTTTTAAAGATTCACGTCACGACAACTATCAGCATAATGATAGCAGATGATTCTCAATGACTTAAAAACTATTTTACTAAATATTCAACTGTTTTGGTGTTCTTATGTGTTTATTACGACATAATCATTTGCCAAATGTGTTCGTAAACAAATTATGATCACAGTTTCAACCCTAAGTAGCCTAAGAGGTTTCAACTTGTTGTCCAGCAAAAACAAGACACTTTCCTTTTACATCCTTAAAAATATGCAAAAATGAAGGCATCCATTCTTTATGATATAGCCATCCTTGTTTAATCCCAAAATCTCTCCACTCGCGATTAACTTCTGTATGCATTTTACGAAAAACCGGCGGGAAAATTCCGGGCCAGCATTGATTAAATTACACTCTTTATCTCCTCAAATCACTGCCGTAAAACTCGCAAAAGAAAATAAGCTAAAAAAAAGCCCCGCGTTGGGCGCCAAAACATCGCCTATTAAATATTCATATACCGTAAAAAGTTTTGTACCGGTTGGAACTCATCAAATTACAACTTGCGAGTTATCGGGGGAGTGAAGACTTTCTGGAGGTAACTCGATCGGTTTCACGATAGCCATTGCTTTATCGGGGACTTTTATTGGAATATTTTGACGGTGTTCCGAAGTTTTGGGGACATTTATCTAATAATTGACCTTGATTTTAGGATTCTTCATGAAATTCTGGTCGGGTACCTATATCTTTGAAATGAAAGACGATATTCAAATAAAGTTGAAAAACATAAAAAAAATTGCTGGGTAATTGATAATAGATACTGTTGTCTGAGAGATAGGAATAAAAACGTCAATACAAGCTAGACTATAAGTTAGTTCATAGAAATACTGGAAAAACTGGTGAACAGTAATGTATTTATTTATTGTTCCATGTGTGGCTTATAAAATCCTGGCAAAAGACCTCTATTTCCATCTATTTGCTATTAGTTAGTGTAGAAGACTTCTGTTCTGTAGGTACTGAATCCACTACAGCTATGCTGAGATCTAATCCCCGGGTCCAGGGCTATCACAGACAATCTTTTATTTATGGTGCTATTAATTGAGATTTTTCCATTTTCTGGAAGTTTCCTAGTGCCATCCTCAGAGTTCAGTAATGTGTCCGTAGATGCAAATAGGCTCACCACATGGGAGAAATGTAACAGGCGAATCATGGATATTTATTTGCATGTATGCATTTACCGCTTCCTACCCACAACCCCGTGCACCTTGACCTCCACCTAAATTCAGCCATGAAGTTATGTTGTGCAGAAGTACTTAATACCTCACAGTGGTAATGAAAAAGTGGATAGTTACATAAAAAATGCATTAGAGTAGATTGTATATTATAATTGATAAGTCACATCAAGAACTAACTTGAACGACCGGCGCCGTCGACCGCTCGGGGCATACTGACTAACTTTTAATTTCTTCGCCGCAGACATTGACGTCAGATTGCGATTGGCGGGAAAGTTACATCGCGCAGATAAAGACAAGTTTTTGAATGTAGAAATGTAATGGACAGGGAGGTCATTTAACTCGGATTGTCTAGTTAGATGCTTCATGCTGGATTTCTGTAGATTGGCAGCTATGAACGATATAAGTTTTAGTTGTTTTAGTTGGATAAGGTATAACAGCAGAGTGATAATGAATAACAATAACGCAGCTGTAAGAAAGTGAAAAAGTATTTTTAAGTGTGATTGTATTTTTTATTCAGTAGTCGTGAAATGGTTGACCACAAATTCTGTGTTCCTTAACAGTATTTTTATTTTTATTATTTTTACCTTCAAGCCTGTAATTTCGCAATGGACTTGACAAAGGTTTATGGATACACCCATGATTTGCCTGTCACTTGCTTCTTTTTACGCACCATCACCTGTTTCAGTGATTCCCAAAGTGGTCCAGGTGGACCTCTTGCGGTCCATGGGGCACCCAATGGGAGTCAAGGCATGAATAAAAATTGGAAATTTGGGAATGTGATATGAATGTAGCAAAAAGAGAGGGTCCTCCGAAACTAGAAAAAAATCGGAAGGGACAAGAAAAAATAGTGGGAACCTCTGATCTATTTGATCAGACACATTCCAAAACCGAGTGCCTTTGGGATACTTTTCCAATAAAAGAATACTAATACCTTTTTCTCTCAGACCCTAGGATCAAATTGGTACCTGGGGTACAACAGCAGTAGCCAAATACCATTAAACTTAATACAATAACATAATTTTTACTGGTGGTAGAGCTTAACATCGTCAGTGGAGCTCTACCACCAGTGTGAGTGTATCACACGTAGTCCCCCGCAAAAAAATGACAGACTGTTTTGCATCGGTTATAAACGCTATGGCTACTCCCCTTCGGTGGCCCGTGTTGCTCTATGGTCATATGCTATCCTAGAGAAAAAACATCACATTAAAACTTCGTGCGTCGCAGTCGAATATCCACATATTAACAGTCAAAGCTCATACTAATTGTGATCCCAAAAAAAGTCCACCTATTACGGACTCAGCGTATTGCAGGCCTAATGACACGTGTTGGACACCTAAACAATGTTTTAATGCCGAAACTCCCTTACGCAGATGGGTGGACGTATTTGTTTAGGACAAGTTAACAGCCGGCCGTTTAGCGACCCCTTTGGCAGCGTAAATCATAAGCGGTAGCGGGTAGATGCTTGATATGGTTGTACAAGATTAAGCAGTCAGGGGGAAATTTTGTTATTGCTTTTCTGAGACAGAATCATTTTCGTTCAGTAGTATTAACGAAACTTAGAGTTAAGATTTTAAAATGTATAATTATATATTTTTTATATAGTTAAAAAATCATCCTCTCGAAACTGTGAGAAATGTTTGTAATTCACTGAAAGTTATTGTGTACTAATATATACATACAGTGCTCAACAATAAATATTGCACATCGAACCTAGGAAGCAGACTTCGGCTTATTTCGGGTCTGTAGAGAATATCTCTTTCGCACTCTACCTATTTGACGTTTTTTGACCATTTTGATCAAGTTTTGACCAATACCGGACTGTCAATGCTTGCGTAGGCAGTGTGCAGCAGAGATATCGCTCTACAAAGCCGAGCCGATTGTCTCTTTTACAGGCTCGATGTGCAATATTAACTGTTGAGTACTGTACTACAAGGGCACACACCTCTGTGCGCTACCAATTAAGTGAAAAAAAAACCAGAGAATACTCATAAATGTTCAGAGTAAATTAAGCTCAAACGCCTTTTAATACGGCATAAAGAATTAAAAAAAAATCGATTGTTCGACGAAGACACAATCATTTTGCTGCAAGAAAACAACCATTAATATTTCACTAAGAATGTTATTTAACTTCACGCAATTTGTATTCAATGAAATAAAAAAAAAAGCATTTGGAATGTTTTACCTCCATACTAACTTATCACAAAATGTAAACTAATAAATTGATGTTACCGTGGTACATAATACTGAAAGGCAATGATTTTTAGAAATCTGTTTAATAATTTTATATCAATAACAGTAGAACATAATTATGTATCAAGAAAAAGAATAAAACCTTATAGTAGGGTAGCCTTATAGCAGGACATTAGTTGCTCAAGTGCGTCAGATTAAGATATGATATATTTGGTGGAGGTACCATGCAACCTGTAAGGTACCTCCACCAAATCTAAGGTTTCTATGTAAGGCCGCCCCATAGGTCTGCCTGTAAAGTATTATATTGTGATTGCAGACTTTCACATCTAACAAATGCTCAATCAATGCTAAAACGATTATTAAAATACTTGTTTTAAAGATATATCTTGAGAGAGCTCATTACGAAAATAATAACGTAGATTTCAAAAACTATTTTCTTATTCACATTAAACTAATATTTATATTGTTTACTTCACTAAACGTTAAAATGAAATGGAAATACTTCACAAACTCCTAAACACGTGTCTCGCTTATAACTTGCACCAATCCATGTACAGCGTGATACAGGTGCGAGATTAAATGGCCGCCGTGTATACAGGGTGTTCATTACGATATTGCTGCGAGTACAGCGAATATTGCCACCAGTTTTTATTAGGGATGTCATAACGTTCCCACTTTTTGATGAGAATTGAAAATATGTTTGATCTGGATTTTTTTTTGTTTGTCCATTTTGATGATTGTTTATTACGTTGACGGTTGTGGACACCTGCATTCTAATTTCGAATGTTTGTTCGGTTCGATTTTGCGCTGTGATGGCTATTTGGACAATTACAGAGTGTAAATGATGTTTAGTCAATTAGATTCGTTTTTCTGGGTTTGTTTAAATTATCCAATGTCAGTGACTTCTCTCGTTTAAATCTGTGTTCAAAAATGGAACATATTAATTATCAATGTTACATACTTTATGCCTGTATTCCATTCCTGTTGTTTACTAGTAAGATTTATTGAATACATAAGTTATATTGATAGTTAATTTGTGGGTTGGTGTGTGGTGTGGTTGATATTTTTGCATAACTGTGTCCAATTGTCATCGAAATTCATTCCAATGTTTAGCATCATCATGTGAGCTGAAAGCATCCTCCAAAGATTCCCTATTGCGTCATAGTAGCTACCCTTGGTATACGGGTTGGCGATAACAGTGGTGGTTATTTTACTGTGGGACGCGGCCGCAAGACTCGCGTTATCGCATTTACTTTACAATCCTTTTCGAACGCTTTAAGCACGCGTAGTTGAGTGACTTCTGTAATGCAATAATTCTTCTCCATTTCTCGTTTGTCCTGGGGACCAACCGCCTAACCCTAATGCTTTCCTTTAGGGCGTTATCTTGTTAGTTCGTACCGCCTATTAAAACATTTTGCTCTTAAGTATGTACCTGCGGACGGAACACTTCGAACACTTCCAGGAAAAAGTTATGCTGTACGAAAGTAAGGAGTTGATGTCATAATCGAAAGCTAAACGGAAGCATTTGAGTTAGGCGGTCGGCTCCCTGGTTTTATTGCGAATGCTATTTAAACAGTAAACAATACAGAGATGGAAGGCATGTCGCGAATGGCGATTGATGGTATAAATCAAGCAGACAGGTCTAGCTCATCTAGGTCTGAAGAATCGTTTAACCGTAACAAATGGAAGAGTGACTTGACTCGAATGACAACTTACTCGAGGTATGTGTTTTTTTTTATGGAAGTGGCAAACAAGCATGCATGTCACATTGATGTTAAGTGATGACTAAAGCCTATAGGCACCCACATGAAGACCGAGGTCAAAATGCAAATGCGTTACCACTCCTGTACATTACCACCTGACCGGAACACGATAGTGCGGAACACTACCATTTAGCGGCAAGTATGTTAGGTAATGCGGTGGTGCCTACGCCCACGAGCTCCATCACTGGAGCTCTACCACCAGTGTGTGATAGCTTTACACATTTCAATCCGCACAATCACCCCAAAGACTCTAATGTATGAGTAGAAAGTTAAAAAACCAGTACCTATCAAAGCAATCTTGCACACGTCGATCATAAGGTCCAGTTGAACAACATTGTCTTATCTGGATTGGTAATTGAAGAGTAAACAATACAGAAATGGAAGGCAGGTCGCGAATGGCGATTGATGGTATAAATCAAGCAGACAGGTCTAGCTTAGCATCGCACCGTATACCAGCTTGATAATGTCCGGAGCATCGATTAACCGTAACAGGTGGAGGAAACTGCGTGTTTGAGTAACGGTTATATTTATGTCCGTATGTACGTACGCTCGTAACTCAAGAATTGGTACATCGATTGTGTCGGGTGGCCCGGCAACTATGATAATTTATGGGCTAAACGTTGTTATGGATATTTTTGGTGACAGTATTTTTTGCAATTGGATCACTTTGGTGTATGCCGGATTTTATTATCCAGTCTTGTGGCAAAGCCGTCGTCTTTTTAACCGTCTTTTTCTGGTGGTAGAGCTTCAGTGACTGAGCTCGCGGGCGTAGGCACCACCGCATTACCTAATATACTTGACGCTAAATGGCAGTGTTCAGCACTATCGTGTTCCGGTCAGGTGGTAATGTACGGCCCTGTAATTTCCGGCACAGAGGCATAACACCTTAGGCCTCAGGAGTGGTAACGCATCTGCATTTTGACCTTGGTCTTCATGTGGGTGTCTATAGGCTGCAGTCATCACTTAACATCAATGTGAACTGCATGCTTGTTTGCCAAGCCAATTACATAAAAAAAAGGCCTCAGGAGTGGTAACGCATCTGCATTTTGACCTTGGTTTTCATGTGGGTGTCTATAGGCTGCAGTCATCACTTAACATCAATGTGAACTGCATGCTTGTTTGCCAAGCCAATTACATAAAAAAAAACCGACTTCAAAAAGGAGGATGTTCTGAATTCGCCTGTATGTTCTTTTTCTGTGTATGTTGTTGCAAAATTTTTTTTTCGTATGATATTTTCATTGACGTGTTGTATAACCATTTCCTTGCCCGGCGTTGCACGGTACTTACCTTTTAAGTGTTCTCCGCTTCGGTCCTTTTCCACTTTTTTTTTGTGTCCTCAAATCACCAAAAAGCAAGCCTAGATGTCTTGCTTTTTAATGATTTGAAGCCATCAAAATCCACAGGATAATTTCAATTTATAGGTTTAAATATAAAGGTTTAAAAACAGGTAAAAGAATATCAATATGATAGTGTCATGATTCCTTTTTTAGGGTTCCGCAGTAAACAAGGAACCCTTACAGTTTCGCCATGTCGTCTGCCTGTCTGTCTGTCTGTCCGCGGCTAAATGCAAAAACAATTGGTACTATCGATATGCTATCGATCCTTCGCAAGCAACAAATCTGTAAAGATTTAGGTTTTAGCAAGCTTCACAGATTATGAAAACTATATCAATGTTTTTTGTTTCTCGCGTGTATCACTAACAACACGTGGTCACACGGGGTTCATTAAGAATTCCTAATGTTGATTAAATGATTGGTATTAGCATATGTAGTTAGCATTAATATTAGTCTACACCGCTCACTAATATGACAAAATATGCTCTTTCTCTTTAAAATATATAATTATAGACAATACATACGACTGTGGCACATGGGACTTAGTTATTTTAATAGCCCTATAACGTTGTTAACACTTACTGATACAACAGAAAGCAAATTCATACAAAAGTATACCTACGTAAAAAGCAAAGAGAATATCATTCTAATTTTACAACACCTACATAAAACGGATAATACCGAAATGTGTCCCGTTATCCCAAATTACAGGTGTAATTTTCCAAAATTCCCCAAAATAACCTTAAAATAAACACATTTCAATAATTTCATACGTCGGGTGAAATCAACCCGATGACATTACAATAACACCTGACGGGAACAAAACCAACCCTAAAATGGTCATACTAAAATTTTAATTAAATATATCGAAATAAAATCATAAATATAAAGCGACGGGAACGCGTACCTTTATTAAAGCCATTAGGAGGGTAGGCAGGGGTCCTCTACATCACGTTATTATTGTGTTTCCTCACACGAACACCAAGTGACCCCTGTCTCCCCGTAATTCGTGGCGGGGTCCGTTGGTCAATACAATTAAGCTCGAACAAGATTTCACACGTACAATTTGAATTTTAAACAATAGTTTGTCATATAAATTTAATTTAATGTCGAGATCGCCTGCTGTTGGGGTGTTTGAAATTGTTTAATATTTTCCCGATATAGTTTAATGTATACCTACCTATGTCAGTTGCATACGAAATGTTATTTTGGAATGTTATGCAATTTCTTATTTCTTAGAATAATATAAAATGTATGCTTTTCTTGTTTTTTTTTTATATAACATGTATAAACACGAAAGAATAAGAAGATAAGATTAGAAATTGAAAAAAAATCATTCCTTCTTTTCTTTTTAAAGATCTTCATAATTCGTGGTCATCGTGACAATATTTTTTTAAGAACATACAGTACAGGATAGATTGTGGAAATTAATACAAGTATTTTTCTTAAGTAATGATGGAGATAATATTTTTTTTTTATTTAATATGTCTTACAAAAAAGATTGATAGGGTTACATACAATAAACACAACTAGAGCTATATTCTTAGATTCACCTTATTTGTGACTGGTGCCTGTGATAGGTAACACAGGTACATCTATATAGATACCTGTGTTACACTATCACATAGGCATAACAAGTTAAGCCTCAGGGGTGGCAACTTAACTGCATTTTGACCTTCGATGATGCTGCCCATCCCGTGTTGTTGTATTTACTGCCGCCAATTAGATTGATTTGCCCGCCATCATTCCATAACTGACTAGCACTAGCGAAAAACTCGTCGTAACGATGCTGCGCCGTCGCTTTTATAATTATATAAGCATAGCCGTATGATATCATGTAGTCCATTATACAAGATAGTTCATACTAACACCCTGTAATCTGGAATTCAAAATAAATTGTCATTTAGTGCGAGGGATAGACGAGGGTTTATGCAATTAAGTCGGTCGCAACCATAAAGAATAAAACGTTCGGATTCGCCCGGACACCGTCAGTGTTGCTTCCAAACTATAGCAACTTTTCACGGTTAGGACGGCTCGGTTCCAACAATCCTTGTTGTTTTAGATTTAATTGATGGTTTAATATAGTTTGTGGAACGGTTAACATAAAAACTACGTTAAACTTTAAATAATCATTTGTGCTGTCGTGATTTTGGTAGCGTTAGTTGTGATTTATTAACGTAGTATTGTACTATAATAAACAAATAACTTACATAACCTAACGACGTTCAAGTATTGAGCAACAATTTTATCTCCCACGTTAATGTAAAAGAGTTTACAGAAATATACTTAGATCATTATCCAAAGTGCTGACCTGAATGAGAATCAGAATATTAGTAGCTAACGAACTGCCATTATTTTCTAAGCCACCCTGATATAACTGACTTGGCTCAATCATTCTCATTCATAGCATTGAGCAATTTAATTTATTTTTTATTGCATTGCTGACGAGGATCAACCATCTATGTATCTTACTAACTATTGCCCGCGGCTCCCGCGTGTACGTGTGTGATTAGTGTGATGGTGTGATTGTCATATAATGTATGTATATCTTATGTACATCTTATTGTCATAAATATAACGCTGTTGTCGATTTCAACAAGTTAAACCGTAGTTACAATGACGGTACCACCGGCCAGAGGACGGTGTTACGGCACCAGTTAACGGCTTTAATGGCAGGTCTACAGCGAGTCACGCCACAAAATACTAATTTTCCTTTTACAAAACGTATCCAACTTTTCTAATTACTGCAAATGTGACTCCCTCGTTATAGTCATTTTGTCAAGTTAATATTGTCACGCTTGTCACAAATGGCCTCTGCTGTATTTCGCTTTTATAATTATGTGTGTAAATGTAAACCGTTAATAGTTATTACAAAAAATATACTTAAGCTTATTAATAATTTTAAATTAAATATTTATTTATTGCATTGGCACTGTGATATTTCAAATAGCAAAGGCAATTAATTATACTTACGCAATTTATCGGCAATAAAAAAGATGTTTAATTTTAATAATCATCTACGTAGGCACAAGTTAACATTTTTTTTGTAATTTTCTAACAATCAAAGTTAGTGTAATTGGTAAAATTATTTAAAAACGACTTTTCGAGCGACTATTGGTCGATGATAGGTTATTATCCATTGCATTTTTAGAAAAGATAAATGAAGTACTATGATTTATGTCGATATTTACTTGCAACGAAGGAAATATACCTTAAGAGCTCCAGAGAGGACCTACGGGGCCACGGGTATAAACAAATGCTAGTACTGCCAGCACTATCCTGTTCCGATCAGCTGGAAATCTACCGCCAGGAGTAACAACGCATCTTCATTGAAATCTCTAGTTTTCATACAGACCTATAGACTACATAAAGTATTCGCTTAACATCAATGTGAACTGTATGGTATGTTTGCCACTTTTATGACCTAAAATATCTTACTATAATTGCAAAAGAATCTTTAATCGTTATTGTTTAGCTTTCCACACACATCACTTGATACTTACATACCTTAATTAATGCGATACTTAAAATAAATTTAAACGCCTAAAGCTAAGCAGCTTACGTATCCAGAACCGGTACAACAATTATGCAAATCCCAACAATCTTTGGAACAAAGAGGAAATTGCACAATAAACAATACTCAAGCATGGAAACGGTTACAGAGGCGCGATGACCAAAATTAATACCATAAACAACATCACATATGCAGCCATAGACAATAATTCGCACGCGCGCTTTTCCGAACGCCACGTGGCCGGACAAGATGGCCGACCCGACCTTTTGGCGGGAAATCGTCTAACGGTAATGGCGTCTTTTTACGCTACCTGCTTGCTAATTGGGAATTAGGAACCTAATGTGTAGGGCTTTAATGCGACGCTTGAATTGTTATTGCTTTTTTCGATTTACGTATTTGTTTGTCTCGTTCTCGTCTAATTGACTATTGACGAGGTCGACGGCCATTTTGTCGTTTGATTAGGTAAAGTAGAAGCGATTTGTTTTTTTTAATAAGAGTAAATGGAAAGCCTTAACATCACAAGTAAACTTTTTGGTTAGTCAATAGATGGAGAAAATTATCCACATTGGGTATTGAAACCGTAGGAAATGTACGTCTTTTTTAGGATCAGTTATAAAACAAATAACAGATGCAGAATAAGAGACTTACGTTTACTTATACTTCGACATATAATAAACGATTACTGAAGCCTTTAGACATTTATAAATAACCCAGGACTTCAGTTGAGATATATTACTAAAAAAAATGATCGATATCTACCGCCATTATAAAGACAGACAGAATTTTGTTAAAATAACATTTTAAATTAAGATAGAACTTTAACTTAAGCTTAACTAACTTTTATTAACCTGCTTCATAAGCAGATTAATAAAAGAAATAGTACCTAGATAATGAAAAACATTAGCTGTAAAAATATCTTTAACACCTATACAACAGCAAATTCACTCAGGAACATGTTAAAATAATATAAACGAACTTTTTTTTTAATTAATTCATATGAACAAGACAATTTTATTATACGCCCCGCCGTAGCAATTATTTCGTCGACAAACACCCGCTTTTAATATCAACATAATATTTATTTCATTAACAACCTTATAATTTGCGCGTTAACGTTTACTTGTAAACATTGTAACAGTTAAGTCCTAATTAGATCACCTATCTATGAATACGGCACAAAGATGGCGGCGACATTACTGCCATCTGTCGCGTGTAAAAGGAATTTATTTATATATCTAATTGCTTCGTACGGCAATGGCGAACGCATATGCAGTTAATACGGTTAATATTAAAGCTAAAAGGAGGAATCTGCTTAAAACAGGGTTATTGTGCGAAATTGTCGCGAAGTTTTAACGTTTTGGCTGGAGTAACAATTATAGCGCCATCTTTCTTTATATTGCGAAATAAAAATGCCGTTTTCTGGTTGCGGCATACACTCTCGTTGGTAACAACTATGACTAAAATTTATTGTTCTTTTCCATTCATTTAGTTAAATTTACAGCGCTGTCTACCTTCACCGTCGGTTAGATTACCTTAATGTTCGTTATGACTAGACTTGTATTCGGTTACAGCGTGGTGTTGTGAGAGCAACCATTTTGGGTGAAATTCGTGAACGTTTTCATTCTTAATTAGATTTTACTTTGTATGTTTTTTTACCAGTTATCTACTTGTGTATGTTAACTATATAGTTTTTGTTGCGTCCATTATCAAGTTTTATCTAATTGAAACGGTGAAACGTCAGTCAAACGCCGTGATTATTAAATAAATTCAACATTTTATTTAGTAGCCGATTTATATATTTTTGTACGTAATGTTTTTGATTCACTTTTAATATTTTTTAATAAGTTTGTCTAAGAAAAATTGCGTTGTTGTTGTTTTTAAAGTAGTTTATCCTAATTACTAACTCCTAACTCCTAATAATATTCCAAGCATTTTTTCTGTGGTGATGCCATTAACATTACTTACTACTATATTATGATAATTATTATTCTATAAGTTAATTCAGTTTCAAATTTTATAATCCATTCAGCAGTAATCTAAACATACTTAAAACTTTAATGCGAAATATATAAAATGTGAAACTTCAGATATTATATTGTGGAGGAACGGGTGGAAGTGTTCCTCCGACGAAAAGGGAGGATCTTCCGACCCGGCGAGGTGGTAGCGCTTGGCGGGCCGCGGCCTAAGTATTTTTTTTTTTTCGAATTTACAATGTACAGTAGAGGTGAGGCGTATTTATCAGATCAGTTAAAAATCACAGGTAGAAGGCAGATAACAGATAACAGTTGCTCTCGTGATTAGCAAATATCTGTTCCTAAAAATACTCTCAATCTATGATACGCACAAGGAACAGTCGCCAGTCATATAACAGGTAGGCTCTGATAACAGTCAATACCACAGACCAATCTTGGTTCCATAATCGATGGTCAATACCAACACGACACTGTTCTGTACTCATCATCCGTCTCAATCCGTCTTACACGAATGTCACTGGTTAAAACGAGACAAAATACAATTGGCAGTTGAGCAGGAACAAACCAACTTTGACAAATGTATCCTAAATTTGGCAGTGTAATCTGTTATTGCTTTGAAAATATTACATCTCGCTCATTCCTGACCTGAATAGCCTTGCTAAAACGAGAAGCACCTAGTATTTTATTATCCGACAAATATGTGTAGTTTTACTAGAGGAAGTCATCCTGTTTCTGGCCATGTTATATGTTCTGTTCGGAAATAGATACGAACAAATTGTAAGAGAATAAAGTGTAATAATATTATTATTTTACAATGTTGAAACAAATAACGGCTGATAATTTAAGTACCATTTTGTACAAAAAATGTGTAATAAAACTTTCAATAAATTGTGTTTTTAAAAGTGGAATTTACACCATAATATAATTACGGATTTTATTTAAATTTTAGACTCGAAGTTAGTTTATTTTAGGCAGAGAATATGAATTAATACTACGTTTAGGTACTTAGACGGTTTAGATTTATTTGGTAAATATTTAAATTTTAAGAACGCAACAGAATAACACTTATCCCATCATACTGACATGGTTAGTGGCAACCCGTGCCTAGAACAAAAACAGACTAGTTCTAGTTCTCAATATCTGTTATTAAATACTAATTTAATAACAGATATTGAGAACAGGTATTTCTACGGAACAGAAACAGGAAGAACGGGTATCGCGATTGACCTGTTACAACCCAAGTCTAAGTCAACCAAGTCTACAGTGTTACTATTGGCAAAATGCCTCTTCAGCGTAACTGGACATGAGAGGTGCATAGGTCCTATGGGATCTCGGCCTGGAATCGTTGGGAAGTTGTATATATGCCAACTCTTGAGAAATCTTCGTATGTGAGATGTAATTTGATTGCACGCCATCTACCGTACTAGACAAGTACTACGAGGTTTCATTGTATTTCACTAGTTGGCGCCTCAATGTAGTGGACGCTATCACGTACCTATCAATATAAAGCAATGTACCAAATCCAAAGTCCAGACGTAGTAAAAACATCCCGTTGAATGTACATAATTACACCAACATCACCGGGATATTCCTTGCAAAAATTCACGCCGAATATCAGACCCCAAATCATCCAAGCTCACCATATTCAAAACATCGAAATGCATCCCCTCAGATAAAAACAATAAAATCCCCTTAACACAAAAGTAGCATAACACCATAGACGTGCTTTAAATCAAATTACATTCACCCACGTCATCTCCCCATCGCGGAAAGACGCCATTAGACCCATAAATGAGCCATAAACTACCGCTTAATATGTATTAAAAATATAATGTTTAACCATTATATTATTTGATATTGCTTGCTAGCTGATATGGTTGGCTTAAATTTCTAATGCCTACCTACGTAATTTAAAGACGAATTGATGACGTTAATTTACTTTTTTTATGTATTGCAATTAGCAAACATGTATGAAGTGCATACATGTTTGCTAATTGGTCTCTGTGTGGGTGTCTTTAGTAGTAGGTTGCAGTCATCACTTAACATCAATGTGAACTGCATGCTTGTTTGCCACTACTATTACATAAAAAAAATACTAATAACGGGGCCATACATCATTTCAGCAAGGTTTCATATTCAACCATCAGAATCAGAGTTACCTATAACTGCAGATGTAGCAAAAAAGAAAATCATTTAATTATATAATCCAACATACAAAATAAACCTGTACAAAGTTGGAGAATATTATCAACACCACGCGCACCACACATACACACACACGCACGGACACGCACGCTCATACACATACACACACACTTACACACACATACACACACACACACTCACTCACTCACACACACGTCTAAAAAAACATAACTAAAAACCTTAACTTATCATATCTACGTTAACTTGTATTTATTTATATATTACTTATATTATTACTAAATTACATACTTTTAAACAGAAGAATCTCCTATTGTTACCCATTTGGGAAGTAGCGAGACATTCCCAACACAAGTATCATTGATAACTTACTGGGAAGTCTCAACCACTATAATGTAAAAAGAGATTTTTGTTTTATATTATTTCGCATTAACACATGCTTGTGAAATATATTTTATTTTTAAAGAAAAATGGAAAGAAAAATTTGACTTCAGGCGAGACTCGAACTCGCGACCTACTGGGAATCTAGTCCAGCCGCTCTTCCAATTGAGCTACTGAAGTCCTGCCCGATTTGTCAAATCTTTCCTTCACATCTATTGCATTGCTTTATGGTAGCAGCAGCGTCATCTATTACCAACTATGCCAGTTAGGCAACCGATATAATAGAATTTTCAGTTTATTGAATATCGTAAAGAAGTCGCTTTTACCCTTAATAATTGTTTTATATTATTTTGCATTAACACATGCTTGTGAAATATATTTTTATTTTTAAAGAAAAATGGAAAGAAAAATTTGACTTCAGGCGAGACTCGAACTCGCGACCTACTGGGAATCTAGTCCAGCCGCTCTTCCAATTGAGCTACTGAAGTCCTGCCCGATTTGTCAAATCTTTCCTTCACATCTATTGCATTGCTTTATGGTAGCAGCAGCGCCATCTATTACCAACTATGCTAGTTAGGCAACCGATATAATAGACTTCGAGTCTCGCCTGAAGTCAAATTTTTCTTTCCATTTTTCTTTAAAAATAAAATAAAAAGAGATTTTGTCAATAAATACATTTTTATTTTATTATTTATTTAACATACTTCTTACCCATCATAAAGAAATGGCCTCCATAAAATCAATCAAGCAATATAAAAAAAGCCAATCGCCATATCCAAACATTTTCGAGCGCCCAATAAGGTAAGACGGGAGTTATGCTGACGACTTTCAGTTTTTTATTGTTCCATCGTCATTACAGGGAGGCCATCTATCAGTCGAATATTACTGTTTATCTGTTTTATACGGACAGGGGGTGATATTTCGGTAAGAATTATTGCTGTGTCGGCATCTGGCTTCTCTCTGTATTCGTTGTGTTCTGTGTAAGTCATGTATTGACGGAATTCATGTTATGGAGCTAAGTTTAATATTACGATGCGCGATTTATTGTGGTTTTGGGTAACATTTTCAGAGAATGAATTTCCGTTTTGAAATTCTGTTGGAGTAAAGAGCAGAGCATTATTACTTTTACTGGTGGTAGAGATCCAGTGACGGAGCTCGCGGGCGTAGGCACCACCGCATTACCTAATATACTTGCCGCTAAATGGTATTGTTCAGCAGTATCGTGTTCCGGTCAGGTGGTATTGTATGGCCCTGTAATTTCCGGCACAGAGGCATAACACCATAGGCCTCAGGAGTGGCAACGCATCTGCATTTTGACCTCTGGTCATTGTTTGGGTGTCTATAGGCTGCAGTCATCACTTCACATCAATGTGAACTGCATGCATGTTTGCCACTTTTATTACATAACAAAAAAATATTAAGTTTACTTTGGTTTGGTTTTATATTGACTTATTAGAAATCACTACATATTATAAAGTCCCCCTATTTCCTCTGTCTTTATGTATGCGCTTATCTCGGAAAGTCGTAAACGGATTCTTTTTGTGTTTAAAATGTTGGAAAGAGGGTTTTCTGAGAAAGGTTTATATCTATAATTTATTAATATCGTACTTATATTTAGCCGATATATCACGGTTTTTATCAAAGAACAAATAATACCATTCGCCATGCAATACGCGAGTGCGTCCCCACCATATAATAAATGCTCACCGTGCGAATCCGGGGCAAATTGACAGTGTAAGTATTAATAAAATGATCATCCTCATATCACCCGACAGATATCCGCTGGACCAAAGCACAGTACAAATATGAACAGTATGGAAACTTCGTACAATACGTTGGAAACGGCACACTAACACAAACATGCGCATCGACGCTCGATGTAGCAAGTGTCTCAGTACTGGAGCACCGCGAGAACCGCTTAGAGGCCTCGTCGATGCGCATGTTTGTGTGAGTGTGACGTTTCGAACGTTTTGTACGTAGTTTCCACACTGTTCATATTTGTACTGTGACCAAAGCCTCCCCAGTGAATTGGCGATTTCAGTTGACGCTGTTGCACATCTTGCGTACTTCTGTTGCACTCTTATTGCACCTACTACCGCCCCATTAAAATGATTTAACCGCGATTTTTCCGTTGACTGATTAAATTTTAAGAAATCCTAGAGGCTACTTATTCATCAAACCAATGAAAATAATAAGCAAACACCGATACATTAAATCTTTGAAATTAATTTATCCATGTACACAAAATTATTTATAGATTTAATTTCTCGTTTTACACATACACATAGTCCAAATTAACCAAATAAAGCGCTCAAACAATTTACAACAACCTGACTTGAGACTAAAGGAACCTAACCTCAATAAGACAAAGAACTTTAAAAACACTTAAAATAAATTCAATTTTATTCACATAAAATTTGAAATTCATTCCAAATCCCGATATCCGAAAATAATAGAAAACATCAAAAAGAACACTAATTTACCGAATTTTCATTTCAACGGACGTTAACCGTTTCGAAGGCAATTCCATCAAAACGGAGCGTTGTTTAGTGCAAATTAAATGCAATTTAACCCTCAAAAAGCATTTCGACATTCCACAACAAATTCTGTACCAAATTGGCAGAGGATCCAGAATTGAGCACGATGTTTATTCTAAGGGGTAGGAATTGAGTAAAGTAACCCATTTGAATGCATACTTGTCCGTCACTCAATGCGATATCGGCAGAGAGGGAATGCGGGGCGTGCTACCAACCCGCCAACCCGGCTTGAACTAACCCACCCCGCGTTTGAAGGGTTGGAAAGAGGAAGTAGGGGCGAAATAGTCACGGTGCGAAAGCTCAATATATTTTGGTCGTGAGATCGAACGAGCCAACTTGTCACATACGCGATTAAACCTGATTGTGATGTAGGCTCACGGGATAACTGTTGATTTGATTTTATGTTACGCCGAAACGTCTGTTTGTGCGTTTATAGCTTATAAACTCTCGTTTGAATCGAACTGTATCGACAAATAAAATTGGCTGTTAAACGATTATTATTGTACGAACGGTTGGATCTGTGTGAATAATTTTTGGTTCGTTCTTTAGTTTTGGTGTGCGTTTCGGTTTGAGGTTTAATTAGTGATTGAAAACGGAGTTATAACGTCAGTTAACAAAATTAGTAGCTTCATCTTTAATTACTTTTGTTACTATGTATTTAAAATAAGCTTAATAATGTTCAAAGTTAATCATTTTTTTAAATTGAAGATTTGTTGTATAATCGTAATAATATATTAAATATGTCATTGAGTATCCTAATTATTCTATACATTAATATTTTGAAAATTATATCCTCATTTTTTTGCAATAAATATTATAAAAAAGATGTATGTAAATATCATATTTTACACAATTATTTATAATAATATGTTATACTAGCTGTTGCCAGCGGCTCCGCCAATGTGTAGGTCACATTTCGCGTAACCTGTAAAAACTCATCAAATCATCCCCAGAATCATTTTTTCGGGATAAATTTTATCTTATGTGTTAATCCAAGCTTCCCTCTATTTCTTTTCTCCAAATTTCATGAAAATCGGTTCAGCAGTTTTTGCGTGTAACAAACAAACAAACCTACAAATTTTCGCATTTATAATATTAGTAGGATGAATATACAAATTGGATACCTTACCTTTATTACCTAACATTCAAAAATAAGTCCTCGCTCAGTATTGCAGCCGTAACCGTTACCAGACAATGAAATTTCATTGCATCAAACTCCTAACTGGCTCAACCGACAAATCGAACACGACAAAAACAAACAAACTCATCGGTGTCATCAATGAACAACACGGAACACATTACATTCGCAGAACTTTCTGGAAAACTCAGCCCGCCCTCAAACGTGCGATAAATAAGGGGGGCACAACAAAAACTCTCAGAAGCATCACCTCCGCACGTCACCCTGCTCAGATTTCATTACCATAAAGAACTGGAGGCCTTAAAACCCCCCAGCAGTGTAAAAGGTGACGTATACCGCCCACCGAGAAAAGATCCGTGCAACCTTCACATTTAGTCCCCGTCTGGTCTGTAGGCGAGGCAGTGTAGGGGAGCGGGGAAGGTCTGGCTAGGTCGGACGCTTGGAATCCCAAAGCGGGCCGGTCCCCGCGTCGAAATGTGCCGTAAATCGTCATAAAACTGTCTGGATCCATGATGTGACGCTGCCCGGGGGTAATTAAAGGACAATTTATAGTTTTGCCCGCTTCCCCCTTTTGGTGGAGACGACCCCGGTCTCCCCGCGACGGATGTCGAAACGCTTTTCGTTTTTGTTTAGTTTTTCTTCTGAGCGCCCGTCAGCCATTCAATTCGTGTTTATTATGTCTGTATTGAAAAGTCAAGTTCCTGTAATTGCTTGAACCTTCTTGTTCAAACGTATAAAATGCGGTTAAATCCAAGATCTTACCAGGAACTTTCTGTAATGTTGTATAAATTCCGACAATTTACTTTTTTTATGTTTTCATTTAAAGAATTACAGCATGGTTGTGAATTAAATTAGTGTGGTGAAGTTTAAAATAAATGTTTCATAAAATATTTCGATTTTTGCTATAAGTATGTAGTTACAAGTAGCACGCTGTCAAAATCTGTTTAAAAGATTACGTACTATTTAGACATCATTCTAATCTCCCTGCACCAAAAAGTTGAATAATGAATCTCTTCTTCTCTTGTCCGAAACAAATTCCTTGAATTAAAAATAAACTATTGCAAACACACAAGATTTCGAGACAAAGATGTAACTTAAACACCATTTTTCTTATTTTTAAATACAATATAAATAAACTAAACACACGTTTAAAATATTCTTTTATAATTTTTTCACTGTCCTATATCGAAAATTAAATAGTTAAACATTTTTATAATGTCCGCATACACTGTGGTGGGCTACCTTCTACGAACACAGATATGCCTACGCCCGCGAGCACCGTCACTGCCACCATATTCTTCAACACATTTTACACCCATTTCTGTAGATGCTGTCCTAAAAATCTTCAGACTACCACACTACAGACCCTACAGAAGGTGGTCTTCTACTACAAAATCACAAAGATTTCATTTTGTGCCTTAAAAACCAAATATCATAGCCTCCACTACACGACCGAGGCGGAGGATGTCGTGCAGTTCCTACGTCGAAAGCTGAAGTACACGCTGAGAGTGCAGCTGTTGGAGTCATGCCGCAACGTCAACTTCAAGTCGTTCGTAGTGCGTGTGCTGACATTTCTGCTGCACCTCGGCATGGAGGAAAGCTTTTGGCCGCAAGCCCACTCGAACGCACAATGACACAGTGCAAGTGAAGTGAACTAATATAGCATTAAGTTTTGTGTAGTAACACAATAAAATATACATTTGCTGGTGCTCGTTTTTTTACTGGTGGTAGTGGCACCACCGCATTACCTAATATACTTGCCGATAAATGGTAGTGTTCAGCACTATCGTGTTCTGGTCAGGTGGTAATGTACGACCCGGTAATTTCTGGCACAGAGGCATAACACCTTAGGCCTCAGGAGGGGTAACGCATGCGCACTTTGACCTTGGTCTTTGTATGGGTGTCTATAGGCTGCAGTCATCACTTAACATCAATATAAACTGCATGCTTGTTTGCCACTTTCATTACATTAAAAAAAAAGATATGTATGTTCGTTTATAAGGAGTAATATTTTCTATGGGCCTATTGTCATTGTTGTTGCCTGTAATAATCATTGTTATTTAGAATCAGCGTGCATAATAATATATTAATAAACCTACGGACTTGCGTGATAGTCTAACAACTAATAACATCAAAGTGAAACTCAAAGCAAATTTTCTCACTAATTTACAAAATTTCAAAATAAGTTAAGTCCAACAAAATGTCTACCAGACCAGTAGGTATGTATCTTAGGTTTATAGATTCTTTTCAACTAAATTATTGTATGTACAGTTTTTTACCTGCCTACCGACATAAATTAGGTTAGCATACTAACAAACCTTAGTGGTTTTTTCAGTGCTAGCATTAAGTGATATGATGTTAAAACTTTGTTAATTTATACTATAATAAAGGGAAAAAAAAATATGAGGGTGTGTTGAGTTATGTTGATAATTCAGAGATATCTACACCTCTCTCACTATCCTATAAGCTTCTACACTGCCACCACATTTTACTGAACAGTACACCTTTTTGACGCAGCCATGAGGCACATATTACGTGTAGGTAAGTGCCTAATATTTTTAGAAATTGTGTTGTCTTTTCTTTGTTTATTGTTAGCTACGTTTTATGTCTATCTTAAATATGTGTCTTGCTTAATCCCTACTTCCCTACTAATATTATTAATGCGAAAGTGACTCTGTCTCTCTGTCTGTCTGTTACCTTTTCACGTCCAAACGACTGAACCGATTTTAATGAAATTTGGTACAAAGATAGAGTGGACTTTGATAAATAACATAGACTACTTTTTAAACGACATCCACGCCGGCGAATCCGGGGGCAACAGCTAGTATTATATAAAGTAAATGTTTCTTTCTTTCTTCACCATCAAACTTTATATCACTCTTAAAGCTGCCTTGATACAAATTACCACAATTGTCAAGTCCGTCACAGAAAAAGACTTTTTTTTTAAGTATGTTAAGGAGAAATAACGGTGACACATAAACACTGGGATTTAGTGACGCAAATCTCGTTCCGTGCTTAATTACGTACGTTTAAGGGACGATCAGGTGAAGAAATATGGCCATTATGGGTTTAAGGGATGCGGTTTAAAAAGGGAGGTTGCGTAAGGTTGGTTAATGACACTGTTTTTCAGAGATTTGCATGATTTATAAAGAGGCTGTTTGTTTATTTTGCAAGGAAATGGGTCGTTTGAAATAAACAACTTGTTTTGAATAGTCACTTTTTCGAATTGTTAGTATATATTAATTGTAACCTATATATCTGAAGGGTGCTTAATTAATATATTTTTTTTAATTATATCCTACAAATATCATAAATGAGGAAGTTTGTGAGTATGACTGTTTGTTACTCTTTCACGAAAAAACTACTGCACGGAGTTGGATCAAACTTTACAGTAACATAGTTTTATACATTGGAATAACATATAGGCTACTATTACTAATTAGTAATGATTACAAGTACACGTGGGCGAAGTCGCGAGCAAAACCTAGTCATTTATAATCGTGATATAGCGAAGCCACAGCTGCGTCGCCTACGCCGCAGCACCGTAGCCCCTTCGTAGAACATGTCCAACAAAAAAAAACGAAACAAAAACATTTTAATATCTGCTCAATAACATGAGATCCTTATTTATAATACCAATAACACTCTTCAATAATGACATAGTCGTACTTTGTGCCAATTTATCAAGAGCCTTCCATCTGAATAGTTTTGTTTGAAATAGAGGTACACTCGTCTGGTTTTTGGGAGCATACTAGCGATTTATAGTTTGCGTTAGGCTCTGTTCTCTGGTCACGTAGGAGGGGGCGTGTCGGACCCCAGTGATAGCATGATTTGGACGGGTGATGTGTGCCTATGTTTAATGCGCACATTTATTTTTATCTAATACCCTTCGACGTGTATTGAACTCGTCATGGCTCTGATGCGTAACATATTTACGCTATGGCACCTATTTATACGGTGTCTTGAGCTGTTTATAAGATAAATAAAATACGCTTACACCCACAGCCCTACACTAGGTATAAACTGTATCGTGGATGCCGTTGTTCACACACAACACATACACAAACATCCAGACCTGAAACAAATATCTGAACCGTCGTCTCATTCTTTTATCATTTCTACTTTTATTATTCTCATTTCATTTTTGACCAAAAGAAATTCAATCAAAATTTAAAAAATCAAACAAAATCATTAAATAGAGAGCGTGGTATACCAAACATTATATACATTTTCGTCTCAATTTACAAACAACTGCGGGTGTCGGGAAGTGTGGCACCAGTTTCACCATCGCAATCAAGTTATCGCACGCTCAGAGTGGGATTCCTCATTATTACGCCATTACAAACTTCCACATCCGAGTATATATATAGCTTACAAAAATGTATACTCGTATTATCATTAAATGTAGAATATTATTGAAATTAGATTACACTAATAGATAATAAGATCGTATTGGGATCGATCGAGTTGGGCATCATACACAAGCTGAATCAACTCTTCGTTACTTCGCGCCTGTAATCCCCGAAGGGGTAGGCAGAGGTAAATGCATGCATTCAAGCATACATGCAAACACCCACGATTCGCCGGTTATGTAGTGGCCCATGTAACAGGTGGCGAGCCTGTTGCCATCTCCGTGCACATTACCAAACTCCGAGGTACCGGGAAACTTCCAGAAAATATAAAATCCAATAGAACCAGAGATAAAGGATTTTAAACCGTTATATCTGATAGCTCCCGACCCGGGAATCGAATTCTCTTGTAATGTTGGGGAAAAAGTCTTTTCGCATTATAGTATGTATGAACTTGTAATAAAATCTCTTTGGCTGTAGTATTTGTATCTGGCTGGTTTTGGTATCATTAAAAGTTAAAATTTTAAAGAACATAATTCCAAATTCAAATTAGGCAAATGTGTGATTTTCATTTGTTTTTCGTACTGTCAAGATGAGTGAATCTAATGAAGAAATTCGATACATTTTCAAATTTTACTACAAAAAAGGTAAAAATGCAACGCAAGCCGCGAAAAAAATTTGCGATGTTTATAGACCTAGTGCAGTGTCTGTGAGAGTAGTACAAACTTGGTTTAAGCGTAATCAATCCTGAAATTTTGATGTCAAAGATGCACCTCGCTCTGGTCGCCCTATTACGGATAAAATGGATGCCATTTTTGAAAAAGTGGAGCAAAATCGACATATCAGTAGTTACGACGTAGCTGAAGAACTGAGAATTGATCATAAAACAGTTTTGGCGCATTTGAAAAATGCTGGGTACAAAAAAAAGCTCGATATTTGGGTACCTCACGAGCTCACTGAAAGAAACCTAATGAACCGTGTACTCATTTGTGATTCTTTATTACGACGTAATGAAACCGAATCATTTTTGAAGAAGCTGATAACTGGTGATGAAAAGTGGATCACGTACGACAAGAACGTGCGAAAAAGGTCGTGGTCAAAAGCCGGTCAGGCTTCACAGACTGTGGCGAAACCCGGGTTAACTCGCAATAAGGTGATGTTGTGTGTGTGGTGGGATTGGAAGGGCATTATTCATTATGAGCTATTACCACCAGGCAGGATTATCGATTCTGAACTCTACTGCGAACAACTGATGAGATTAAAGCAAGAAGTTGAGAGAAAGCGGCCGGAATTGATCAACAGAAGGGGTGTGGTGTTTCATCATGATAACGCTAGACCTCACACATTTATAGCCACTCAGCAAAAATTAATAGAGTTTGGCTGGAAGGTGTTAATGCATCCGCCGTATAGTCCTGACCTTGCACCTTCAGATTTCCACCTGTTTCGGTCTCTTCAGAATTCTTTATGCAATGTTAGGTTAACATCACGAGAGGACTGCCAAATCCACTTGTCGCTGTATTTTGATGAGAAGTCCCAAAATTTTTATAGCAGTGGGATCATGTCCCTACCTACAAGATGGCAAAAGGTTATCGAACAAAATGGTACATACATACTTTATTTAAATTTAAATAAACTATATTAAAAAATGTTTTGAAGTGTCTGAAAAAAAGTGCGAAGAAACTTTTTCCCCAGCCTAAGTTCTGTTTTTTTTCCCTTCTAAGTTTTAATTTAGTATCTTTAACCCCAATTTAATTAATGTCTGTCTGTATGGACCGTGTCTTCAATCTGTGGTAGTAAATTCCTTTCAATTTCAATTTCAAAACAGCCTCAGTAGCCTAGTGGTAGCAGGCCACTACTACTACGCTGGAGGTCCTGGAATTAACTCTTCAATTTTATTTATCTAAAATCAGTGGAACTCAGTCCGGAACAGAACAACTAATAAAATTCATCATCACCTAGAGCTAGAGTAGCTGAAAGGTGTACACTGCTGTGCAAATCCTTCCTAAAGACGCGCGCACAACAGTGTTGTGCGTTATTAGAGGAGAATCACACTATCACACTAATCATACTATTCACACTAATATATAAATGTGAAAGTTTCTTTCTTTGGATGTTTGTCCGGCAATCACGCCGAAACTACTGAACGGATTTTTATGAAATTTGTTATTCAGATAGTGTATGCACTGCTTTTTTATGTCATCAGGTCGACAGACAAGCAGACTGGCCACCTGATGGAAAGTGGTCACCGTCGCCTAAGAACATTTGCAACACTAGGGGAGTTGCCAACGCGCTGCTAGCCCTGAAGGACTATTTTGACACCATTTTTAAAGAACCCCATATTGTAGCACCTAGCGAACACCTCAGAGGGAAGTTCGTTCCACTATTTACACGTTCTGGGCAGGAACGAACGTGAGAACCGCTGCTTGACTATATTTTGACGCTGCGATGTGGTGTGGGTCGGCCCTAACAACTAAGACGCCTAATAAAATTACAAACCAGCAATTAATGATTTTCTTCCAATGCCCAATGGGATCCAAGTTTGAATTATTTACGACTAGCTCTGCTTCACGGTTCGCAAGTGATATAATGTTATGAGTGTCAAAAATTAATCGCTCACCAACTTCGTCGATTCCAAATGAGCAATCGCATCGAACTCCGCTCATTCGACATGCTCAGTTCGTTTTACGCTCAGTTTTATTACTAATGAGTTTGTTCGCCCGTGACTTGTGTTATGATATCTGGACTTAGAATTCTAAATGTATATAGTAATTGCTAATGTGTCCATCCGTACTGTATTTTACGCATTAGTTTTTTTTTACTGTAATTCAAAAAGTAGTTTTTTTATGTAATGGATGTGGCAAAGAAGCATGCAGTTCACATTGATGTTAAATGATGACTACAGCATATATTAACCCACACAAAGATCAAGGTCAAAAAGTAGATGCGTTACCACCCCTGCGGCCTAAGTTGTTTTTTTTTAATTTGTTCCACAAAACAAATTACAATTATTCACAAGTAAACTGTAGAAGTTGTTAAATTATTAGCATGTATACATAATTGTAACCTTCTAGATGCCTTCTAGAAGATGTGTTATGCCTCTGTGCCGGAAATTACAGGACCGTACATTACCACCTGACCGGAACACGATAGTGATGAACACTACCATTTAGCGGCAAGTATATTAGGTAATGCGGTGGTGCCTACGCCCGCGAGCTCCGTCACTGGAGCTCTACTACCAGTGAAAATACATAAATATTGTCTTTTAAACATCTACTCAATCGTTTTTTTTTTAATATGACGATTCAAATGTTTGGGAGTTGCGGAACTGACTCAAAACGGCTAATAAAAATGACTGATTTTTTTTTATTATGACTATATTGTCACGCGTGTGCAAAACACCTGTGAATTATGTGAAATCAAATCATTTTTATAATATCATCTTCAATGCGTTTTGTACCAACAAAATATACGTATAGTAAGTAGTAAATTATAAATAATATAAAAGTATAAAATATATATTATACGTCACTTAGGAATGTGACAGGTAAGGGTAGTGATGTTTTTTGGAAAAACAATCGAAGGCGTAGGCACCACCGCATTACCTAATCTATCCGCCGCCAAATGATCGTGTTCAGCACTATCGTGTACTGGTTAGAGTCATAGAGCAACACGGGCCACCGGTCGCGGCGGACCGGAGGGGAGTAGCCATAGCGTTTTTTACCGATGCAAAACAGTCTCTCATTTCTTGCGGGGGGAAATGCATGTGACACACACACACTACAAAAATCGTCTATTGCTACGAAACTCACACCTTGACTTTAAAAAAATACATTTACACTTTCACGCACATATTTAAACATCTAGGCGACAGACATACACTTGGGCTTATACTTTGACAGAGGGGAAAGCCTGCATATGACTACTCCCCATCTGTCCGCCGCGATCGGTGGCCCGTGTTGCTCTATGGGTTAGAATATATGGTTACGGCCTCGAAATAACTATCACAGAAGCAAATCAGGCCTCAACGCATTTGCTTCCACCTACAGTTTTAGAGTAGGCTGCATCGTACTGGTTGTAGAGCTCCAGTGACGGAGCTCGAGGCACCATCGCATTACCTAATATACTTGCCGCTAAATTGTAGTGTTCAGCACTATCGTGTTCCGTTCAGGTGGTAATACGGCTATGTAATTTCCGGAACAGAGGCATAACACCTTAGGCCTCAGGAGTGGTAACGCATCTGCATTTTGACCTCGGTCTTTGTGTGGGTGTCTCTAAGCTGCAGTCATCACTTAACATCAATGTGAACTGCAAGCTTGTTTGCCACTGCCATTACACAAAAAAAATCAACTTGTGTACAAAAAAGCCTCGTCATAGGTTATGTAGAAAGTTTACTGTAAATAACCAGCGCAGTTACTTTGAATATTTAAAAGACATTTTTATCACCTATAGTGGGAACAGTATCACTTCGTATTCAAGTTTATAACTGGAAAAAGAAAAGACAGAAAGTTTGGTAAAAGTTGCAAAATAATCCTTATTCGCCGAGTTCATTATTAAGTGAGATATGTTGATTACACTTGGCCCCTGCCCGTAGAAAAGTTCAGAACTCCTATCTCATATTATAACTTGCATCATATACATTGTTCGCAAACATTTTTAATAAACATAATAAATAATTTACTTTTTATACCGTACAAAGCTACTAAATTATGAAATACGTACATCACTATCATATTTCGTTGCAGTGGTAATGTAGGTACCTTTTGCTGGCTTGCTCTATCTATAGAGGTCTAGTAAAAATTAAAAAATTGATTGTAACCGATCGGTTCAGTATTTCCGAAGATTTGCCCCTACAATCAAATAAATCAAAGTTAAAAACTAAATAAAACATTAGTACTTATAGATATTAAAATACGACTACTAGAACAATAACGGTTTTTTTTTAACCTTTGCTTATTTATCCCTTAGAAAAAAAAGGAAATTTAAAAAAAGCGTAAAGTTACATTTTAATATTACTATTTCTTTAAGTACGTGTTTATATTTTTCTGATAGATTTTCTTTACGTATTCAAACCTTTGAAGACATTTTTTTTCATTATCACAAAGCGAATTCTAGAAAAAACCTTTTAAATAAACATTTACTAAAAAATGTTGAGTACCCCGCCGCATTTTCTAGGCACAAAACTTAACCGGCCTAGACTTATCTGAGAACTCAAATTCCCGAGCCCGCAATTAGCCCACACAACACTGATATCAGCTTAAACTGCCGCTTAATGAGACTTGGCTAAGTTATTCTTGTATAATTTAATTCTACTCTTAATTTGTATTAAAATTTAGTTGAATAAGTTACCACAGATATACCTAGTTAAGACGCGACAAAAAATCGTGATCAGAGCGCTAGCTGATTTATTCTTTGCTTATAGAATTAGCATTATTTATCAAATATGGGTAGCCTTCGGAACACGTTTAGATACCATGGCAGCAGTACAGTGTTATGAAATGCATGTATAAATAAACATCTATATCTATACCTACTTATTATAAAACAAAGTCGGTGTTTGTCTGTCCGTTGTTCGCGATAAACCCAAAGACTTCTGCATGGCTTTTCATGTGGTTTTTACACCAATAGATAGGATTCATGAGGAAGATTTGAATATTTAATTTGTCAATATTTTGTGTAAGTTGACTGTAATTTAACAATAAATGTTGGAGGCGTCGGAATAAATTAAGCCGCCTGAAAGCTGTCATCGAAGACGCTGTAGATAATAAATCTATGGTCTAAACCCTTTGAGATATGACAAAAGAATGTACGATGGAATATTTCCTCTTTAGTAGATCTACAGGATAGTCCACGGTGGCATACTTAGGTATGTATCTTTTAAGGATAGCTTACTATATCCTATGTATATTATATCTTCCAAAAAATGGATAACTAACAATGCAGTAGGTAATTGGAAAGCCATTTACTTTTAGCATTTTATGCACATGATTGTAATATAACATCATACAATTAAAATTAATTAATATCTTAGAAGTTGTCACAATAAATAACGTGCTAGAAAGTAAATTGAAAACAAACGCGTTGCTCACATCGATAATGGGAGCAACGCGAGAGATTCATTTTTTACTGAATCATTACAAAATAGGTCTACTTATCTTGCGACTTTTAAAATAATTATAGGTAGGTACAATACATTACCTAATCATTTATAGGTATTTCGAATGCATCTCGATATTCTGAATGAATTACATGTCGTATCATGTCTACTTTAATATTGTTTGATTTCAGCTAGTTTATTTGAAATACTTAACTGAATTGTTATATAATTCACCCCAAACTTTACTTTTAGAAACTTGAACACGAGTGGATCCCCCGTACGTTTTTTGACACTGCTAACGACATCTGTTGACGACTTGTATCAACTATTTTTGACTATCCGCTAACAGATGTCGCTTCACGTTACTTGTACAAAATATTATCAAGTTTTGTAAAAGGAAATGGTAGATGAAAAGAAAATAATGGTCGATAGACATCTTGATGCCCTTAGCAATCTACTGTGTGCCCCCCTATTTTTTCCTTGATGAGTGAAGAGAAAGGAAATACTTACTCGCCATTTTTTCATGTACTAAGTAAGTACATAAATCAATAAGTGCAGATACTTTTGCTCAGCATAATAATCTTTTTTCGTATATCTACAAGCCTTTGTATCCCACCATCCTAATTTTTTCTCCTTGATTAGTAATGACCCTAAAGAAATCCCTTATGTCAGACGTCTAAGTTGTTTTTGCCTCCGTGACAGAAGGCCGGACATTACCCTTAAATTAAACATCACACTGCTGAACCCTATGATTTGACGGCAGATAGATCTGTTGGATCCTACGCCCTCGAACATCCACACTAGACTCTACACTAGTATTTTTTTTAATCTCCAAAACAATAGTTTTTGACAGACTAATAGTTAGGTATACAAACCGACCAACATTAGGTACTTACTTACCTCAGGGGCCTCCATTAAATTATTATACTGATAACTTTAAGCGAAAAAACAATGTAGGTAGGAACCTACTTATCTGTTGGTTTTCATGTTCTGTTTATTAAATTTTATGAATACATGACTAGCTGATATATTCAAAGATAAACTGATTGAAATAAAAGTTTTAGCGAATCAGATTGGTCAAATCCGTTTTGAAGAGCAGGCAGCTTAAAAATCTGACTGTAGGTATTGTCTACGACAGGGGGAGACAAAAGTCCGTGTTCAGTCGGGTGGCGGTGGGGCCTCCATAAATATCAACCGTCTGAGACATTGTCAACCGGCCACCCTAATTTACTGCCTGTAATTAGGAGTTTGCACTTTGCCAAAGCGATTTGCATCGATCGTGCCGACGTCAAATTTATGATCGCATGTAATTGCTTTCATAGTTTCTTTGTCCTCTATTTTTTGAGGTGGGAGAGAAATTTTATGTTCGGTTTATTTTTGAGTTATAATTTTGTACTCCACGTTAATGTTACAACGCTCTCTGTTGGTGAACTGTGAAAACATTAAGAAGATGCCTCTGCGTTAGTACAATAATGTTTAAATAGATGACGCTATATATGTATTATATCTTAATAATATTAATCCAAAAATATTTAGAGATATGCCTAGTTTCTGCACAATTTTAAACAATTGGTTTCAGTGCAATATTTACAAATTTTAACTGTTTCAAATTTTAAAAGATTTTAACCTTTTTAAAGTACGACTTGATAATAGGCTGAATGACAATAAACAAAGCTACATGCTAATAAAACTGCAACACTTTTCCCGCGCAATTTTGACATATTGTTGGTTGTCAATCTCAATGTTTTTATTTTTGTATTTTGATTTTCTTTCTTTTCATCTCCGTTTTACTTAATTTTGTTGTGGAAAGACAAAACTTTTAATAAGCTAGTTTTCTATTTCTGCTTTACTTAACTTAAATAATGGATCCCTACGAGATAGAATTCATAGGTGAAAACAGGATTGTTAGCATAATTCCGAACTTTACTTACGACAAAATATACTTGATTTGTGGTGAATTTGGTCCATTTCGGGCCGGTTTGCCGATGAACGTGCCTTTGTGGTTAGCTGTTATGTTGAAACAAAAACAGAAGTGTCGAATGGTGCCCCCCGACTGGATGGAAATGGATGTTTTAGAAAATATCAAGGAAGAAGAGAAACGGTCACGGTGTGTGCTTTTTATTATTGTTATAATTGTGGTGTATAAAATAAGTATGCTGTTCAGATTTTTTTATTTTATTTTTATGTCAGGGGATTGACAGACAAGCAGACGGGCCTCCTGATGGAAAGTGGCTACCGTCGCCTATGAACATTTGCAACATCAGGGGAGTTGAGTCATATTTGTAATAAGTACGTGAATATTGCAGCCTACAGACATCTACACAAAAGAACATTAATAATATTGCACTCACACATTAGGTAAGTACCTACATTGTTTGTTATATAATTTAAACAATGGGACATTCTCAAAATTGACTTTCAAGGAACCAGGGGAGCAGAGGCTTACTTACGAACGCCCAGCTATAACACCCTTAAGTATAGTCTTAAGTATCTTAGGTAACGTTATCAATTACTTTGGTACATTTATCTTACTACTATACTATAAATGTGAAAGTATAGATGTTTGTTCAATCATGCTAAACCAGATGTGTAACCAGACATATTTTAAGGAAATGCTGTACACAACTACACAGGTACAGTACACAGCTTTAACATATATGTATAATAATAATAGGCTTTATTCAGACAGATTACAGAATTTATTCTTATCTACTTATTTCTATCAACATTTAATTAATCAAATGAAATCCAGTAACTCGTCTGTTTGCCAAATGGCAAAGGCCTCCTTCAATCTTAACCATTCCTTTTCCATTTGTATATTTTCTTGTCATTGAATTCAGACATGATGCTGGCAGTTATGCCTCCTGGCGGTTGCCATTAAGAAAAAAAAATCTTTACCATTCCTTCCTTCCTGTTGTCCGCCTGTAACATATTAGTTTCCTTATAACTGAAATTTATTTGAGTTTTAAATGAAAAATCCTTCAAACATGTTTCAGGTTCTTTACAAAAATGCCAAATGAGCACTACATGGTGGAAGCAAAACTGATACTCGGAGTGGCACCAGAAGATGTTCCTTGTTCAGCAGAAATTAAGACAATCATCAAAGACATCTGGGATATCCGCATGTCCAAACTACGGACATCTATGGATGCCTTAATGAAGTCTGGTGGCAGCTATGGTCGGCTGGACCATCTGACGATGATGGAGATCAACTCTGTGAAACCTTTGCTACCTGCTGCCATGGATGAATTACAGAGGATAAAAATGGTATGTAATATGTATGTTTTCTATTTCATTATGAGAAAAATTCATAATAATATTATTGTACAAAATAGCTATGTGGGGTGCTAATAAAATATTTACAACAATTGAAATCAAGCACCCCATGTTTTTTGTACAATAATATTAATATTGCGATTGATAAAGTACTATTTTATTTTAAAGAAAAATGGAAAGAAAAATTTGACTTCAGGCGAGACTCGAACTCGCGGCCTACTGGGAATCTAGTCCAGCCGCTCAAGATTCCCAGTAGGCCTCGAGTTCGAGTCTCGCCTGATGTCAAATTATTCTTTGCATTTTTCTTTAAAATAAAATATATTTCACAAGCATGTGTTAATGCGAAATAATAAAAAACAATTGATAAAGTACTGTTATTTTTTTTTCTTTACTATACTTAATTAATTTTTCACTTTTGATTGAAATATTGCTTGTCTGCTTTGTGACGTATGCATTGGTTGCAGTTGATTAGACTTCTAGAAACTGGTGAAAATTTACTCAAAGATTCCGTTACATACAACCAACAGATGCTTATAAAAGCGTGTTATTAAAAATGGTATTTTATTACAATGTAGCTGCAATTGTCTGCATGGCATTAATTTTAATTTAAGTGCTGTGCATTCTTAAATGTAGCTTTTATATGTAATGAAGTTGGCAAACAAGCATGCAATTCACATATATGAAGATGCTGAATGATGACTGCAGCCTATAGACATTGACACAACTATCAGAGGTCACAATGCAGATCCATTGCCACCCCTGAGATTTTAGTTGTTATGTCTCTCAAATAGTTTCTTTTTATGTTATGGAAGTGGAAAACAAGCATGCAATTCACATTGATGTTAAGTGATGACTGCTGCCTATAAGACACACACAAAGACCAAGTTTAAAATGCAGATGCGTTACCACTCCTGAGGCCTAAGGTGTTATGCCTCTGTGTCGGAAATTACAGGGCCGTTCATTACCACCTGACCGGAACACGATAGTGCTGAACACTACCATTTAGCGGCAAGTATGCTCGTGGGCGTAGGCACCACCGCATTACCTAAGTAATGCGGTGGTGCCTACCCCCACAAGCTCCGTCACTGGAGCTCTACCACCAATGGAAATTATAAAGCTATAAATTAACATCAAACCAGAATACAGTAGATCAGGACACTATTATGATGCCACCAGTAAATCTAAGATTTTGATAATTTTGTGTATTTCTTTTCTACCTCTAAATTTGCAGATGGCGAAAAAAGCTACACCGGCCAGTCTCAACACATCTACATTCAGTCAGTCTGGAAGCTCTCAGAACATTTAGTTTTTATTTCAATTTATTATTAAGTACTTTAATTTTTAAGTTACATTTATGTTGTACAGATAGGCTTCGTTTCTAATATTATAGTAATTTTGTACATTTTTAAGGTTCCAAACTCTTGTTGCCTACAAGAAACCTTTAAAGTCGTGGTTTCCCCGTATCCGTCCGTCCCTCTGTCTTCTTCTTCCTCTCTCATCTTTCAGTGGCAATCAATATACATTTATATTTTTTGGTTATAGTTGTTAAGGGGCCATACATTACCATCTAACCGGAACACGATAGTAGATAGTAGCCAAACTCTATCATTTAGCGGTAGATGGGTTAGGTAATGCGGTGGTGCACACCCTCGAGCTCAAGACCTTCCTACACTTGGAACTCTACCACCAGTAATAATAGTGACTGTTCAAGTGATCAAACCATTGAGCGCAGGTCCTGGACCTTACCTAGAACGCTCCAGTACTCACAGTAAAAAAATTACGCCAGTATACGGTCAGTCTATATCAGAACGAAATTCTCCCCAGTAAAGCACTGTCGTAGTGGTCTCAGTCTAAATCGGAACAGCCACTTTGACATACGCATAGTTTACGCAGGAAACTGCACTCAATGACACTATTGTAATATAAACAGTTTGAACTTGTCGGTTGCCGAGTCCCAGGAAGGCCAAGACTGGCCTACCATGACCAAATAGGTCGAGTTTTGTCCGATGGTGGGGTCAAAAGTCTTAGGAATCGGCGTGCATGTATGAAGAGAATGATGAATGTAGAAGAGGCACGGGTGGTGTGTCATCTGGCGCTCCACACTCTCTGCCTACCCCGTTAGAGACCTTGCGTGAAGATACTCGTACATACAAATTTGAACTTGTCCTAAAATTCACCATATAACTAACATTCTAACAAAATAAATCTACATATTATAGCGTTTGTAGTTAAGAATGAGGCCACTAGGATTCTGATAGTGCTATCTCTACAATATGTTTAGTATTTCAATTAGTAATGCCTAATAATTTATTGATGTGTTATTGTTTGTTATCTGCTGGTAATTTTGATATCACTTGATTTAATGTATAACTTCGATCCTGTCTGTATCTCTTCTCTTCAAAGATTTAAGTAAATCTATGTGTAAAAAGTTAACGTTTAAAGGATAATATGGATCGCTATTGTTTTTATTATCACCTGTTTTTAGGGTAGAACTTTTTCGGGGGGGAGGGGTACGGATAGTGTGACGCAGCGTGACAATAGGGGGTAGGGAGTCAGAAAAACTTATTTTAGCATGATGTACTTTATGAACGGCCCCAATAATGATTATGAAAAAACAACTTCATTCTCTTTTATATGTTTTAAATAATAAGTGCCTATTGTACCTGTATGGTTGTGATTGAATAAATTGTAAAGGTTACAATAAAATAATTATTTACGAAAAAGAAAAATATATTTTCCATTCTTATAAACTATTGATCATGTACAAAACTTATACGAATGCGTAAACGCAACTTACATCTAACTTAGCATTTGTTAGTCTCATTTCTTTAAGGTACTAAAAATAACTCTTTCTACGTTATGTTTATGTAGACCTATATCTATGTTAAAGCTATGGCGGTTCACGGCTGGGAGTGTTTGGTACAATCTATTTTTGTTTTTTAATTAGGCCAAGAGCACTGTAATGAGAAATTAGGGCTATTGGACTAATCTATCCTATTACTGGCTATGAAAATTGTACGGATTCTTAAAATATGTGCTTATACAAGGTGCAGCCGGAAAGGTCCAACAATATTAAGAGGTGTTCATCTGTATCAAGTTTCAAATAATTTAACTTAAACAACAACAATGAAATCACAACTTTTTTTTTCATACTAAGTTTTAAATGAATTATTTGTATTTTATTTGACAACACTAACAAGTTGTCAATGAAAACGCTTTTTTTCACACACAAATACTGTGCGTGGTGACGGTGAGGCGAACGGTACGCATTTGTGCGTATGAAATGCAACATCTCAGCAATACCTACGCACACACGCGTACCGTTTGCCTTCGACTGATATATGTTGTCAGCTGTTGTTGTCAGGATTGAAACGCATACAATATGAGTCAAAAGCTGACTCTTGATAACTGATGATTTTATATTCTCAAGAGAAAAAGACTGGGGGATGAAGTCAACATCAATATAGGCATGGGCTGTTGATTACACATACACCTTGTATATGCTGCTGTTAAATATTATTGCGTTAAGTACGCCCAGTTAACGAGTGAAAAGATGAACCTACATTAAGAAGTAAAAAGCACTACTCCGGACCGAGAATCTCCTCGGTTTTGTACAAGGAAATATTTATAGAATACGGATCTATACAAAGGATTATATTCATACTGCGTACACAGTCAATTGTGACTGCGACAGTATAAAACACGTGAGTGAAAGAGACGGATATGCGTATGTCCAGTTGCTACAATTTCGTACACTTCGTTTTTGACGCAATAGTAGGTAACCTATATTTATAGCAGCATTGTGGACCCTATTCCCTTGCTTTAAAGGTTTAGGTACTGCATGCTTGTTTGCCACTTTTATTAAAGCTCAATGCTGTTTTCACGATAGTAATGCCACTAAGGGAGAGATTCACAGACCGCACTTCGACTTTACTTTCGAGCAAAGTACGCTTCGAACTGTCAAAACCCATACTGTACTGACAGTTCTAAGCTCAAAGTAAAGTCGTAGTGCGGTCTGTGAATCTCACCATAAATGAACAGATATTCTGCCATGTCTATTATTTCGTCTAATCTGATGTGATTAGTTGCTATTGGTTAATCATTATTAGAAGCGTTAGTGGAAATGAATCTGCCTGTGTCTTCTCTTTTTTGAATATATTTGAAACTACACTAAACTCAAATGTTCCAAGACACTCCCAGCCGCTAACCATCAGCCTATATACATAAATATAATGATAATGGTATATAACCGGGCTTATTATACGATCTTTCTGGAATGTCACAATTACTCTTGAGATAAATACAAATTAAAGCAAGCGTTTTTTTTGAAGATCCTAAACAAATCAAATTGAAACGATAAAGTGAAATATTGTATCGTGTAAAAACTGAGAAATATGTAAAAAAATATTTACATTTTCTAAATTAAACATAGAAGAAAACTTAATTAACGTATCAAATACTATAAAGGCGGTATATAAAATATTGGTCTTAAATTTGGAAAAAAAAAGAAAAAAAAATTACAAACATTTAAAAAATAAACGCTTACAAATACAGAATATAAAATTACTAACAGCTTAGCCGTGTTTAGTCGCTTTATGTATTAACTTTGCTCCGCGCAACAACGCGTTCACGCAAAATCAAAACCCTTTGGTCTAACTCCAGCTTATTAACACACTGAAATATTGAAGTTTAAATGTATCCTTTTAAAGTTATTTACATTTATAACTCTGGCGATTCAATCAATTATGTACAATATATCTTTTAATTCTGATAAATTATAATGTAAATTAGAAATTATGTACAAAGATCTGCCGGTATAACAAATCTAAACATGTCTCAAAGCTAATCTGTTCAGCATTTTTCAAAGAGCCTTCCAATTAGACTTTAAGGCCTACAAAAACGCACGAACCAAGCCTTTCAACACACAATTTTTGCAGTGTCCTATAAAAATGTGTGTATTTACACTGTCATAAGAGTATAAGATATGGCACTATGTAGCACTACGATAGAACTGCAGATAGTCTGTCCCTTTGAAACGATGCTCAGTTTGTTACATTCATCTGTCGGCAATGAAACTCAAGAGATCTTCAGTGAAAGGATAACAACGTAGCGTATGCGCTCTAGCCTAAATATATACAGAAGCGTCCCCGAACGCAAACAGTTTTTGGCAAATCGATCCGAGGGCGCGCTTACTCTAATATGTACATTACGAACTATGACTTTTAAATTATCTAACACTAAATAACAGTGACTGGGTTTCAGACCGCGACGATTTTGCTGGGGTCGACCTTGACCCTGAGGAACATGACGTCGTCTTTGACGAAGTTCCTCTTTTTGAGCATTTCGTGGGAGACGAATCTCGGGAAGCCGAAGCCGAGCGCGTCGGGTTCCTTGGAGGGGCGCTGGAAGTTCTTCCAGGTGGGGTCGGGGACGAAGCTCTCGACGATGTTGCAGGCGCGGTCGGGGCTGGAGCTCTGGTCGAACAGGGTGAAGGACACGGAGTGGGCGAAGGGCCACCGCAGCAGCGCGTCGTACTCGCCGGGAAGGATCTTGATGTAGACGGACATGTGTGTCGCTTCGCCCGCGCCGTTGCCGTTCAGGAAGAGAGACGCCTGGAACGAAATGGTAAGGTAAGATTTTGTTTCTGGGACCTATTATAAACTTATGTTCTATTTATAGTGTTTCCCCCTTATTCATAAACGTATTTTTAACCGACTTCGAAAAAAGGAGGAGGTTCTCGTCCAAACTGTCTGATTAATCCACGTACTATTTATGTTCATTGTATGAAATTCATTAAATTAGAAATCAATAGCTATTTAAACTTTGACAAAGTTTTGTTTTCTTTATGTACTGAAGGTGGCAAACAGGCATGCAGTTCACATTGATGTTAAGTGATGACTGCAGCCTATATACACCCACACAAAGACCAAAATACAGAAGCGTTGCCAACCCTGAGACTTTAGCTGTTTTGTCTCTATATATATTGTTTTAATGTCGATTATAATAATTTGCACAAAAAAGTTATATCCATCAATAATTTTCGCAAAAAAAAATAATCCAATTAAAAATATGATAAAAACAGAAGTCCTCATTCTTTATGGTTCGTTATGTTCAGAGATGACTTGGAGTTTCTCAAGATTAATCCAGCCAACCATTACGAACAGCATTACATAAAACCTTATTCTCTTTCAGCATCATCACTGGCACCATTAACCCAGTAACATAAAATGAAACTAACAAAAACTGGGCACGCATCGCTCGCCACTTTTAGTAACACTTGCAGAGAAAGCTATTGCTGTGATATGACTAAGCGATACTAATTTTATCGTACCAGTGTTAGTCACAACGTTATTCACGGGCTAAATAAACGTTCTGTTTACTAACAAGGCTCAGGACGTGTCATAGTTTTTGATTTAGATGGTCGTTGCCTGAAAATATGATATGGATCGAAGAAACACAGTTAAAGGTTTTGGTAGCAATGAATTATGTAGATTTATAGCCCTTTTAACTGTTGATGTGTGCACGTGTTATAGCTTTAGGAGTCTGTTTCTACTGAGTACTCATTTTGTGGTTGTTTCAGAGAAACTAAAATTCATCGTGATGCGAAACAAATTCAGCTTTTTAAGAATCACTTCTAAACCTGTTCTACTAAATGACCCGATTTCTTTTCTCTTTTGCATAAAGATTGTTTTTTAACATGCGACGTTCAGATGCTATGCGATGCTTTTTTATGTCGATTAGCTTACAGGCCTAAACGCCAATAAACCATGTTTGAGACACGTATATCGGGAGAACGTTGGTCGCTTCGACAATATTGGAGGATCATTACGTCTCAAAACTAAAAATGCGAGATATGCGAATATGACAGCGAAGAGATGACTGGTATGGCTTCAAAGGACGGTGCATCTATACTAATTATGGAATAGCATAGTATTACAAATCATGGATTGAGACCTCTAGACGAAGAGATAACGCTCCATGAAGCGCAGATAACATTGCTAATAAAAGTAAAGACTTATCACGAAATTGCGAATATAAGCTCGACGCCATTCTTGCATTTCGCCTCGGCCATAGCGGCCCCGTCGGTGATGCCCTAAGCAAGAGTACCGGAACAGTTGCCGGACAATCTAGCAACTGCAAAAGAGCTTGATTACTTGCCAAAGCTGATGTGATACACGTACCAACTTACTCAATTAGGTAAATGTAACTACACGCATGTAATCCCCGAAGGGGTAGGCAGAGGTAAATGCCGATTCGCCGGTTACGTTTTTGGCCCAAGTAACAGGTGGCGAGCCTGTTGCCATCTCCGGGCACATTACCAAACTCCGAGGTACTGGGAAACTTCCAGAAAATGGAAAAATCCCAATAGAACCAGAAATAAAGGATTTTAAGCCGTTATCTCTGATAGCCCGACCCGCGAAACGAACCCAACACCTCCAGCGTAGTAGTAGTGGCCTGCTACCACTAGGCTACTGAGGCAGTCAATAGTCATCAATCTAGTCGATAAAGCTACTAGTTTGCTTTAAAACTAAGAATCATCAAAAGGAACCAACCTGCAACTTATATCCATATTGACTGGTGTAGAAAGCGGGAGATATAAGCTCGACGCCGTCCTTGCACTTCGCTTCAGCCATCTTAGCGGCCCAATCGGTGATGCGCCATACAAGAGCACCGGAACAGTTGACGGACAGTCGCGCTACTGCCGCACGGAGCGATTCCAGTTGACGCGCTTGACGACTGGCCAATGCTGACACGAGGGCTAGATGCGCCTGGCAACTTTCTTCGGTATGCCTCTCCAGAGCTTGCCTTGTGCCCTGTAAGGATTACATATAAATAAATGGTGTTAAAGGAGTGGAAATAACGTTATCTTCGGGCTAAGTAAACTGAACAGTATACCTATCTATTAATCATTTTTCTTTGGGTGGAATCCTGGTACAGAATTTTTGTTTGGGACTTGACCCACCTGAGGTTGAGTTGAGTTTTTATCCAGGTAAACTTTACTAAGATTTTTAAGGTTGGGGTTGTTTCGGGCGATTTTAGGTGGGTTGAGTCTATTAGGCCTTTGTTTTTAGGAAAATCCAAACTAGAATACTTTTGTACTGATTTTGTGCTAATCTATTAGCTCGCGACGACTACACAGACGAGAAAGCTAAGCTAAGCTAGTTTCACCGAAAGCCTGATGAAGGATGAAACAACATACAAGGCCTTAAATTGCTTTAAAAATAAATTTCCATTTTTGTCCACGTCCACGGCTGGACCAAAGCATATCGATCCCATATAGGGAAGCTTTGGTCCAGCAGTGGTTATGTCATAATCGTCACGCTTGGCATGTGGATTAGCGATCACAGTGGTAGTAGTTTTATCGCAGGATTCTGCTGCCCGTCTTGCGTATTACACTTACTACCGCCCGATTGGAATGGTTGGACCGCCATTGTTTGGTTGACTGCATTAGAGGAAGAATTCTCTTCCAGTCGAAAAAAAATCTTCCTTTTGTGGACGGTGGGTCCGTTACGTCCCGACGCCAAAGATATTTTTATTATAAATTTCTATTTTTGTCATCGGCATGAACATAGAGCAACACGGGCCACCGGCCGCGGCGGACTGGAGGGGAGTAGCCATATGCAGGCCTTCCCCTCTGTCAAAGTACAAGATCAAATGGTCCTATGCCCGTCGCCCAGATATTCAAATGTATGCGTGAAATTATGCATTTTGTTGAAGTAAAGTTGTGAGTTTCGTAGTAGGTAATAGACGATTTTTGTAGGGTCAGCGTGTGTCACACATATTCCTCCCTCCTCCCCTGCCCCCCAAATTACAGACTATTTTGCATCGGTCATAAACGCTACGGCTACTCCCCTCCGGTGCGCCGCGACCGGTGGGCCGAGTCGGCATACGAACAAAAGTAGTGAATACGAACCTTAAACCGGCACCCCGCGTCCCGGTAGGAGCAGGCGGCGGGCAGCGGGCCGGCGGCGCAGTGGTCGCGCAGGTGCACGTCCAGCTCGTCGCGCGCCGGCGCCGCCGCGCAGCGCTGCGGGCACGGCACCGGCGCGCGCGCGCACAGCGCCCCGTGCGCGGACACCGTGTCCTGGGACCGAGCACACTTGTTACGAATGCTTTTCTATTGGGCAAGGTTCAAGGTCAAGTTCAATATTGACGCGGCATCTTTCCGAGACGCGAGGCCAGTCTGAACCACGGAAGCGACTTTGATCGATCACTGGCGATGTTGAATTAGATGAAGATCAGAGACGTGTCGCGGCAGAGTAGAGGTTGTGACGTTCGTAGGAATCGTTAGTAGAAAATTACTTCAAAATGGTTTTAAGTTAAAGTGTAAAGTATATTTTAATGTCCCGAACATCAGTTTGATGTTCGCTGTCTATAAAATTATGCCTCGGGAAGAGGAGTGAGAAATTTTCTTTTCGTCTTCCATAACGGTTGTGTCCCGGACAAAACTATTAACTATATATAGGTATTGCTGACTAGATTATGACTAGATGTTGCCCGCGGCTTCGCCCGCGTGGATATTGTTTTATAAAAGTCTATGTTCTTTCTCAAAGTCAGCTCTATCCTGTACCAAATTTTATTAAAATCGGTTCAGTCGTTTGGACGTGAAAAGGTAACAGACAGACAGACAGACAGAGTTACTTTCATTTATAATATTAAGTAGGGATTAAAATTTGTCAGCCAAGAAGCCAATGAAAAGAAATAAAGAAACAAAGTGACGAACATTTGAAATGAGATAGGTATATTATAATAACTGGTATGCGACGGGAACAGAGAATGATTGATCAACACTCAAGATTAAATCAACATTTGAAGAAGTCATCGTCATTGACCAGAAAAAGTCATATTATACTTTTGCTCTTAGAGACGAAGATTCAAAGTTTTCAAAACAAAAGGTGTGTCCTTACCTGGGTATACCTCTGGCCGCAATGCCTGCAAGGCACGAGCCGCTTGCTGCAGTGCTGCTGGATGTGTTGCTGCGTGTGGCGCCGCTGCACCTTGGCGCCGCACTTGTTCTCGCAGTACACCGGCTCGTGACCGCAGTTGCCTTGATGCTCCTGTAACGATAAACGTTGATAGTTGGAGTTTTGTGATGACCAATTCATTCGGAATAGGTACTATAATAATTTGTCAAAGAATCAATTCAAAAACATATAGTGGAGAACTTATTTAAAATTAGAGATATTTCACCTAACCAACTGTGTATAATATACGAGTAATAGATGCCCCCATCGACTCATTTGCCATCATAGGATCTTCGTGCAAACCTTAAATCCGTCCGTGAAGTTCGTTACAAGTCGCTGCGGAGAAGACGGTTTTACGATGCGCAGTGCAACAGCGCAGCAATATTATTGGATCTTATCTCATCCTTCAACTTATCTTGCTGATCCCAACTCACCTCGAGAGCGCTTCCCGAAAACTCTTACCGCAATGATCGAAGTTAGCGCGGAAACGTGTAACGCAGGTGGTGTTATATCAACACGCGCGGGATCAACGTACCGTACTGCGTCACGTGATGAGATAGAAATCTGCGTAGAGATATAAACCCGAAACAAGCCCGACCTTACCATAGCATGAACAGAGCGGCCACTCCAGGCGTCAAGTCCTAGAGAGCGCCTCGCTGCACCGCAATCACCTGCTTGAAAGAAAGAAACTACCCTACATGACGATGAAAACCAACTAACCTCGAGTGCGCTTCCTGAGAACTCCTTGCCGCAATGATCGCAGTTGGCGCGGCGGCGTGGACACGTGTAGCGCAGATGGTCCTGCATCAGCACGCGCGGGATCATAGCACCGCACTGCGCCGCGCAGAGTACCGCGTCGTGCTTGCACGTATTGAGATGCGCCTGCGTTAGGAAAGATTGAGGTTTTAAATACTTAGATGGATTTATGAGATGAAAAAGTAGTAGTAGTAGAAGTAGTTTTCTTAAATTTCAAGTGCGGATTACAGTTGTGGACTCTACAATTAAACAAAGTAGACTTGTGAAATTCAATGAGAAAATTTTAATGCCGATTGGTGGACTTAATAAATCAAAAATGTTTATTTAACATTGAAATTAAGAGGATATAGTTATACCTCATCTTTAGGATAGATAAAATAGTTGACGTACGGTTAAAAAAACCTTCATTGTGTAGAAGTACGCAGAACAAAAAATCTAGCCGATTAATCCAGAATATGTAATTTTCATCAATATTAAATTATTAATAGAATATAGATATTGTCGATTTCAATTCAATCCATAATTTCTAGTGTATGAACTAAACTGATCATAAATAATCACGATTGTAACGCCATCTGCTATAATTGTGAGTTATATTTGTATCACCAATCAACATTAGCATTATTTCTCTCACTAACCAGCCATTGGCCTAATTTAAAGAAATCAAACTCGATGTAAATCAATTTTAACGAGCCTCTTATCAAATTAGTCATCGTGTGCCGACTGTATAATTACAATTACGAAGATAGGCAACGCTAAAAAGAAAAGTATTTTTGTGCAATAGTCTATTGCTTCTTTCTTCAAAAATTATTTTGTTTATTCAAAGTTTGAGAGAATCCATGATTCTGTTTTGTTTTCTAAATATTTCTGAGGAATTTGAAATTACTATTCATAATGGACGTTAAAATGTTTGACAATCAATCACGGATTTGAGGTATAAAAATTTGGCACAGATATACATCGTGACCCGATATCACGAATCCCAACGCCAGCGAAAAGAATAAACAAGATACGCATAGTTTAACAAATGTGTTGACGTAATTCTGTAAAATATGGACATAGATAAATACTTTTATCTTTATACCCTCCAAAATGTATAAATTGGGCCTTTTTATGGCTCAATAAATATCTTAAACGTTACACGTGTCATCCAAAAATAAACGAGATAAAGAAATATGTCGAACATGACGTACCTGCCTACTAGTTATGATCGATTGGTGCATTTACTACGCACTTAAGCTTATCTTAAACAAACATTTACTGAACTTACCTTCAGTTTACGGAGCTCGTCGGACCACTGGCATCCTTCTTTGTGATGGATGCAGTAAACCACGGAACCCATTATAGCCTTTTCCGATTCCGGGTCTGGATAAATCTGGAACAAGACAGATAGAGCATGAAGTAAAAGCCGAATACCAACAGAAAAATGAACATATTATATTTACATTATTATCCCTAAATACGTGACAGTTGGATGACACTTTTTTCAACTTGTTTACGATTAATTTAAACATTTTGCCGAGTGAAATATAAGAGAACACGTCAAAGCAACGGTTGCCGTTAAGACTGATCGGAGTGAGCGCGGAACAAGAAAACGGATTAAATAGGACAACACGATTAAAAATAAACCACCATCTCAAAGACAATATCAAACAGACGCGAGCTACGCACCGTTCGTTCGAATATGGAACACATCGTTCGGAAATATGCAAAATGGCTGCCACGTTTGTTTTTCGCGCGTAATAAATCTAGCTGCGCAGGAGTGCACGCAGCAAGGGCTCGATACTAAATGGTAACATTCCCGTTTGTACATTTTCGTTATCTTTATGGGTGCAACGAACAGATGGTTAGCGATGTGGACCACCGTTCCCTTGTTTGAGTCGAGATAAGCGTGATTTTTCACTTCCCAAACTGGCTCGGTAATGAAGCAAACAAATAAGCTCGTTAGATTCTTTTGAGAGTACTCCGTTCGCACTACCAAGATAATTTTTCTCAGAAACCGTCTGTGGTGCGGTAGAATGCAATGTGGCTTTCATATAAACAACTTTAGGTTATATAATAACGGAGTTGTTTACAAACAAAGCTCCTAACTCACGATACATGGACTCCCAAGCATCTTTCACGAACGGGAGGATGTCAAAGCCAAACTCTCGACTACTAGTCTAGTGAGCTTATATTCTTGGCACAACATTTAACTTTCGATATTAAATCATATCAATTATATCCATTGCGGGCTCTTTATTCTACTAGAAAATCCTGGCTCGTATAAAAGCAGCAGCCAACATGAAAACGCGCGACAAAGATGCGTCGAAGTAATTTAGCGGCACGAGGCGTTCTATTTACAAACATTGATGCATGTGGTCATCGGCATGGCTGCTGCATAACCGTAGCACCTTAGGATCTATATTCTATAAATTGAGACAAAAGTACATAATCCTATCCATTAAATCAGACAAGTGAGTGTCCTATGGCCGGGCAACAAAGACGAAAGTCCCGCGACCCACTGACCATAGATAGGTGCTCTCAAAGCTAGCGGTGTATAAATTTACAAATATAGAATGTTATTTGTGTCGTATTCTAAAAAGATGAACCGCGATGTGTTGAACTCTCCCGCATCGCTCAATTATAGAACTCGTTGCATCGTAAACACAGGACTGAAGTCGATGCGTTTTGAAGCGTGACCGTTTACATTTTGGCGGCAATCGGCATTACAGATGTGTTGCCATGTCATAAAATTATGTTGACATATAATTAACTTGTAAATGTTAGGAAAAAATATTGATAATGTCTAATCACACATACATTATAGCTTATAAGGGTAACGCAAACGACTAATCAATCAAATTTTATGCTAATGAAAATCAAAATGGTTACGGAATGCAGTCTGAGCAAATAAGAAATTCAGAAATGTTCGGACCTCACACCTACACGAGTTGTAAATCAGATTAAACAGTAATAGATATTATGTCTATGAACGGAACATTTTGAGTCTTGCTTTCATAATTAAGGTGTGAGATTTATGGACGTAGGAAATGGATTGTAAAAACATTGCACCATAGACGTGTTTGGAAAAACTTTTTTGGTACATCTTTAAAAACATTTTTATTCGTCTTCTTTTATAACTACATACAGCACGGTAACATTTTTCCTAATTTATAATTAAAGCTGACACGTTTCCCTTTGACTTAGGTAGCCACCTACTCGTCCTAAACTGTAGTTTTGTTCTTTATCGTTATCACCATCATTCAAGTTAAGTTTTCTTCCTTTGAAAGATATTAGTAGATACCTATCTATATGTATTTACTAACATCATACGAACCCGGCGAGATATTTTTTTTTTATTAGAATCTTAATCCAATCGCCAGTTGGCTCAATACGGCGTTATTAAATCTTCTAATTTCGTATTTCTTTGATCGTCGATCTCAACATGATGTTTTTCTTCACATTTTAAAGGGCAATGATAGATAAGCATATGATTCAAATCATTTCGATGCGTGGGCTATAAATGAAGGTTTGGAAAGGTAAGCTAGTTACCACCACAAAAGATTCATTTTTAGATTTGTTAGTGCTTACATTAGTAACACGCCTACTGATCTTTAATTATAAGTCTGCGTTAAAAATATAAGTATAGATAAGTAGTTTCCATATGAAGTATATGCAAACTACCTTCATGATTTGTATCGCTGTGAAGGTCTAAGAATATAACTGGAAGGTCAAATCGTCGTGTGGGCGATGTGTTGCAACAAAATAGGCTCCCGTAGGCGGTCGATAGGTATTGCCTTGTAATTAGTTATTTTATACCATATACGTACGAAAACCTGTTCGCGGATGTGCGCTTCACGATGAAATTTCACAAGCTCGAGCGTTCTCGGTTTCCACATGTCGAGGCGATATCTAGTTAGCAAACTTAAATCTTGTTATGCCTACCCAACATCTCATGCATAAAAAGCTTGCTGGAGAAATATCTAAGCTATCGAAGTCAAGGCTAGCGGTAAAGCGATAAGTGATCTGGAAAACTTACTCCGATGTTGAAATCCTTACACGTCGTCTTATGATTTTTAATAATAATAATAACCCTTGATACGTCCCACTGCGCTGGGCACGAGTCTCTCCCTTTTTGGGGGGAGGCCTGGAGCTTTTTATCGAAAGCAACCGAAACCCACGGCTTACAGTGCCCTCCGAAGCACGATTTTGACTTTTACGATTCGCCAATTAACAATTTCAACACAAGTGTAGGTAATTCCGCAAAAAACACAATTAATTAAAACGTTAATCGTTATTGTCAACAAGCAAATTTTATTTTACCTATTACTTTAATGATATTATTTTTAACCTACAACATATATTATGAAGATTAACTACACGTTATAATTACAGAAAATCTCAACAGTTTATGTCTGATACCAAATTGTGTAAAAGCTAAAACTAATAACTATAAAAATGCATCTGTTGTAAGAAAGAAGTCTACTCTTTTGGTAACTGTTCTTTGAAGTTCAGGTCCCTATATTCAACCTATTCCGACTTTAAAAGTCTGTTCTGATTCCCCAGTCCCCATCAACACTGTAATTACCAATTAAAGTATTCAAACAGCAAATGAAAGTGTACAATAAATTAAGATAAAAATACATCACGCACACGTGTGCACACAATTCAGTCCAATTTCGCTAAAGCACGTGTTATTTTAGGCATTGTTGTGGCAATTTATTGGCTTGGTGTGTCCGGTGCGGGCGTCATTTGACGATGCTAAATTGTTTTGCGACCGTTACAAGAGGGTAAGTTCCATGTGCCCTACATGGGTGACCAGATTAAGAAGAATGAATCCCAAAATTAGGGCTTGTCGTAGAATTAGAAAGGTAGCAGAATTTGCTATAATTTAACAGTCTACTCTCCGACTAACTGTGAAAGATTAGTTTTTGCAGAAGGTTAATCTGAATTCAATTCACAATAAGACTTATCATTCGACGACCCAGTTAGTCCAGCGGTGTGAGACGGCCGTTTGATTCGAAGGGTCGCGGGTTCGGTCCTCGCACCAGCACAAATATTTGTACGGCCTAGATACTAGATATTTGTTTCGGGTCTGGGTGTTTGTGTACGTGTTGTGTGTGTACAACGATACAGGTTTATAGGTACCTAGTGTGGGCTGTGAATGTAAGCGTGTTTATTAATTTATTATCATTATTTCATATACTGTAGCAGAAATTACTTCAGATATTTTTCTGGATGCAACATTTGTGCAAAATGTGTTCAATTGGGTTAAATTAATTTTTAATGGCGGGTTATACGAATGTTCATACACACCAGAATATCCATAAGTCGTCATTGATGACGTGTTTATTTTTTTATGTAAAGAAGGTGGTAAACAAGCATGCAGTTCACATGGATGTTAAGTAGTGACTGCAGCCTATAGACATTACACAAAAACTTCGAGATCAAAATGCAGATGCATTGCCCCTGAGACCATAACTGTTATGTCTCTGTGGTCCTTAGTACGGGGCCATACATTACCATCTAACTGGCACACGATAGTGCTGAACACTACCATTTGGCAGCAGATACATTAGGTAATACGATAGCGCCTACGCCCTCGACTCTACACTGGGACTCTACCTCCAGTAAAACACCAACATCAATACTTTATTATTATTTTTTTTTTTTATGTAATTGAAGTGGCAAACAAGCATGCAGTTCACATTGATGTTAAGTGATGACTGCAGCCTATAGACACCCACACAAAGACCAAGGTCAAAATGCAAATGCGTTACCACTCCTGAGGCCTAAGGTTTTATGCCTCTGTGCCGGAAATTACAGGGCCGTACATTACCACCTGACCGGAACACGATAGTGCTGAACACTACCATTTAGCGGCAAGTAAATCAGGTAATGCGGTGGTGCCTACGCCCGCGAGCTCCGTCACTGGAGCTCTACCACCAGTAAGCTGTAGGTAGGTATGAACTACCGAATCTAATTCCGTATAGCTTGAAAACTACGCGTTCGTGTCTTTGTACATAAACACCTGTAAACACTTGATTGACGAGTGACATCGGCCTAGGGTAACATTTTTCTCCATGTCTACCAAAACCTTTAATTTGTAGGCCATAAGGTTGTAGTTGGTATGTTTATATTTATATCAGTACCTTGTTTATTTGTTACATCGACAAGCTCATGACGTGGGAATGTTAGCTGATGTTTAAATAAATGAGAGTAACGTTCTGAAGTGGTACAACTTGTAGTAAGTTGGGGTCGATCATAGTAGTAAATAAAAACAGAGATTTCCAATCAACGGTGGGCGGCCTTTCGAACTAAGCGTTTGTAAAAACCTTACCAAAAACTTTTACCCCCTTATTCATAAACGTATTTTAGCTAAAGTATTGCTAATCTCTCCTTTGTCTTTTTCTATCCTGCACATCTGACAATGCAACTGACAAAGACAAAGCATTCTGTAGCTAAAACGTATCTAATGTACGTTTATGAATAAGAGGGTTTTTATTCTTTACTAGCTGTGCCCGCGACTTTGTCCGCGTGAGAATTTATGATTGTTCAGTATCTGCCCAGACGAAGTCGGGGGCGCAGCTAGTATAAAAGTAGCCTAAGTTACTCCTTATTACATAAGCTATCTACCAGTGAAAGACCCGTCAAAATCGGTCCAGCCGTTACTGAAATTAGCAGGTGTTTTTTTACACACTCCACCGAGTTTAGCGGGGGTTATTTTTATATTACACACGCTCCAATTCCACCTATTTATTTGTATAGATTGAAAGATAAATCCGAGTATATTAAACTAAAATATTTTTTTTAATTAACCTGAGTACGCGCTCCGAATTCTAGGTGTTGCTATGCACGTGTAATCACATCCTTCGTACCTACCCCTTTGAAGAAATGAAAATGTCTAGAAATAGGCATTATTCAATTTATAAACTTGCTTCGATTCAAAAGAGCGCCTATTACGAAAACTATTTTACCGTCGACGAAAATAGTTGAAGCTTTGATCATAAAAATGTTTTGATAATTTCGTTTTTATTATTTTTCACATCCAAAAAGAGTGGTGTAAGATTTAGGAAACCATAAATATAAAGTTGTAAATACTTAGGCAAAACCAAAATGGCTTCCAAAAATGGAACATTTAAATATGAACTTAAAACAGTAGCTTTAAGAAACTACCTACCTACTTGGTTAGATAGGTATTATAAGCCTACGAGTATGCAAACTTTTCATTGAATATTAAGGTGACATTATTTTACCCGAACTTTTTAACATGGCTGTGATAGGTACAATGTTGAGACTTTAGTTGTTATGTCTCTGTGATAGTTACTCGTATTTACTTAATAATAAATAACGAGTTCTTTCTTCTATTAACATTAAATTATTAGTAACTACAATATTAAAAACAATACATTTACGTATCTATATCAGATTAAATATTTAACACAACAATTGGTAAGTAATTCAAAAAATAGAAAAGCAAGATCATTATCTATGATCACCACGTCGGACGGAAGCGGGTTCGACGGCCGGGGCTAGCGGAACCTTACCGTGGAATATGTAATAGCTTTTACAATAGTAATTATGGTCGTTCGTACCTATATTTCATTTAACACACTTGTGCAGTCGGAGTGGGTTCTCTCTTAATAACATTTTCGGATCAGTGTTATTCAATATGAACCCATTAGGTATGGAAGATGTTAATGGATTGCTGTTACATTTCCGTTGCTTGATCTAAGATAGAAAATGTGAACGGTAAATTAAAAGTTTATGTATGTATGTTTGCATCTTCACGCTTAGTTCCTTACGGGGTAGGCTGAGAGTGTGGAGCGCCAGATATCCCGGTCCTGACACACATCCCGTGCTTCTTCTACATTCATCATGCTCTTCATCTGCATCACCTAACTTTACTTCCGTCGTCGTTTAGTATTATGTAGGTAGGTATCAGCAACAGACTGGCCTTATACTCGAGGTAACGTTTGCCAGAGACCTTTTTTCATTCAAAATAAAAAATTGCATTATTGTATGCTACCTATCTAAGTACCACCTAGAAAGAAAGTATTCCATAGCGTCAATAACTTAAATCTAGCAAAATCATAATGTTGAAGTACAATGCGTGTACCGTAATCATTCAAGAACATTTTATCAAACGTCTCTATTGTGTAAATAATAACCATAGATACCTACATTTAAACAAAAGTGTGTAATTGTATCGTTTATACTTTCTTTACGTTTCTGAACGAAACGTGGCGCGTTCCATTACACGCAGAAACGTGTAGGTGGTATTATATCCTATTATTAACATCTTCCATTCATAAACACGTCTGACCTAAGATATCAATGGACCAATGCGATGGACAGACAATCATCGTACCGTTAATGGAAGCACCATTGTTTTTGTTTATTTAATCGTCCATTTATTCCGAAAGAAGATATACTTAGACACGAGTTAATTAATTAAAAAAATAAATTTGTTTTTTCTCTCTAAAAGGATTTCTGAAATAGATCACTTCATTTGAATGAAAAATGACACCAATTAAACTGTCGTCAGGCTGGAACGGTATTGAGTTGCATTTTTTAACTCGCGCTATGATTATGTCACTGAAATAACCATCAAGCACTCCAAGTGCTTGCAACACTGAGACGCAACGTGATTTCAAATTACAAACAAATGGAAGGTCTCTTCTTGTAATATCTATGTATGATTTAACTTGGCATAGTGTGAAATGACGCTTGAATTCATTGAAAAAACAGTTGACATTCTTTGTGGTCGAGGTTTATTCAACCCAATTAATAACATGCTGAAGTTTTGGCGGGAACCTTGAAAGAGGCGTAATGGTGCTCTTATTTTATTTCATTTTCTAAATGTATTTTTAAGTTATATTGAATAAAGTTGGTGGCATTTTGTTTGATATAGGTTTATTACAGTGTCCGTGTATAGTGAAAAAGAATAACAGTGCGAAAACACGACCTTTCAGGTTGCCTCCAAAACTCCATTGTAAATGTTCTGGTAAAGTAGCCATCGCTCTACTCGAATAACTGACTGTAACTCACTTGACTGACATACTAATTAAATAATTGACTGACTGTATTTGATAACTTTTACGCTGCATAAATAAATACGAATACGAAATATCGTTTTACTTGACACTGGCAATATACGTAATAGCGATGCCATAATAACATATAAAAATAACATGCTGATTCGATTTAGAACTCACATAGATTCAAAACAAATATAGGTAACTATTGTTTTATATTATTTCGCATTAACACATGCTTGTGAAATATATTTTATTTTTAAAGAAAAATGGAAAGAAAAATTTGACTTCAGGCGAGACTCGAACTCGCGACCTACTGGGAATCTAGTCCAGCCGCTCTTCCAATTGAGCTACTGAAGTCCTGCCCGATTTGTCAAATCTTTCCTTCACATCTATTGCATTGCTTTATGGTAGCAGTAGCGCCATCTATTACCAACTATGCTAGTTAGGCAACCGATATAAAAGACTTTTCAGTTTATTGAATATCGTAAAGAAGTCGCTTTTACCCTTAATAATTGTTTTATATTATTTCGCATTAACACATGCTTGTGAAATATATTTTATTTTTAAAGAAAAATGGAAAGAAAAATTTGACTTCAGAGAGAGTAGCTCAATCGGAAGAGCGGCTGGACTAGATTCCCAGTAGGCCGCGAGTTCGAGTCTCGCCTGAAATCAAATTTTTCTTTCCATTTTTCTTTAAAAATAAAATATAGGTAACTATTACCTATATGTCATACAATCACGATGTATAATTATTTTAGACTAAAGACCCGCCCCGGGTTCGCGCTGTTGCAATGTAATCTACGTTACTGGTAATTTGATGCCATTCTCAATCATCTTCTCTAATTTCTACCTATTCATTTATTTAATACGATTATTGACAAGTGACCATTATGCCAAGGACTATAAGGTTTACATTGGAAAAGTTAGTATGATGGTTAAGTTTTCTAAAAATTTCTAATATCTATTTCATAAAAACTTTCTACGGACAATTACGAACAACAAAAAGGAATTTGCGAAATTGGTCTAGCCGTTCTTGAGTTTTGCACTTAGCAACACATTTGCAATTGGCGATCCATTTTTATTTATATGCCTAGATAGATAAAATACTTTTTTCTTTAAAGTACCTACCTAGTTTTCCAATTTCAATTTTATTTAAATAATCGCTTACGTCATGCTAGGAAACGAACCCTAGAAAAGTAGAATCAACAAAAACAGCTAAGCAGAATATAAGTCTTGTCGGTGGCTGTCATAAGCTTTAGAAACTGGACAAATTGCATTTCTCGGATACCACGTCTTAGCGGCGACGTTCCAAATACGAAATTCCCGCCAGAAACCGCAGGCATGCGCGTGAGCAGCTTCCAAACGTCATTTAGACACGTATTAGTAGTCTACGTGTGTGACGTGCTTTTTTGTATTTTCTTAAGTTACTGTTGTCTAGTCTTAAAAATTACATGGATTTATAAGAAGGCGGTTAATCAAGACTTCACTGTTCACAAATTTGTATTAATATAATCGCAATATCATAGACAATACCAAAGATTAAAAAAATGCAGTTTTAAGCGAACTTTATATACCTGCCTACATTTAAATTATGTGGTGAAATGTTTACGAATTTCTTTCTAAATTTTTGCTTAATTAGCAGATACAAATTTTAATGTGTCCCTAACTTCGTAAGCGAAACCCGCAAAGTTTGCGCGCAAATGCTTAAAAAATCAATTCACTCTATTTTAAGATACCTATTATCATTCAGAATAACATAACAGATAAGCGAGCATCTCAAATTAACTTTTCACTTGAATGAACTACAACTGTTATCACAGTTTCAATGCAGATCATTAATGAAGGTTAATAAATCAATCACCCGTCAGTCCGTCAGTATGCGCCGACGCAGCCGGAAGCCGCAGGGTAGAGGTCAAAATCAAACACGCTTTCGTAATAATCAAACTTACTTTGTTGCACTTGCAATTGTAACTTCGTAAAATGTAACGTAACTTCATGCCTGTAATTCCTGAAGGGGTAGGCAGAGATACAACATGCGCAAACACCCTCGATTCGCCGGTTACATTTTGGCTTTTCTTTTTTTTTCCTTTTTTTATGTCATGAAAGTGGTAAACAAGCATGCAGTTCACATTGGTGTTAAATTATGACTGCAGCCTATAGACACCCACACAAAGACCAAGGTCAAAATGCAGATGCGTTACCACTCCTGAGGCCTAAGGCGTTATGCCTCTGTGCCGGAAATTACCATTAGGGGCAAGTATATTAGGTACCTAATGCGGTGATGCCTACGCCCGCGAGTTCCGTTACTGGAGCTCTACCACCAGTGGAAAGTTATTCTTCTATATAATTCTCTTTTTATTAGTTATGCCGTATCATAAGGCAAGTGAGCTTCTTTTGCTCTAAAATATATGAATCGAACTGCCTCAGTAGCCCAGTGGTAGCAGGCCTCCACAACAACGCCTTTATCTCTAATTCTATAGGGGTTTTTCCATTTTCTTAAAATTTCCCACTAATTTGGAATTTGGTAATGTGCCCGAAGATCTCAACAGGCTCGCCACTCACACACATGGGCCAAAAGGTAACCGGCGAATCGTGGATGTTTGCATGTATGCTTGAATGCATGCATTTACCTCTGCCTACCCCTTCGGGATCACAGGCGTGAAGTTGGGTAACGTTACATCCTACTCCTGGCCTAGAGATTACCCTTCTGAAACCAACATGTTAGCACTTATTTAATTCACAGTGACTCACTGACAGCATGAATGAAACAACTATTTTCTAGCGAGACCTCTAAACATAACATGAAGTGTATTTGCATCGTAACATCTCTATTAGAGTCTACGTAAGCAAATCACAATCCACTCAACAAGTGTGACCTCCCGAGCTTTGCAGTCACTAACCGTTTGACTTTAATTGGATAATGGGTTCAACAGTCAAAGGGGTTATGGTGTAGGGTTGTCGATTTGGTTTAGGCTGTGTTTACTGAGTGGATAGCCAGCTTAACTCTAGGATACGATATGTTTGCATATTTACTATCATTTACATAAGGAGATGATATTTACTTATAACTCATACGATACTTTGAAGTTGCATATTGTAAAAAAATACTTATAGATATATAGGTATAAATATTATCTAACTATAAAACACAATAAGCAACTTGGCTAAAACACGCTATCGCAATGAATCAGTATTGGGTTTAACAATTTCATTTCAAAGGATTCGTTTGCGATTTATGTAGGTATCTACTTATTTGTATCGATTGTATTAAAAATATCACTGAAACTCATTTTTATAATTTTAGAATATATACCTAAATGTTTAGAATACGATTGACAAAACTATCAGTCTTCTTGTTATTGTAATCTTTCACCAAAGTGAGTTTAGCTTAAGCGCCGAAGCATAAGTCTAAAAACGTTCTTAATTATAAACTGTAGTATATTAGATATTACTTTAAGGTATATGACTGTATAGATAGTAAATACATGATATATGGTACCTCTACGATCAACATTGCGCCCGCGCAGATTGATCGATCGGCGGATGCCACCATTATTGTAGATGAGTGTACAAATTGGCAGTTCCTTTCTCACTTAATTTCGAAGCTTGTTGTCTGTAAGCTAAATATATAAAGTAAGTAGGTATATTACTGTTATTTATTTCTGATCACTCGATAGTTAGTTATGTCAACAAAACTAGGTACATGTATAAGCAGGCTAAAAAGTAGATACCTACTAGTTATGTACCTACACATTAATATTTTGATTACGCTAAATTAGATAACAAATACTATGTTTATTTCAATATTTTTATATTTCGTTTGTACATGGATAATGTGTGAAAATACAATATACTAAGTAGGTAGGTACCCATAATATTTTTACGTAGATGCGCTGAATATCATGAAGTTAGTAGATATTTATAACATGCTTTCAATCCGTGCTTTGTACTGAGAACTGGAGATGTTTTATTTGACTATGTGCCAATAAAATTACTTATACATTTCTTTGCATTAATTGCGAAACTGAATATGCATTTAGATTAAATTATTCCTCGCGACACGATTTCGAAGCGTTTCGTAATCCCACAAATTACGAAAACGTATTGCAATAGTATAAGTGTGATTTTTAAGTGGCAAACAGAACGTATCTCCGGTTGTTTTATATTATTTCGCATTAACACATGCTTGTGAAATATATTTTTTTTTTTTTTTTTTTTTTTTTTTAAAGAAATGAAAGAAAAATTTGACTTCAGGCGAGGCTCGAACTCGCGACCTACTGGGAATCTAGTCCAGCCGCTCTTCCAATTGAGCTACTGAAGCCCTGCCCGATTTGTCGAATTTTTCCTTCACATCTATTGCATTGGTTTATGGTACCAGTAGCGCCATCTATTACCAACTATGCTAGTTAGGCAACCGATATAATAGACTTTTCAGTTTATTGAATATCGTAAAGAAGTCGCTTTTACCCTTAATAATTGTTTTATATTATTTCGCATTAACACATGCTTGTGAAATATATTTTTATTTTTTTTTTTTTTTTTTAAAGAAATGAAAGAAAAATTTGACTTCAGGCGAGGCTCGAACTCGCGACCTACTGGGAATCTAGTCCAGCCGCTCTTCCAATTGAGCTACTGAAGCCCTGCCCGATTTGTCGAATTTTTCCTTCACATCTATTGCATTGGTTTATGGTACCAGTAGCGCCATCTATTACCAACTATGCTAGTTAGGCAACCGATATAATAGACTTTTCAGTTTATTGAATATCGTAAAGAAGTCGCTTTTACCCTTAATAATTGTTTTATATTATTTCGCATTAACACATGCTTGTGAAATATATTTTTTTTTTTTTTTTTTTTAAAGAAATGAAAGAAAAATTTGACTTCAGGCGAGGCTCGAACTCGCGACCTACTGGGAATCTAGTCCAGCCGCTCTTCCAATTGAGCTACTGAAGCCCTGCCCGATTTGTCGAATTTTTCCTTCACATCTATTGCATTGGTTTATGGTACCAGTAGCGCCATCTATTACCAACTATGCTAGTTAGGCAACCGATATAATAGACTTTTCAGTTTATTGAATATCGTAAAGAAGTCGCTTTTACCCTTAATAATTGTTTTATATTATTTCGCATTAACACATGCTTGTGAAATATATTTTTATTTTTTTTTTTTTTTTAAAGAAATGAAAGAAAAATTTGACTTCAGGCGAGGCTCGAACTCGCGACCTACTGGGAATCTAGTCCAGCCGCTCTTCCAATTGAGCTACTGAAGCCCTGCCCGATTTGTCGAATTTTTCCTTCACATCTATTGCATTGGTTTATGGTACCAGTAGCGCCATCTATTACCAACTATGCTAGTTAGGCAACCGATATAATAGACTTTTCAGTTTATTGAATATCGTAAAGAAGTCGCTTTTACCCTTAATAATTGTTTTATATTATTTCGCATTAACACATGCTTGTGAAATATATTTTTATTTTTTTTTTTTTTTTTTTTTTTAAAGAAATGAAAGAAAAATTTGACTTCAGGCGAGGCTCGAACTCGCGACCTACTGGGAATCTAGTCCAGCCGCTCTTCCAATTGAGCTACTGAAGCCCTGCCCGATTTGTCGAATTTTTCCTTCACATCTATTGCATTGGTTTATGGTACCAGTAGCGCCATCTATTACCAACTATGCTAGTTAGGCAACCGATATAATAGACTTTTCAGTTTATTGAATATCGTAAAGAAGTCGCTTTTACCCTTAATAATTGTTTTATATTATTTCGCATTAACACATGCTTGTGAAATATATTTTTATTTTTTTTTTTTTTTTTTTAAAGAAATGAAAGAAAAATTTGACTTCAGGCGAGGCTCGAACTCGCGACCTACTGGGAATCTAGTCCAGCCGCTCTTCCAATTGAGCTACTGAAGCCCTGCCCGATTTGTCGAATTTTTCCTTCACATCTATTGCATTGGTTTATGGTACCAGTAGCGCCATCTATTACCAACTATGCTAGTTAGGCAACCGATATAATAGACTTTTCAGTTTATTGAATATCGTAAAGAAGTCGCTTTTACCCTTAATAATTGTTTTATATTATTTCGCATTAACACATGCTTGTGAAATATATTTTTATTTTTTTTTTTTTTAAAGAAATGAAAGAAAAATTTGACTTCAGGCGAGGCTCGAACTCGCGACCTACTGGGAATCTAGTCCAGCCGCTCTTCCAATTGAGCTACTGAAGCCCTGCCCGATTTGTCGAATTTTTCCTTCACATCTATTGCATTGGTTTATGGTACCAGTAGCGCCATCTATTACCAACTATGCTAGTTAGGCAACCGATATAATAGACTTTTCAGTTTATTGAATATCGTAAAGAAGTCGCTTTTACCCTTAATAATTGTTTTATATTATTTCGCATTAACACATGCTTGTGAAATATATTTTTATTTTTTTTTTTTTTTTAAAGAAATGAAAGAAAAATTTGACTTCAGGCGAGGCTCGAACTCGCGACCTACTGGGAATCTAGTCCAGCCGCTCTTCCAATTGAGCTACTGAAGCCCTGCCCGATTTGTCGAATTTTTCCTTCACATCTATTGCATTGGTTTATGGTACCAGTAGCGCCATCTATTACCAACTATGCTAGTTAGGCAACCGATATAATAGACTTTTCAGTTTATTGAATATCGTAAAGAAGTCGCTTTTACCCTTAATAATTGTTTTATATTATTTCGCATTAACACATGCTTGTGAAATATATTTTTATTTTTTTTTTTTTTTTTTATTTTTTTTTTTTAAAGAAATGAAAGAAAAATTTGACTTCAGGCGAGGCTCGAACTCGCGACCTACTGGGAATCTAGTCCAGCCGCTCTTCCAATTGAGCTACTGAAGCCCTGCCCGATTTGTCGAATTTTTCCTTCACATCTATTGCATTGGTTTATGGTACCAGTAGCGCCATCTATTACCAACTATGCTAGTTAGGCAACCGATATAATAGACTTTTCAGTTTATTGAATATCGTAAAGAAGTCGCTTTTACCCTTAATAATTGTTTTATATTATTTCGCATTAACACATGCTTGTGAAATATATTTTTATTTTTTTTTTTTTTTTTTAAAGAAATGAAAGAAAAATTTGACTTCAGGCGAGGCTCGAACTCGCGACCTACTGGGAATCTAGTCCAGCCGCTCTTCCAATTGAGCTACTGAAGCCCTGCCCGATTTGTCGAATTTTTCCTTCACATCTATTGCATTGGTTTATGGTACCAGTAGCGCCATCTATTACCAACTATGCTAGTTAGGCAACCGATATAATAGACTTTTCAGTTTATTGAATATCGTAAAGAAGTCGCTTTTACCCTTAATAATTGTTTTATATTATTTCGCATTAACACATGCTTGTGAAATATATTTTTATTTTTATTTTTTTTTTTTTTAAAGAAATGAAAGAAAAATTTGACTTCAGGCGAGGCTCGAACTCGCGACCTACTGGGAATCTAGTCCAGCCGCTCTTCCAATTGAGCTACTGAAGCCCTGCCCGATTTGTCGAATTTTTCCTTCACATCTATTGCATTGGTTTATGGTACCAGTAGCGCCATCTATTACCAACTATGCTAGTTAGGCAACCGATATAATAGACTTTTCAGTTTATTGAATATCGTAAAGAAGTCGCTTTTACCCTTAATAATTGTTTTATATTATTTCGCATTAACACATGCTTGTGAAATATATTTTTATTTTTTTTTTTTTTAAAGAAATGAAAGAAAAATTTGACTTCAGGCGAGGCTCGAACTCGCGACCTACTGGGAATCTAGTCCAGCCGCTCTTCCAATTGAGCTACTGAAGCCCTGCCCGATTTGTCGAATTTTTCCTTCACATCTATTGCATTGGTTTATGGTACCAGTAGCGCCATCTATTACCAACTATGCTAGTTAGGCAACCGATATAATAGACTTTTCAGTTTATTGAATATCGTAAAGAAGTCGCTTTTACCCTTAATAATTGTTTTATATTATTTCGCATTAACACATGCTTGTGAAATATATTTTTATTTTTTTTTTTTTTTTAAAGAAATGAAAGAAAAATTTGACTTCAGGCGAGGCTCGAACTCGCGACCTACTGGGAATCTAGTCCAGCCGCTCTTCCAATTGAGCTACTGAAGCCCTGCCCGATTTGTCGAATTTTTCCTTCACATCTATTGCATTGGTTTATGGTACCAGT